>CM044441.1:21150771-21193343 GCA_024363595.1 Xenopus borealis
TACCAACAAGATCTTAGTTGAATCCATTGATATACTTATATAACATGTTTAGCTCCATCTTGTGGCCTCAGTGTAATATGTTTCTTTAATATGTTTTAGGATTATTTTTCCTCTTTCAAAACTATACAATTTGCAGTTATAATAAATATGTTTCGAATATTTAAAATGTTGAGAAATATGCTTTATCACCTAATATATGGAAATAGCTCTAATACAGGTTAAAAAAAGAAAATGCACTTAGATATTGTCTTTGAGAAGTTGAGCATTATTATTTTTACATAAGGAAACATATTTTTCTTAATTCACCAGCTGATGAATATTTGTTCACATTGTATTATTATATTTAAATACATAAAACTACTGAAGAAGGGAAAGGGGAACAGTCCAGTATTGTAGACAAGTTTGCAGTAAGGTACACTTACCAATACTACCAGGAGGTCCAGGTGCACAGGCCCCCGATCTTCAGCTTGGGGAGGTAATGTCATACAATCATGATCCAAATATAGAAATGGCACAAAAACTGGACTTCATTCCATAAATGTGTTGCAAGTAAAAAATGTCTTATACTGCAAAAAAGGTCATCTCAGAAAAATGGCCTTACGCCTTTTGGGCACTTAATCATTTTTACTTGCAACACATTTTTGGAGTGAAGTCCAGTTTTTGTACCATTCCTATATTTGGATTGTGATTAAATCACATTGTATTATTATAATTTACAAAGTTACAATTAAAAAAACACTGTAGCCTCACAGAGCAGGGTCATTTAAATTTTTCAAAACTGGAAAGGTGCGGAAATGAAAGGCAAATTAAAAAACTACAGAAAATAAAAATTTAAGGTCAATGCTAAAAATAGGGCATTCTATAACACACTAAGGGGATTATTTACTTTTTTTTCCTCATATTTTACTAGAAACAAACTTGACCATCCACAAATTTGGCTAATAACTAATTACTAAGAATTAACCATGAAAAAATCAGATTGAATAAAAACTAAAAATTTTTTAGTTTTTTTGAATACCAAAAATTTTTCAGTTCATAGGCTTCAAAACTTTAATTTATTTAGTTTTCAAGCGAAAACCAGCGTCAAACACTCCAAAAGACCAGAAAATTGTGAAGGCAAAAAAAATCCTCAAATGGTTAAAGGGATCACTGCTATTGACTTTTACTTGAATTCAACAGGTATTAGCTGGAGTATTTTTGGATTCTAATTTTTTGCTGCTTTGGAGCATAATAAATCTCTAAAAGTTTAAGTTTTATGGGGTTATTTATTGAAGGTTGTGTTTTCTTGAAAAATTTCAGTTTTTCAAGGGTAGTTTCATTAAAAAACGCAAATTTTAAAATGTATTATGCCTCGAAGCTGCTGATAGCCCAAATAAAAACCATATAAAACCTGTTGAAGTAATGTAGAAGTCAATGGCAAAGGTCCCTTTAACCATTTGAAGATGTTTTTTGCTTTCATGATTTTCAGGTGGTTTTCACCTGAAAAACGTGATCAGTTCCAGGTATTCAATGTTTGCCTATAAACTCCATAAATTTGAGATATTCAAGGTTTTGTAGCCTATAAAATCAATACATTCAAGGTATTCAAATTTTCCCCCAATTGCATTCAGTTGAGTTTTTTACATTAGGGGTTTTTCATAAACAGACAAACATTCTAGTTGCGAGTTTATTCGAGGTAGAAAAAAAACTCACAAACTTGACCTTAAATAATAACCCAATTTTTTTCTCTGAAAGCTGATGGTGAACAACTGCTTTAACAGTTGGGTAAGAAAAACAGTGGCAAGTCATGAGGACCAGTCAGTCACAGATAAGTTCTGCATATAAATGTGCATTGGCCTGGGCACTGTGACTTGGCCCTAGCTTTGGGTTTCCAGACTCTAGCCCCTACTTGTTTAACTGAGTACTTGATCATGTGTATCTTAAACGGAACATAAATCTAAGAATTCTGGTATTTCCTGACCTGAGTCTCTAAGTTCATGGCCTGTATCTTGATCTTGAGATGTGTCCATTGTCTGGCTTCCAATTCTTTTATTTAGTCATGCAGCACAAGTGAGGTGTATTTGCACAACACCATTCCTTCACAGTTTCATGATGCAAAGTCACATCCTGTGGAGAGAGGGTCAAATCTGCACTTCCTGTTTCCTAGCTGGACAAGGTCTAGCATAGCCTAGATGGGGTTACACTTCCTTCCAAGTCCTTTGCCTCTCTATGACCTTGCTTGCTTTCTGGCTCTCCAGACCCTTACCCTGTCTGTTGCAGTTGCATTTGCTGCCTTCCTAGACCCTTGGCCTGTATCTGGCTTTGCTTCTTAACTGCCTTCCCAGATTTAGCCTATGACATTCAGGGTAAGACTGGTGGATTAGGGGCACACCGGATTACAAACCTCCAGGAGCCCACGTGGTGTGCATGAGAGAACTCCATTGGGCGGTACATATACATATGCCAGCACCCATGCACAAATACCACCGTGCCGCCCTGCATGTGTTTTTTTTTTTTTAATGGGCCAGTCATTCAGTGGGTGGGTCTGGGCCGATGGGAGCCCAAGAGGGCTGAGGCCCACCGGGATTTTCCTGGTGTCCCGCCAGCCCAGTCGGACCCTAATGACATTTAGTATTTGCTGCCTCCTCAGACCCTTGGACTGTCTATGACTGAGTATTTGCCACCTCCATTGCCCTTGGCCTGTCTATATTTTAGTTTGTACTTTGCCTGCTCCATTCTGTCTTTATCAGTCCTGAAGGCTCATTTACAAACACAGTGCAATGTCATTGCAGCTGTGCATTACTGCCCAACACAATTGCATGGGATGCATGAAAATATGTGCAAATTTCTGTGAATTAGTGTGCAACCCCTTTGCCACAAGTCAGTAGCACACGTTGGCGTTAAGTTTCCAAACACTATTACTTATTGCACTTCTAACACATTTGGTGTGCTGCATTAGAGTGTTGCTTGTAGCTAACAGTTCTTTTGGTTAATTTGTTCTTTTTAGCAATCTGGTAGCTAGGGTCCAAATTACCCTAGCAACCATGCATCGATTTGAATAAGATACTGGAATATGAACAGAAGACGCTTGGATAGAAAGATGAGTAATAAAAAGTAGCAATAACAATACATTTGTAGCCTAACAGAGCATTTGCTTTTTATAAAAGGACAGCAACGCCCATTTGAAAACTGCAAAGAGTCAGAAGCAAAAGACAAATCATTCAAAAACTATGAAAAATAAATAATGAAAACCAACTGAAAATCGGTCATTCTATAACATACTAAAAGTTACTTTAAAGGAGAATTCAACTTGTGGGGAAAAAAACCCTCCACCCCAGGTAGACCATCCTCCCTCCTCCACCCCCAGGCTAACTACCCCCCTTGGAGATGCCCCATACTCCATACTTACCCCTAACTGCAGATTCTTGCAGTGTTGTTGCACATCTTCCGTGATCTCTGCAAGCTGACTGGGAGATCAGCAATTTCCGTGTAATTTTGCGCATGCACAGTTGCGCAAAACGTTAAACTGCTCCAACTGCACCAATGCTGATCTCCCAGTCAGTTTACAGAGATTATGGAAGATGGCTGTGCGAGTATGGGGCATCTCCCTGGGGGGGGGGGGTAGTTAGCTTGGGGGGGGGGGAGGAGGGAAGGGGGTCTACCTGGTGTGGGGTGTACAGGTTTTTTTCCCCACAGGTTGAATTTTCCTTTAAAGGTGAACCACCTTAAATAGGTGTATGCATTGTCTTTCAAAACTATTTTAGGAGGAAAATAATCTATGTATTCATTTTTCTGCCTATTCTTCTGTTTTTCATCTTTATTTTCAGAGCAATCTCTATTTATGTAGCTCATGTAGAACTTAGGGATACAGTTCCCTTTAGACTTTGCCATATAACTTGATCCAGCCCAGCTCCCCCCCCCCCCCAGATGTATTCATCATTTATCTTTGTTATCAGATCTGTCTGAACTCATGCTCAAATGCAAACTGCGCAGCAACAAACAGAACAATTAATGAGCCACTACACAACACAACAATTTCACACCATCTGTTGATCTTTATTAATTTCCAAGAAGACAACATTAATAAAATATCATACTGTAATTAAACACATGTATTTGGTAGATGAAAGTGACTGCTCGTATTAACCAAAAACAATAAAATAATAGTTATGCAATTCTATAACTTTATAACAGCTTATTCTAGAACAGACAAGTCAGCTGACTCCAAGATATCAGTGAATAATATGAAGATTCAGCCCTGGGAGGGCAAAACCATTAACTTCATGCCATTATGAATAAGAGGGGTGAAACAAAATCCCCATAGTCCCCAGTGGGAAGTAATCCACATCATCAATATAATGATCACTGTTATTATCAAAGCAGATATATTTTGACTAGCATATTTTTTGCAATACTGCAGCAAAATGTTGCTATTTTTGGCCAAGACAAAAAAGTTGCTGCAAGAAAAAACAAACAAACATTGACCTCAATGCATTTTGATTGAGAAAAAAAGACACAAGAAAAAAATGCCCTTGATTTTAATGCATTTGGAGTGAGAAATAAAAAATTGTTGCGTGACCTATCGTTTCACAAATTTTTCAGCAGTTTCATGAATTTTTCAGTGAAACGGGACAGATTCGCTCATCATTAATTTTGACTTATACAATACAGTCCTTTGTGATCTTTGCAGGCCTCCTAAAGAAACCCATGGTAATCAAAATGCCCTTCCCACTGGCAAATGCTTTGATATGTTCAAATGAAAAATGATTGACATGATTGACAATGATTGACATTCCTCCCAGTAGACGGCTTTCACTTAGTGCCACCCCTCCAGACCAAGTCAACAAGTTATTGGTCCACATATGGTGGCTCCAATAATCCTGCCAGAGTTTTGATGACCAAATCATGTAAAGATCTGCTTGTTTGGTGATGTTGCCCAATGACCAGATTTTAATACAATTTGGCCATCAACACTCAGGACTAACTCAGAATTATTGTGATTAACCCACAGGTCAACAAAAGTATCATAAAGAGGGCCAATGGAAACTTATGGAGAGAACCACATCAATATCCCAGTTTTAAGCCAAATATCAGTTGGGCAGGCCATTGATAGTTCCAATACCCACTACCCACTTGGTCTCAAGAGGATGAGTTGGCAACTTTTATTGGCCTTGGTATGGCCAGCCTAACCTACATATACCTGGGTGAACCTCCGCCCAACAGATCTGGCATAGACAGAGCGTTCCTCATTCGAGTGAAGGATAGTCACTATCACCATGGACTGTCTTTTTGTGATTGCAGTTGTTCTCATTGACAGGAATGTGACAGCTACATATATCGATATATCCCAACCAAGATGTTAAATATTCCAGGAAGTTAGTTGACTTGTCTTAGTAAAGAATAGGTTCGCACACTGAAAACACTGAAAGGCATAAGCGTTCTCAGTAACTTTTATCCAATAGCATGTGGTTCAGTCCACAGGAAAATAAAGTACAGATTTGTCAAGAATCATAATTTAACTTCACAAAAAAATGCAACCGCTTTATCGTTTAATGCTCATATTTCAGGAAAAAAGGGGGTGCATTTTTATAGGTCTGAGATCTGGCAATAAAAAAAATAAAAGCAGTTTCCACAACGACAATGCTGAATATTACCGTTACACAAAAAATACATATCAATAATATATTGTACAAAGCTTATACAGCAACACATGTTGAACCGCAACACCGTACACAACCTCAATCTGAGGCGACGAGACGTTAATATTAAATATAATAAAGGCAACACAGTTACAGACATATTTGTTTTCTTCCTTTAATTCACATCTGGGCGACATGAGATTGACACCATGTATACTGTTCGAAAGAAGAACATAATTAAACACACACAGCACTCGTTTCGATTCGTTGAACAGGTTAACGCTGATGTAATGTGCTTCCAAAGAAAACCAGACTAAGACCACAGAGACGCAGAAGCAGCGAGGCATGCAGCCATTGTATCTATTCTTTCTAGAGAACGACACTTTCAATTATGGACACAGTAATAGTACAGAGAACATAGGTACTTTTTTTGGCTTTGGTGTCGGAAAGGCTGTCCGTCTACAAAGGTTATTATTCTGACGGCAGCTCACATCTACATCATCCACATCATAATGCATTCACAAGCTTCGCAGACTTCCGCCTATTACTGCTCTTCAATAATGAGTGTAATAGCTAAAATTGCTGGCTACAGTATGTCAAATGTTTAGAAATATCCAGAAATAATGTGCCACATCAAGCTGGGAATAGTTAAAACGAAAAAAAAAAAAAAGACTACAGATTTACATGATCATAAAAATGAAATAAATACATCTAGATTTTCATTTTTTAACTTTGCACGTTCCCATTGTTCCTCCTTGTTAACGAGATGGAGTGTTCGACAAAAGAGAACCTCTAATCAAATACTGGTGGTTCCACCCGAGCACAATGCAACAGACAAATTAACCGTAATCAAGTAAAATTAGCTGAATTCAGCTGCCATGCTCCAGCCTTGCATCTCCTGAGTGCTCAAAAGCAGTTTACCCCCAGTTTGTTTCAGAGGGAAACAAAACACAAACCAACTAGAACTGGAACCAATAACTCTGATAATACGAGAGCCAGCTTCTATTGCACACGTATCCCTTATATGATTTTGTCTACAGTTACTTCACTGAAAAGAGGTTCCAGAACTTGTTTAAAAGGTCACCTATGTATTGTTATAACCCAAAGGGTACAGTCTGTTCAATATGGATCTAAATTTGATATATTTCAGAAATTTGCATGGTGATGTGGGGGCAGAATTTCACTTAAATCGCATATATCTATACATTGATTTGGGTGAGGATGGGTCAAGTTACCATGAAAAAAACAAGCAAATCATTGGATCAGATGATGGTGCTGGATGGATGCCTAGTACTTTGTAGGCTGTCCCCAACCAGGTAAGAATAGTTTGTGTTGTGTTCATGGTTTGTTGCAAGTATTATATAGTTACTTTACATTGTTATATTATACATACATTTACAGATGCAGCCACTTGGATTTGTGTGTTAAATGTGTCGTGCCTCAGGGTTAATTGAAGAAACTGTGTTATCTAAAGTTATCTTAACTCATTTAATGCATTTAACCTTTTCATTAGCATACCAAAGCACCATTGTTTTCAATGGTGAACTCTTTAATTGGATGGGATGCTGTGACACAATATTCTGTGATAGGTGAGTTAAATGGGATAGATGAGTTAAGTTATTCTGTGTCAAACGCACAATCCAAAGTGGCTTCATCTGTATATGTATAGAATTATATTATATATATTTAGAGTCCACCTTAAAAAGTATGCAGTGCCTTGGTGCTAGTAAAATAAATCAATAGTCCTGCAAAAAGCAACACTTGAGTTATTTTCATGAGGACAAAAATGTTTTTAGTGGTTCAAAAACCCAATGTTTTGTGCACGCAAAGGTTTGCTCCGCAGGATTTTGATTCTCAAAATCTTGGTTTTGGTTTCTTCCCTCAAGAATGGTCAAAGTTGACAGAAATGTTGGGTTTTTGAACTAATATAAATATTTTTGTCCTGATGGAAAGACCTGACCTATACACAGTAAAGTATAGGGGCATAACAGTCACAGGGGGCCGGGGAGCCCACACCACAGAGAGCCCAAACCACAGAGTCAGCTTCCTTTGTAGCTTGAAAATTCCCCCAAGCCAGCCACCTCTTCTTTAAATATTTGGTATTGGACACATCGCCAGGCATCCGCTACTTCTTAAAATATTCATGCATGGGGTTGTGACTTGGGAGGTGGGATTTGGTGTTAATAGGAGCAGCTTGTGCATCCTGGGCCCCACTGAAGATTTTTTGCAGGGTACACTTGTTACACCACTATATATATATTTATGTATATCCATGTAAAGTAACTATACATAAAGTTGCATTGTGACAGTGTTTGACAAAAGAGTGGCGTCCTCCTACGATGAGCTTGTGCCAATGCTATATTATATTTAATGATTTAAAATAACACCCAGAGAAGCCTATGCTTATACTATCTATTCAGCATGAGAAGTTTAGAGCCAACAACGATAGCTAAAATAACAAAGCTGCAATATTTAAGAGTGTACACAATACTACTGCTTAAAGTACACAGGGTGGTTTGGTACCACAGCTACAGAAATCATGTCTTAAGCCAGCTTGCACTGTCCAGTACAATAGTAGAGATAATCACAAGTTATTGGTATAGGGCTCAATTATCAACAAAGGACACAATTGCACTTGTGGTCCCCAACCTTTTTTTTACCCGCGAGCAACATTTGGTTGTAAAAGGAGTTGTGGAGCCACATGCAGAAAGTTCCTGGGGATGCCAAATAATGGCAGTGATGGGCTGTTTTGTAGCACCTATGTGGACTAGAAGACTATAGGAGGTTCTGTTTGGCAGTGCAACTGGTGTTTATGCAACCAAAACTTCCCTCCAAGCCTGGAATTCAAAAATAAGCACCTGCCTTGAAACCACTGGGATCAACTTTCAAGGGATTGGTGAGCAACATGTTTCTCACAAGCCACTGGTTGGGGACTACTGACTAGATAATAACCAATAATGACCAATAACTTATTTTCAGCTACATGCAGATAGAACAATGAAAACAAATAGATTGGTTTCCATGAGATACTGCCCAGGTCCAAATTTGCCTAGTGTTAAATAAATGCAATATTCTTGCTGGAATTTTGCTCATCACCACGGCAAATCACACAAGCTTTATTGTCACTGATAAATTCCCGAATATGCATCTAAAACAGATAATAATATATGTGCAGCCTAAATTCATTGACCCTTCTCAGGGTTTCATGCTTTCATTGCTCATGGTAGGATATTAATCACCCCCTTGTGTTTTCTTGCTTCCTCTTATGCCTTTCAATTTCTTTGTAGAACAGGTACAGAACCGATACAAAATAAAATCTATACTTTACAAAATAGCATATCTTCAGTCAATATATCGATATATATATATATAATCTCTTTAGTAAAATTATATGTCTTAAATATATCAAATGTAAATTAGAAATCCCACCTAAATACTAAGAAAGGCAATGCAATTTTACAGTCAGCAAATATGGCATATTTCTTTTAAATCTTGAAATTGTATTGCCCCCATGAAGTATTCTTTAAAGTCTACTGATTTGATACATTTGGCACATTCATATAAGATACTTCAGCAGTAAATCTGTGTAACCCAGTTATAAGATTATCTAGATGTTTCAATGATTCAAACCTACGGCCAATAAATGGATAAACTAAAATGCAAGACCATCACAGGAGCAATGCTTCTCAAATAAAACTATATTCAGGTTGCTACGACACAATATAGAATTACTTGTTGGAACACACTACAAATACATTCACACAGTTGAAAGAACTCCGTTGTCTACCTATAGGTCTACCTATAGACTTGGAAGTGGCCTAAGGAACATTTTATAAATCTTGCCCAAGGCGCTCAATTTCTTCAATCAGGAAATCAATGTCTTGATGCGCTGCAGCTGGGTTGGAGATAACCATGCGGAAAAAATTCCCTTTCTCTCCATGTGGCTGATAGCTGACCATGGTGGTTCCATACTCCATCATCCTGGCTTTGATGATAGGGGCAACCTATAAACAGGCACATTTACTGTAAAGTCATGGAACTGCAAGGTGACTTCTAAGATCCCCATTATTCATTCATTATTCTGCATTCATTTTGTAATATACAAGTTTTATTGAGTTGTGACACCAATTGCATGACAGTGCAGGCATCAAAACTGATGACATCACTAAGCACCATTTCTAAAGATATCATTTGCTGTATATCTCTTGTGTATTATAATAGAAAACAGTTATGTATGAGTTATATATAGATAGGCTAATCCTTGGGGTCTAGAATATTTTGCGATTTGCATATATTGATATTAGAGTCAACTGTGTAACTATAGGACCCAAAGTCTCTGAATGTTTCTGAAGTCATTCTCCCTCATAATTGTAAATATTATACAGGTGTGGGATCTGTTATCTGGAAACACATTACCCAGAAAGCTCAGAATTATGAAATGGCCAACTCCCAACAATAAGACAGTATCTTTTACTTGATCCCAACTAAGATATAGTTAATCAATATTGGAGGAAAACCAGCCTATTGGGTTTATTTAAGGTTTAAATTATTTTTATGAGTGTGAGGCTTGTATTGAAAAGAGTATTGAAATCCAAATTACAGAAAACCCCCTTATCTGGAAAACCCCAGGTTCCATGCATTCTGGATAACAACTCCCACACCTGTACACACAGTCTCTTCTCGTAGTGTTGATACTAACAGCAATGCAGCATCATTTCCATTAGATATAATGGAAAGTTCTTGCTGATATTTAATTCAGTGCCATCACTACAGCAATCGTTCACAAACAGCCAAAGCAAGTTACCTTACTAATCCGATTCATTCTTTCTTCATTGTCTTCCATGTTGCGCAAACTTGGTGGTACATACCAGAAACATACATTTGTGTGCTGGGGCTATTGAAATACAGGAATAATATAAATTAGACTTGAGTAATACCCTGGTGAATTTAGTTCAGTCTGGAATGTAACATAGGAATTAGGCTACAATAATCATGTGGCTATAATTAATGGTTATTTCTGAAAACATATGTTTTTTTTTAATGTTTTCGCAGTAGTTGTGTTCGAATAGCTTAATAAAGAAATGTGAAAGATTTCCATTCTTTTAAAGGTTGTCAGGCCAAAGGCAAACTATAGGGCAGAGCATTTTCCTTTTTATTGTTGGATCTCAGCTTAATTCTTCTGTAGAACATGGAAAGCGAGAGCCTTGTACAGGGACCAAAAACACAGAAATATTTTCTATAGAAAAAGGATAACATTCTGTGTATGCAATTTTCCCTGTAGAGCCCCCCTGATTTGAATGGATTGCGTTCTCAAGCTAGCCTTGGTCATTATTACCCTGGCCTTGAGAACAGAGCCACCTGTTTGGCTATAGATCAGTTTGTCTGTATTTTCTATGCTAAGGATCGATATCTCTATGCTCTCCCACAGGTAAAAATGAAAACCAATTGCAAATTGTCTCTTCATCATATTAGAAATCAACTCAAAGGTGAACAACCCCTTTAATAAAGTTATACATATATATATATATATATATATATATTGTCTAAGGTAGGTAGCCGCACTCACAGGTCTTATGTAGATAAATTGCTTTATTGCAGATAAAACACTGTAATTATTTTTAGCACATCCTTTGTGATTGGTATGAAATATGTTTTTCTTTTTTCTTTCTTTGGATTATCATTTTTTCTTTTTTTCTTTCCTTTTCTTTCGTCACATCCTGGGGGGTCACAGGGCCTGCGCGCCTTTTTTTGTATTTTAAGCGATGTTTTGTGATTCCGGGTTACTTTGAAAAAGGCTGTTGTATCAGCCGAAACGTCAGTGTTTTATCTGCAATAAAGCAATTTATCTACATAAGACCTGTGAGTGCGGTTACCTACCATAGACAATAGACGTTACTTGTGGATTTGCACCCAGGCTACGCAGTGGACTTTTATCGTGAGTGCAGTTTATTTCAACTTTATATATATATATATATATATATAAAGTTGAAATAAACGGCACTCATATATAATATGACATTCACTTGGGGTATGAATTCTACAGAATGTGTTAAACAAATACAAACTATTTTTAATGACTTACTTTTCCCTCGATCACCATTTCATATCCTTCTCTATTCTTTATTTTATTATACAAATATTCAGACAGCTCCAGACATTTATCAATATGAGCTTCAAATCCAGTTGTCCCCTAAAAAAGAAAACCATTTTCTCATGAATAAATGATGTTTTCTATTCACACCTCTGTTGTATTCTTGTGTTTTTGTTATCTGAATGGCAGTGATTACATTTATACTGTATATATACAATTTATCAAAACACGTCCATGTCCAAATTTGCTGTTATACAGTAAAGCATTGTATTTGCTCTAATTAGATTTTAGCTGCGAGTGCTTTCATTTTATGTATTATATATAAAGCAAAAGGTAAAGACTGGCACACTCAGGGTTTGTATATTATGCAAAAAAAGGAGAGTTTATTCGACGTTTTGGTTCTATAACAGGACCTTCGTCAGGAACAGCAAACAAACAGAGCCCCCACCAACAAACAAACATATACCCCTTCCAAGATGGCTGCCAAACAGTTGAAAGGCAACATTGTAAAAAATAGAACACGCGTTAGAAATGTAATTATGTCATAATTTTACAAAAAGCTTTAGTTTGCCATTTTTACGATCTAAAGTTTATTATTATAGCGTAATTACATTTCTAACACCTGTTTGGCAGCCATCTTGAAAGGGGTATATATGTTTGTTTGTTTGTTGGTGGGGGCTCTGTTTGTTTGCTGTTCCTGGTTTAGGAAACTCTCTTATTTTTTTGCACAATATACAAACCCTGAGTGTGCCAGTCTTTACCTTTTCCTTTACATGTTTCACTTGGCACCCAGGTCACAGACTCTGTTTGTGGAGTTTATCTGTTATATACATATACATACACATACATGCAGTCCAGATCAATCATATTAGAGCTAACTAAATCCTATCATAAGAAATATGATTAATGCAAGGTTTCTCTGCTGTATTAGGCACTTGCTAAGGTCAGCGTTCTTTGGCACCCATCTAGACTGAACTATAGCGCTGAGTGATTGCCTCTATACACCCGGGGCTGTTTTTAAAATTCCTTTATTTGCAGTTCAGGCATTTCTATTCGTTACTGGATTTCAGCACAGCGTTTCCTCCAGTACAACAGCCTATAGAATATAAATTCAAACAAATTGCCTAAAAGCAGGCAAATATGTTACATTATAGACTAATAAAAGGAGGAAAAAGGGGAAATACTGATGCTTTTAGTCATTTCAGCATGATTAAAGAGATGAGTATTTACGTGGCTGCACATTGCAGGCTGGATGAATGAGTGCTCCGTGAAAGCAAGCTAATTATATTCACATTATGAATGGAACACAGCATGCAATTATCTCTTACTTTGGCTCTCCACATTAGCCACAACTTGAAAATATCAACATGGCGTCCGCACTGCAAAGCCTTGTCTCCTGTGTCATAGGAAAGGTCATAGTGTTTATCTTGCTGGAAGAGGTAGGATGCATGCATCTGGTTGCAGTTCTGCATAAGCCCCTAAACAAAAAAACACAGAAATTCTTACCATTTTTATTGCAGCAAAGGGCAATGCTTACAAATGATTGCTTGTAGCTAAAAAGACATCAATCATCAAAGGGAAATTGTTTTATAATCTAAAAAGCACTTTACTGCTCAAGTACAATTAACTGTAGTTTGTGTACATCTTTCTACAGCAGAGCAATTTTTGTCACTAAAGACAAATTCCTGTAACTAAGGTATTTGATCAATCTTATCATAAGATATTGAATAAAAAGACTCAAATGAGTCCATTAGGACAAAGTCAGACTAGGCCAGTGGGATACTTTCGCATCGCGGCTGCCCTCCCCCAATCACAGTAAGTATAAGAACAGTGTGCACATGGGGGGGGGGGGGCTGGTGGGGGTAGGGTTGCCGGCCTGACCAGTAAAAACCCTAGAGGGTGTGGGGGGCCCCTGGGGTAGCAGCACCAGTGGGCCTCCCACACCCCAGTCTAACCCTGAATACATGAGTTTGCTGAAATGGTAGTGGAGAACTAGACTGGTCTTCCCAAAGTCCTGACTTTACCCCAGCTGAACACCTTTGAGATTCTGATCCTATTCAGTTCTGACCTCCATCATCAATACCAAACCTCTGACTTATGAATGAAAGCAAAACTTGTTTCTCAAACAGCTGTTGGCGTTGCTACTAGTGATGAGTGAATAAATTTGCCAGATGCGAAAACTGCTGCGATAATTCGCTGCATCAAAATTTTTATTGATGTCCGCGACAATTTGACGCACACATAAAACTGTCATGCGTTAACATTATTCAAACGCCCATTGACTTTAATGTAAATTGTTGCAGGCGTGAAAATTGACGCAGGTGTCAAAATATGTGTTTCACGAATTTCGCAGGAAATTTGCAATTTTTTTGTGAAATGGGGCAAATTTGTCCATCACTAGTTGCTACCCTTGTTACATTAACCTTAATAGAATCATCATTAGCTATAATATTCCAAATCCAACAAAAAACGTGTTCCAATCTACAGTTGCGATCACTACACAAACAACCCTGATCAAAAGTTTACATACCCTGGTGATTTGGCCTGATAACATGCAATCTAACTTGACACAAAAGGGTTAGAATGGCTGTTAAAGGTAACCATCTTCACCTGTGATCTGTTTGCTTGTAATTAGTGGGTGTGTATAAAAGTTAAAAAGGGAAAGCAAAGAAATTGTCAAAGGATCTGGGGGAAAAGGTACTGTAGTTGAACTCTATAAAACAGGAAAGGGATATAAGAAAATATCAAAGGAATTGAGAATGCCAATCAGCAGTTTTCAAACTCTAATTAAGAAGTGGAGAATTATGGGTTCTGTTGGAACCAAACCAAATAAAACTAAAATTTCAGCCACAACCCAACAGACAAATTGTTTGGGATGCAAGGAAAATCCCACAAATAACTTCAGGAGAAATACAGGACTCTCTGAAAAAATGTGGTGTGGCTGTTTCAAGATGCACAATAAGGAGGCACTTGAAGAAAGATGGGCTGCATGGTTGAGTTGCCAGAAGAAAGCCATTACTACGTAAATGCCACAAAGTATCCCACTTACATTATGGCAAACAGTACAGAGACATGCCTCAAACCTTCTGTCACAAAGTCATTTGGAATGATGAATTGAATTTCTTTGGCCACAACCATAAACGCTACATTTGGAGAGGCGTCAACAAGGCCTATGATGAAAGGTACACCATTCCTACTGTGAAACATGGTTATGGATTGCTGATGTTTTGGGGATGTGTGAGTTACAAAGGCACATGAAATTAGTTCAGAGTTGATGGCAAAATGAATGCAGTAAGTTATCAAAAAATACTGGAGGAAAATTTGCACTCATCAGCCCGGAAGCTGTGCATGGGACGTACTTGGACATTCCAACATGACATAATGATCCAAAACACAAGGCCAAGTCGACCTGTCATTGGCTACAGCAAAATAAAATGAAGGTTCTGGAGTTGCCAAAATTCTCCTATATAAACCAAACCAGTGGAGCAGAGAGTGGCCATCTCAATAAATTACCTCTATGACTTTCTCAGCAAAAAGCCATCCACTTAAGTGCAATCTACAAAATGTGCCATCTTTTTTCACTAATGGATGGCTTGCTAGAACTATAGCAGATTCCAAAAACCTATATTAAATTTATTCAAAGAGATAATTAATGATCATATTAGTGATGTGCTGGTTGACCCCAAACCCACAGTGACCCATGGGTTGACCAGCGGTTGGATGGGTTTGGGTTGAAACTTGACCAAGCATAGCAGATTAGGGTTGGGCTCAGGTCAGACATGGGTTGACCACCAGTTGTTTGGGTTTGGTTTGGAATTTTGTCAACCATTGCGGGTTAGGGTTGGGTGCATGGTAGACTAGGAAAGTACATTTCTCTACTGCTAACCAAAAGTTCCTGTCTTGGAACCAGAGTCTCCCACAGAAGTAACGTAAAGTGTGAGATGATGCGGGTTAAGGATTTTCATGTTAGGGTTGGGTGTGAGTTGAGCTTTTCATGACCCGCAGATCACTAGCACATATATCATTTATCTCAAACATTATATATGTAGAACCTCTGCATACCCACTGAGAATATATGTAACATACAAGGAAATATATAGGGCTCTGGTCTCTGCTTGATTCTGTCATGGACACTGTATGTATGGAGTTTGTATGTTTTCCCTATGTCTGAATGGGTTTCCTCCAATGCTCAAAAATTGTACAGGATGATTCATTACATTTATCATAGTGTGTGTACGTAATAGGGATCTTGAACTGTAAGCTCCACGGGTCTGAGAAATCTCTATAAAGCATAAGAATATATGGATAACGCTTCAGTCAATAATCACCAACCTATACAACTCATCGTGCATTGGTTTGAGGCTTCTAGTTTCTTCTTCAAGAGTATCAGCAAAATAAATTATGTTCTATGAGCAAGAGTATTTAAAGAAGAGAGAGTGTAGAATGAATATGACAAGAATAAGCCTTGGGACTTTGCACCGTTCAGCTTCATTGAACAAGCAGGAGACTGTAAAGGCTCAGTGAAGGCATTGCAGATTTAAAGGGACATTCTGACTACAGGGGCAGTTCTTTTCAGATGTGGGGGAATAAAAAGGATTATTGTAAATATTTGCTAAATAATCTCTGCCACAAGTGAATATACTCATGTAATAGTAACATGGCCATACCAGACCACGTTAGCAGGTTATCTTCGATCTTCCTCTCTTCAATCTGCCTCTCTACATGGAGCTTTGTGTTAGAGTCGGTTATTTTAAAAGACAGTTATAAGACATTTTCCAGGTAAGTGGAAAGCAGACCAACAGATTTAACTTGTCATTCAAATTCTAATTGTTGAGAGGGGGATAGCAAAGAGTGATTTGATTATTTCAGAAATGACAGAATTTTTAAGCTGATTATATTTAGAAATATTTTTATTAACATGAGATGAAGCTCATTTTGTTTTAGTTCTGTGCAAAATCTCTTTTTTTAAAGGCGTGGTTCACCTTTGAGTTAACTTTTAAAATATTATAGCATGGCTCCTTCAAAGCAACTTTTCAATTGGCCTTAATATTTTTTGTAATTTTTGAATGACTTTCTTTCTTCTTCTGATTCTCTCCAGTTATTAAATGGGGGTCACTGACCCCACCTGAAAACAAATCTTCTGTAAGACTCCACATTTATCATTAATGCTACTTTTTATTATTCATCTTTATAATCAGGCCTCTCCTGTTCATATTCTTGTCTCCTGGTCAAATCAGTGCATGATTGCTAACGTAATTTGGGCCCTAGCAGCGAGACAGCTAAAATTGTAAACTAGATTGCTGCTGAATATAAAGCTAAATAATGCAAAAAAACATGAAAACCAACTGCAAATAGCCTCAGAATATCACTTTCTACATAATACTAAAAGATAACTTAAAGGTGAACAACCCCTGCCGTGTGTTTAATGTCAGCTCTGCTGCATTTAACATCCTTGTATTTGTTGTCAGCACTAAAATGCGCACAACACTGAGCACTTGCGGGAAGCTCCAGCTTACTCTGATGAATAGTGCACAAGTGCATGTATTGACATTATGGAACCCACAATGTGGCAGTAGTTCCAAGGTTCTACTAGGGGGTTGCATGAACACTAACTACTGACTTGTGCCAAACAAATGACATACTAATGCCATTATTAACACTGCACTCACAGTCATTCTGGAATGTGATTCCCTAAGCACTCATAGGCCTGTGATAAACAATTAAAATTGATGCAGCTTAGTTCATTGCTGCTTTTTGTACATTGAAATTCTTTGTAGAAACCACTGCATTGTGTGAATTTTTTTTAAATTTTCATCTGAAATTGCACTTTGCACTTTATCTTGTATTTGATTATGAGCTACTGGCAATTCTAAAACTGGCACAACTGGTTCTGTTACAAATTGGATGCAATTGCTTGGAACTTCGTCTGGCGTGATTTATGGCATTCGGCATGCAGGTGCTGTGACTATTGAATGCAGGGAATATAGGGAACCCTGGAGGTTATCGTAGCTCTAGGGCTTCTGTGTATCAATAGGCTCAGCAGAAGTCAATTCAGAATGGAAGGCAGGAAGGACTGAACATCACCAAGTGCATCTATATGGAAATGCAATGAAAACATTTTGACTCAAGTACCTAATGGTGTTATGTGCAACTGGCATTTGTGGACATACATGAGACCTGCAGTCTGTAATCACAGAGTTACATGGTCCATAGAAGTCTACAGTTCAGAATCACTGCATGGAGTGGACTGAATTGTCTTCAGTGGCACAGGGGAGTAACTACAGAGAAAGAAAACCCTGCAGATCTGTTTATCTTTGTATTTCTGCCATGTGATCTGAAATGATGAGGGGACATCTTGGCCACACCTACCATGCTCATGGCCCCACCCCTATTCCACCCCAGTCCATCCCTATTCTTTGATCCCACCCCTACTGTGCTGTCTGCTCCACTGGTTCGGTTTATATCAGAGAATTTTGGGTGACAATTTTTGCATTTTCATGGAATGCTACATTTGGTTTCAGGTGTCAGAGAGAAACAGACCTGTTACTGTGAGAGACTGGGGCTTAAATCAGGGAGACTCCCAACAAATACATTGGAGTTGACTTGTCTGGATATGGATGGAAAGATAAATACAAATACCCCCAGAAGCATGCAGTATTCAGAAACAACCACAATTTGTCTCTATACAGTGGACAGACATGGGACAGAGAAGAGTATTGCTGCTGGGCCTTTGTTACTTATTGTTTAAATAGCTGAAGACTCTCAGGGCTGCTGGGAGTTGTAGTTTAACGCCATCTGGAAGGCTACCAGATAAACATGGCTGTTGCACAATAAGCCATAAACACACAAGCAATTAACTATAAAATGAATACAATGGAAAAGCTTTACCTCTTCCCTGACCAGCAATGCCGAGCACTGGAGTGGAACGCCCATCATTTTGTGTGGATTCCATGTCACAGAATTAGCCCTGAAAACAAATGGTTCTGGAGAGTTACATGGTTTCATTCACTGTCACCAAAATACACAGTTTGTTCATAATTAATATATTACAATATAAAGCCAGTGAAACCAGGAATTGAGAGTGCTGTAAAAATATCTACATATAATATAATTGCAGTAGATTTTCTGGACAATGAGACCTCATTTACTCTAAGGAGCAAATTTACAAAATTCACGTGAATAGATCGTAGTTTGATCGAATCATACGATTTAATCGGATATTTGAATACTCTAATTTGGCCTCTTCGATCATCGAATACCGAATTATCGAATAGATCGCATGATCGGATATTCGATGATCGAAGGAATCAAAATTTCAAAAACCTTCGAATGCCTACTTTGCCAGATTGAACCTACCGAATTGCAATAGAAGACTATGGGAATCCCCCCATAGGCTTTTTTTTCTATTGCCTGGTCGAAAAGCATTTGTGCGATCGAACGCCTTGATCGTTCGAATCCTACAAATTTTTCAAGCGATCGAAAAATCGAACGATTTCACGAAAAAATCGAGAAATGCTGTTTGATCGTATGAATTTTTCGAGAAATCGAATAGTGCTCGAAAAATAGCCTAAAACTATTTGATTTTCGTGAATAATGATAAATTTGCCCCCAAATAAACCCAATAGACTGGTTTTAATTAAGGATTAAGTATATCTTAGTTGGGATCAAGTACTGTTTTATTACAGAGAAAAAGGATAGTGATGGGCGAATTTATTCGCCTAGGTCGAATTCGCGTCGAATTCCCGCGATTCGCCGCTGGCGAATAAATTCGCGAATCACCAGCGAAATTTCGCTTGACGAAAATTCGCCGAAAAACGAGTGGCGCGTCAAAGTTGACGCGACGCACGACAAAATCGTCCCGTGACTTGTTTCGCGAATTTTTCGCCGATTCGCGAATTTCTCTAGAAATTCGCCAATCTCTAGGCGAAGCGAATCGCGGGAGATTCGCCCATCACTAAAAAAGGACATCATTTTCAAAAACATTTATTATTTGGATAAAATGGAGTGTGTGGGTGATGGCCTTTTCTGTAATTCTGAGCTTTCTGGAAAACGGTTTTCAAACCTATAGTTATATGTGTAAGAGGGAAATGTGTATTATTAACATGTATTTCTATAGCGCCAACTTGTTTCGTAGCGCTGAGTATGTTTTTATATACTGTTTGACTTTTTTTTACACTGCCCCAATGTCTTTTAATCTCCAAAATGGCTATAATAGCACTGCCTAACACTGACCATTAGAAAGGATAACTACCCAGACAGTCAAAGCTCTACAGATCAGTGGGCTTTTGCATCTTTACATCAGAGAGCAGAAACTGCAGCTCAAATGTCACTTCACAGCCATTTAATTTTCTGGGAAATCTTAGGCATGTGTAGCTCTCCCCTGAACATCTGCGTGTGTCAAATCACTGGTTCAATTCTCTTGGCTAATTCTCTGGCTTTAATCCCTGAGAGGTAAAGGCAATTACCATCTGCAATTGGGTCATAATAACAATAATGATGTATAATTTGTCTACTAAGTGATTTCAAAGTCCCCCTGTATGTAGCAAGAAGGGAGGTAGTGACCTCCTATTACCCATGATAACAATGTGCCCAGCCAGAGACTAAAATAAGGGGTAATTTCATGGGATATTTTTTCTTTCTTTATTTTGGTGGGGAGGGGGGGGGTTAAAAGAGGCTTCTGAATAAAATGTGTTGCTAAATTATGTTGCATTGTGTCAGAAAGACCTCTGTAGGAAAGTTATTTACTAAAACATTTAATGTCAACATATCATACAGTATGTGTGCAGGATTATTTTCATTCTACAATATACATAGACTGAAATATTTCTATGCACAATATTCCTCTCTCTCAGAAATATTTTAAACTCAGATGAGACAAACTGTTGTCCATTGTTTGATATAAACTCCTTTGGATTACCTTCTCTGCTGAAGACTGTAGACAGAAATGTTATTACTGTAGCTGATGTTACATGAGAAACAAATGCAATTTCTGGCCATTTACTGTAATAGTCTATCAAGGTTATAGCAAATCTGCAGTCTATAGGAGCGTTTGCAAAAGGACCCACAATATCAATAGCAAGCTTTTCCCATGCTGTATCAGGGAATGGTACTGGCTGAAGTGGTGGTGTATGTGTGATAGCTGTTTTGTCATGATTCTGACAAGTAACACAAGAATGAATGGCAGTTACCACATTGGAATACATTGCTACCAGTATAGTTCTCTTAGTCTTTGTTTTGTGTGTACAATTTCTTTCATGACTTTCATGTGCAAGTTGTAAGAGCTTTTCTCTCAAGGTTTCTGCGGTGAGCTCCACGGACAACATAGTCATCTACTAATGAAAGTTCATGTCTAATCCTGTAGTAAGGTTAAAGATCAGGACTGCGTTTCTTCTCAGCATTTGGCCATTTGTTTTGTAAGATATCCCGTAGTTTTACTTGAATTGGACATGTGAGACAAGCTTGCTTAAAATCAGCAGCTGTAACTGTAGATGATAATATATCAGTCAGTGCTACAACTTCTATGTCCTCATCCAGCGTATCAGAAGCTGAATTGAATAGTTGAATACTTATGTTCTGTCTCTGTAAGTGTTCTGGATGCAAATGCAATAGTTTTGTCTGTATGGTCCGCATGGATCTGTGTGAGAACTGCACCAACCCCATAGTCTGAAGCATCTGTAGTAACCTTAGTTTGTAGTGCAGAATCAAATAAAGCTAGCGCTGGACTGTTCACAGTTAACTGTTTCACGATTTCAAAGCTATGTTGAGCAGTCTCTGACCAAACCAGACTTGATGTTCCACGTAGTAGTGCTCGAAGTGGCTCCACAACTGAAGCATAGTTGGGAATAAAACTTAGAATACCAAGAAGTAAGACCTAAGAAAGCTCGTAAGGTCTGGAAATCAGATGGAGTAGGTGCTTGTGTAACAGCGTTAACATGGTCAGGGTCAGGCAGTAATCCATCTTGTGAAATTATATGACCCAGAAAAGACAGCTGAGTTTGTCTGAAGTGGCATTTGGAAAGGTTCAGATTCAGTCCTGCATAATCAAAGCATTTCAGAACCTGTTTTAGGCACTTGTCATGAAGATCCATAGTTGGAATGTGGACAAGTACAT
Source organism: Xenopus borealis (assembly GCA_024363595.1). Lineage (NCBI taxonomy): Eukaryota > Metazoa > Chordata > Amphibia > Anura > Pipidae > Xenopus > Xenopus borealis. Next base: position 21,172,592 of record CM044441.1, read on the forward strand.
TATCCAAGTAACATTGTAAACTAGGGAGCAGATTTACTATTGGTCGAATTTCGAATAAAAAAAATTTTGAAATTCGACCATGTGAAGTAAAGTCCTTAGAATTAGAATATTGAATTTCGAAGGATTTTACCGCAATTTGATAGATCAAATAGAAAAAAATCGATCGATTGATTAATCATTCAATTCGAACGATTTTATCGATCAAATTTTTTTTATTCGATCAAAAATAATGGTCCCCAATTCGGCAGCTTGGATCTAGCGAACTAGGTGGTTGAATAGGGGAAGTACTTAGACCATCAAATAATCCAATATTCGAATAAAATTTTATGGAGTATTGAAGACATCAGTCTTTGAAAACAGCTTGGTGCGGAAGTCAGTCCATAAGGCACACGCTTGAACCAAACAAACCATTATGGGTGATAAAGGCAGTGTTTTCTCTGCTTTCCTCAGAGTTGTGAAAATATTTTCTCTGTGTGTGGCAAAGGATGATTATACATAACAACTGCTTTATTAGGTTCACAAAGATTAACACACAATCAAATATCCCCAATATTTCTTCATTGTTACAACAACTGGTGAAACCCATTGGGAGGATTCTGATTTTTCAATCACATCTTGCTCTACCAGTTTCTTTAGTTCCGTCGAGACAGCCTCCCTTATAGAGTAGGGCAATCACCTCAATTTCTGGCGTACTGGTTTTACATTTGGTCTCAGCTTAACTTTGTGTACCAACTCAATGAAGTGTTGCTTTGTGGTGAAATTTTAGACACTGGCTATGTGGCAGGCACTGGTGCTGTAGAATGTGACCATCGACTAATTATAGGTTTAATGCAGCAAAGAGATCCAAGTATAGCAGTACCCCTTACACAATGTAAAAGTCACATTTTGCAGTAAAGGTATTTGCCTCAAATTGTACAGTCACTGGCAAGCAACCAAGCACAGGGATGTGATCCTTTAGGTAACTAGCCAGTCTCAGGGCAGGTGCAACAAATGGATCTTTTGCAAAGTATTTCAAGGAATTATCCTTTGGTAGTATAGAAACAGCTGAACCTGTATCAAGCATCAGGTTAATAGAGTGTCCCTTGTCAGCAGAAGCAGTATTGACATTGACAGCGCATATAAACTTGTCTGGAATAAATGTATCAGCTTTTTTTTTTTAAATGTATCGGCTTTATCCACACTTAATACTGTAACATTCGAAGCAGTGACTTCATGAACATCTTCAGCAGAACTAAGGCAGATCTTAGAAATGTCCTAATTTCATGCATTTGTGGCACTGTACAGCATTTTCAGGACATGTAGCATAATTTGCAGTGTGTTGTGTTGAACCACAGCGGAAGCAGTATTTTTTTTATTTGTATTTGCTGCACGGTTTTGTAGTGTTGGGGAATCCCTTTCCTTAGCACTGTATTGTGCCTGTGACTGTGCATTATTAGGCCCCAGTGTTGGGTTCACAGTCTGTACATTCCCAGCAGTTCCCTGACTGAGAGTTTTACCCTCTGCCACTGTTGTTTCAATTTGGCTAGCAAGTGTAAAAGCCTTTGCAAGGGTTAAAGCCTGCTCTAGGAGCAGTCTCTCTCATGTGAGGTGAGTTTGTTTTTTTCCACTATTTGGTCATATGTTAAATTACCATACTCACAGGTATCAACCAGTTCTCTCAAAGCTGCTACAAATTCTTCTGTGGATTCGCCATTACGTTGTCCACATTTGCAGAATTTAGCAACCACATTTACTCTTGGCACCAAAAAGTTCTTTATATCAGTAAGAGCAGTTTGACAAATCTCATCAGGTATTGGTAATGTATAGAATATACGCTGTCCCTATGCTCCCAGGCAGTCAATAAGTAAAGCACTCTTTCTAGCAGCAGAAATTTCCCCTTGGTCAGCAGCAATAATGTGATTTTCAAACATACAGATCAAAGCAGTAAAAGGTATGGTAGGCTCACCAGGGTTTGGAAGAAAAGCAGCAGGCTGCTGCAGAGGTAGAAGAGACATCTTGTTGCCAATTAGTTATGTTTTGGTAGCCAATGATGAGCAGAGTATAACAGTGCTTTATCAGCAGGTTTATTTAGCCATTACACATCAGCAGTAACTTGAACTAATACTTTAAAACAGCATAGAAGGCACAGTGCATGTAAAGCACAACTCCAGTGCACAGTGACACCTACAGGCACCTTGCACAAGCACCACACTTCTGTACAAGCCCAAGGCAACCTCACCCCTTTAACAGTAAAGATCTGTGCCTCCAAAGATGCCCCAGTAGCTCCTCATCTTCTTTTCTGCTGATTCACTGATTCACATGCTCTGTGCTGCTGTCACTTACTGAGCTTATATATATATATAAATATAAATGTCACAATATAAGGGTGATCAGTAAGTTCAGGTCATTGGTTCATGGCAGCTCAGAAACCAGCACAGTTAGCATCAAAAATTTTTGATTGATGATTTTCAACGACCCCTAAGCTTAGTTTCTCATCAGCTGCTCAAAGCACTCTGATGCTGAACCTTCAGGCTGGTTCAATAAGTTCAGTATATAAATATGGTATTTCTAGACATGTTTTTAGGTTTTAGCTCTCCATTAATACAGCCCACTGAGAATGACCCAGGAATGACCATCCATGTCTAGGTTGGCAGTAATTCCATTGTTCCTTAGTGATCATGTGTGCATTTCATGCATTCATATACATGTTCACACAGATGTGAAGCCCATTTGCTAAGGCTAATATCTTGGAAACTGGATGAGCACCATGACCAACTGTAGTGCTTAGTTGAAGCAGTAGATTTATAATATATCTGATGCAAGTTGAGTGTAGGACTGGCCAAACCAGGGATGACTTTGAGGTAATTGGCCAGCTTAAATCTATTGCAATATATTGAGAAATAATCCCTTTTTTGTTTAAAGGGGAAGGCCATTTTTAATAGCGTAAGGCACAAAATGTCTCAGCGTCCTTAATATATTGATATTGGGTTGCATACAGAGGATCTCTTGTATTTGTCTATATGAATTTTGTAGTTATGGCCTCACTACAACCCAAATTAGTGGTGAGCTCAACGTTCCCTTTTTTGTTGTAGTGATTAGTTGATCATGGCAAAGACTTCTGTAGTGTAGAGTAGGATTCTACAGCTGTATCAAGAACTTTGCATGAAAAAAGGCCCACAGGGTTATTTGAAGTATAAAAATGACAGGTGGATGGGTAGTGTATAAAAGGAAGAAACAGCTGACCCTATGTTGTTGGAAACTTAATCCTAGAAGTAGTGTTGGTGGGCTTGTTACTCTGAGGTCTGTTGGAAGGAAAGTGTTTGCAAGGTTCTCTGCCTATATGAACTGCTTGTTTCTGCATAAAATACACATTTTAATAATGTATTCTAGTTTTCTTGGTTAATGTACCAAAATATGTTTCACATTGACAAACTAATGGATTGTACCTGTCAGCTCCATTAAGCTTCCATTTGTGCTTCCTAGACATCAGTAATCCACCACCCCATGCGGCCTGAGAAGGGAAAAATACAAAATTAACCGGTGTCCTGTAGTGATGGGCGAATTTATTCGCCTAGGTCGAATTCGCGGCGAATTCCCGCGATTCGCGAATCACCAGCGAAATTTCGCTTGGCGAAAATTCGCTGAAAACGAGTCGCGCGTCAGTCGCGCGTCAGTCGCGCGTCGTTTTTGACGCAACGCGACGAAAACGACGCGACGCGCGCCGAAAACGACGCGACGCGTCAAAGTTGACGCGACGCGCGATAGACGCGCGACAAAATTGACGCGACGCGCGACAAAATCGTCCCGCGACTCGTTTCGCGAATTTTTCGCCGTTTCGCGAATTTCGCTAGAAATTCGCGAAAAATTCGGCGAAGCGAATCTCGGGAGATTCGCCCATCACTAGTGTCCTGCAAGCAGAATGCAGAGGACAAAACAAAGAAAACCCATCATCTTGTGGCACACAAATTACATCCTTAACCATTCATTGTATTGTTCCTGGATGTTTCTCTAAACCTCTGGTAAACTTGACAGTAGAAAATATTTGGTCAACTATGATAACTGTGTTTTATGAACCCCACAAACTGCTCTTGTTTGCATGTGGTTAGCCTTTTTTTTCTTGATCAAGAAAACAAAAACACTCAAAGCAAATGAATGTGAAATTGCCAAGATCATTCTTCTAAGCACTTTAGCAATTTATATTCATTATTTGTTCTAGTTTTCAAGATATTAACAGTTATTACACTCCCAATATAATGAAATTGAAGCAACACAGCCATTTGCTGTTCATTTTACCCTACTGGCCTGTCAGTCAGTAGACACTTTTATAAGCAACAGAAAAAAGTTTAGTGATGTCTAGAAAGGAATCATTTATAAACTGCAAAAATGCTCAGAAGAGCACTTTAACAGAAGATCAATTTTACAATAATTTCAGCGTTTACATTCCTTTTATCTGACATATATCATATTATAATCAATTTCAAATTATGTATTTCCTAATGTGCATCAAGACAATTTGAGGTTAAAATATCCCTTTGAGAGATGGGCTGCAGTATGCCAAATTAGGGATGCACCGAATCCAGTATTCAGTTCAGGATTCGGCCTTTTTCAACAGGATTCGGATTCGTCCGAATCCTTCTGCCTGGCCGAACCGAATCCTAATTTGCATATAAAAATTAGGGCCACGGAGGGAAATCGTGAATTTTTGGCACAAAACAAGGAAGTAAACAATGTTTCCCCCTCCCCACCTATAAATTAGGGTTCAGATTCGGTTCGGCCATGCAGAAGGATTCAGACGAATCCGGATCCTGCTGAAAAAGGCAGGTGCAGCCGAATCCAAAATAGTGGATTCGGTACATCCATATGCCAAATTATTTGGGGGCAATCAGGAACCTTTACAAAAATATCTGCTTCACTAAAGGTCTGTCCAAACGTAACTAGAAAAGCAGTAAGGAACTGATGGAAATACTCACATCAACATGCATCCAAATGCGGTACTTTTTGCAGATGTCAGCGATAGATATTAGTGGGTCAAATGCTCCATAAACTGTAGTTCCCGCAGTGGCGCTAACGAAGAATGGAACATAGCCCTGTAAGGGAAAGAACAACGGCACAGGACATGACACAAATGAGCAGCAGTATAAATGACAGAACTGAAGTATGCATTGTATTAATATTGATTGCCAGAGCTGCAGAGTGCACAAAGTGGTACTCACAGCAGAGACTTTACCCAATGAGATTATACACATCCCTTCATACCACCAAAAATGTTGTGTATTTTTATAGTATGTCTCAACACTAACACAGCATAATTTTTATGATTGCTGGGCTCACTGTTTTACAGTTTCAATATCCTGGGCATACATTTGGTAGTGGCAGGCACGGATTTGTGACGAGGCTACAAAGGTCCGGGCCTAGGGCGACAAAATGTTATGGGGATAATTAATCAAATTACTTTTTTCACCTTGCAAAGACCTGTGAGTGCAGTTTCATATATATATAAATACATATATAGTACTCTCCATAGTAGTGACAAGGATCCTGTCATGGGAAAACATGTTTTTCTTCACAATGCATCAGTTAATAGTGCTGCTCCAGTAGACTTCTGCACTGAAATCCATTTCTCAAAAGAGCAAACAGATTTTTTTATATTCAGTTTTGAAATCTGACATGGGGCTAGACATTTTGTCAATTTCCCTGCTGCCCCGGTCATGTGACTTGTGCCAGCACTTTAGGAGGGAACTGCTTTCTGGCAGGCTGTTGTTTTTCCTTCTCAATGTAACTGAATAGTACGCAGTGGGTCATGGGTTTTACTACTGAGTGCATTTTAGATCTACCAGGTAGCTGTTATCTTGTGTTAGGGAGCTGTTATCTGGTTACCTTCCCATTGTTCTGTTGTTAGGCTGCTGGGTGGGGGAAAGGGAGGGGTGTTATCACTCCAACTTGCAGTACAGCAGTAAAGAGTTATTGAAGTTTATCAGAGCACAAGTCACATGACTTGGGGCAGCTGGGAAATTGACAATATGTCTAGCCCCATGTCAGATTTCAAAATGAAATATAAAAAAATCTGTTTGCTCTTTTGAGAAATGGATTTCAATGCATAATTTTTCTGGAACAGCACTATTAACTGATGCATTTTGAAAAAAAATGTTTTTTTCCCCTTAAATCATACATCTGGATACAGAATTTCTGTGAGTTTAGCAGAATTATGTGCAACACCATCCAAATATACAGTGACTTAAGTCCCCTAGCCTCTGCAATCTAGATTAATCTCTTTATTTTTGTATAGCTCTTTCTGTTGGATATGTTTCGCTATGGATAAAAAAAAAAACAATGAAAAGATTAAAAGATTAAGGGGAAAACTGCAATAGGATAACCACAATATTCACAGCTTCTCTGACAAGGGGAAGCCAGTTGTCTGTTCATGATGGGACGATGCCAACATTTTAAAGTAATTTTTCTACATACATATCAGTAAATTGTATGGAAAATGGATAGATGAAATACTGTATCCACAGCCTTATATATATATATGTATGTGTATATATGTAGCCGACCCTTGTGTGCGCTTTAGCAGTGTAAATTATAGTGTGTGAACAGGACTATGCTGCTTTTGTACCTCTGGCCCACATGCACATGAACAATCCCACCAACTCCCGGTACCTTTTATGCTCCTTTTTGCATTAAAGGATCCAGATGAAAGAGTTGCAGAAAATAACTGGTTTATTAACAGTGAACGAGATTGGCAGCTGCTCGTTTGAGGCAATTCAAAAACAATTATGACAAAGAGGTAAGGTAGGCAGAAGTATAGGTTACCACACTCCTGTAAACAATCTCTTCCCTGAGGGTAGTGCACTGTTCTCTGTGAGTCTTAGTTTGGGGTTTTGTATCTTGGCACCCTATGTGGTCCTCAACTCACCCACTGAAATCCCTCTACTGGTAGTTTACACACTGCAGGGTCCTCCCCCCTCTATTTCTCCATGTTGGAGTGAAAGGCTGCTCAGTATATTGTCTAAGCCTACCTTTTACTCCTACAGTGACTGTAACATAACTAGCTATCACTAGCTAACCTTATCTGTAAGTTAACACAACTGGAGCCCTGGACCTATATCCACCTTCCAGTGAGATGAGGTCCCAGGAAAGACCCTGAACACATTTGCTATACCCTTTTATATCTGGACACACTGTCCTCTACTGGGCAAATCATGAACTAAACTGAATTACAATGGACCCAGGAAAAAGGACAATAACTGCCTTGGTAACTGAAAGGACAAGCTACAGGGGGAAACTGCCCACCCTCAGGGGCTCTTCATATATATGGGAAAAATTCACAGATATATGGATATGGATAAGTGGTGGTCCTGAAATGGTTTTCTTCTGGCCTAAAATTGCCTTTAGACTTTCTGTTATTTAAGGAAGGGTGCCTGAACTCCAGTAAGCACTAGTTTTTATACATTAATGACCACTTTGAAGAATAGAAAAGGACTTACATTTTGTTTGGCTTCGATAATTCGTCTTTCAAGGTCTGATGGTATCAGTTTTCCCCTAAAACCAGAATGAAACATATTCATTGCCATAAATGTATATTTCGGCTGTTGTCTAGGATTTCCTAGATAATTAAAAGGGGCACTTAGACACTTTTGTATCGTTATTTTAAGAAAGCACCTCCCTTCTATGACAGTGCCAGCCTCAGAAATGATGGGTTCCATACTATTTTGTTGGCACAGCCCCAGCGGGCCCAGGTTATAAGCCAATGGTCCAGGATCTCAGGGCAGTGGAGTTCAATTTAAAACACAATGAACCCCCAATTTTAAAAATCATGATTTTTCCACATTGCACACTATTTTTTTGTGGTCCCACCAATTTATAATGCATTCAGTGGATGCCTTCACCTGGTTTTACATCATGTTTTCCCAGATTTTACACCAAAATTTTGTTCTGATGTTCCCAAAAATGGCAATTTGACCTCTTTGAATGTTATTATTAGATAAATTAAGAGGGTAACCAGATGTGCATGTTGCCATGGCTCTTTCTGTAAATAGTAAAGTCTAATTAACCTGCTCCCCATACCGTCCTGCACCAATCCCTTATTGCTTTAGACTGTACATGTGTCAGAGAGGCCTTGTACATGCCCCCCATAGTGTAACAGTAATGCTGCACTGATTACACCTTGTTATTAACACAGTTAATATCTCCTTTCAGTACTTGAAAAATAGGTTGCTTTAACACATTTCCCTGATTTTACATTTTTTCAGATTTTACACAATTATTTACTGGTCCCCTGAAAAACATAAAATGGGAGTTCTACTGTATATGGTCACTTATTTTACATTGATCAATGTTTAGTATTGATTAAATGTATGATAACACTTCAGGAATAGACTTAGCTGCCTTTCATCACATGGTATTATAACATCCAACTGCTTATTATTTTTTCCTCTGACTCTACAAAGTTTTTGCACTCTATTATAAATGTTAATAATGTCTATACATGTGTCCTTTCTTGACTTTTCATGCCAGTGTTTCCCAGTAGTCTATAACAATGACTATAACATTTCCCTATAGAGTAGAGCGGTTTTTGCACTGTAGTGTGTGATCGCCCCTCACAAAGAACAATAATAAGTGCCGGTGTTTGACATGCTGCGCCACTGAAAGAGAATTGAGGTCATCCTATCATTAATAGTGCGCTTCAGCAAAGCAAATACATTGTGTGACAGCTTATACAATCCACTGCCTCCTGTTATTTTGACCTAAATCAAACGATTTACCAGAAACGTCCTCTGCCGCACTATATGACATTCCCAGCTTTTGTATACCTTTCATCGGCTTTGATAAGGATCACACTGTCCGTGCCAATCCCCAAGGCTGCTGCTCCTTTCTTAACAGAAAAGTGACTCTAGAAAAAGGAGAGTAATTATGAGGATAGAAAGGAGTCGCTCATTTGTCTAATTTCACAATAATTTACTCTTGCGTTAATCTGCTGCTTCTTAGTGTCAGTTTTGGGGACAGTTAAGCGAACATGGGTTTATGAGAGATGTGTATAAGGGAACACAGTGACCTTTAATTTTTGATCACTTTTTTAAGTGGAAAAAATGTATGATTTGGACAAATGTGCAAATAATGTACAACTGCATAATTATGTTTTATCTTTAATATTATAAGCAGATTACCGGAGAAAAGAAGCGCTTTGCCTTCAAGATAACGTTCAGTATGTTATAAAATGGACAATTCTTTAATAACTTTTTGGTTTTCAGTTTGTATTTTTTAGAGTTTTTCAATTATTTGCCCTTTTCTACTGGCTCTTTCCAGCTTTCAAATGGGAGTCGCGGACCCCGGCAATCTATAAACTGTTGCGCTGTGAGGCTCCAATTTTATTTTTTATTACTTAGCTTTATTTTTATGCACACTCTTTTTCATATTGCAGTTTTGCATTCAACCCACTGCCTGATGGCTAGGCTCATTTGGATAGAATAATGTACACTGAATCATGTGTTAAACACAGGCAGATAAACACTGCACCTCAATATTGTCTGCCTATGAGATAATCATACATTATGTGGATGAAGACAGTTACCCAACTAATGCTGTACTGGTGTATTCCTGGCAGCCACAGGCAGACAAGGGTGAAGTTGTGGATTATTATATTAATGTGTATGCATATAACAGTAAGGTGTTTCACTGTGTTTCAATAATACTACTACGATACACAAAGTAATAGTTACACAGTTGGAAATATGGGTCAATTTTCTAAGACTGACTTAAAGTAAGGTTGACTTGACCTAACTTCTGCAGGTAGGGAGCCAATAGATACCCATTTGATCACTGTGCCTGGTCATGTATGATTTCTGCCTTTCCCATCTTGCTATCCATTATTGCTTTAGAGGGCCACACAATGTTGATACCCTATACAGTTGTAATGAAAGCACCTGAAAGTGTATCAGTACCCAGGAGGACCTGGACAAATGTAATAAAGAATTTACATTAGCAGTAGTGATGGGCGAATCTCCCAAGATTTGCTTTGGCGAAAAATTTGCGAAACGAGTTGCGGGACGCTTTTGACAACCGCCAACCAGCAGGAGAGGGAGGGCTTAATACAGAATCCTTTCCCTTGGTATATACTATCATATCACAGATGACAAAGTTAGAAAGACCTGCACTGGCCTTTTAAACTGAACATACACTTTTGTGATGATGTTTGATGATCAGATGTGTCTGATGTTGTGCTGCTCAGAGAAGACGTTGGGTTTCTGATATCTTTCCTCAGCAGAGCAACATCAGAAAACATCTCTGTTATCCTTCTGAACGTATCTCTCCGGCTGTACGGTTACTGGAATTGACCAGCATGTCGGGGCTGTTTTTACAAAATTCATCATACTAGCAGTTAAGGAAAACTTAATAGAAACAAACAAAATATATATAAATTGTAAAAAAAGAAATCCTCAGCAATTTAAAATTTTCTTTTTGTTAAAGTTTACTTATCCTATAAGAACTAATATAACTAATAGACATACTAAGCACTAATAGGCATAGTTTCTAGATCTTACTTCTACTACTGGATTTCAGATAGGCCACCCCAGGACCTTGCATAGAGGGGCATATCATAAACATATCAAGGCCAAGGCTCTAGATTTTCTTAGGGAAGGCAGTCCTAAAGTTTGGGAAACTCTGCTCTGAGGTTATGATTTTAGTAAGCTGCTATTAAAGGAATAGTAACACCAAAATATGAGTAATTAACATATAATATACCACTAGCATGCATTGGTAAAATGCATGTTTGCTTCAGAAAGTCTACCACAGGTTATATAAATAAGCTGCTGTGTAGCCATGGGGGCAGCCATTCAAGCAGGTTATAAGATACGCAGCACATAAAAGATAAGCACTGTCCAATACAATGGTGTTTTATCTGTTATGTGCTATGTAACCTGTACCTTTTCTCCTTTTCTCCTTTGTTCCAGCTTGAATCAGGGCTGGAGTGGGGGTCCTGGGGACCGCCGGGCCTGCTGTCCAGGGCCCCCCTCCGGACCCCCTGCCCCCATTGGTGACGTGCATGCGAGCAGAGGAGCCACACTGCGTGCTTAGGAGGCGCACATGCGCAGAGGAGGTGTGAATGCGCACAGGAGCAGAATGGCGCGCATAGCGCCGCAAACTGTTTTTCTTTAAACAGGTCCAGGAGTTCTGGAGAGGGGGGTCAGTCCGGCCAGTCCGACCCTGGTTTGAATGGCTGCCCTCATGGCTACATAGCAGCATGTTTATATAAAAGAAAGTAGTCTTTATGAACACACAGCTTTTACCAGTGCAGTACAACAGTACATTATATTGTAATGACTTTGATACAATTTCAGCATTTGGTGTTACTGTTCCTTTAATGCTGTTATTACCTGGAAGGGAGGTCTTTTGCTTACAATTCAGATCTTCAGGGGTTATGAACCAATTACAGGACTGTATTTTTACATAGACCAGGCCTTACACATTTCTATTCTATTCTGTTTCCACTACTGCACCCCCGCCCCCATCATCTCCCTTAAAACAAACACACCATAATCCAATGTTAGCAAGCCAAGCAAACTATAAATCTCAAATGCCTCAAAGGCATAATTGGGTTTGCACATAAGCACTCATACTCCTCTCACTGTGTGCCATTGGCTTCTAGTTTGCTGCTTCCAGTTATACACTGTATTGTTCTACCCTATCTGCCACTGATATTTTGAATTGGTACTTGCCATTCAGCTTATTACCTCCAATCCCTAATGTCACACCTGAGCTATTCCTAGGCGAGTTCTAGGTTCTAACATAATCTAATATAATTACGATGTCAACCAAGATGAATGCACTTCACAATTTTCCCTGTGGAGCAGCACATGGTTTGCAAGTAGGTCTTCTCTCCCAAATATGCATCTGTGTAGAATATTCAGGACATTGAAGCCAACGGTAACCTCACATGTGGACAGTTTGGTGCAGAGGTTCCCAAATCAATCGTTGAGTGCAACCAGTTAGAGGAAGAATTTTAGTGAATGTTGGTGGCCTGATAACTACTAGACCCACCCCAGTATGACTGCTTTGGTGAATATTTGTACTTATATGTAAACTTCTAAACACTGGGGTCCTGATCATACGCTGGATGAAAGTGGTGGACTTGAACCCAGAAATGTAAAAACATCAACTTCATTGTACGGAATTAATATAAAATGTTATGTTGAGGCTGCATTTGTACATTTTGCCAATGGGAATCAGTGTTACTGGAGCACTGGTTTCTGAAAAAATTGTAAATTATCAAAAGAAATGGGATTTTTAATTGTTTCAATTAGACCCAATTAATTGCAAATGCATATCAAGCCATGGGATTCAGTGAACAGGAAAATTGTGAAGCAAAAGGCAAACGTTGAAACTCAATAAAAAGACAAAAGAAGTACAATGGCATGTATGGTTGCTAAGGGAACAGAATTTACATCACAATAGTAGTTATAATTTGGCTTCAGCTCATACAATAATAAATGTCATCTAGTTGAATATGAGGTCCTACTCAACTATATATTAAAATGGAGGTTTTACCTTTTGCTCTGTTTCGGTTCCTTTAAACATATGCAGTTGCTTAGTTATTCCTGTACAGCACATGACAGATTTAGTATCCAGCCCCGTCACTTCTACAGGGGATTCAGGAACAAATGGGCTTCTGAATATCACATCCCATATTTGTACCTAACTTCACCTACCAACACTAAAACATTTGGCCAGGTAGCTGATAGGAGGCATGCTCGATTGACTAACAGACTCAATATTAATGCCACCTTAGAAATACCATTAAAATCAATGCTACTAGATGCACAATTTAATATAGTCTAATAATCCTATAAATAGCAAGACTGGTGCATTATATTCTTGGCCTACTTTCCCATAATTATATGTTAATACGTGTGCATAATTAATCCAGCCTGTGAGTGATACATTTTTAAACCTTCCAGAGATATGTATTATGTGTTATAATAAAGCTGAATGTGTTATGCAGATGGAGAGCAAGAGGAGGCGGCTGAGGTCAGTCCTGTCGCGCTTAGCTTTAGCAAAGGCATTAGCAGGCAATTTACCGGAACAAGAACCCTGATTACAAGTACATGTAGCTTGTTGAGTCACCACTCATCTCACAATGGGTTTTTTTTTTAAGTGTCAACCAACCTTTGATTACTGAAAGAGAAAGAAAGAATAAAAAGATCTATTTTATGTTGTTCGCAGACAGAGAAAATCATGTCTATCAACTATATTTAGAATTGTAAGGAAGGAAGAACAATAATATTGTATCCCTGTGCTTTTCACCCTCGTGCAATCCTTATCTGATCACTGGCTCTATGATCATTGGGAGAACACTGATCTATCTTAGCTCTGAATATAGACCAATAGCAACAATATCTTTACTCATCATTGATTTGCTCATTGAACTTGGAGTTAAAAATATAAGATTTTTTGGTCTAACAAAAAAATTCTGATAAAAAACACAAAATAATAATAATAATAATAATTGCATACAATAAAATTGTTAGAAGATAATATAATGTGAAAACAGAGCTGAAACAAGCACTGGGGCTCATGTTGAGCGAATTGGCTTCGGTGCAGTAACCCATAACAACCAATGAGCAATTAGCTTTCATGAGTCCGTGGTAGACGGAATAAAAAGCAGATATCTTGTTGTTATGGGTTACTGAACTGGTCTAAATCAGAAATTAAACTCTAGCGTGTAGTGTTATTGACTAGATCCTTTATAAATCATTACTAAAGCACATCATATGAAGGATACACAAAGCAGACAGTTGTTTCCACATATTAAAATGAAGAAATAGAGATAAATAACATACATGTTCTGATGTGAAGGCAACCAGTCTGGGTAATGCTGCCATTCCTTTCTCTTTAACCTCTGGGAACATCTTGAAACGTGCAATCAACATAGCATACAAGTTAGATATGGCACCACCTGGAGTCCACAGTAATACATTGTTACTTTTTATTAGTGAATTATCAATGCAACATTCAACAAACAAGAGCTATTATATTTATCACTTGGGTTCTACAAAAGGTTTTGCAACAGAACAAATTGTGTTTAATTTCAATGGAATCAGATGGGAAAAATAACTGTCCTTGGGTGAGGTCTATCAATGGTATTCTGTATTTGGGATGTCTTTGATAGACCTTCACATTGGACAATTGGCACAACACCAAGAAAGTGATGTCTTCTGTAATGTTGATATAACTTCACACTAAAACACTTAGAGCATTAGTAACACACCCTCAAAAAACTGCCAGATATTTGATTTTCACAAATGTTCTACATTCTCTGTTTTCAAACAAAATATACAGTACCTAGGAATTATTCATTACTGAAACTGACACTGGACACCGCTGCAAAGTATCACATAATCTAATGAAGACGTGTTGCCTTAAGTCTTTTAGTGCTTTAAAGTCATGTGATTTTTAGGATGTGGTTTAGCTGATAAATAAAAAATTCAAATCCTGCAATATGTGCTCTGATTTGGCTGAATCCCAACTCAAATGGGTTCGGGGCATCCCTAATCTATTCAAAAACCATTGTGTAATGCACCATGGCTTGGGGGTTCCACCTCCTTTACCAGGTGTCTACTATGTCAATTACTACAACTACCCAGAATATCCAAAGTTGCCAAAGATGCTGAGAAATGAACTTCAGCAAAAGCTAAAGAACAGCTCCTATATTAGTAATATGTAAGCATGGCAATTTTATTTCATTTAGACAAAAAAAAAACAGTGTATATATAAGAAATATTTCTATGTAGGACAAAACTTCTTCCATCCCATTAGTTCTTTGAATTCTGGATAAAGCATGAACACTTCCTGTACTTAGGGGCAGATTTACTATTGGTCAAATTTCGAATTAAAAAAATTCAAAATTCGACAGTGGGTGAAGTAAAATCCTTTGAATTCGAATATCGAAGGATTTTACCGCAATTCGATCGATCGAACCATCAAATAGGAAAAATTAGATCAATCGATTAATTGTTTGAATCAATCGATTCGAACGATTTTTTTGGTCTATCGAATTTTTTTACTCGATCAAAAATAATGATACCCAATTCGGCAGCTTGGCGAACTAGGTGGTCGAATAAAATTTTAAAGGGGAATTACTTCGCCCATCGAATAGTCGACTATTCAAATAAAATTAAATTTGAATATTCAAATTATTCGAGTTAGAATTTTCGATGGTCAAATTTGCCTAATTTGCATATTCAAAGATTAAAAAAAATTTTTAAATTCAATCGAACTTCAAAATCTTCATGTGAATTTAGTAAATCTAAGTGTTCATTTTCCTTTACAGCCCAAATGATTTATCAAACTTTATTGTAATGATTTTAACATTGTAGGCAATGGACACACAGGCTGAAGGCCCCAGTTGCCCTTTAAAAACATTACATTAAAATTACAGTAATCAAATGAAGATGTTTCTATTGATCCATGTCTCTCAACTCCAAGGGATGCTTTATATATATATATATATATATATATATATTTAATCCTCCAGGAAACCGGCACTCTCGTTAGATGGTTAGATATGCCTGGGTGCAGTATCAAATCGTCACAAACATAACACCAAAGTTTCATTAAGACCTGAGAGTGCGGATCCCTTTGGTGTTATATATATATTTATATATGACGGCTTGAGTTTGTAAGCCGAAACGCTTTTTTTTTTTCCACTTATCAAGACATCCTATGTGCGCGGATGTTTTTTTTTGCTTTATAGATATGAATTTTTGTTCCAGCACCTAGGCATCACAATGGCTATCTGAGTGCACCTATCTAGTTATATGTATATATATATGCACACAACCACTGCCATTGGTGCAGTTTGTGGGATGTGCTAATCTTTGATTGACAGGCAGATGCCCCATGTCTACTAGCACCTTAAAAACAGTGCTCTTGGAAAGTCCCACCTCATACTCTCTCCAAGGTGTAAGGACTTCGCCTCTCAAAAAAAAAAGAAAAATGAAACCTTCTACAACATTAGGCTGTTATATATTTTTTTTTTATTGTGCTTCCAATACTTAAGAGGTATTAGGATGACTTTAAAGAAAAACCCCAACTGCATATTGTCTACATCACTGATCCCCAACCAGTGGCTCACACGAAACATGTTGCTCCTCAACCCCTTGGATGTTGCTTCCAGTGGCCTCAAAGCAGGTGTTTATTTTGGAATTTCAGGCTTGGAGTTAAACTTTAATTGCATAAAAACAGATGTACTGCCAATTTGAGCCTCCTGTAGACTGCCAGTTCACATAGAGGCTAACAATTCACAAATAGTGATGGGCGAATTCCCGCGATTGCCGCGATTCGCCGCTGGCAAATAAATTCACGAAACGCCACCGAAAATTCGCCTGGTGAAAATTCGCTGGATAAAATGAGTCGTGCGTCGTTTTTGACGCGCCGAAAACGACGCAACGCAAGACTCGTTTCGCGAATTTTTTTTTCAGCGAAGCGAAACAGGGTAAATTCACCCATCACTATTCACAACCTTTATTTGGCAACATCCAGGGACTTTGTTTATACTTGTGTTGCACCCCAAGTCTTTTTATGTTTGAATGTGGCTCACAGGCATAAAAAGGTTTTGGACCCCTTCGCTACATCATACTAAAAGTACATGTTCAGGTTGAAATACACTGTGAATTCTGAGCTATTGTAATTTTTACATTCTTCTAATTCAGCAAAAACACTTTACTATGGAGCTGAATTTTGTGGATATATATCAGGCCATTATGATCTTTAAATTGTGAACAGCCAAAAACAGAATTTGTTCATGCAGCAACCAATCTGCAGGCCAAAGAAAAAAAAAGAAGAAGATAATTCAAGGCAATAGCCTGAGCATGGACAGTTTTCCAACAGGCTTTCAAATGTTATGTTCATTAAAGAAAAAACAAAAAAAGTTGAATTCCAATGAAAAGTTATCCCCGCCCGGCATGCTACAAGCTCTTCATGCTGCCAGTACATTATAATAGGATGAAAGGAATGCAATCATTGCTTTATATTTCTATCTGCACAGCCGTCCTACCTTTGAATCCAAAAGCAGAAATTAGGTACCTCTTGTAATAAAGAAAGAACATTTTGTCCACTCAGAAACAACAAAGACCAATCACAGTTTAACACTCCAAACAAGAATATGCAGTCAGTCACTTCTTGAACGGATGCATTTTGTGCATTCAATATACATTCAGTCCTAGAACTTCCAACCATCAAAGGTAATAAGGTAAATTCATCTTCCTCTTGTACTTTTATTAGTTGAAAGCGCCTGAGTATTTATCCAGAAACACAGGCAAAATGGGCCCTTTCCGGTAACCATAGCAACCTGGGATAGTGCAGTTACAGCAAGGAAAGCCAACATCTGGTTGGTTGGTGAAAATTCACTGACTAGGCCCTTTTTTTCTGTGCTACTGAATGGCAATTTTTTAAATAATTGATATGGCATTATTAAATATTAGAATATTAACAATCTGTGTAGCAAACACTGAGACTGTGGTGACATTAAACCCACCATTTACTGTATTTTCCTCATTGTAAAGACATATTTCACAAATAAAATGTGCTTCAACTAATAGTTTTTCACCCAAAATTAGAGCTTTTATTCTTTTAGGACATACATATCAACAATGTAAAGGGAGCTGTTGTCTTAAAGATTCTACCTAATGAAGGTATATGTAACTCTAAGGTATACCTAATAAAGGTATGTGTAATTCTAAGCTACTTTCCAATATACATCATGCATACAGGTATGAAATCCGTTATCTGGAAACCCATTATCCAGAAAGATATGAATTACGGGAATGCTGTCTCCCATAGCCACCATTTTATACAAGTAATCCAAATTTTTTTAAATGATTTTGTTTTTCCTCTGTATTAATAAAACAGTACCCTGTACTTCATCCCAACTAAGATATAATTAATCCTTATTGGAAACAAAACCAGCCTGTTGGGTTTATTTAATGCTTATATGATTTTCTAGTCGACAAGGGATGAAGACAAATTATGAAAAGATCTGTTATCTGGAAAACCCCAGGTCCTGAGCATTCTGAATAACAGGTCCCATACCCGTGTTTACATCATCTTTGACCCAATAATTATACTTTTCATGAGCAGACTGTGCATTCACTTTATATTTCAAAATAAAAAAAACATTCATTGAATGTAGAACAAATTAGCATTGGTCATTCTTAAAAGGAAGCCTTCTTTATCTGCATATTTATTTTTTAACCAACCTATATATTGTACTATTGTATTGAGCGATATCAGCCAAAGACTCTATGAAATGCCATTGGAAGGCACAGGCTACTTTATATTCCTCCCCTCTGACCCTCATAGATAACAGTGCTGCAAACCACTTAATTCAAGAGAATTTTACAATACATTAGTAGAGCCCCTTTTGCAGTGTAGGAAATCTGACGTGTTCACTATGTAGTAGCAGTTAAAATTAGGGTAATGTCCTCAATATAAAACTAGTAAGGCTCAGCATAGATGATAGCCACCAACAAGCGACACACATTTAGGGGCATATTTATAAAAGGCTATGTTTCATTTCAAACTATAATGTAAAATGTAATACTTCTCCAAATTTTACATCAAGTGAAATGTTAAAAAAAGACCTGTCACCCTTTAAGAAATAATTCCAAATCCTATTTTATGATGTTAGTCAAGCAAAAGAAACTTCACTTACATTATATAAATTATTTCAATGCTGATGCTTATAGCCTTAGAATTCACATTAAAATCAAGCTGGCAAGTGCCATATATTAAGGAACGCTTTGTTTATGCACCAGATTGGGGGACCTGATGGCCATGCCCATGCACTGGCTACAGAATTAGATGGAGAGAAGGGAGGAGTAATATCGAGGAAGTGCAAAATGGAAAGAGAGCGTCTGCCCCGACTTAGCAATAGAGGAGGGGCAAGCAATATATGAATGACAGCTCAGAGTTTTAAATTAGTTTTTTTAACATGTATGGATGTTTTAATAGAACAAAAGAATTTGAGTTTCATGTTTCATTTGAAAAGGACTTTTATTATACAGCTTTTTGTCTTTTTATGTAAGGGACCTGTTATTTAGAATTCTCTGTACCTGGGGTTTTCCAGATAAGGTATTTTAGTAATTTGGCTATCCATATACTAAGGGGCAGATTTACTATTGGTCGAATTTCGAAAAATAAAAAAATTCGAAATTCGACCATGGGAATAGTATGTGAAGTAAAATCCTTCGAACCACGAATTCGAAGGATTTTACCGCAATTCGATTGGTCAAACGATCGAAAAATGTGATTGATCGATTAATCGTTCAAATCGATCGATCAAATTTTTTTTATTCAATCAATGGTCGAATTTGCCTAATTCAAAGGTTCGAATTGGAATCTTTTTGAAATTCGATCGAACTTCGAATTCTTGAATTCTTCAAATTCTGAATTATTAAATCTGCCCCTAAGTCTAGTAAAAATCATTTAAATATTAAATAAACCCAATTGTTTTTTACTCCGATAAGGATTAATTATATGCTGTATCTTAGTTGGGTTTTAGTATTACAGAAAAAAAGAAATTTAAAAAAAAAAAATTAGAACTATTTCATTGAAATGGAGTCTATGGGAGATGGCCTTCCCATAATGCGGAGCTTTCTGGAAAACGGGTTTCCAGAAATTAGATTCCATACCTGTAATATTGAAAATGATCCATTTTGTAACGTAGTGCAAAACTGAGAGTTATATTTTGTACAGAAAAAATAAAGTATAATAAAAAGTGTCTTTTTTGCACTACTTTAGCACAATACGGGCAATTTCTTTCTGCCATCAGATCAGAAAAACACATAATCATTTTACAAGGTCAAAGCAGCCATTTCCCACTTTCATGAGGCTTAACTGAAGCTTGGTGTCTTTCGTATTTTTTGGGGACTGATAAAAACAGCTGCCTTCCTTCCTTTAATAGATTCCCAACATACAAGGGGAAGTCATTTGTAGATTTAATAGCATTGGAGCCTGAAAAGAGTAACAAAAGGGGCTAAAAGAGATAAATTATCTGATAGGAGCAATGTAAAGAACTGGAGCTTTCCAATCACAGTAATTAATTGAATCCTCTAATCTCTGCACGGCACACAGAAACTTCCTCGGCATGCTATTGATTTGTAATTCTGTTTGTAATTCCAGCCATTTAAATCTAGCAATAGCCATCCCATGGACACAGAGCCTACAAATCCTGCATTCTCCTCTCACTGGGTAGGGATGCTTAGAACTGCAAGGCAAATGTCTTATCTGATTATATTTCCCACACCGCACAATGTAGGAATGAAGCAGTCTGTACATTGCTTTAAGCTACAAACATATCCATATAAATCAAGTTTATGGATTGTCAAAAGAATCCTACAATAAGATTCCTAAGGCATTTTATTTTATTAGGCGCCATATCTGTGGTTGGATACCTCCACCACGAGCTGTAGGTCTGGGACATGGGCACCCAGACCCCACGTATTACCAGTGAGATAAACAAAACATTAATTTCCTTGGTTTTTACATTGGGATTCTCTTTTTAAGTTGGCCATATAATAACAAATAAATATGCAGATAGAAGAACCCCCCAAAAGTGCCAGTAAGTAACAGTGACAGTTGTACATTGTAGAAAAGACAAACATATTTACCAGGTGAGAATATTCCATCGCCAATTCCTCCAGGCCATCCAATCATCTCTCTCATTTTCTTTAATGTAACATATTCCAAAAGTACAAAAACAGGTGCAATTTCATAG
>CM044441.1:21194469-21211969 GCA_024363595.1 Xenopus borealis
TGGTGTGACATCACTTCCTGCCTGAGTCTCTCCCTGCTCTGGGCTCAGATTACAGCAGAGGAGGGAGGGGGGAGAAGAGCAAACTGAGCATGCTCAGGCCGCAGGGAGATTTAAGATGAAAACAGGAAGTCTGATACAGAAGCCCATGTATACACAACAGAAGGAAAGAAATGCAGTGTTTCTTTTGACTCAGAGCAGCACTACTTTGAGTATTTACTAGTATATTTAGGTGGACCTTTCCCGTGCCATAAGGCTGGTTTGAATGAATAGTCGCCAGCGGGACAACCCTTTTCTTTGCCTTCTTTTATCATAATGGTATGGTCCTAGGGCTGTAGTCTTTAGACGTTTTGGATTTAAAAACCCCCCTTCTCCTCTAGGATTTATTAGGCCTTCCCCTCACTCTATTTATCCTTTGGGCCCTCTTTTCTACTCCTTTAGACCACCTAGGACCAGCAGACTGACTATAATCAGAAGAAGACTATTACTACTGCCCTAATACTAGAGATTACTCCATGCCATACCTTTTACATTTACAGTTCCTGAATGAACTCATAGTGATAGAGCATATATCTGCACTCTCTAACCCTAACACCAAGCTCTCATTTAAGGGATAATACACAGCCAATCAATACACACCTGGAGTGTACCATTGTAAAGTATTGATTAGCAATGTACCAGAATGCAATATTTTCTATCTACCACTGCTGGAATCATATAAAACACAGAATTTACTGTTATGACACAGAGCATAATGAACTCCATTCAATAAATTATATAGTATGTGGATTTTCCAGCTAGATCCTGATCCTATGAAATATAGCGATCAATCTTGTGCTGGATTTTATGATCAGTAGTAAATTTCAAGCAGAAGCACAAATCCCCTCTTGACCCTAATATATTTCTGCTCCCTTCAAGCATTGCATTACTGCAGGGGTTTCAGACATTTTGTTTCAAGCCCCCTTTGGGGTACAACAGTTTATGGAGTAGTCTCTTAGCTCATTATGGATATATAAAAACATTGCTCCATCGGCCATTTAGCCATAGCTTCAATTAAGGAATCAAATGCACAGCCAGCCATAGCCATAGAACATTTGTGTGGATTGGGTCCATTCTCTACTAGGGTTTCGGCTGCCCAATCTACAGTCTAAATGATAGATTCCAAAGTCATTGACACGTGAATAGTTTATATGTTCCAATGATAGACTATATATTCTTCTGGAGCCTAGGGAGTGCAGCAGTTGGAGACTACCCCACCTAAAAACATTATCAATCAAGGACAGAGATTCAAAACAGGCCCTGGCCATTCAACTACACAGAGGTCTAAACAGCCCCCCACATAGTGACTATTTATGGCACCTTAAAACAGCCCCTCATTTTTGGTTTGCCAGTCTGGGTCTGCACATCAATATTAAAAATAAGCAAGTATTCCTAGAATAGGTACTACCTAAAAGGTACTGCTTTTAGCCATAGTATAAGATAAACAGTTATATAACATTTTAGAGAGTACTGATGGAAATTCCAAGGTTTCTATGAACTGGAAAATATCACTCACTATAATCAAAATTAGATACAGTATATAAATGATGTATATAGAGAAAGAGAGAGAGAGAGAGAGAGAGAGAGAGAGAAGGTGATTTTTGTATTTTATTTCATGCCATCTCCTGTGGTTCTTGATTGGTGCAAATTTCATCTTTCAGCAGATCCAAAATATGTAAAATGTAATTGGTGAAGACAGGTGGTAGATAAAGTCTTGGTCAAGTACAGGCAGAGGTGAGAGAAGAAGGAAACATTCACAACATAACAAATCATCCAATGGAGAAGCATGGCAAGGTGGGCCATCATAATGAATTGCCTAGATAAAGTTTGCTCCATCTGGAGCTCTTTGCTCAAACATAAGCTATTCTAAGCTACATGGCAGGTTTAAACAAGCATCAAAGGAAAAAGATCATCATCAAAGATTGTTGACAATTACAAAGAACTTCAATGAGATAAGGCACTTCAATTTTATAGCCAAATGCTGCACTGCTAAAGTATTCGATTATTTGTGGTCCATATAAGCAAATGAGACATTGAGACAAAATGGGGGACTTGATGTCTTCTTTTGAGGGATAAATCCACAGCTTCATCCTTATCAATTTACTCTTTCTAGACAATGATTGGATTGGTTTCCAAAAAATGTTCCTATGTAGCCACATAGACTTAAATGTGAGGAATAAAACCCAGAGACTCCTGAAGAATGAAGCAGCCTGGACCAGTAAAGAACTAGAAAGTGATTGTAAAGGACCTGATTTTTAATTCTGGTTATATCTAAATTATTCTAAAGGAATTAATGTTGATGGACAGCTAGACACAGATGCTCCCATAGGTTATGGATCTGGACATAAGCAGCACAGTCCAGGTGTTAATAACAATTACTACCAGTGCTGATGGTGCTTCCAACAAAGTATCTATAATGTAATTGGTTCTGTGTTTGTCCTCCCTTGACTCCCTTGGTCATCTTCTCTGTTGAGCTTAGGTCCTCCATGTTAGCTGTACATGTCTAACTAAGTTAAAGTGAATTTCTCTTAAAAAACTTACCCTAAGAACATAAGGCCCAAGAAATGGGAAGGTAACTGAAGCCTGTTCAGATGATCTACACCTTCCAGTAAGGTACAATCAGTGCAAGTTGAGGTTTCTGGAGTGAAAGGCTAATAACAGACTGTATAGCGTAAGTAACAAGCCAAAGAACTTACATGTTTGTGTTTGCAGTTGAGGTCAGCCAGTCTGCAGCTAATCCAACCATGTCAAGCCCAGTTGAGAGCTGGTTGAAATATCTAGGATGACCTAAGAAGTAAAAAATACAGGATACGGTATTATAAAACACACATTTTTTACGCTGGGTAGAGTTAGGTACTTTATAGCATAAATATATCATTGATAGATATTGATAAATATAATCTATTAAAATTGTTGTACATTTCTGAAATAATCAAGTTAAGCTGGCTATACACAAGTGAATTTTAGCTGCCAATGTGACCCTTTCAGACTTCAAGTCTTTAAAGGGGTTGTTCACGTTTGAGTTAACTTTTAGTATGATGTAGAGTAATGTTCTCCAATCTTTTTTTACCCCTGAGCAACATTCATATGTTAAAGGAGTTGGGGAGCAACACAAGTATCCAAAACGTTTCTGGGGGTAACAAATTAGGACTGTGATTGGCTATTTGGTAGCCCTATGAGGACTGGCAGCCTACAGGATGATCTGTTTGGCATTACACCTGGTTTTTATGAAACCTAAACTTGCCTCCAAGCCTGGAATTCAAAAATTAGCACCTGCTTTGAGGCCACTGGGAGCAATATTCAAAATATCCAAAAGATTGGTGAGCAGCATGTTGCTACTGAGCCACTGGTTGGGGATCACTGATGTAGAGTGTGACAATCCAAGACAATTTGCAAATGGTGTTCAGTTTTTATTATTTACAGATTTCAAGTTATTTCACTTTTTATCCAGTTTGCAATTTCAGCAATCTGGCAACTAGGGTCCAAATTACCCTATCCACCATGCATTGATTTGAATAAGATACAGGAATATGAATAGGAAAGGCCTGAATAGAAATATTATTAATAACAAGTAGCACTAAAAAATACATTTGTTGCCTTGCAGAGCATCTGTTGCTTTCATGGGGTCAGTGACCCCCCCCCCATTTGGAAACTAGAAGTTTTTATTTAGGGGAAGAAGAAGAAGAAGGAAAATAATTCAAAAACAATGAAGACCAATTGAAAAGTTGTTTATAATTAGTCCTTCTATAACATACTAAATGATGAACCAGTGTCCACAAGAAGAAGGCAGTGTCTGCCTCTGAAGAAGCTGATACCATACAGCAAAACACTTTAGGAGAGAAAGGAGAGAGGTAGAAGACAGTGAAGACCAAGGGGAAGCCGGCTACAACACCCCACGGACTCTGCAGTAGCGAAATACAAACATTACATGCGAGTACTCCATAGGAGAAATGTAAGTGTAACAATTGTTTTTATTGAAGTTTTTAAAATTAAAATAGTATTACACTGTTTTTTTGGCTTTTGTTCTACCTTTATATTGGAGCCCATGCACACCGGAACACCAGGAGGGAGAGTGCAATGAGGACCTAATTACAAGCGATACACCACATTGGTGGTCTGTGAGTAGGCATTTCAGCCGGTTCGGTGGAGGAGTTAAAAATTGTGTTCTTTTCATGAAACTAAGTGCCTTAATCACTCACTACCAATTTCCATATCACAGTAAATGTCAAACCAGGTTATCTTTAACCAAAAAGATGGGGAAAATACTCCTTTAAACATTGATTTTGGAACACTATATTGGTTTCTAAAATTTCCATTGCCTTAGGCGCTGATCTCTACATAGGAAAACTTTTTTTCCCTTTTGGACCAGTGTTATAAACTGCACCCGGCCCCCTCCCTGCCAAATGTACATCTTACCTTAGGGTCTCCCTGTAGTTTGCTGTGCTGACTATTGGGGGGTGGGCATGGGTACAGTCTCACCTTCTGCTCATCTGGTAGTCAAGCTACTATACTGTACACTAGAGGGTGTAGTTATAAACATTGGAGACAAACATCACCGGTGATGTTTCCCATAGCAACCAATCAACAATTAGATAAAAACAGTCACCTACAAGTTAAGGCCCCCATACACGAGCTGATAAAAGCTGCCGACAGAACTAGTCGGCAGCTTATTGGCCAGTGTGTGGGGCCATCTGACGGGCTTCCCCGATCCGATGGCCCACGATCGGATCAGCCCTATATCGCCCACCGCAATGTGGGCATATCGGGGAGAGATGCGCTCATTTGGCGATATAGCTCCCTGTCTATGGCCACCATTAGAAAACAATATATGTCTAATGTTAATATATATACCCCATAGTCACCTATATGTCAGGTTAGTAACTATAAAAATTCTCTTTGCCCCAGTCTTAATGTTCTTTATAGCTGACAGTAGCACTGGCATCATATAAATGAAACCAATAGGGCTTCTGTTTATGTTCTGTACTAGGAGATTATTTAGGATTGCCTCCTCTGTGTAGAGGTCCCCCTTTTATAACAGTACAGCAGGCTATTTGTCAGCACCACAGGAGCCCATCTCAAATATTGGCTTCTATGGCAGAAATGATTTTACTTGTGCTGTTTTGATAATTTATGACAATCCCTCAGTTTAACCTTCCAACTGAAGCCCAGGCCACACTGAGCATGTGCATAGTCTTGGTCTTGCAGGGATGTCTAACAAAGTTACAAGATGACAGCCCCCTGCGCCAACTTTGAAAGCATAAATCATATATAAGTCTTATTAGGCTTCTGGGGCAGTAAGTTCATGTTTATATTTAATATACAAAATACAGCATTTCTAACATTATTCTATTTTAGACTTTAGTTGCCCTTTAAATTCAAAGAACTCTTTACACCAGTCCCCAGTGATAATGGCCCCATCTTTATCTCTAAAAATACTATTCAGACATGTGTCATCCATCCCATGAACATAGAGGGCCTCCAGTCCCACTGATGAGTGATGAATGAATATAAAAGCAGCGCTAAATAAATACAAGAAACCAGATCCAGCCTATTTAGTTAGTTCTAAAGCTGAGCTGCCATAGGAAACACTAGAAGTTGTCACTTCCTCCACAAAGCCCCCCATTATAAATAGGCAATTGTTATTCTAAATAAACACACTAAAAAAATCAGCATTAATGCCATGCAAATGATGTATGAGCCCCCCCCCCCCCAAACAGATGATTTCATTCCCAGACCCATTTATTCTGTTAAGTCTCCTGTTCCGAGATTTGACTTGCAGTTATGGAGCTGACTGGAGGCAATTAAGAACTATGAATATAAATGACTCATTATTCATGAGTCAGAATGTTATAGCCAGTCAGTTGGGGGTTCGGTGCCAGAAGCAAATGTGCAAACTCTATATATATATATTTATATGCATTTGTATGGAATATTTTTTTTTGTAGCTACAACACTACAAGACGATTCAGGGTGGGGGGGGGGAAATATCGCACAAAGAACATCAATGCAGTACATCACTTGCCAGTCTACAGGCTGTTATCATGCTCCTGCACATGTGCCGAGAAGAAAGCTTTCAGCCAGATGCAATTTTCTGTGCCATTTACTAGAATGAGCAGGCTGGATTATTTCCAGTAAAGGGGAAAGGGCTGCGAGTCGGGTTGTGAGGATTTTTAAGGTTTGTCTGGCATAGAAATATAAACAAAATAACATATTTTGAGCATCCAATGGAAAGGTATGAACTGCCCATCTGGATGGGGTTTGGTATAACGGCTACAAAAGATGTAACATGAAAGAGTATCATTTTGGCCAAAGTGTGGTCCTAACACTTTGTAATAATTATAAAAGGTGCTGGAAATGTTTCTTTTTCTCCTTGTGCACAAATATTTTTATCGTTTTTAGCAGCTGGTAAACTCCAGAATGTGGTTTAGACCGAGTGCTGGCACAAGTGTTTATATAGCAGACGGCCAACTCCACAGTGTGGATTAGACCAAGCGCTGGCGATTTTTTTTCTGTATTTCGTGAAAGGGTAGAATGGCTGACATGAAAGACTTCCTCTTTGGGCAGAGAGACTTAGACATGGTTTGCTATGGAGTCAGCTAGGATCATAGAGATGCAAGACTCAGTACAGGGACAGTATGGTAAGGATAAGGAAAAACTTGACCCGACCCTAACCCACAAACAGGGTCAGACTGGGGGGCCTGGGACCCACCGGGAGAGCTGTCCAGGGCCCTTGTCCGGCCCCCGTCCCTCTACCCAGAAGCAGCGAACGCATACAGTACATCACGCATGTGCATACGGTGCTGCGCGGTGCCAAACTTTTTTTTTAACTGAATCAGAATCAGGAGACAGGGTTCTGGCCTTGTGGGGGCCCATGAGGGTTGGAGCCCACAAGGTTATTTCCCGGTGTCCCGCCGGGCCAGTCTTACCCTGCCCACAAAAGTTTCACCTGCATTAACTTCAAACCTGCAAAATGTTGCCAACCCATACCCGCATTTATCCCTTTGTACACTACTTTTGTGCGTGCCTCTGGTCAATGGTGGAGCACCCGACACTGGGGTGTTCAGTTCACCTTTAAATTACATTTTAGTATGATGTAGAGAAGGATATTCTAAGACAATTTGCAATTGGTTTTCCTTTTTTATTTGTGTTTTTATATTTATTTTTTTAATAATTTCAAGTTTTGTTCAGTAGCTCTCAATTCTGGAATTTCATCTGGTTGTTAGGGTTCAAATTGCCTTAGCAACCAGGGAGTGGTTTAAATTAGAGGAGAGAACCTGAATAGAAAGATAGGTAAAAAAAAGTAACAATAACAATAAAATTGTAACCACAGAGAGATTTGGACACCTCTTTTGAAAGCTGAAAGAGCCAGAAGTAGAAAGAAAATAATTCAAAAACTAAATTTGTTTATACCTCTTTATCGATCCCCAATAAGACCTCATCTGGAGTATGCAGTAGAGTCCTGCAGCGGGTTGGGTACCCGTGAGTTACCCGCAAAATCTTGCGGTACCTTGCGGGTTGAATTTTCAAATTCCGGGTGCGATTATAGAAGCAGGTCAGTGGTTCTGCAGGTTTGCGGGTTTGCGGGTTGAGGGTTGGGCCGCGGATCTTCTCCATAGAGATTTTTACTCCTTTTTTCTAAGCACGTCTACTACCGATGATGTCACTTCCGGTTTACGACAACACCTCCTGTTGTAATCCTTTTTTTCTGATCACGGCTACTTCCGATGGTGTCACTTCCTGATTCTTGATGGTCAGTGGGTCGCGGGTCCGGGTTGCGGATAAGGTATTTGCGGGTCAGGTCGTAGGTCCAAGCGGGTAAGAATGCGGGTCGCGGGTCTGGGTTGCGGTTTGCAGGTTGCGGGTACGGGTCCCTAAAATGGACCCGCACAGAACTCTAGTATGCAGTGCAGTTTTGGACTCCAGTCTTTAAAGGGCAATTCAACTTTGGGCGCATGCTGATTGATCCAGGAAGAAGACATCGCTGGAGAAGAAGGCGTCTGTGAACCTGGCTGGAAGGGACCTGCACGGAGGGGTAAGTAGCGACTTAGGGGCATTTGCCCAGGGGGAGAGGTAGGCCGGGGGGAGGAGGGAGGGGGGCCTACTGGGGGAGTTGGGGGATTTAGCGCCGGAGGGGTTGTATTCCCCTTTAAGAGGAATATAAATGAGCTGGAGAGAGTGCAGAGACGTGCAACTAAACTGGTTAGAGGGATGGAAGACTTAAATTATGAGGGGAGACTGTCCAGGTTGGGGTTGTTTTCTCTGGAAAAAAGGCGTTTGCGAGGGGACATGATTACACTTTACAAATTTATTCGAGGACATTATAGATAAATATCAGGGGACCTTTTTACCCATAAAGAGGATCACCACACCAGAGGGGTTGAACTTAATGGACTTTGTCTTTTTTCAACCCAGTTTAACTATTTAACTATGCAGCTAACTATGTAACTATAAAAATGAAGACCAATTGAAAGTGCTCTTCTGTGCAGATTTTAGATTTCATGATAGTAATAGTTTTTACACTGCAGATATGTAGAAACGTGTAATCAGAGTGCCCCCTCCTGTTTGGCCCCAGGAAATGGGCAGGCAGAAAGCAGAAGCTCACTTAAGTGAAGTAGGAAGAATCTCCAGATGCATCTCAGTTCAGTTCATCTCAGTTCAGTTCATCTCAGTTCAGTTAGTCATTATGACAGTGTAATAGCATCAGGATGCACTTCCTGCTTCAGTAAATGAAACTTTTTCCATTTTCTC
The DNA here is from genome assembly GCA_024363595.1 of Xenopus borealis. NCBI lineage: Eukaryota > Metazoa > Chordata > Amphibia > Anura > Pipidae > Xenopus > Xenopus borealis. Next base: position 21,203,254 of record CM044441.1, read on the forward strand.
CACACTCTGGCCAAACAACAGGGGTATTAGTCTATTTCATAGAGGCTTTACTCCCTATCATCATTTTCACAAAGCATCATTCAAGCAAGTGCCCAGTTGTGCAACATTTTGGAAAGGGGTTGTTCTCCTTCCAACACTTTTTTCAGTTCAATTGGTTTCAGCTTGTTCCCCAGAAATAAATACTTTTTTTCAATGACTTTCTATTTTCTGTTTTTCTAATATTAAATTTTCATTTTTCACCTTCTTGTGTCTTGGGGGGGGGGGGGTTGGAAGGTCACTGACTCTGTAACTGTTCTAAATTGATACATTTAGTCGCTACATTTCTTATCTTTGTCCCTGCTGAGCAGAATCTCTGGGTTTCATTACAGGCAGCTGTTAGAATTGATACAATAGTTGCTAATACTCCAGAGATGCTGCTGAGAAATGGATCAACTAATGGAGCAAATTTTGAATCTTCAGAATCTGCACCTGGACCACTAAGCTGCCAGACTGAATCCCCAGACACAGGAAACTTCAACTGTTGAGAAGCTAAGCTTAGGGGTCGTCACTAATTATCCATCAGAAACTGAGGTTGGTTTGTAATATAAACTGATGCTACAGGGCTGATTATTAAATTCTGATGCTAGTAGCACTGGTTTCTGTGCTGCCATGTAGTAATTATCTGTATTAATGACTAATCAGCCTTATATTGTGACTATATTTCTATTCTACGTGTAGTGTATATTGTGAGTGGGTCCCTAAGCTCAGTAAGTGACAGCAGCACAGAGCATGTGAATCAGTGAATCAGTGTATCAGAAAAGAAGATGGGGAGCTACTGGGGCATCTACTGGGGAGACACAGATCTTTACTGCTAAAGGGCTGTGGTTGCCTTGGGCTGGTACACAAGCACAAAACATCATGTACAACATTTCTACCTACTTCTTTAGTTTAACTTTCCTTGTCCTTTAAAGAAGTACTGAAGCATAGCACTCTGCTCTCTGCTCAACATCATTTTTTTATTTCAAACAATACTATTCCTAGGCTTTGGTCACAACAGTGATTTATATGATCTCTGTGTAGTTCTATGCAAGTCGTCGGCATCACCTGGCATGAGCCTAGAGTATAAAAGTGGTGAAATTGTGTTGAAATGTGTAGACTGAAGCCACAGCCTACAGTGTCATGAAAGGGTGTCACATGGGTGTTCCCATTGATTAGGTCATCACTACAAGAGAGGATTCCCCTAGTGTTTCTTGCTTGTGATGTCACAAAACCAGAGCAAAGCTGAGAAAATGGGTTTTACACTGGTGCAGATTTATAGCTGTGACTATAGCTCTTCATCCAGAGACCTGGGTTTGAATCCCCAAATCAGTGACCCTTCTTTCATGGTGTCTTTGTGCTGTTTCTACTCATAGCTACTCTCACTCTCAGGAGCATCACAATATAAATACTATATTAAATAATCATTTGGTTACTAAACTGTGTCTTTCCTGAACCCTTTCCAATAAATTTTAGACTATTGCAAGATGTTCGGTTTATATACCACCTCCACTGCCTGTTTCATATATTCTCTCATTGTTCCTCCCCCAGCAATCGGCAGATGAAATTGATGTAGAAAGTAAATGTGCCACCTGAAACACTATGGGATACATGAGACATGTATATATATATATATATATATATATATATGGCCTATGCTCCTACACTTCTATATCAGTTACTTTCCAGAAAATTGCAGCCAGGACTAGCAGTAATATTATATTATTATATGAACACTGATTATATATCTGCTGCAGCTGTGCTTAACAGAATGCTCATATTCCTGGATGTTTTACCCATAGAGACCCATATACCTGTCTTTATTGTATGGCCAGCACTTCATGTCTGTTGCACTTCTTTGCACAAATTGCCCCTCCATGCAGAGCCAGCATTGATACTGTGCCACAGGTTCCAATGATATGATAAAACACATAAACTTAAGATTTTGGTATGTAAGCCCTGTTTAAATTTCTAAAGGACACTGTGACCTTCAAACCATACCATAATTCTATCATATTAAACCACATATTGGGTGTACTACTGCCTTGATGCTATATATATATATACTATGATTAGGGCTGCCACCTTTTCTAGAAAAAAAATACCGGCATTCCTATACATTTAAGTTTTTTTCCTATTAATAACATTGGGATCAGCCATCAAAAATACCGGCCAGGCAACCCTAACTATGATACATATCTCTCTCTCTCTCTCTCTGTATATATATATATATGTATATACTGTATATATATAAATATATTCATATATATATATGTATATAAAGGTATGGGATCCGTTATCTGGAAACCCGCTATACAGAAAGCTCCAGATTATGTAAAGGCCATTTCCCATAGAATCCATTTTATCCAAACAGAGGTCTGGGAACTGTTATCCAGAATGCTCCGGACTTAGAGTCTTCCGGATACTGGATCTTTCTGGATCTTCATACATGGGGGCAAATTTACTATTATTCCCCATAATTAGCTCGACCAAATTCGCAATTCAATTAGAATTTCACCATCGAATGCTTATCGAATTGTTTTAGGCTGGATATCCGATTTCTCGATGAATTCATACGATCGGATACCGTTCGTTCGATTTCACGAAAAAATATTTCATTCGAGCGTCTGAAAAATTTGTACGATTTGAACGATCGAACGTTCCGATCATATGAATGGTATTCGAGGAGGACTTAGGGGCAGATTCGCTAAGATCCGAAAATTCGCCAGCGTAGGCTTCGCTAGCTTCGGCGCACTTCGCCAGGCGAGTTTTCGCCAGCGCTACGCAAATCCACTAAAGTGTGAATTTACGCTCAGGTCGGCGAATGGTAGCGTAGTTGCGCTAGTGTTACTTCGCTAGGCAGAGCACTGTTACGCTAGCGAAGCCTAATTTGCATACGGGAAGGAACTTTAACTTAGAATAGAAGTATATGTTACAGCCACTACATTCCACTACACAAGCCCAGGAAACCTTAAATAAATAAAATAAAGTTGTCCTATTGCCCTACATGTGCCACCTGTATAGTTGTGTTGCCATATGGTAGGAGATGTAGGGGGGAAGAAGGGTAACCCCCCCCCAAAAAAAATTATCGATCTTTTTCAGATTATCACCCTCCTATGCTAAAATACGCCAGCGGTTTTTTTTGGACAGAAAAAATTTTACATTTTTTTTTTCAACCTCCTATTTATTGTATTGAACTTCACCTGGTCTGACCAGGCAAAGTAACGTCTAGCGTAAGTGCTAACGTTGAGGAAAATGTTCATCTTAGTGAAGTTACGATCCATCGTCAGTGCGCAAAATCGCCTGGGTGCGAAGTTGCGCAAGTCTATCTACTTCGCTAGTGAAAATTCGCCAGAGTCCGTGAATTTGCGAAGTTGCGAAATGACGTCACGCTGGCAAATTAGCACTAGCGTTAGACGCTTCGCGCTTTAGTGAATCTGCCCCAGTGTCTCTGAAGCCTATGGGGAGCTTCCCAATTCAGTAGGTTCAATCTGGCGCAGTAGGCAGTCGAACAACTTTCAAATTTTTATTCCTTCGATCATCAAATGATTGAATTATTGACTATCCGACCATTCGATCTATTCGATATTGATGATCTAAGAGGCCAAATTTCACTTTATGATTTCATGAAAAGTTCGTACGATCATTATTCGATCGAACTTCGATCATTTCACGTGAATTTCGTAAAATTGGCCCCTTAAATTCTACCAGAAAATAAATCCAAGAGGCTGGTTTTGCTCCTAATAATAATTAATTATATCTCAGTTGTGATCATGTACAAGATACTATGTTTATACTATATATAAAATAAAAATTTTGACTATTTAGATAATATGGATTCAACAGGAGACAGCCTTTCTGTAATTCGGAGCCTTCTGGATAAGGAGATTACGGATAATGGATACCTATAATCCTTTTTATTCAAATGAATAAAATGTAATAATACTCGTACTTGATCCCAACTTATTGGAAGCAAAACCATCTTTTTGTGTCTATTTACTGTTTACATGATTTTCTAGTAGATTTAAGGTATGAAGATTAAAATGACAAAGAAATCCTTTATCCAGAAAACCCCAGGTGTATTCTGGTTCCATGGTCAGGTCCCATCCTTGTATGTGTGTGTATTTATATTAGGGATGCACCGAATCCACTATTTTGGCGAACCCCAGAATCCTTCCCAATAGATTCGGCCGAATACTGAACCGAATCCGAACCCTAATTTGCATCTGCAAATTATCAGTGGGAAGGGGGAAACGTTGTTTACTTCCTTGTTTTGTGACAAAAAGTCACATGATTTCCCTCCCTGGCCCAATTTGCATATGCAAATTAGGATTCGGATTTGGTTCGGCCAGGCAGAAGGATTCAGCCGAATCTGAATCCTGGCGGAATCCCAAACCGAATCCTGGATTTGGTGCATCCCTAGTTTATATATATATATATGTCTCCCTGACGAAGATTCCAGTTAGGAATCGAAACGTAGGATTTCATTAAACCTCCGCTACTTTTTGACCTATTGTTGTATATTTTCTTTGGAGTGCTGTCACCTGCTGTGTATTCTGTTACTTATTTTTGACTGGCACCCAGCGTTTTCTCCTTTGGACTTGAGGAGTGCGTCCCTGATGTGGATATATATATATATATATATATATATATATAAAACAAACAAGGGAAAGTTGTGCTCACCACTCATTTTTTAAAACATTTACTTTGATAGATGTTTGTCTTTTTTAACTCTCAGTTCTAACTAAATGGCAATGCAAAGGAAGGGGGCACTCAAACCCCTTAACCAGCTAATACAATCTATGCCTCCTGATTAAAATAAAAGCTTGTCCTCATCACCAGTAGGAGCATCCCTGTGCCATTAAGAGCATTTAAGAAGCAGGAGAAAGGAGCAAGCAGCCTGCTGGTAGAAGAACAAACTGGAAGACAAGAGGGAGCCGAACTAGGTCACAGTTGGCAGCTTCTAACCCAGAAATGATCCCTGAAACTGGCAATTTCCCATCTGTAGAAAGGCTTTGTTACTGACACCCCACGGCACAAAGAAGCTTCACACTCCCTGCAGGACCAGCAAGCCCAGTTTAGGATTCTGAGAGGCAAGCTTATTGATGAAAGCACAGCTGTACTATTTCTATTATTTTGTCACACAAGCATACCATGCCCGGTTCTAATATAGAGGTAAAATGTGTGCAGTATTCATGCAGATTAATATTTCTTAAGGATAATGAAATGACTCCCAGGGTTGAATATACATCACACCGTCCGGTGGAGACAAGGAGCTGTGAAATTGAACTGGCACTGATAATGTTGCTATTTCTATAAAAGGCTGATATGTAATACATGGAGTTGCTTCTCTACTGCAAACACAGGAGTGCAGAGAGAAACAGCAGTGCTCTGGGGAAACCACTGTACATATTAGGGATGCACCCAATCCAGGATTTGGTTCGGGATTCAGCCTTTTTTTCAGCAGGATTCAGATTCGGCCAAATCCTTCTGTCTGGCCGAACCGAATACGGTTCCAGGGAGGGTCAGGGAGGGAAATCACGTGACTTTATGGCACAAAACAAAGAAGTAAACATTTTCCCCTTCCCACCCCTAATTTGCATATGCAAATTAGGTTCTGGATTCGGTTCAGTATTCGGCCGAATCTTTCAGAAAGGATTCGGAGGTTCAGCCGAATCCAAAATAGTGGATTCAGTGCATACCTAGTACATATGCAGTATATATAGTATATAGAAACATCATTATATTCCTATTCAAACCCAAACAACACAAGGAACAGCTCTGCAGCCCTTAACTACAACTCCCAGCAACCCCTCTAAATGCTGGGACAGAGCAAGGGTTTTCTCTGTAGAGACACCATGGATAATAAATCAATATTCAGTCCACCTGAGTGGCCTGAAAAGCCTGAATTCCCTATTCTAGGGATGATTTATGGCAACAATTAGCAGAAACACAGTATAATATAGTACTATGCACAGTGTGGGTTTAGCTGACAGCTCATGATACAGTAGAGCAAATGGCCAGAAGCTGTGTTGCCATACTGTTACCGACTATTAAAGCCATAGCAACATTGTCATTATATAACACAATGTAAGGAAATCTGTGGGATCTCTAATCTGGAAACCAAATATCCAGAATTCTCAGTATTATAGGAAGTCCATCTGCCATAGAGCCCAAAAAAACTGTTTTTTTTTTCATTATTTCTTTCCCCCCCCCTCTCTATAATATATAATAATAATATTTATAATATTATATATAACATATAATAATAATCAAAAACAAACAGAGCATTCTACTAATTAATGATAACTAACCTGCCTGGATTCAGAATGGCGGCAGAATCATTATTTTGTTATTGTCTCTGATTTTTTTTCTGATTTATTTTTTAAGTAGACTTTACTCAAAATTTGTGATTATACAAATATGTGATGATTACAAATTAGAGGAAAGCCCCAAGTTCCAAATATTCTGGATAATAGATCCCATTTCAAAATACCCACAGGCAAAATCTAGATGCCCCCAGGACTCAGCTCTACCATCCACAATGTTATAATATATTTCCATGCAGCAATACGTTTCAATAGGCTCATTAGGTGGATTCCATATCTCATTTGCACATAGGGGATTTTAATTTAAAGGGTTTAGTTAGTGATCATCCCTCACCCAATTCAAGCATCACAGTAGGCACAAAGGAATGAAAGATAATTACCAGTTTTAATGGCATATTTGAGGGTGGTTTTGCAGTTCAGCAGGATCCCATCCAGGGACTGGGGCTGTTCGGAGAGCTCCCAGTTATAAGCCTGTAGCAGTTCATTGGGGTAGTGGAAATCAATGACCTTTGTGGACCTGTCAAAAGTTTGAACCACATATTGCAGTAAAATGTCTATCACGTCTTGCAGGAAAGTCATCGTTACCCCTTCCCCGTTTTTAGAAGGCAGTAAATCTGCAAGACAAAATTTGAAGGGAAAAACGTTTTTAAATAAAAAAAATAAATAAATAAAAAAAAGAAGAAGCTGCGCGTTTATCACAGATCGCAGTGCGAAACTACAGCCGCCCCTGAATCTCCGAATCACCAGTTTATTATTCGCTCCCTTGGAAGTTGGAAATATCACTCGCCCTTTGGATGTTGAGCCCTTGACACATGTATCGGTGCTCGGGATAAACGAATGCAACATTTCAAGTCGGATAAGATCGACAAGACGCGTCGCATCAAATCTATCATCCGTGTGGTCGCTTCCCCTAATCTCTCCTGTTTTATCGGATCTGCTCGGCAAGAGGATTCACAAATATTCGTAGGCGAACGGGACAAATTATATGGACTGAGTCCGTCCTTTAAAACGAATATTAATGTTAATCTAGTAACATAGTAATAATAACAGCCAGAGTATATCTGTATAAATGTGCATACACACACACACATGCATATAAATATTGTGGGGAAAAAAATATCTATAAGAATATCATTTTTCATTAGTGTTCTCGGTGTAACAATTTGTTTTGTTTTAACAGTTGAATAGATAGATTGATAGGGAGAGATACATAAATGGCTGTAAATGTAGATAGGATGTAGATAGATAGATAGACAGACAGACAGACAGACAGAAACAGAGAAATAGATAGTGATTAGAGCTGTAGATAGATACACACACACACATAAATATATAATATATTTACAGCAATAAAAGGATGAAGACAGATAGATAGATAGATATAGATAGATAGATAGATAGATAGACAGACAGACAGACAGACAGACAGACAGACAGATAGACAGACAGATAGATATATAGATGATAGATAGAAGTACATAACATAGATAGATACATAAATAGATATAGATAGATATAAACATATATTTAAGAGCAATAAAAGGATATAGAGAGATGATAAATAGATATATAGATAGAAAGAAAGAAAGATAGATAGATAGATGATAGATAGATAATAAATAGATAGATAGATAGATAATAAATAGATAGAGAGAGAGAGAGAGAGAGAGAGAGAGAGAGACAGATAGATATAAACATATTTTAGAGCAATAAAAGGATGTAGACAGACGATAGATAGAGAACAGACAGACAGCTTTCCATAGATAGATAGATTGAAGATTGATAGAGAGAGACAGACAGACAGTCAGACAGACAGATAGATTGTGATACATAAATAGAGATAGATAGATAGATAGATAGTTAGATAGAAACATATATTTTAGAGCAATAAAAGGATGTAGACAGACGATAGATAGAGAACAGTCAGACAGACAGACAGACAGACAGCTAGATAGATGATAGCTAACAGATAGTTAATAAATGTGACTAATTATTTCACCCCAGGGAATGAGGTGAGTGTATGTATTTGTATATGAAAGTGTTGGTGGCATTGAGGATGGGCAGTACCTGTAGAATACAATAAGGAGTAATTGGCTTCTCCCTTGTGGCAGCCACAAGCCTTTGTGTCACAGTCACATGCCATTCCCTTCTCTCCTTTGCCCAATTCATCCTTATCATTGTTGCCCGCAGGGCCCGACGATTTCTCTCCTTCTCCGTAGAGTAAAGCTGCCAGGGAACAGAAAATAAACAGGGGTCACCAGTTATCATTTATTTTTTCAAAGAATATCCCGAGAATGCGACACATTCTTCTTCAATGCACATCCATAGTGATACACAGCGACATGTCTAGGGTACGTATAGGACCCAGCTTT
>CM044441.1:21216969-21224361 GCA_024363595.1 Xenopus borealis
GGGGAGGGACTAAATAGAAAGATCAAGAATAAAAGGTAAAAATAACTAAACATTTGTAGCCTTACAGAGCATTGCTTGTTTAGATGGGGTCAGTGAGCCCATTTGAAAGCTGGCTCATGTGAGAAGAAGGTAAATACATTAAAAGTTAACGTAAAGGTAAACCATCCCGTTAATATGTCATAGAAAACTGTATGCCAAAAAACAGGTGTGTAGAGATGGGCGAATTTATTCACCAGGCGCGAATTTGCGTTGAATTCCCGTAATTCACCGCCAGTGAATAATTTCGGCAAACGCTGGTGTAAAAAAAAAACTAGTTGCGCTTCCAAAAAAATGCGACGCACGCTGAAAATGATGCGATGAGCCTTGAAAATGTGACGCAACTTGTTTCACGTATTTTTCTCCAATTTTTTGGTGAAGCAAAACGGGATAGATTCACCCATCACTACAGGTGTGTAATCTCCCATGCTAGTACTGGTTCTGTCTTTACTGGAGTTTAATTATGACCCTGTTTTACTAGTAATCACTAAAATTGATATCAGAGCATGTCTAGTTAGTGTACTAGGCCATATTCCCTTTTTAGGTGGATTAGAGCACAGTACAGGGACTATAGAAGGTAATAACCAAAGTTGTATCCAGCCAGAGAGACAATTGCAGGTAAGTGGTGAGTAAAACTGCAGCTGAGACCTAAGTCCTAACAGAACTCCCGATAACAGGGAAACTTCCTAGAGTCTTCAGTCATTTCCCAGAAACACGTTTGACAAATCTGAAGCTTAGCACTTTTAACAAACTGGAATCTCTGTTAAGATTTCATTATATTTTGGACATTTCAAGCTCCATCTTGTTTGACAGCTATTAATTTGTTACACAAAATTAGACAGATGACATTTCAATAAGCTGCCATGCTCAGAGCGCGTAATGTTTAGGACTGAAACATCCATCAAATTTGCTTTTTTGAACAAATGATAAGTGAAGAACAACATGTTCCAGGGTGCAGACTGTTGTACTTTGGACACCGTTTTTGTTCTGTAATGTGATACAGGTATCACACTGTTTGGGTTGTGTACATGTTAAAATGCCCGTGTGGGAAGGTTTATGTGGGGCAGACAAGGCGACCAATAAAAGTCAGGATAAAAGAATAGTGATGGGTGAATTTATTTTAGCTGGCGAATAAATTCGCGAAACCACAGCAAAAATTTGCAGCCGAAAAATTTGGCCAAAAAACGAGTCGCGACTCGTTTCACGAATTTTTTCTCCAATTTTTCGGCGAAACGAAACGCGGGAGATTCGCCCATCACTATAAAAGAACATAGAGTGGATATCAAGAACTTTAAGCCTAACACCTATACGGATACCCCTGTTTCTCGCCACTTTAACCATGCTAGACATAATGGGTCACAATTAAAATGGTTGGTTTTGGAGGTAGTTCAAGTACCCCAAAGAGGAGGGGACAAAAAGAAGTTACTTCTATAAAAAGAAGCTATTTGGATAAAAAAACTAAACGCTCTAGAACCATTAGGCCTGAATGACCAATGGAATATGGTATGTTTTTTTGTGAGATACATATATTTACCTTGTTCCCTTCTCCTCTAACAGATAAAACTTTGAATTTATTTGAATTGATTCTCCTGTGTTTAGGTAAGATACCTTAGTAACTTATTCATGGCTACATTTGATTGCTTAGCAGCTTTTTCTCAATTCTGGCAACATTGTGTTATTTTAATCTGTATATTATGTTTCAAAAAAAGCAGTGTCTCCAGCAGGCTTTTAGTGGCAGTGCTGAGTTTCATTTTGTAAATAGTACTTCTTATTGTTACAGCTTTTATTAAGAAATGACACATACACAAAAGACTTTATTTTCACTTGGAGTTTAAATTCATGGACTATGGAATCATCACCTGGGAGCCCTGGGAACCCTAATGACTTACAACTTAAGCAGCTTAGCTGTAACTCTTTCAGCATGTGCGGAAGTGACCAATCAGATGGATGGTGGGAGGGATTTATGGTTTATAAGGTCGAACACTGGTGTGGCTTTTTTACACTTGATAAAGAGCCTGTGTGCTCGAAACATGTCGTGCACTTTTTGCAGCAGAATCTCTGCGCTATTTGTGTATCGACACCTACCATTTTTTGTACTTAGGACCTGTTATCCAGAATGTTCAGGACCTGGGTTTTTTTTCAGATAATCTTTCCATCATTTGGATCTTCATATCTTAAAGGGATTTTTCACCTTTAAATGAACTTTTATTACAATACAGAGAGTGATATTCTGAGAGTATTTGCAAACGGTTTTTTTTAGCGCACATAGGGCAATACTGTTTTATGTTGTCTGATAAGGGTAATCCAGCCACAACAGGGTCAAAAGGTGTTCAGAAAAAAAAAGGTTAATTGGATCCACGCAAGGTGCACCCACAAATCAGGCTTCCCTTTTGGGCATGTACTTACTAACACTCAATGTTCAGCTTGCATGTCATATTTGTTTTGTGTTCCGCAGTTTATTCATTAAAACATTTCAGCTTTAAAAGCACATCACATTCCAAGGGAAAGGTCTGGACTTTTAAGAAGGATCTGGTGTTTGGAGATATGGTGGTGATCAGGGAATAGAAATTGGTGACACAGTGAAAGTGACAGTATTGTTTTTGTTGCTATATCAGAACAACATCCATTTAATCTCATGGATTTTTGTATAGGGATGGGATTCATTATCCAGAATCCCAGTATGCAGAAAGCCCCAAATTACTAAATGGCCATCTCACATAGACCCAAATTATCCAAATTTAAAAAAGATTATTCACTTTTACTCTGTAATAATAAAACAGTACCACAGATTGTATCTGCATTTGTGTAGATAGAAGAAAAATAGTTCAGAATCTTTGCTTTTTGTCTGTTCTCATAATACATCTGAACCCTTAAAGTGGACCCGTCACCCCAAAAAAATATTCAGAATCCTATTTTATCACATTAGTCAAGCAAAATGAACATTAATTACACAATATAAATTATTTGAATCTTGTTTTCTTCAGTCTGGGAATTCATAATTCTTCTATTAAGACAAGCCTTGTATCATCTCAGAATCTTGTTTGTGTAACAGAATGGGGGACCCGATGTCTATCCCCATGTCCTGGCTACACAATTAAATGGTTAAGAGAACTGGGGGAATGTGTTGGGAGCAGTGACATCTAGGAAGTGCTGAATGGAAAGTGAAAGTAATTATCTGCGCCCCCCTCTATGCCTAAGGCATAGAAGAGTGGCAGACAATATTTGATTGACAGCTGAGATTTTTAAATGAGCTTAAAACAGCTATGAATGCTTTAATAAAAATTTGAAATTGGATTTCATGTTTAATTTGATATGACCATATCTCAGTTCAGAATCAACCAAAACACTTATTCATTCTCTTATCATCTCCCGACTTGATTACTGCAACCTACTCCTTGCAGGAATTCCAACAAGTCGACTTTTACTACTCCAATCTGTTCTAAATGCTGCTGCTAGACTTATTCATCTATCTAACCGCTCAACATCCGCTGCTCCCATATGCATGTCCCTTCACTAGCTCCCAATCTCCTTCAGAATCAAATTCAAATTACTAACCCTCACATTCAAGGCCCTTAACAATGAAGCCCCTCCCTATATTTCATCTCTGATCTCCAAATACACTCCTACACTCAACCTTCGCTCTGCTTCTGACCTTCGCCTCGCTTCTCCTCTAATCACTTCTGCCCATTCTCGTCTACAAGACTTCTCTCTGGCTTCTGCTTGTCTCTGGAACTCTCTGCCTCGAACTGTCAGACTTTCTCCTTCTTTCCAAACTTTCAAACGCTCCTTAAAGACCCACCTGTTTAGAGAAGCTTATTCAATGTACCTTAAATAATCAATCACTGCTGTATCATAAATCACAAATTGTGTCTGAAACCCTAATGTCTCAATTGTACCCTAACCTTTAGTTTGTAAACTCTAATCTGTAGTGCCCTCTTATCCTATTGTATCTGTAAATCCTTGATTGTTATCCACTTTTATTCCCTGTTTGTTATAACTAAGGAAAGCACTGCGTATCTTGTCGGCGCTATACAAATAAATGATGATGATGATGATGATGAATTTGATAAGGACTTTTATTATACAGATTTTTGTTTCTGGGTGACGGGTCCACTTTAATATCAGAGCGGAGGAAGGGGGTCAGCTGGTTGATGAGAACAGAAAAAAAGCATGGATCCTGAACTGTTGTTTTTCGTCCGTCTACACAAATGAGGACCAGTTAATGAAGGTTTTCCAATTAATTTAATACAATTTATGTTGCATGGTTCAGACATGAGGAAATTCAAAAGACTAGAACATGTTAAGATGAACAAAGATCTGGGACCGGATGGTATTCATCCCAGGGTATTTATTGAGCCTAGCTCTGAGATTGCCAAACTGCTTTACTTAATTTTTCAGGATTAATTGAGGTCTGGGATAGTGCCGAGAGATTGGTGAATTGCTAATGTGGTATCACTATTCAAAAAGGGATTCCGTTCTCATCTTCAAACCTATAGACCAGTTAGTCTGACATCAGTGGTAGGAAAGCTTTTCAAAGGGTTATTAAGGGATAAGGTAGTGGACTTCACTGCAAATCATGATACTAGGAGTGTGTGCCAGCATGGTTTTATGCGTAATAGATCTTGCCAGACTTTTATGAGGTGAGCAGGGACCTCGATTCTGGGATGACAGTGGATGTGATCTACTTAGACTGTGCTAAAACATTTGATACAGTGCCACACAGAAGATTACTGGTTAAATTAAGGAATGTTTTCATGGAACATAGTATTTGTACATGGATAAAGAACTGGCTAAAAGATAGACTACAAAGAGTGGTGGTAAATGGAACATTTTCTAATTGGACCAGTGTTGTTAGTGGGGTACCGCAGGTTTCTGTACTGGGTCCCTTGCTTTTCAACTTGTTTATTAATGACCTGGATGTGGGCATTGAAAGCACTGTTTCTATTTTTACTGATGATAAAAAATTGTGCAGAACTATAGGTTCCATGCAGGATGTGGCCAGTTTGCAAAGTGATTTGACTAAATTGGAAAACTGGGCAGCAAACTGGAAAATGAGGTTCAATGTTGATAAATGCAAGGTTATGCACTTTGGCAAAAATAAAATAAATGCAAGTTATACACTTAATAGTAGTTTGTTTGGAGTTTCATTAACTGAGAAGGATAAAGGGGTTTTTGTAGATAACAAGTTGTCTAATTCTGGGCAGTGCCATTCTGTGGCCACTAAAGCAAATAAAGTTCTGTCCTGCGTAAAAAAGGTTAAAAAATGAACTCAAGGGATGAAAACATTTATAGATCCCTAGTAAGGCCTCATCTGGAATATGCAGTGCAGTTTTGGACTCCAGTCCTTAGGAGAGATGTAAATGAGCCGGAGAGAGTGCAGAGACTAAGTGCAACTAAACTGGTTAGAGGGATGGAAGACATATTATAGAGGGTAGACTGTCAAGGTCATTTTCTCTGGAAAAAAGGCACTTGAGAGGGGACATGATTACATTTTATATTTGAGTACACAAGTATATTGTTGGAAATTATAGAAAAAGATCAGGGGACCTTTTTACCCATAAAGAGGATCACCGCACCAGAGGCCACCCCTTTGCGCTGCCGAGTGATGTTGTGATGGCTGATTCTGTTAATACTTTTGGCTTGGATGATTTCTTGGACAAGCATAATATCCAAGGCTATTGTGATACTAAAATCTATAGTTATTATAGATATGGGTTTATACAGTTTGTGGGGCAAATTCACTAAGATGCGCAAATTCGCTAGTGTTGGGTTTGCTAGCATTCGCCGCACTTCACCAGGCGAATTTTCACCAGCGCTACGCAAATTTACTAAAGTACGAAGTTACGCTCAGGTTGGTGAATGGTAGCATAGTTATGCTAGTGTTACTTCGCCAGGCAAAGCGCAGTTACGCTAGTGATGCCTAATTTGCATACGGTGGGAACTTTAATGTATAATAGAAGTATATGTTACAGCCACTACATTCCACTACACAAGCCTAGGAAACCTTTAATAAATTAAATAAAGTTGTCCTTTTGCCCTACATGTGCCCCCTGTATAGTTGTGTTGCCATATGTTAGGAAATGTTGGCGGGAAGGAGGGTAACCCCCACCAAAAAAATCAATCTTTTTCAGACTATCACAATACAATGGTACAACACGCCAGCAATTTTTTTTTTTTGGGACTTAGAAAAAACTTCCCTTTTTTTTTTTTCAAACTCCTATCTATTGTATTGAACTTCGCCTGGTCTAACCAGGCAAAGTAAAGTCTAGTGTAAGTGGTAACGTTCAGGAAAAAGTTGATCTTAGTGAATTTGCGTAATTACGATTCTTCGAAAGTCTACTTCACTAGTGAAAATTTGCCAGAGTCGGTGTTTGTGAATTTCCGAAGTTACGAAATGACATCACGCTGGCGAATTAGCGCTAGAGTTAGGCGCTTAGCGCTTTAGTGAATTTGGGCCTGTGTGTATGCTGGGTTTCATGTGGAAGGGTTTTCAACCCGATTTAATTATGCAACTATTGAATGTTTTCACAGTGGGGGTTGCAACACCATTTATATGTGATTCTTTCGGCACACGTGTTCTGCTCCTATTTGCTGTAGGGACCCAGTAAATAGGGTCCCCCATGGTCCGTAGGCTCACTTTTGCTCAATTCAGCAGAAGAGGCAGTGATGCAGTGCAAGGAGCATGTTTTAATTAATCATAAATACACAAAGCCTTTGCATTCATTTTATAGAATCTGTATCTGTTGTAATAAATGACCCCTTCTTATGCTAGTGCCAGCTGTGGTAGATAGGGGATGTACAGTATTAACAAACTTTATTTTCATATATATATATTATTGTGCCATCACACCATTATTATAAGCCTATGCTTTACATAAACATTTTGAAACATAACCCATATAACAATCTGTAAATGACCCCTCGTTAATCTCTTGATTTAAAAAATAAAAACTTATAAAAAGTTCTACATTAAAAATGGTGTATAAGGCGCTCCCGCTGGGAGGTTTTTCGAAGCAGTCTTCTGTAGTCGTGTGGATTATCCTCATCCTCTGCAATTTCTTGCTGAGGTTCTTCAGAGCCCAATGACCTAGGAAACACAGGTCAGCCATATTTAATTATAAGATCTTTCGTCAACTATTTTGTTGCTGAGTTTATATTGCTAAATGTGGACATTGTACTGTAAGCACACTATGGTTGGAGATACCCCATCAGTTCAAATTTATAAAGTGCAAATATGTTGACAGTAAAATATATTTACAGTTTTAGAAAATATGTGGCTTTAATATAATGCTTGGATATACCTATGTAACGAATCAATTGGCACACTATTATAAAGTATATAATGGTCACATAACT
>CM044441.1:21224383-21288191 GCA_024363595.1 Xenopus borealis
AAGTACAAGGTACTGTTTTATTATTACAGAGAAAAAGGAAATAATTTTTAAAATTTTGGAATATTCGTGTAAAATGGAGTCTATGGGATTTAGTCTTTCTGTAGTTTGGATCTTTCTGGCTAACAGGTTCCTGGATAACTGTGAATCCTTCAGGGTTTATCAATAAATTTCAACTTGTGACTCTCCACATGTTGAGGAGCTACAAAACCCAGAATATCCACGAGAACTGCTGGGAATTGTGGGTTTCCAACAAATCAAGAACTAACAGTATCACATATATTAAGAATCAGCCAACGATTTTTCTCCAATATTGTCTATGGAGCACCACTTAGTTGTCCTGGGCCAAGTATCATGAAAGCAAATATTAAAGGATGTGTCAACCCAAAAAATGACTTTTTGCCTAATAAAATAAAACACAATTATAGGCAACTTTCCAAAATGAATGTTTTAAAAAGTGTTGGTGCTTTAAAAGTTATTTGTAAATGTAATTGCTGTTGAAAGCAGAATTTGCTTAATTCCTGATTATTACATTTTAAACAATGTTGCAAAAACCAGTCTCCTCCAGCAAGACAGGTCTTTTAATCAGTTGGCTTATGTTACATTGTTTCAAAAGCCACAACCACCAGTACAGAGTATAGAAAGGGACAGACAAACTCTGCTTTCAATAGCAATACATGTACAAATAACTTACAAACCATAGAAAATGTGTAATGAATGTATATTGCAAAGTTGCTTAGAATCAGGTTAGCCACAAAAATATTTTTGGGGTTGACATGTCCTTTAAGCAAAATGGCAGTACTCAAGATGCCTGAAGCCTAATAATGTCTTAATTCCTTTTAACGGAACAGATATTTTGGCAACACATTGAGAAAGGTTACAGGATCTAACAAGCATGGCTGTATTTCAAGAGAAGCTGGAGAGCCGTAGCCTGAAGTTCAGTAATTAATGGAAAAATACTTAAACAAATTTAACCATAAAGGGTCAATGATGTCATGATTTTTATGGTTTACTTTTTAAATTACACTGTTTACATTGCAAATAATTCACTGTACCTAATCCATGTCCCTTGATAAAGGGGATGTGAGGCCCCCAAAACATTTGTAATACATCCTTGCTGATCGCTCCAATAAATCACTGGGGAGGAAGTTTGCTCCAGAATTGTGTGAGTGACTTCCAATTCTTTGAGTTACATTCTTATTGGAATATTAAATGATGATGTAAAGTATGAAGAGACAAATTATGGAAAGATCCATTATCTGGAAAACACCAGGTCCCTAGCATTCTGGATAACAGGCCCCATATCTGTAGTGGAATTTTGTTTTACAAAGAACAAATTTTGAAGATTCCTTTTCTGTCGATAAAATTTTATCCTTGTAGGGATTCTGTCACAGGAAAACGTGTGTATTTTCAAAACACACCAGTTAAAAGGACATTTAATCCAACAGAATTAGGAACTTAAATCTTTTTTTTTATTTTATTTAAATAAAGTAGTTTTGAAATTTAGCGTAGAGCTAGACATGTTGTCAGGTTCCCAGGTGCCCCAAGTCATGTGATCTGTGCTCTGATAAACTTCAGTCAATCTGTACTACTATACTGCAAGCTGGAATGATATCACCCCCTCCCTTCCCTCCACAGTAGCTCATCAGTAGCCTATCAATAGAGCAATGGGCAGCTAACTGGATAGCAACTACCTGATACCTCTGTTGTAGGGTTCGTTTGCATTGCTAAAAGTGCTAAAGTGCTAAATGTAAAACCCTGCTTTTTCCTGCTTGGGTGCTATTCTCATGTCTACTACTAGATGATACTAGTGAGCACTTTTAGCAATGCAAACACAACCTAAGTCGTGGTATAATACAACGGGAAGAGGAGAAACAATAGCAGTTACAAAGCAGATTAATCCTGAAATTCTGCCTCATTCTCAAAGCTCACAATGCACTGAGATTGATGCTTCCATACCAATATTACAGATAAAAAAATATATTTGTTGGTTTAAGAATAACATTTAAATTGGTAGAGTGATTTTTTTTGCAATGTAAACAGTGTAATTTAGAAATAAAAAGTAAACCATAAAAATTGTGACATAATCCCTTTATGGTTAAAGTTTTTCAAGCATTTTTCCATTCAATATCAAACTTGGGGATGCGTCGCTCCAGCTTCTGTTGAAATACAGCCATGCTTGTTATGACATTATGGGAGCTGCACTGAACAAGAGCTGAAGAGCCAAAGGCTGAAGATCAAAACCTGTTGATAATATTTGGGGCAGAGTTATAATTCATACGCCATTTTTGCAGAAACCATTCCCACACAGTATTCATGTTAAAAATACACTTTTGCCTCCTTCGTGATTCCAAAACCCATTTACATAATGCCCAAACCTTTATCTTATAATGAACATGACAGCCACTTAAGCTGATTCATATGCAAAGTGAAATAATATGTAATGTTCAAGTGATGCATGCACAAATCATTTTCATTTCTGTGCCAGCGGGTATAGTTTGCACAAAAGAACCTTCTAGAATAACAAAGAAATAAACAGTGGAACATTGCCTGATTCCACATACACCGGCACATCATAAAATGTGTATGCAGAAAGAAAAACTATATTAATTACCTTTCGTTTGGGTTTAAGTCCGAAAACTCCATGGCAGAAAACCCATCGCCTTTATTGCGGTTATTAGTTGACAGGGAATTACTTGAATAAATCTCATTGTAATAATCTTCGGATTCCAGAACTTTGCCTGGACTGCAAGCAATCAGAAATAAAATCACGAATACAAAGACATTTTTTTTACCTTATTGCCAAAAACACACCCTCACTTTAAAAAAAAAAAAAATGGCTGTCACTTATAAATTTTTTCTGATGTCATTCTGTTGTTCCTCTTCAGGTTTTTTGTTTCTTCATTTAATATATAAAACTTCTCTTTAACCGTTTTCTTTAACTTCTGTTCTTACTGTCTCTCTCTCTTTTCTTCTCTTTCTTTTCCTCTCTTCTCTTTTTCCTCTTTCGTTATCACCCTTTTCTCTCTCTCTTTCTCTTTTTCTTATCTCAAACCATCTCTCTCTCTTTTTTCCTTCCTTTCTCACTTAGCAATAGTTAAGATTAGCATATCTTATATATTATTACTACTACTACTACTAATAATAATAATAATAATTAACATAGAGCTCTTAATATGATTAGCAAGAACATACCTATCTTTCCTCGGTTTTCTCTTTTCATCTTTGACTGGCAACTGAGAAAATAATATGTGTTATTTGTGGCTCTGGAGAGAAGCACAATAAATGTCACATTTACATTTCTAATCCAGTAAAAGAAAACCTATTTTCTAAAAGAATGCTTTTACTTAAAAACTGTTTTGTATGTCAAATTTAACTCATCCTATACCAGTACAAACATAGAACCATTTACCTATTTACTCAAAGAGCCAAGTCTCCATTTACCTTGAGGATACACTTATACAGGTATGGGATCCGTAATCAGGGAACCCATTATCCAGAAAGCTCCAAATTACAGGAAGACGAGGAACAAAAAAATGAAGGCATAGTGATCCCCACCAAAACATAAAAAAGTTAAAGGGGTGGTTCACCTTCAAGTTAACTTTTGGTATATTGTAGAAGGGCCAATTCTAAGAAACTTTTCAATTGGTCTTCATTATTTATTTTTCATAGTTTTTTAATAATTTGCAATTTTCTTCTGTTTCATTGCAGCTTTCAAATGGGGGTCACTGACACCATCTAAAAACAAATGCTTTGTAAAGCTACAAATGTATTGTCATTGCCACTTCTTATTACTTATCATTCTATTCAGTCCCTCTCCTATTCATATTCCAGTCTCTTATTCAAATCAATGCAAGGTTGCCAGGGTAATTTGTACCCTAGAAACCAAATTGCTGACATTGCAAAATAGAGAGCTTCTGAATAAAAAGCTAAATAACTATAAAACCACAAAGAATAAAAAATGAAAACCAATTGCAAATTGTCTCAGAATATCACTCTCTACATTATACTAAAAGTTAACTCAAAGGTGAACAACTCCTTTAAAGTCAATGCTTACCATTCTGCCAAAATTGGTGGGATGTATTTTATATGACACACTTGCCTTGACACCAATGGTTGCATGTACATTAAAAAGCATTGCCTTAAAACTAAGCACCTATAACGTGCACAAAGAGTACCCCATGAGTGATTAGTAATTAATTTGCTTTACACATTGTTTCATAAGAACCTAAATGCTCTACATTTTGTTTCTGAACCAAAAAAAACATCAAGCATAAGTAAGGAGTTTAGTAAACTCACCAAACGTAAATCTTTTAGGTTAACCATGATTTTGGTGGACCTTTGCAGTCCTGTATGTACTTGGGTTAAAGGAGAAATTTGCTGGGCATATGTACAGATAGATTAAACATGAAAACCCTGTTCCTGATGCTTAATATGCAAATCCAGATTAAGAATAGATCAACCCTACCCCCAGATTATTTTGATCACATACTGGATTTATACGACAGATGGAATTCAAGCCTATCTGCAGTCCCACAGGTTGCATTGACCATGTGTGGTGTCTGTGTGACCAAGTACATGTCTTGAGAAGATACTAAAAAATGTATCTTAACTGTTCCTTTTAGTTGGCCTATACTGTATATTATATATATATTATATTTGTACATTAATACTTATTTGACCGTAACGTCAAAATTGTCCCTTTTTGGGATCCCTTAAATGGGGCTTAAAATATATGCCTAGCACAGGTATGGGATCCATTATCCGCAAAAACGTTAACCAGAAGGCCATCTACCAATTCCATGTTAATCAAATAATTTGAAACAAATTTCCTTTTTCTCTTTAATAAGAAAACCATTGCTTGTATGTGATCCCCACTAAAGGTGGCCATAGACAGTGAGATTCGCTCGTGGGCCCTAGTGAAGTGGGCGATATCGGGATGATGTGATCGTGGGCCCTAGTGCCCAACAATGGGATCATAATGTAGGCGGTATGGGCGATCGGATCGCAGGATCGCATACACGCAAAGATGCGCCCGACTAGGTTTTTTAACCTGCCCGATCGAGATC
The DNA here is from genome assembly GCA_024363595.1 of Xenopus borealis. Classification (NCBI taxonomy): domain Eukaryota; kingdom Metazoa; phylum Chordata; class Amphibia; order Anura; family Pipidae; genus Xenopus; species Xenopus borealis. The sequence continues at coordinate 21,229,450 of CM044441.1, forward strand.
TGGCTGACTAAGTATGATTGTTTCCCTGCCAGAAGTTAGGGACCGTCTGACAATTCCTATCCACAGCACTAAATGAATGGAGAATTTCACTGCATACAGTCAGGTTTTTTTAAAAACGGTACACATTTTTTAATTAAAGTATATTGGAGATAGATTTCTTTTTCATTAAAGAAAGTAAAAATGGGATTTTATTTCTTTGCCTTTCCTTGCCCTTTAAGTCTGATAAAAATAATTTAACCATTAAATAAACCCAATATGGCTTTGTTCAGCTTAGTTTGGTTTAAGTACAAGTTTTCTGTTTACAGAAAAAAGGATATCTTTTAAAAAAAATAGAATTATTTGCTTAAAATGGACTCTATGGGAGACGGCTCTTAATTTGGAACAGGCTCCCAGATGATGGATCCTTATTATCATTCATGTCTTTAGTTGAGTTTTGCAGAGTTTTCTTTGTATGTGATGTTATTGCTATTACTTTTTCTTTTATGCGTCTCACAAACACATTCATAAAATGCATTAACAATTGATATTTTAAGTATTTATAGCATTGCCCCCCCCCAAGAAAGATGGAAAACCATTTATAGAAAGTTTACAGAAATTATTTTGTTTAAAGTTGCATTGCTGCACTCTGGGGCCTATTTATGAAACCGCATTCTTTTCTGGTCGAATTTTCAAAGGGGAAAAACTCAAACTTTTGAGGTAAAAAAAACTTTTTAGAGATTTATTATGCTCCAAAGCTGCAAAAATTTCGAATCTGAAAATACCTGTTGAGGTCAAGTAGAAGTCAATGGCAGATGGTCCCTTTAACAATGGGAACATATTTTTTACCTTTGTGATTCTTAATAGTTTCGGCTGTGTGCCCTGGTTCAATAATCAGATAAATTCAAGTTATCAATTTGATAAAGTTGAGTTTCCACAGCAACAATTTGAAAAAGTTTTTTGGTCCCAACGTTTCTTTTCACACTGACTTTTTCAAGAAGAATTATTGGTAAAACAAGGGGATTCAGATTTGGGAGGTCAATTTTTTTTCATTAGAATGAGAAAATGTTTCAATAAATACCCCCCATGTTCCTTACACCTCCCCAATTTATTGCTATTAATTGGATCCCTGTCATTGAGGCGGGACAGTATTAGCTATTACTGAGTGCAAGAATCTACCATTATTTTTATGAGTCCATCTAAAATTAAATTGTCTGGAATATAAACTGTTCCATTATGTTACAGTATTAATGGGTACAATGAAACATAATGAGTTTTCATTTTTCTTGCCGCACAATTATTTACCCGCCATAGTAACAAGATATGCAATGCTAAAGTGTAGGCAAGTTGAAACTGCATCTGCTCCGATAATTACACAGATAGCAGGTTTTTAGCACATACAAAATGGGTCTTGGCTGACACTTTTAGATCTTTATTTTTGGTCTTCTGTAACACATATAAATTGTTATATTCTCTGTAGGAATATATCTCCGGATAAGATCTTAAATGTATCAGCCTTACCTTCGCTAAACTTATGTTTGACCATTTAAAAGAAGAAACAGAGAAGCAAATATATAAAGTGATTAATGTGTGTCTCCTTTAAGTTATAAGAATATTAAACATCTTGTAGGAGTTTAGTAACTTTATAAAGACACAATGAAACAGGCTGAGTGCTTTTATTTACAGGTATGAGATCTATTATGAATGTGGGACCTGGGGATCTTTCTGTAATTTGGAACCTTCTGCTAAAAACTATTTAGTGTTTTTTTTTATCAAAGTGTCAACAATGTGATACCTGCTGATTATAATATCAATTCAGCTTAAGGTCAAAGTACAAGTCAATCAACATTTGAAGGCGCAAAACAAACAGATGTTTTGTAAAAGTTCATGAAAGTCCATTTAAAGCACATTGAAAGCACTAGCACTTTATGAATAAGAATGTTTGTATTTTCCTACACATATTTTAATGGACTTTCATGAACTTTTACAAAACATCTGTATGCATTGCACCTTTAAATGTTGATCGATATTATAATCAGTGTTCATACTTTGGAGTGACTAGCACTACAAGTGAGTATAACATTGTTGACAGTTTGGAGTACACAGAGGAGAACCCAAAGTCTCGCGACAACTGCGGCCGGTAAGGGAAAAGATCAAGTTATTTTTTTCGAAACAATTTGAGTACCCAGGGTATTTTTCGGTCAAAACTCAAAAACTAGTAAAATTCAGTTTAAAAAAGAAAAACTTTACTTTTCAAGATTTAATATACCCCAAAGCTGGAAATAGTTTGAATCCAAAAATACACCATCTAAAACCTGTCAAGGTCATGTAGAAGTCAATGGCAGAGGTCCCTTGAATCATTTCGCTCAAAAACTCAATTAATTGAAACAATTCCCGTTTTTTTCCGGCAAAAACTCTGTCAATTCAAGTATTCAAGTTTCTCACCCCAACTGCACTTTTTTCGAGTTTTTCTTAAATTAGAAAACATCTGAGTTTATAAAAATCTTACAAAGCTATAAAATTATTATTATAGAGAAAAAGTTAATAATTACAATTATATGCATAAAAAGGACTCTATGGGAGATTATCTTTCTGTAATTAAGAACTTTCTGGATAAAGAATCCCATACCTGTACTGTATATAATGAAATACTTCTTATCCTTTTATTGTAAAGTAGAAAGTATATTACGTATAGCGCAAAATTGGTTGGTTTCACTTTTCTACAATTGCTAAAATAATGTGTGAAATGCTGAAATGTCACCAAATGTGTTGGAAGAAATTACTGTTTTTTCTGTGTTTTTTCTCAGCACATAATTGAAATTGTAACAATTCTACTGGCATTTATTTCCTGTGTTTTTTTTTTCCAGTGAAACAAAATGCATGGAAAAAATTCTAATAATGCCATTAGTGTTTTTCCCTTGTGCAAAAACACATTTTCCCAGCAAAACACATGGTTTCTCGTGTAGATTTGCAAATATTTTCACTGCTGGCAAAAAAAATCTTGCAAAATTGTACCTGCTGAAAAAGTTTGCTCACCCCTAAGTATTTATTATAACACTCCTGTTTCAGTCAGTCGGGTGACACAAGTGCCATTTTATAGGTTTGTCCATGCCTTTTGTATATTAGAAGTTATTACCCCACTGCTTCAGATTTTTATCCTCTCCTTAAATGCTATGGTTCACAAATGACCTCCTCTGTAGTTCCCTTTTATAGTCCATTTTTTGCTAGCTGTTATCCCCAACAAAAGTTTGCCACACTAGATATGACAAATCACTATTTAAGGTACCAGCACTAGACACAAAATCGCATGCACAAAAAGCCCTTAAATCCAGTGATTGCACCAAGCACCATTGCTCTTGTTGTACCAATTAATGTGATTGACATGAAAATAAAATAAAATAAAGAAGCTTGAGACCTGGGGTTTCCGAATATGGGGTCTTTTCATAATTTGGATCTCCATATCTTAAGTCTACTAAAAAAACATTCAAGAAACCCAGTAGAATTGTTCTTCTTCTAATAAGGATTAATTTTATCTTAGTTGGGATCAAGTACAAGGTACTGATTTATTACAGAGAAAAAGGAAATCGGTTTTAAAATCTGAATTATTTGTTTAAAATGGAGTCTATGGGAGAGGCCTTTCTGTAGTTTGGCACCTTTTGGATAAAAGTTTTCTGAATAATGGATCCAATATCTGTACAAAGTAATGGAAGAGCACACAAAATGCAAATTTCATATAGGGAAGTAGTAACATAATTCTTTATATATAAAATATGGTGTCATCCAAAAAAGTGTCTATGCTTCAGTATAGCTGTAATCCAATAAAACCACATTTGCATGGAACTGAGTCATAAAAGATGATAAATACTCAGAATTTAGAGTATTTGTTCCCTTGAGGGTTCCAGAAACAATTACATAGGCCATTGCACTCCATTATACTCCTTCACACGCATGAAACCTCCAACTATTACTCCAACTATTAGCATTCAGGAGCAGAACCCGATGACTATTAGTTTTATTTCTCTTTCTCCTGCTTGGGTGTTTTAACAGCACACATGGGCTTTGTTTCCTATAAGCAGCTCATCACGCCATCTTTGCCTACAATGTTTTACACTAATACACCATGATCCGGCCTCTGTGGAATTTCCCTTAGAAAATGTGAAGAAGAACGTCAACTTGAAACTATACTGGAACATCTATAATTTGGTCACATCAGTGATTGCTTGCTGCACTATTTCTGTCAGAAATTCATCTTTCCTTTTCTTGATCCGGTTTAATAGTTTGCTATTTTGGTTTATAGATTTTCAATATATATTTCCTAATCATTTACACAGAGCTGTAGTTAAGGAATCGAAGTGTTCCAAAGATATTGATTGGTACTTGCATCTGGACATGAAACACAATTGCCATTGATAACTTATATCTTTTTATCTGGACCAATGTGTACTACAATGTTAAGGTGGTCATACGATAAAAGCTGCCAATGGACAGACTGTTCCTCCATTGAGGCCTTCCATTTGGCCTACCTGACTGATACTGGCCAAAAATAGTCTAGGCAGGTTTACAAATTCCATCAAAGGCCTGTATGTATACCCATTCTTGTGATTGAATCAACCCAATATCGCTAGTGATGGGCAAATTGGTCCTGTTTCGTTGAAAAATTTGCGGATTACAGCAAAATTTATGAAGCAGTGAAAAATTCACGAAACAAACTGGTCAATGGGAGTCAAAATAATTTTGATGCGCTCCTTTTTTGACCAAATCCATTCAATCTATGTGTGTCTGAATAATGTTGAAGCACTGCCATTTTGATACAAGCCAATATATTTCGACGCAGTGGATTTTCTGATGTGGAATCTTCACCACAGTTTTACACAAATTTATTCGCTGGCGACGAAACATAGAAATCTGACACAAATTCTCACCTGACTAATTTATCTCCCATAACTAAATATCACCCACCTTAGAAGTATAAAGTATGCAAATTTTCTGTAAAAAAGTCAGAAGTCAGTGGTTTGAAACTTCAATGTTATATATCAACTGAGCACCTGATAATCAGTGGAGGACATAAGAAAAGGCTGTGTGTTTATTTCTTATCTGTAAAGAAGTCAAATTATTTATATAAAGACAATGACTCATGACTTCAACAAAAAGCTACAGTCTTATGAGTGGAAGGACGTAGAGTGAAACATATAATTTGTTATGCAAGTTGAAAGCCTTTTTTAACACCTTTTTAAAGAAAAACATACAAATCTATATATTTTGGAGCATCAATCAAATAAACTGACCATGGAAAGAGAGAGCACCCCAATAAAAAATTGACCTACTGATAATGCCCATTATAAATCCTTGAAACAAATATGGAACATCCATGGTACAGTATTTACAGATGATCCAACATCTAGTAACCATGTACTGAGCTTCCATATGAGTTCTCAGGCCCCCTTGCAGAACCTAAATCTGAATTCAGTAGAATTCTAATGGAATTTGATTAATCTGTAAGCCCATATGAATGTTCCATATTTATTATAAATACTTAGTTTGTACTGTTACCGTGTGCATTGATATAAACGTGAACAGCTTACATGTAACAGATTGTAGTATGTAGCATCATCTGAACTGTTCAAGGTCTTTGGCTTCTGTCTTCTCGGGACCCTCTGAGGCTTAATATCTTCCATTTGTTTAGTTATTACTGAGAGAACAGAGAGAAACAGAAACATGTTTAACGAAGGCTTTTCATATTTGAGAATATAATAGCAAGCCTGCTGAGAAAATGGCTCTTCTGTTTATATATATATATATATATATATATATATATAAAGAGAACCATTGAAGGACTGTTAAACAAGACATAAAAATGCTCTATATGTATTAACACATAATAACAATAAGTTCTGCTTTATTTCAGAATACTTCATTTAAATATGCCTGTGGTTTCATCCAGCAGAGCTGTTATATTTTGTATTACCTAAGGCTCCATTGAACCCAATATATTGTGTAACGATTCTTAGGAAGTAAATAAAAGATAGCTGGACATAAATACATGCACAAATGCAGCTGACATAAAGGTCCTTTGACAAACCAAAACCTTGTAGTCAAACACATTTTTACCCAACCCCTTCCCTTAGCCAAGCAGAGGCCTCCAGTTTTTGGTAAATCTTCAGTTATTAGATTTGGGTATAAATACAATAACAATTGGTCAAGAGTCTGGCTAACTGCCTGTTAAGAATGGAGCTCCTATATAGAAACTGGCATTTTAAGACATTGTTTCCAGGAAGAAGATGAAAGTTAGAAAGTGAAATGATTACATTTCAGAGGCAGATTTAGTAAGGTTCGAATGTTAAATTTGAATTTTTGAGTTTAACTTTTGGTCAAAACTCACACATTTGAGTTGGGAAAAATCCAAACTCAAATTCGTATTTGAGATTTATCATACTACGACCCTGGAAGTAACTCGAATTTTAGATTAGAAGTCAATGGCAGAGGTCCGTTGACCCAATTCAAAATGTTAATAGCCTTCCTGAATCGAATTCCATTCTAATTTGATTTGAGTTTTTGGGTCGCTATTATTCGTTCAAATTTTAAACGTTCAAGTTTTTTCTTAAACAATCTACCATTCGAATTTCGAAGTCGTTCGAGGTCACTTCAATTCGAACTTGAGATTTGTCACACCACAAACCTGGAAGTAACTTGAATTTGACAGATTGCCACTTAAAAGTCAATGGCAGAAGTCCATTGACCCATTTGAAGATGTTAAAGAACGTGTAAACCCCCTCCACAAAAATGTAATCAGTAAAACGTCTCTTTGAAATATTTAGATAACTGACAGCCTAGTAGTTAAAAGGTTAATAGTAAGGCTGCAGCATCCCCATAATCACTTTGAAATCCTTCTCCTCCTCCAACCTCCTCAACCCCTTCCCTCAGGAATTTGCTTTGACTCTTGACTTATGAGCATGCTCGGTTCTTCTCAGCTCAGATTACTAAACACACCCTCCAGTCTAACAGAAAATGAAGAGATAGCATTACTGGTTCTCATAGAAACTCTGGTCCAGCTGTCTGATCCTAACCACATCTCCTGAGCTTAGCCTAACCATTACAGTGCTGAACCCCAGCAGAACATTTTATCAAAGCATGTTGTGCCTGTGTAAACCTGTATTCTGTATTACTGATGATGTGTCAGAAGGAAAATAGCCGCTTGGTGAAAGCTGCTATTTGTATTAGGAAAATGTGACAGCGCTGAAAAATGGAGGGGTATATGCAGTACAAATGATGGGGCTTGGGTGGGGAAGATATGTCCAACTTATAGACATGGTAAGAAAAGGTACATGTGCTTTACATGTCCTTTAATAGCCTTCCTGACATCTCAAAAAAAAATTCAGTTCTAATTCCATTCGATTTTTCAGGTTGGTAATATTTGTTTAAACTTTAGACGTTTCAGTTTTTTTCTTAAACAAGATACCATTCGAGTTTCGAGGTCACTTGCGTTCTTGTAAGAACACTGTAGACTTGAATTACAATGTTGTAAGGATTCACAAAAAAATAAAAGTACCAGTTGCAAAATGAATATGCATATAATTTTAATACATATATTTTCATACATTAGAGTTAATTCTAAAATAATTCCCTCTTTATGAATACAAAAATAAAGCATGTCCCTGGTGAGGATGGAAATGTCGATCTAACAAACAAGTTCCTGGTGTGAATCAGCATCAGTGTTCCTCTTCTGATTTGCACTCAGGTATGAGACTACATAAGTGTGTGCCTAAGGCCTTTATTTTATTTATATATATATATATATATATATATATATATATATATATATATATATATAGTATATATACACACATTTAAAGGAGGCCACAAGAGCAACATACTCGATGACCTTGACAAGGAAAATCACTTTATCACTTTAAAATAGTATTGCTGACTCATACAGTAATTCCTTTGATGATTCAAATGATTATAGAGGGGAAGAGTGTATAATTACTGAGCAGGGATTTCACACCTCCACAAGGAGAGGGGAAAAATACCGATGTGACATGCTCTTATTCTTTTTCTACTTGATGAAATGTTCTTCTAATCCTCTTATAGTTTTTTTTCAGAAATGAAAATATAAAAAAATTAATCTGTGCAGATTTTAAAACACATCATTCCATTGCAAGCACAAATTCTGGCATGTTTGGTGCATTTTCATTTTTCATTGGCATATGATACAGAACTTTAGTGCATGTCTTTGTGCTACATACTATAGATACTATAGACATTCTGCATTCATACTCCAATGGGGTTGTTTATTAAGCCTCAAATTTTTATGGTCAGGTTTTTTGGGGGGGAAACTTGAATTTTTCAAATGAAAAGAAAAAAAACCCAGAGATTTATTATACCCTGATGCTGCAAAAAGCCAGAATTAGAAAATCCGCTATCTCAGATCTGTCAAGGTCCTGTATAAGTCAATGGGTGTGGCACCTACTGTATCTCAATTTGAAGTAATTGCGGTATTTGGAGAGTTTAAACCAAATATCTGACTTTTTATGGGTTTTCAGAAAAAAATTAGAAAAAAACAAGTTATTCAGGAAAAAAAGCCCGAAAAATTCAAGCTTTTTGGGTTTCCGTTTGTTTTTATCAAGTTTTTTCACAATCCAATAAATTCAGGTTATTTTATTTATAAATAAGGTCAATTCGAGCATGGGAGTTTCAGTGTTTTTTTTAAATAAAATGTGAGACTGTGAGAGGCAAATCTGATGGTGGCATTATGGGTAATGTCAGTTATGGCAAATTTATCAGTTTTTATACTTTAATTTAAAAGCTGTTTATTTTATATGAAGAGCTGAGACCCATTATTTGGAAACCAAAATCCGAATTACAGGAAGGTGATCTTGCATAGACTGCATTTTAAGCAAACAATTCCCTGTTTTAAAAATGATTTCCTTTTTCTCTCTAAAAATAAAGTAGTACTTTGTACTTGATCCCAACTAAGATATAATTCATCCTTATAGGTGGCAAAATAATTCTACTAGGTTTAATTAAAGTTTAAACATTTTTGTAGTTTGGTTTTATGGTATGGAGAACCAAATTACAGAAAGATCCCTTGTCTGAATATCAGGTCCAATACCTATACAGTGTGAAACTATAACATGTACAGTATACATTGCTTTTTGCCACTTTAGCCCTGTCAGTGCTGTAAACAAATACTGACCGAATACACTGATTTAAAGCATTGTTGAAGCCAAGGTAAACCTTTTAAAATCAGATTTTTTCCATTTTGTTAAGAATCAACCAATTAAAAATCCCTTCTATAGTTTTTAACTTTGAGTAACTGTAGAGAGGCATTAAAGCGGTACAATTGTATATCTCCTATATGGCTTATCAGCACATTTATGGTATTATTGATGCATTTTATAATGATTTTTGATAAATGAATTATTGATATGTGTGATAATCCCGTGCAGGGTGTTGTGGAACTGGAAGAATGTGCACAGAGATGCCAGACTGCAGGGTAGAAGTCAGCTTTCTTCCTGGCTGCTCTCTCTATACTGTTCACTCCTCCTCCTTCACTTCCCCTTCCTGTGTCCATAACCTTTCTCATTTCTCCACCCAGTGCTAAGCTGCTAATGCATATTAAAATGAACATTTAACCTCACATTAATGTATGGAACAACATTACAATATGCACCAGCCTCCTCTTCTAAGTCTTCCTGGATGCAGTCATCAAGTCTTAGTAACTGTTGCTCATAAACACCAACTGCACCTCTATGAAGGGGAATTGTCAGGGCTACCACCAATTATCTTTAATAAGGCTGACCTGCTTTATTTGCAATTGCTTTGTACTATCTTAGATACATTGTGTATGTGCTACTTATAAAATATGTTTTGCCTTGGTGGGAAGGTGGATGTAAACACTGAGGTTAGCCGGTATGATTGGCACATGGAGTTTTCTGGCTGTGGCTGTTTAAAAGAAGCTATAATGTTTAACCAGGGCTTTAGTTTAATTAATACTGCATTCATGGTCAGTCATATCATAATGGTTCAAATGGTTGGTTACATTTAACCAACTGCTCCCAAATATCAATCCACTCTATCAATCAGATTTTGTATATTTGTTCCATAATCAGCATTTTCTTCCATGCACAGCAGTTCTTCATTTACTATTTGCATTTTTTCTAACGCATACCATGGGGAGAGACTCCTGTGAAAATGCTTTTTAAATCTATAATGTGTTTTGAAATGCATGGGACTGCAGATATGGGAGTAAATTCTGCTGTGCGGAAGTCTGCTAGAGAGTTCATGGCAATTTGCTGTCACAATACAAGTGCCGAAAGAGCAACAACATCACTTGAAACCTTGCCTCCAGGAGACGTTGGGAGAATATATTATACTTGCTGCTTCAGCTGAATGGAAACTAAAGGCGAACATAACAAATTCATTTTTCCCAGGAAAGGGTAACAGAAATTAACAGACTGATTTACTGTGGAAATTTATATTTGAGATCTGATTGGATTTGATTGCATGTATGGATCTCTCTGTAATGCAGTGATTGCAACTATAGAACCATTAGATATGGCCACAAAGGCCCGGGCCTAGGGCAGCAAAGTTTCAAAGGGCAGCATCAGCCGAATTCTATGGTGCACTGGGGAGATGCAGTTCCCCATCAAACTGGGGGGGATAATAGGTGAGCACGAAAGTGGCAGGAGCTAGGACCTGGTGGCCTAGGGGCCCTGAAGGAGAAAGTAATTTCTGCACTACAATTCTTTAGCCAAAGGCTGAACTTTTATAATTATCTGCAATAGCTAACACAAATCATTGCTGTGGATCACTTCACTCTGATTGATTAATGTGGGCCAATTTTTTTTTTTAATTTCTCACTATGCATCCATCTAATGGATATATTAAGATGCAATCTTATATTATTTTCCTCCTCTTTGTTTTTCCGAGTCGCTGTGAAAATGTCACTGGCTTATCTTGCAGTTTTATCCATGCACATGCTTCAATTCTTCATGAAATGTCTTGCCACTACCCTCCCGTAGCACTCCTATGGTGTAACAATTTTCCATAAAATGAGTGACTTGTGAGTGGCATGACTTAGCTGGTTAATGGCTAGAGGGTAAAGGTCTATGCTGTTTGGGGCATTGCCAGGCTGAAGCAAACATGGACTTGTACAGGCAGAGTTGCAACAGGAACAAGAATATTGTCTCATAGCTTATACTAGGTGCAGCACATAAGGAAATGTGTATAGAGGTAAATGAAACTCCACTTAGTTGAACCAGGATGGTAATATAACAAGAGAACTATATGCTGAATACTTTATAGGGAATAATAACAACTGAGAAAGTCTGGCATCATGGTGGCACACTGTTTAGTACTGCTGCCTTGCACTGCTAGGCTCAATTCTAGCTAGGAGTAGCATCCACAGGGACATCGCCAAATCACAGGGCAGGTGCCAATTCGCTAGCGAAATAGACCGTTGCTAGTGTTCGTTCACGCTCGCCAGGTGACTTTTTGGTCTGGCAAAATTTCGTTACTCTGCAAATTCCGTAAAGTGGAGATTAGTGAATTCGTTCATTAGTGAATCTGCCCCCTCATGCCTCCCCATGTTTTGATACAACTGACCATAGTTTGATTGTATAGGGAACCCATTTTTTGTTAATTACATGCAGCCCCACCCCGGCCCCTTATCAGCATAGAACTGCTATTCATGTGGACAAAAGCATTTACCAATTGCACACTGTGTATTTCTTTGTAAATTACCCCTTCTCTTTGTATCAGGTACAGTTGCAACGTTTTGCACCAAAATGTTTGCCCTGTTTTTTCAACAGATGCAATTAAACCAGAATTCTGGTTTAATTAAACCCATTATTAAAGGGACATCAAGGAAAGCGATACCTCCAAAATGAATACTTAAGCAACATATATATATATATATATATATATATATATATTTCAGTAAATATTGCCCTTTCACATCTCTTGCCTTGAACCGCCATTTCATGATGGTCTGTGTGCTGCCTCAGAGATCACCTGACCAGAAATACTGCAGCTCTAACTGTAACAGGAAGAAGTGTGGAAGGAAAAACAAGAACGTTTTCAGTTAATTAGCTCATGTGATCTAACATTTAGGTTTGTTTGGTTTTTTTTGTGTGGACTTTGAATCATGGATCCCATGGGATTGGCCTTATTTATTCTATTTAGTATTAACCAATGGCACATACTACTAAAAAGTACATTATTATGAAAATGGTTTATTTACATGAAGCAGGGTTTTACATATGAGCTGTTTTATGCAATATCTTTTTATAGAGACCTACATTGCTGTAGGGTATAGTTTTGCTTTGAAGCACTGACTATAATTATTTGTGTATTACAAATATTTGAATTTCTTCTGCTGATTTTCTTTTTGGGTTGGTCATTTTCCTACCAACTCCCTCCCTTTATGTATATTGTGATGGTGTGAGAGCAGGACGGGATACGGATTAAATAAACAGGTCTTATTTATAGCGTGAGCACCCAATTTGCTTTCATGAGAGCCCGGATAAACAAAACTCTATGGATTGATTACATCCCCTGGAATGTTGTCATCTAACAGCAATTTCTGTCTCGAAACATTGCCGGTAATGAATTTTGACAGAAGAGAAACAAAAAACACGAAATGAACCTGTAAATAGCGTTAGAGATAGGCTGACACTGGAGCACAGAGCTAGTGGAATACAGATAAGATTTATGAAGATGATAATTTGTTTTCCCAGATGGAGCAGGTGATATGATGGAAGCAGGACAGACTATTTGCATTAGTTCTACAGAAATAGCCTAATATGAATGCTGAGGGCCACAGTAAATATTCTGTTGGTTTCCATAATCTGTGGAGTAGATTTATTGTGGCCCCCTTTCCCCCCCCAACCATTTTTTTCTTTACTATCCTAAAATAAACAGAAATGAATCATCAAACAACGATTTATAGGAAGTGCTCTTTATGTGCTCAGATGCTTTACTTTCATGATGGGTGTCATCTAGGTGGGTGGAGGCTGTTTATGTTGAGCATGCGGGGAGGGTTGGTCTTACCTATTTTATTTTCATGAGATTGAGACTCTCTTGTTTTGTTCTTTATGTAAGTAGCTGCATTTTCTGGTTTCAGCAGGTTTAACATGATCATTTCATTAAGTGCTTGCTGCAGGATCAAGTACTTGTCAGATAACTTCGATATCTAGAGATTAATAAAACATGATAATAATGTAAGAATATAACAGACAATGCACAGTTCCTTTCTGTGTTATTAAGGTGTTATTGGTCACTGAGGCGCAATGTGAATTCTAGGTGCAGTTCCTTAAAAACAAGTCTCTACTAATCCCGGGACTAAATTCAAGAGCACTAAATCACTCTAGGGGGCATACTATAAAATTATTACAACTATGGAGAAAATGCACTGGTAAAATTTTACAAATATTTTTTTGCCATCAAAAAATTCACCACATTTCCCACACAACAGCATATTAGGATGTTAAGTAAATAAGAGATGTGTTGTGAACCAGACAAATTAAGCTGAACTTTGTCAATGTTGGACAAGGAGAAAATGCACACCTTTAGAATCCATCTACTAAACTGCATTTTCTCTTCATCTAACTTTACCAAAGTTCACCTCAGTTTGCCAGGTGTACACATCTCATATTTACTAAAAATTGTAAATGTACTTTTTCAGGACAAATGTACTGAATCGCCAGCTTATTTTTCCTGTAGCAGTGGAGAAAATTATGTAGAGAAAGTTTTGTAAACATTAAAGAAAACTCATGGAAACTATAAAGGTGTGAGATTTTGTTACATGAGTTTTATGACACATTTGCATAATTGCCAATATTATGTCTATAATCTGCTCCAAGGCAAACAGAACAGGTTTAGGAATCAGCATTGGTTAGCTACTGCACAGTGTCTTATTATGACAAAGATAAAATAAAATAATCAAGAATTGTATATCTTTAGGAAATATTGGTGGGATGACCATTATTGCCAGTTTTTGGATTGTTCTAAATTATATATATCCTTATAATAGATACAGTGCTTTTATTAGCAAGCTAACAAGCAGTCACTGATGAATGACCTTACGTTAAAATATACATTTTGACTTGTGTTACAGTTTGTTTTGATAAATGCCAGGTCAGTGTCCATTTGACTAAATCAGTTCAAAATTACAGTAAACTATGCCCATACCTCTTCTGTAAAAGCAGCTAGATCTTCAATTTCTTTCAATACACTCAATGTTTCATTTTCAGTATTTTTCTCCATTATTGTAGTTTTTTCATCTTTGCCCTTTTTTGCAGGTATTTTTCCTTCTTTCATTAATTTCTCTCTCTCCTTTTGTCCTCGATAATTACTTTGTATTACCACAGCTGCTTTATCTAAGTCTTTATTCTCTGGGATTTCTTTATTTTGGTCATTTTCTGAGGCACTTGGTATGGCTTGATCTTCATTATCTCCTGCTGTTAAACCACCTTCCTCATGTAGCTTTACTACATCCTCTAGATCTGATGGCAAGATTGTTCCTGTTTCAGATAATTTCCCATTTGTTGCTTGCGTTTCTCTGTCTTGAGTTTCTTGAATTCCCTTTGCCTGAACTAATTCATCATTTGGATTATTTGTACCTGTCTCGATCTTATTTATTTCATGACCTCTTCTCTCTTTAAGTTTCTTTCTATCTCTATGGCCGCGATAGTTGCTCTGGATTACTATTGCAGCTTTGTCTTCTCTAAAATCATTTTCGGTATCATTGTCATTCATTTGACTTGTCTTCAAATTCACAGTATTGTCAGTATCTTCAGTATCTTGTGCAGTGACATCTCCATTACTGTGTTCAAGAGCCATTTGATGTCGCTCTTTCATTTTCTTCCTTTCCTTGTGACCTCTAAAATGACTTTGGATAACAACAGCTGCTTCTTCTTCACTTTTCCCTTCAGGAATGATCTCTCCTTGGCTGTCTTGTTCTGGTTCCAACTTCTCTGTGGTTTTACATTGTTTTGACTTCATGGATTCTCTGAAAAACATTGTTGAGCATAAAAATGCAAAAACTAATTTGGAAAGTTTACACTTTTTATTAGAAGAGAAGGCAATCATTTAAAAGCTTGTAGTATACATTTTAGGTTTCTATGTATATTTGTATGGCGTTCCAGATGCTATGATTTCATACCTTGTTATGAAGATTTCTTTTTGCCTTGTGTTTTTTATTAGGGCAGACAATTTATAAATATACAGTTGTGCTCATAAGTTTACATACCCTGGAAGAATTTATAATTTCTTAACCATTTCTCAGAGAATATGAATGATAACACAAAAACTTTTCTTTAACTCAAGGTTAGTGGTTGGCTACTATGAGCACTTATGAGCACAACTGTAAATTGCTGCCATATTATTTGTGCGCCTTGAAGTTTGAGATCAACTTTCTCTGCAAAATTCAGGTAGGAGCTTATTATTTTCCAGATGAATCAATTTCTCTTAAATAAAATTTTTTTTCTAGATTTGTATAAAGCAGTTGCATTAAATTTTTAGTTTTGTGGATGAGGAATAATGAGGCAACCTCAAATTTGTATTTGGGAGATTACTGTAAAAGAGAAATCTGAACAATAGCTTAAACATTTATTTAACTCTTGCTTCCAATAAGGATTAATTAAGTGGGATCAAGTACAAGGTCCTGCTATATTATTACAGAGAAAATAATGTCATCATTTAAAAAAAAAGATTATTTAGGTAAAATGGAGTCTATGGGAGATGGCTTTCCCATTATTCAAAGCTTGCTGAATAATGGGTTTCCAGAAAACAGATCCCATACCTGCACTTGAACCAATATTAATGTCCACATTTGAGCGTGGATATTATTTTCTGTTCACAAACAGCTCACCTTTAAATACATTGTTTTTATTGAATTGACAATTTGCTATGTGTGCAATTGACGGCATAAACCATAAATTAGAATATGATTAATTTACTTGAAAAGTACATGTAACTATATGTTCTAATGAGAGACAGCGAGACACTATAAGCTTTAAAATAAGCTTAAAGCTACTTGCTCTTCATAACATCCATTTTTTTCTTTGTAATTGTTGAATGGACATATGAAGATACAAATGAAAGCAGTCGTGCATTTGTTTTGGAACACAATGCAAAGAAAAAGACAGAGATACAAAGTGAGAAAATAGATATAAGCAATAAAAAAACAATAAAGATCTGAATCTTTATTAATGAGTTTTCTGTTTGTAGAATATCATCAGGGATGAAAACATTCCATATGAAGGGAGTCTGCATGTGAATTACTCTAATATTAATATAAAAAATCTGCTACCAGACGGTGGGTGTTACTTAGCAGTGCAAATACATCAGAAAGTCTGAAATAAATATTTAATGTATGCTATGTGCCACGCCACCCGCATGTACTTACCTAACCTTACATGGTGATGATAGTTACTGCTTTCCCAAATCCAAGATCCAAGATCACTTTGGTATTCTCCAAACAAAGCTAGGTTCTATATCATTGCATATGGACTGAGATTCAGAATAGGCCCTTGCACTTGAAGTAGGCAGGGGCATAAACACCCCCACTACATAGTGACTGACTGCCTATGGTAACTTACGGCAGCCACTTTGGCATTTGTCAGAATCAACAGACTGCCAGTCTGACATTGGTGGTGTATTAGTTGAAGATCCAAGTTCCATCAAAATGCATTTTAGTGCAATTGTACATGGCATAGTTAGTAATATGTGTGTCTGAACAGACTAAAAGGGTTAGTAAACCCTGCCACCAGGGCTCAGAAGGTAATGGAAGATTCAGAGGTTACTTCTCAGATCTATTGTCGAGTCATTGTAACTGGAAAAAAACACCAGTTTTTCTTAATTTAAAGCTGTTTTGCTTGTTTTTTTCCAGTATTTTCAATAGGTATGGAACCTTGGGTTTTCTGCATAATGAATTTTTCCTTAATTTGGATCTTCATACTAGAAAACCATGTAAACATTAAACAAACCCAACAGACGGCATTTGCTTCCAATAAGAATGAATTACCTTAGTTTGGATCCAATACAATCGACTGTTTTTATTATTACAGAGAAAAAGGAAATAATTTTTTTAAATTTTCGATTATTTGGATTAAATGTGGGATTGCCTCTCCATAATTCAGAAATTTCTGAATAACAGGTTTCCGCATAAAATATACCATAGGTGTATAATTCAACCATGTGTTAGCATTTTTCTAAATGATAAGATACAAGCAATTACACCTCCTGCTTCCATGAAGCTGATACTGATTCTGCTTGGAGATATATCAGCTCTCTGGTTTGACACCATAACAGGGCCAGATATAGGATACTGCAGCCGTAAGATTAGCAGGAATATATCTCTAAATTTTGTCACACTTTCTATAATATGGCCATGGCCTTTCCCTAATTCAGGTTTCCATATAAAATATCCCATGCCTGTATTATTCAACCACATATTAGGATTTTTCTAAATAATAAGATAGCATATGAGGAGATAAAAGCAATTACCCCTCCTGCTGCCATGAAGGTGTTACTGATTCTGCTTGTAGGTATATCAGCTGCCTGGTTTCACATCATCGGGGCAGTATCAGCAGAATAGGGCCAGAAATGGGATACCGCAGTCGTAACATTAACAGGAAAATAATTGCTCTCAAAGATTTTACATAGGGAGACTCACCTGGATATATACACAACCTTAGTGGATAAACCGCTGCCAGACAACACTCCTGCAGAACAAAGACTCACAAACTTTATTTTAACAGCGTCTAAGTTGGCAATTAAATGGGTTGTGTATATAACTGTAACCCATAATGTGAATGAAAATGTGTCAAACTTAGACAATAGAGTGGATATGACTTAAGGATTTACAACAGACTCACTGATTTTCCCACCTCCCAAGGGCCTTCCCCTTACCCCCCTCTTTCTTCTATCCCACCTCTGTTCTCTTACTTGGATATATCTGATGAAAACTCAAGGCACTGGCCTGAAAGGCTATCTATAAAAAAAGACTCTAGTTTGCATCAAAATATACCTGAGATATGTTTCATCCTGTTTATTATATTGCAATATTATACAATAATATGTATACTCATATGGTATTATCTTTTCAATGTTACTTGCCATTCTGACAGTTGTGTGAACATGAGAAATGCAATCAAAAACTGTTACCAAAAAAAAAAAAATTAACAGGAAAATATCCCTAAATTTCATCACTTCTATTCTACAGTATAAATACAGAGTGATTTTCTAAATACATAATTAAATGATACCTCTTTCTCTTTAAACTCTTTCTCTCCTTGAATCCTCGGTAGTGAGATTGGATTGTTATCGCTGCCTCATTCTCCTGTTTAAGCAGTTCACTTATTCTCTTCCTCACTAGATACCCTCTGGCGTCTGAGAAAAATGCACATCAATGAAGAAACCCATGCATTGTTATTAAAATTCATTGGAATATAAACTCGACCATTTGATTCAAAACCATTGAAATATAAGTCTAACGTTTGAGGAAAACCATAGAAAAAAAGATCTTACAGGCCTGAAATTGTGTTAGAAAGTGCTCCATCTTCTCACACTGTAAGTGTCCCTTTTCCTTTCGAACAACATATCCCCTGTATGCTGTAAAACAAAGCAATGTTTCAAAGGGGGGGCACATACTGATTGTGTGTAGTGATGGGCGAATCTATCCGTTTCACTTTGCCAAAAAATTCTCTGGAATTTCGCTGGAAATTCACTAATTGGTGAATTTGTGAATCGACACGCATAACATTTTTGATGCACAACATGTTGTTTTATCTTTTTTTTTCACGTCAGAGAATTTTCGCCAGCCAAATTTTCTCTGGTGCAAATTGCGGGAATTCGCCCATCACTAATTGTGTGTAAATATTACTACACAAAAACATTATATGTTTTTTCCAGGTGTCCCGCCGGCCTAGTCTGACCCTGATCACCAGAGGTAATTTTGGGCCGATTGGGTATAACATACAGGCCTGGACTGGCAATCTGTAGGTTCTGGCAAATGCCAGAGGGGCTGCTATAAGGTGCCATAGAAAGTCAGTATTTAATTCTTAGTCTGGACATGATAACATACAACAGAATGCTACTACAGGGTATATTAATGAGCATGTTCATTTAAAGGTACAGGTATGGGACCTGTTATCCAGAATGTACAGGACCTGGGGTTTTCCGGATAATGGATCTTTCTGTAATACAGATCTTTATACTTGAAGCCTACTAGTAAACCATAGAAACATTAAATAAACCCAATAGGCTGGTTTTGCTTCCAATAAAGATTAATTATATCTTAGTTTGGATCAAGTACAAGCTACTGTTTTATTATTACAGAGAAAAAGGAAATAATTTCTATGGGAGACGACCTTTCCGTAATTCTGGATAACAGATCCCATACCTGTACAGTTTGTATAATTTAAGGGGCTTATTCCCATTATTTATGTATCAGCGCCCTTTTAGTTAATAAAGGCATCAACCTTTATTTACAGTATCTATACTGTGTGTAAATGTATGCACTTACTTCTTTAGTTGTTTGACCATAATAGCACTCCTTCCTATTTGATTCAGCATTTTTGTTGAAAGGGTTTCGGTACATTACCTAGGAAATTGGCAGCAACTTTTTGGTTCATTAGCTACATTTTTTGCTTTACTTCATTAGAACTTATGGAGAGTAAGTACATTACTAAAAATACACTTTTTTCTTCTGACGTATTTTGGATATTTCATACTTGTGTTTTATTTAAAGGAAAACTAAACCCTAAAAATGAATATGGTTAAAAATTACATATTTTATATATTGAATTTATTGCGCCAGCCTAAAGTTTCAGTTTTTCAACAGCAGCAATGATCCAGAGTTACTTTTTTCTGTAAAAATGTGGTGTAATGTTAAGATTTAATGAAATCATTCAAATTTTCCTTCCTTTAGTAAATGAGGCCCAAAATCTGGCAACTATGGTCTACTAAGAGGTTCTTCTGCGTATTTGCATATTTTGAAAACCTGCAACAAAAGGACAAAATATGCAAATACGCAGGTTTTCAAAAAATGGTCTACTAAGAGGTTCTCCTGCATATTTGCATATTTTGAAAACCTGCAACAAAAGGACAATTTTCATTGTCCCTTACGGATGAATATTGTACACTGTTACACTCCCTTATTCGATGAGTGAGATCCATTGAGTGGAAAGTCATCCTTTTCTTTTTTTTAAAAGGAAATATAAACCTTTAAAACTATTTAATGCAAAATTTCAAAGTGTGCTCGTCTAAACACTTTTACAGTTTACACACGTTGGGAGAGCATTTCAAGATGTTGCTCTGTTTAGGAAAGACATGAACAAAGTTCTGAGGATTGTGATCTCTTTCCTGAGAAGATCAACATCAGAACAGTTTTTTTTACTTACATTTAAGCAATTTTACATCCATTCAATTTTACTTTTCCTTTAAATTTAGTATTGCATTTACTATTGGTTGTGTATAATATTCTTTTCCTCCATCTTATACTCAGTGGGTAACCACAGATATAGAAACTGAAAACAGATAATCAAATCCTGTTACGATTACATCCACTGCAGCCTGTGATTACCTGATTGTATTTTCACTGCACTTTCTTCCCTTTTTGCCAGCATTTTTTGGAATCTCTTTGCAACCACCCATCCTCTGACACAGGCTTGGAGAAGAACAATTCCACTAACAACGAGTTTTATCATTTGATCCAGATGTTCAACATGGTAATACTTCAGGAAAACCTGTAAAATACATGTTTGCCACATTATGTATTGGAAAGAGAATAATAATTATTAATTCATTATTAATATAAAAAACATTGGCAGTTGTCATAATCTCAATGAACAATCTCTATTTATGGAACACATGCAGGGAATTAGAGTCCAAGGACTTCAGCGTTATTAAAATAAAAGAAGTTAAGAATGTTAGGCAGTAGCATATCCTTGGAGGAGGCAACACTTCCCAAGCGAGATATGTACAAAACATGTAGATAATTTTAGGTAATTTTCCCCCTGAACTTTTATGTTTTTCTATGTAGAGTTCCGTAAAAAACCACCCCATCTGAGGGTAAAACACTCGCTACCTGGTCTTGTCTTGTGGTATTAAACCCTTCCATCCTGCTCATACCAAGTCATTGACATTCCCTGGGGTTAAGAGCTGTGCTGTTCCTATAAACATATGTTTACCAATAAAAGCTAAGTACAGGTATTGGACCTGTTATCGAGAATACTCTGTACCTGGGAATGTCCGGATAATTATCACTTATTTGGATCTTCATACCTTAAGGAGCACATTTACTAAGGGTCGAATTTCGAGGGTTAATTAACCCTCCAATACAACCATTGAATTTTTATCGAATTCCAGGTGTTTTAATGCAATTTGATTTTTCGAACAATCAAATATTTAAAATCCGATCGATCGATAAAATCTTTCGAATCAAACTCTTTTAAGCATTAGATCAAATTTTTTTTATTCGATCAAAAAATCTTGGAAAACTCCTATGGGAGCTTCCCATAGAGATATATAGCAATTCGGTAGGTTTTATCTGCCTAATTGTTATATCAAATTTATTTTTAAAGGGCCAGTACTTTGACAATCGAATTCGAATTTTCGAATCTGACCAATTCAAGTTGAATTTTGTGCTATGCGCCTAAAATAAATTTGAATTTCGAATTTTTTTAATTCAAATTTGATTCGAATTTTGACTTCGGAAGAATTCGAACCTTAGCAAATGTACCCCTAAGTCTATTAGGGAATCACGAAAAGATTACATAAACCCAGTAGGCTGGTTTTGCTTCCAATAAGGATTAATTGTTTCCTAGTTTGGATCAAGTACAAGCTACTATTTTATTGTTACAGAGAACAGATCTCATACCTGTATAATCAAATATTTGGGTCTATTGTACACGTATCAGGAAAATGAAAATAACTACTTTCTTCCACTAGAGATCAATTTCCCATTAGCTTTTAAATCACCAGCTAGACACAGTTTTCCTACGATCATAATGCAATGCTTGGTTCTGTCCAGTCATCCATTTTTTCCAACAAATATGGCAGGAACAGTTAATGAAATGGTTGTCTGCTTTCTTTACTGCTTGAAACTTTTATTAAAGTAAAACTCACTCTAAACAAATCCCGTAGCAAAAAACATTCTAGCAGGGAACAGATGTTAATATCCTGGTAAATTAGTTGTCATAGTGAGTTATAAAACAGGGAATAATATGACAAAATCAGATGCTCCAGAAAGATGCCTTACTAAGAATAGCATAATTCACATTAGCAAAGCTACACAGTTTTCCTACGATCAGAATGCAATGCATGGTTCTGTCTGGTCTTCCATTTTTTATTCCAACAAATAAGACAGGAGCATTGAATTAAACGTCTGTCTCCTTTATTTACTACAGGCCAAGAATGCAACTCATCTTAAAGTAAAACGCATTCTAGAAAGAAATTTCTTGGCAAAAAACTTTCTAGCAGGAAACATATGTGAATGTCCTGGTTAAATTGTTGTTTATGGTAGGATTAAAAACAAGGAATAATATGAAGAAATCAGATCCTGCGGAAAGATCATGTCCAATGCTTTACTTAAGGTGGCCATACACGGGGAGATCCTCTCGTTTAGCGATGTTGCAGTTGGATCGTGGAATTTTTAATCCTGCCCGATCAACATCTGGCCGACTTTCAGCCAGATATCGATCGGGGAAGCCCGATGGAGGGCCCCACGCAAGGGCCGATAAGCAGCCGGCTCAATCTTTAAGGTGAATAGCATAATTAAGAATAGCATAATTAAGATTGGCCAAGTTTTTGCTTCTTAACTCAACCAGCGATGGAATTCAGAAACGGAAATCATGTGGCTTTTCTTTCTTAGTATTAACTAAAGCCCATTTGTGACTCAACCTCAAATATTTATTAAAAATTATTGAAATATTTGTTTTGAATAAAAATGATAATGTGGTACCAATGCACATGCCTGTTACCTTTGTTTTCCCCAAGATCCAGTTGCCAAGATTTGCCTTTTCCAGTATTGCTGCACAGGATTCTGGGCTTACGGGAGGATCCACGTTAGACTTGAAGCAAATTAGGCGATACCTTCAATTTAACGAAAGGTTATATTATATTATGGTGAATGTAAGTTTTATCTTGTAGCTGTTTACTGAAACAGTCTTGGAAATTTGGATGAAAAATTTTGGCAACTGACACCTGGCTACTTTAGAAGTCAACAGCACGTGTCTGTTTTACATTTAAGTTGTTGATGAATGGAACAATGTTATTTTCATTGGATTTTTTTTTATAATTATGCTATAAAATATTGTAATCATGTTAAAAACTTGTTTGCGTTTTGCATGTTTTTTTGCTATTGAATGAACATAGTAACACAGTAAGTAACATAGCAAGTTAGGTTGAAAAAAAGACACACGTCCATCAAGTGCTTCAGAGGGGAAAAAATTGCTTCCTGACTCCAATATGGCCAGTACTAATTGTACTAACAACTTGTATTAAAAAATGTAATTCAGCTTTTTTTTAAATTAAAAAATAATAAATCAGCCTTCCTGTATGTATATATACATTCATGGGAATTGCATTTCCAGGTGTCACTGACCCATTTGTGTCAGATATTGAATGATTTGACCATACAAATATGACCTGATTTGACCTCACAAATGTGCATGTATGTTTACTTTACAATAAGAGCCAGATTTATCAAGCGTCGAATTTTGAAGTGAAAAAAACCTCGAAATTCGACCATCGAATTTTTTTTCGAAGTGTTTTTGCAATCGAAAATGGACTGTTTTCAATTGAATAGGTCAATTAAAATCATTCGATTGAATCGTTCTATTTGAAGTATTTCCTCCCAAAAAAGTTTTCAAAAATTTCAAAAAGATTCCTTAAAGGTTATAGGAGATCCCCCATAGGCTAAATTAGCAATTCAGCAGGTTTAATGTGGGGAAAGGTTGAATTAGAATTTTTTTAAAGGGACAGTACTTATTTTTCAATTCGAATCAAATTTTTGCATTTCGAATCGAATTTTGGCCCATTCTATAGTAAAAGTACCCTAATATAACTTTAAAATTCAAATTTTTTAATTCAAATTTTCACGTTGACCCTTGATAAATCTGTCCTTAAGAGTTCTGTACGTATCTACATTATGGGGCAGATTTACTAAGGGTCGAATTTTGAAAATTTTTAAAGGCTATTTTCGATCAAAAATGGATCAAATAGGTCTGTTTTTGATCGAATTAAAATCGTTCAAATCCTTTGAATGCATTGTTCGTTTTGAATGATTCCAACTATTTTCAAAAAATCTTTCAATTTTCCAGAACTCTGTAAGGGTTCTAGGAGGTTCCCCATAGGCTAAAATGTGGCAGATTTAAAGTGGTGAAGTGTCAAACTTGAATTTTTTTAAAGAGACAGTACTTCAACATTCAAAACAACATTTCGATTTTTTTTCAATTCAAAACTAATTTTGGGCTATTCGATAGTCGAAGTAGCCAAAAATTACTTCAAGATTCGAATGATTTAAATTCAAATTTAATTAGAATTTTCACTTCGACCCTTAGTAAATGTGCCCCTGTTTTATAATAAGACATTTTCTATAGCAAGACATTTTTGGTGGTATTGTATCATTCCAGGCATTTCAAGAAAACCAATTTGAACAGTTTGTAAGAAGCCACAACCGGTTCATCACATTTTACTGAGAATTGTCACCTCACCTCTTTATAAAATTAGCAAACAGAATTCGATGGGAATAACCTAATCTACGAATTCTTGCCGTCTCTAAGATGCCAGTGTATCGCAACTGCACCAGGACTTTCTCTCGATCAAATTTATTTGCAAGTCGATCATTATTTGGCTTAATGCAGCGGACAAAGTGGGGCTGACCAGCAACCATTTTTGACAAGAGATCCATAAGGGAATACTGAAATAGAAAAATGAGGCAATAATGTACATACATTTAGTCAAAGACTTTACATTATACTTATACACTTAGGGCAACATTTATGATTGTTTCAGCTTTTTGGCTCGTGCAATCATTAAGAAAACGCAGCGTGAATTTCATTAATTCATTCAGGTTTTGAGCTGGGCAAAAAAGCTTGAGCCATCATAAACGGGGCCCTTACTTAAAATAAATAAATGCAAGTATGGGATCTGTTACACAGAATGCTAGGGACCTGCAGTTTTCTGGATAAGGAATTTCTGTTCATTGGATCACCATACCATAAAAGCAAAACAAATATATACTTTGTATCAGTGAAAGTAGACCTGGTCATTTTGGGTCTGCAATGTGCCACAATTTTACCCATCTTCCAAAAGCACCATAGAAGTTGATTCCATAAAGGCCTGGTCTATTCAACCCTTTACGTTACTTTATAGGGTCTTTTACAATACTCCACATCAGAAGGCGCAGAATTAGGCCTGAAAGGGGTTCTTCACCCTCAAATGAACTTTTAGTATGATGTAGACAGTGATATTCTGAGATAATTTACAGTTGGTATATTTTTTTATTATTTGAGGTTTTTGAGTTATTTAGCTTCTTATTCAGCAGCTCTCCAGTTTGCAATTTCAGCAATCTGGTTTCTAGGGTTCAAATGATCCTATCTGCATTGATTGGAATAAGAGAATGGAATATGAATAGGAGAGGCCTGAGTAGAAAGATGAATAGTAAAAAGTAGCAGTAATAATAAATGTGTAGCCTTAAAGAGCATCGAAAGAATTTAAAAAAAGAATAAATGAGGACCAGTTGAAAAGTTGCTTAGAACAAGCCATTCTATAATGTACTTAAGGTTAAATTAAAAGTGAACCACAAATTTAAAGGACAAGGAAAGTGTAAAATAGAATAAGGCTAGAAATGCTGTATTTTGTATACTAAACATAAACATGAACTTACTGCACCACAAGCCTAATCAAACAAATGATTTATGCTTTCAAAGTTGGCCACAGGGGGCTGTCATCTTGTAACTTTGTTACACATCTTTGCAAGACTAGACTACATACACATGCTCAGTGTGGTCTGTGCTGCTTAGGGATCGTCATAAATGATCAAAAAACAAAGCTGCTTGAGTTCTGCATGGCTGTAAGTAAGGCAAGGGCTCCCCCTGCTTTTCATAAATATGATTGTTTCCCTGCCAGAAGTTAGGGGCCGTATGACAATTCCTATCCTCAGCAGTAAATGAAGGGAGAATTTCACTGCATACAGTCAGGTTTCTTATAAAAATGGTACACATTTTCTAATTAAAGTATATTGGAGATAGATTTCTTTTTCTTTAAAGAAAATAAAAATGTGATTTTATTTCTTTGCCTTACCTTGCCCTTTAAGGTAGAAAGTGTGCTGATTCTCCTGACACTTCTTTCTGTGCTGATCACAGGGATGTAAGTTCTCTATAAGGGAGTGGCACAATCTTGTGCCCATTAGAGCTCTTGTGCTCATTGGGTAAGTACAATATAAAATAAGTATAAAACTATAAAGTTTTGTTGTGCTGACATTAGGGCCTGTTTTCAAATGCAGTGAGCAAAGGCTATATGAAATGCAATTGCTATGTCTTTCCCTATCAATAAAGTGTTTTTTCCCCCAGAATACCTGTCATTGTGGTCACAAAGGGCCAAAACTCTTGAAACAGTTGTGCCTACCACAATTGAGCCCAATTTCAACAACATGTGTGGTTTGCTGTTGATTGGTTGCAACTGTGCTGAATATTTTCAAAGTCTGTCTGGCATAATTTTTCATTAAAGTACCTTCATGAAAATAGTGTTACGAGCAAGTGACTGCAAAGAAAGTGCAGGGGCCACATCAATAAACGATGCTGTTAAGTTAACTTATTTAGGTTGTGTTTCCACGTCTATATATATAGGCTTAGTGCTTAAAGTACCAGTAACATAAAAACATTTAATTGTTTTAAAGTAATAAAAATATAAAGCAGTGTTGCCCTGCACTGGTAAAACTGCAGTGTCTGCTTTTAGAGCACTACAATTGTTTATATAAATAAGCTGTTGTGTAGCCATGGGGGCAGCCATTCAAAGGAGAAAAGGCTCGAGTTACACAGCAGATAGCAGATAAGCTCTGTAAAACATAATGTTTTCTGTTATCCATTACTTATCCTGTGCCATATAGCCCTTTTTTTATTTTATTTTATTTTGTTTATATGAACTATAGTAGTCTTTCTGAAGCAAACAGATCAGTTTTAACAGCGCAGGACAACACTACATTTTCTTTACTTTAAAACACTTTCATTTTTTGGTGTTACTGTTCCTTTAACCATGTACACAGGCAAGCAATTTGCTCCACAGATAATAGACATCTAATACATTTTCCTGCATCTATAAACACTGGCTGAACAATAAATAGCAACATTATGTATTGTTCCTATATGTACATAAGCACAAAGGAGCAACCAGGCTGTCTAGCAACTCATTGGTCTCTCACTGAGCAGAAGGCAGCTTTCCATTTGCATTTTGTGTCCTTGTCATCCTGTATCACTCATGCATTAAATGTTAGAGCTCAGTAAGTTAATTAAGTACAGAGGTTGTCTCCTTAACACAAAAACATGCACCAAATTACCTATCTAAATACTATACCCTAAAATATGATGAAACGGTTTGCGTTTTCATATTGGTAGTCTCCCTTGGATGGTACGTTTCACTGAAATCACTCTGCAAAGATAAAAATGATGCATTAATACATCTATAATCTATCATATAAATAGAGCCTTTCCTTCCCCATTCTTTGATTGCTGATAAGACTATTGCAGAGGGAGGCTGAACTTGCTATCATTCATAATAACAATGGTGCTGTCACACCCTACAGATATATAAATATATGTTTAATTCAATTCATTAATGGCCTAAAGGGTTACAGTTTACCTTGAAATAAAGGTTTAGGGTGGTGTAGACAGTAGTGTTCTAAGACAATTTGCACTTAGTCTTCATTTTATATTATTTGAGGTTTTTTAATTAGTAATTTTTTTGTTCTTCGGGTTTGGAGTTTATACTGGTATCTGGCTGCTAGGGCTTCAATATCCTAACAAAAGTGATGAGCAAACATTATGGAACCAATGGGCATTTTTTTGGTCTCATTTTCTCTCTCACCATGGGCAATAGGCATTTTTCTTGCGCTAAATGCATTGGAGTCAATGTGCATTTTTTACTGTGGCAAATAAATTAAAGGCAATAGGCATTTTTTCATGTGTTTTTTCTCAATATACATTAAAACCCATGGACACTGGTTTTCGTGTTTTTTTCTTACATAAATGCATTGGAGTAAATTAAATGTTTTTATTGCAGCATTAGAGTAAATAGGGTTGTTTTTGTGTTTGAGGGTCAGAATAACTAAACATAAGCGATACAAAATAAAAGTAACAATGAAACTTAATTTTGCATTTTGGTTGCAGGGGTCAGTGACCCCGATAGCAGGTGAGCATTTCCAGAAGCAAAAAAAAAAAAAGTCTAATAGCTCAAAATAAACAAATAATAATAAAAGAAGACCACTTGAAAAGTTGCTTAGAATTTCTCCAACTATAACATAAAATTAATTTTAAAGTTCAACTTTCCTTCAAATGTAAAATCTTTTGAAACAGTAATTAGTAGTGATCTACAAAGCCAAGCGGACAAACAGAAATAAGTAAAAAAAAGCTACTGGGAAATATGCTTTTACCTCGCAGCAGTAATTTGAGCTGAACAACATTAAGATATCCAGCTGACAGAGTTAAAGTGAAAAAGTGAGGAGAGAAACAAAAAAATGATTGTTTCTTTTATAGTAAAGTGATTGCTTTGCCAACAAATTAAAATGAAATATAAAAATAAAAAACTGATTTTACCTTGCTGTGACTGGATGATTTTTGTGTTGTCCATGAGTGCAAACTTGTTCCTCCTTTAGTTTTTGTGTGAGCAAGGTTACCTGGAGGAAACCCAATAGAAAACCATAATGAATGATTGCAGAATTCCATCAATGTTATCACGCTGTAGATGGGGAAAACCATTTCAAGGATTGGGGTGGAAGATGCTACTCCTGTTCTCATGCTCCATTCTTAAAATGCAGGGGGTTATTGATCAAAGGCTATAATTTCAGAGCTTTGTTAGACTACTTGACCTTTGATAAAATAAACCACCCCCCTACAAGTTCTATTAAAACAAAAAATAGGACTTTTAATCTCTCACTTAAGGAATCATGGTAGAAGACATGAAATGACTTTATGTAACTGCCTCTCATGAAGAATTCAGAATCCCTTTATCACAGATTCAACCGTAGATTCAGAGCCATAAATCCAAACTTGCAAACAGTCAAATTTGCAAATTTTGATGTTAGATCTCATCATTGAGGGATATTGGAGCAAAAAGTAGAACCTGGAGAGTGGCTAAACTGAAGAACAAGAGAGATTAGGATGAGGAGAGCTAAATGAGCCAAAAGTCCTTCAACTATGCAATAAATGCATTGAAATCCTTCTTCTACACATGCAGTGCTCCCTTAAAGGCATAAATGAGAACAATTCCTCCAATGACACTTGAGTGAGAATTGAAACCTCTCCAAGCAGCCATAGGGGAAGGATTTTGTTGCTCCTTTTAGTTCTCCTCATTTTATGGGCCCTTCATTTGGTCACTCTCCAAGTACTACTCCTCAAAAGCAATGTTCAAATACCTTGCACTGATCTAAAAAGACCAAAATAGGTTTCCTCAATTAACGTTTATGACTTTTCTATAGTAAACCAGTGGTTTTGGATGCATAATGTCATACAGGGCTCCCCAGTCTTTTTGAAATGTATATATATTTGTGAGCAACCCAAGCATGAAAAAAAGTTCCCGGGGATGCCAAATATGGACTATGATTGACTATTTGGTAGCCCCTATATTGACTACCAGCCTGCAGGAGGCTCTGTTTGGTAGTACATCTGTTTTTAGGCAACCAAAACTTGCTGTACCTGCTCTGAGGCCACTGGGAGCAAGAGGTTGGTGATCAACATGTTGCTTATGAGCCATGGGTTTTGGTTCACTAATGGAATAATTTGCATAATTTATTTAAGTAAGAATTAAAACCTCTAATTTTTGGTGATAAGGGAATGGCATGTGTATAGCATAGGGCTAAGAAGGCTTTCAATGATGGCAGTTTCAAAGAGGCAGTTTACTTTGGTATCTACCATGATGAATATTATGAGACAGTATGCAAATGGTTATTTTTTGTGGTCTTTAAATTATTTAGGGGTCAATTACATAGGCAGTGACTAAGAAAGGCTGCAATTAGCCTTTTTTTGCATTATGCACACTGCCTGATATTTCCAAATTGCCTCAGGTCTTTGCTCTCCATTTTGGATTGATGAGACCTGCAGCTGCCACCAAATATCAGAAAGGAAAATCCAGATTATGCAGATACATTTAAACTGGCCTTTTCCGTTTGTTGCTTTTCCTATTGATCTAATGTATTGATCGGACAAATGGAAACATGCCCTGTTACTGTAACATGTAGGAAGAGACTATCTGATACAACTAAACGTTGGCAAATACAAATGTTTTGTGGGACTGATAGATTGATTGGTTAATTTGTCCTCTGAATGTGTCTCTGTTTTGCCAGTCAAATCGAGCAACGACAGCAAATCATTAACTGTGAGATGTGGGGTCTATTGATTATCTATCACAATTACAAGTGGAAGAACAATTTTACAACCCTATTGAATATGTTTTATGTCACTGAGGGCAAGAGGACATGATAGTTACAGATACAGGTAGAAGAGGAGACTAGGTTCAGTTCGCCCATTCAATTGTGAATGTGCATGCAAATGTAGAGTGTATAGAATAATAGCCATACCCATATGTGATATCTATGAACATCTGTACAAAACTTTTTTACAATAACATATTCCCAAGAACTGCATTTAGTCATGTCTGATGTTGTACCTATTAAAGGAAAACTATACCCCGAAAATGAATTTTTGAGCAACATGATGGTCTGTGTGCTGCCTCAGAGATCACCTGACCAGAAATATTTC
Source organism: Xenopus borealis (assembly GCA_024363595.1). Lineage (NCBI taxonomy): Eukaryota > Metazoa > Chordata > Amphibia > Anura > Pipidae > Xenopus > Xenopus borealis. The sequence continues at coordinate 21,260,403 of CM044441.1, forward strand.
AACTCTAACTGTAACAGGAAGAAGTATTGAAGCAAAAGACAGAACTCTGTCTGTTAATTGGCTCGTGTGACCTAACTTTATAGTTTGTTTAGTAAGTTTGTTTGCAACGTTGGATCCTAGGATCCCAGGAGGCTGTCCTTATTTTTTAAAATGGCAATTTTCTATTTATCATTACCCAATGGCACATGCTACTAAAAAGTATATTATTATGAAAATGGTTTATTTACATGAAGCAGGGTTTTGCATATGAGTTGTTTTATGCAATATCTGTTTATAGAGACCTACATTGTTCGGGGGGTATAGTTTTCCTTTAATAATTGACAGAATTGAGGGAAAATGCTGCATTGTGGGAACTCTACACTGATATTTGCACCTTACTATCTTCTGTTTAAACCAATGTTTTGCCCACACAACACATAATAGTTGCATGTTAAAGTGTGGTTATTTATTGAAGAAATCCAAACTTTTTGATTAATAATCAATAATAATTGATAATAATTTGTAAAAGAACTAAAAATGTCAGGGGTCCCCTCCTGCCAAAGGCTATTGGTGTCTGCCATCTGGGTGTTATGGTTTTTCCTGGTGGGCCCTGACTTGAGAGATCCTTTGCTTGATGCAATGAGAATAAACTCTCATTTTGAAGAATTTGTACAGTACTGTATAAATGGGAGAACAAGAGCTAATAAATTATCCAAAACAACTATGTAATCTGTGTTATAAACAACATGCCAACACAGACAACATACATTCCAGATTTGTATAGTGTATTAATGCCCTTTCTAGTTCTGCACTTACCTGTTTTAGTCAGAGGATTGGTGGCCAATATCCGAATCAGATTATTCTCTGAAGAGCGAAGGAGTAGCACAATGTCCGCTGGCAAAGTGTCTCTGTTTTTCTCCAGAAATCCACTTGCATTGTACAGAAGCTTCAAAGAGACACTGTGTTACAAACTAGCAGTTTCAGAAGTTCCTCCTGTTCTTCAATGTGACCGTAGATAGTTCAGTTTTTCTAGCAATTTGGTCTAGTAATGAACAATTTACTCTGCATGAACATTCCTTTATTATGAACTTTCTACTCTGATTTCAATCCTAAGAAATGTGGTTAGAAATGACAGTAAATTGAATGTACAGCAGCAGTTATCACCTTCACCACCGGAGCAATAATTTGATTCCTCTACAGTTCCTTTTTCCATGAGGTTAATAAAAAGTCGGAGAGAAAGAAGTTAGGGTTTTACTTTCTGTTGAGATTAGGCCATTCTCTTTAAAAATGGAATTGAAATAGTTTAGTAGGGCTTGTTGGCAAGAACATCACAGCAGGTAACCTTTTGTGTTCTGAAATGCACTGTTGCCTTGCATTTTTTCTCCAAATACTGGGGAAGTGGATTTAAATAATACTCCCTACGTTCCAATGCTTTGAGGTAGGTACTGTGGAGGCACCTCGCTAATAGTCTGGTTTACCAGTAAAATTAGTTATTCCTTATATTCCAGTGACAGTAGGTGCCAATTATTATTGGTTATGGTGGATGTTTAACATGATAACACAATCAATTAGATCAAGGTCTGAGCAGGTTACTTTCTTTTGGGTGATGGTTTAAGACATGAACCCCAGTTTGGTTTGAAATTGTATTCAAAATAGCCCCATTCCTGGATCAGTTCTTATTTTTAATTTTATTTTTTCATATCCGCTTGAGGAAACAAATCTATAGTTTTAAAATAAATGATGCCTCTTGTTGGATATGGATATTCTTAGGGGGTTATTTATCAAAATCCAATTTTTTTTCATATTTTAAATAAAAAAAAGTCTGACCAAACTAGCATCCACAATTTCCCTTATTTATCATTAAAAAAAACATGAAAAACTGGATCGGAAAAACCGACCATAAAATCTTCAAATTGCAAACATAAATTACATTTTAGTATGTAGATAGATAGAAGATAGATAGATAGAAAGAAGAGTAATACAGAGTATCAAATACATGACTTTGTAACCTTACACTAAAGTAATCTGCTGGCAGCCTCTGCAATAAAAACTCCCTCTCATGCCCTGGAAAGAAGAGATTTTCAACACAAACCCTACATGAGTTCTTTTTGCATGTGCATATCACATTAGGGGGCAGATTTACTATTGGTCGAATTTCGAATTGAAAAAAATTCGAAATTCAACCATGTGAATAGGTAGGGAAGTAAAATTCGAATTTGAAGGATTTTGCCGCAATTCAATTGGTCCAACGATCATTCAAATCATTCAATCGAATTTACAAAATTGGCACTGGTCAAAATGGTCTTCAAAAACATTCAAAAATTCTAATTCAAATGTTTTTGAAAATTCGATCGAACTTCGAATCCTTCATGTGAATTTAGTAAATCTGCCCTAGGGTTTCTTCTTTTGATGTGTTTGATTTGATTTGGATTTCTGTAGCACTTTCGCCATGAAGGATTCCAGTGTAAATTCAGACCCTACAGTTTTCCATTAGATATGCAGGTATTAGATCCATTATCTGGAAACCCATAATTCAGAAAGCTCTGACTTAAGGAAAAACCATCTCCCATAGACTCCATTTTATCCAAATACAGTGGCGCTCCGCCAATGAGGCAGTGCCGGCTAAGTCTCCAGTGGCGGCAAAAAGCCACTCCTGGTGACTTAAAGAGCTGAATTTCCAGTTCTTAAACCGGAAATTCGGCTTCACTAGAGCAAGAGAGCGCTATTAGTGCATTAGAGTTGCTGCCCCCAACCCTCTGAAAATTAGTCGGCCTGGGGGGGGCAGCATTACAGGAGCCACCTCAGGCGGCGCTTTGTTCAGGAGCGCCGCTGTCCAAATAATACAAGTTTTAAAAAAATGATTTCCTTTTTCTCTGTAATAAGAAAACAATCGCTTGTACTTGATCCCCACTAAGATATAATGAATCCTTATTGGATTATCTGGAAAACCCCAGGTTCTGAGCATTCTGGATAACAGGTCCAATACCTGTAGTAAGAAGCTTTATTAGAGCTAAGCTGTGGCTTGAATTACTGTGAGCACAACTTTGTGCTGCACCCAGGCCCAGATTTGTGGAAAGGCCACCTAGGCCCGGGCCTTGGGGGGCAGGATTTTAGGGGGGCAGCATGCTACCCAGCCACACCCACATTGGTTCAGAAACACTGGGGATATGCAGGAAATATGATTTCTCATGTGCCGATCCCCATTGCTCCGGTCCTGATGATGAAAATTTGTGACTAAAGAGCAGAGTATGGGGGCGACAAATGGCAGTGGGCCTAGGGGTGCCCACTATGCAAATCTGACCCTGACTGCACCAGTTTAACCCTAAATTCTTTGCTTATGACTGGGCATCATAATTCAGCTTGTCTCTGGACTCAAACTGCCTTAAAAGAATGAAGGCATTGAAATATAAATGTGCTGCACGTATAACAGGATGCAGTTAACATAGATTGCAAATTGGCATCTCTATAGTACTTAAAAATAAATTACATATAAAATGTATTTACACATCATGTAAACACCCAGTAGCAGCATTATGAACTTAAAGTATGCTTGAGATAATATACTTGCTCAGCCCTTTTCTGTACATCATTTCATTTTTTTTTTTTCATTCTGACCTGGTATATTTATTTTTACTTACATTTTAAAACCTTTTGCCAGGGAAAGATCACAGGGGTTGTTCTGTTTCTCTGAGATTAGCCCAGCCATTAAGGATTAAGATTAAGTAACTGAAGATCTATGGGCTCAATTAAAACTGAAGATCAAGCATCTTTTTCAAGGGAGAGATTTATGGATTATTGTGATACATTATCAAGCCGTATAAATGAAGGTTCCCTAAGCGCAAAATAAAATACATTATCGTATTTCCTCTGAATAGTTTTAAGCATGTCAGTTTTGATTCTGATTTCTCATGCCATTGCACACATGCTATTCATTGAAATGGTAAGAGGATTAGTACACAAGTAAACAAGTCTAGTAATTGCACAATATACTGTAGATATTAGTGATGGGCAAATTTATTTGCCTGGGACGAATTCGAGGTGAATTCCCATGATTCACCGCAGGTGAATAAATTTGTGAAACACAAGGAAAAAAACAAGATTATTGAAAAATGACAAATAATATTTCCCATTTGACAATGGGCTCTTCGATTACTTACTTTCCCTGCATAGTGGTGGATTCCAAATGTTAGGTCCACCCTCTTAGGCCTCCAAAAATTCTTAGACTTTAGATTATCTTCAAATTTTTCTGTAAATAAGAAAAATGCAGTTCAAATTACTATCAAGCTATCATCTATCTATATATCATCTATCTATCTATCTATCTATCTATCTGTCTATCTATCTGTCTGTCTATTTCCTTTCATTAACTGATACTATCAAAGACAAGTGTCTCACCAGGATGATTCTTTTTCTGTGGATAAATGCAGGGCAAGAATCATGTTTTCTACTGTCCTCCACTATGCACCAAGAGGTACTGCGTTGGTTTGGGTGTAGGCACACTCAGTGGAGTTCAGCACGGAAACACACAAGTATGCATTTTTATAGCACTTTGTGTGTCTGCTCCCAGTCTGACACAGTGTATTTCAGTGCAGACGCAGGAGAGAGTGGAGGACAACTACTGTATGTGGTTGCAGCCTACTCTAGCACAAATTGCCTCCTGCACAGACCATTGTCCCAGGTGCAACCGCTATGTGTATGGCCCCTAAGGGGGTGCTCTGCCCTCTTTCCCTTGCTCCCATTTTTTGCCCATTCTTTAATAAGTTCTCCCTCTTAATTGTTATTGGACCTTGTCAGTGGCGAAACAAGCTGGCACCGCCTTTCCCCTGCCAAAGAATATTGAGAGGGGCCCGATGCATGGTCAGTCTTACCCTACCCTCTGCATGGCCACTCTTACCCAAACCTCTCACATGGTCACTCTTATACAGCCAGCCACCCACTCCCTGCTTGCCAGTGTCCTCTGCTCCCAGCCTGCTGGTAAGAGAGATGCTGGGGAGGGGGATTTATTTTTTATGTGCTCAGGCCCACCTGTCTCCTGCCTCCCCCATGACTGCAGGTCTGCTTCCTCTACAGTTACCCCAGGGGACATTGTGTGTAAGCATTGATTCAGCAAGGCAAAGATCAGTATTCCCATTAAGAACTCTGCACCCCTGGCTGTTACAATCAGATAGAAGTAGACCTGGAGCTGGGGTAGTTACAAAAGGCTTGTGTGGTAGAGACACATGTCTGCATTGGATGATGATGGGGAGCAGCTGTCAAGCTTTGCTTGGAGTATCACTTCACGTAGGCCTGATTTCTGGTAGTTTGCAGACGTTAAATTGGGGGTGCTATAAATTATGTGGCATAAGACTTTTCATACTAATTGTACTTTGATTTAAAATGAAAGTGGAGTATTAAAAACATTTACAACCTACTTTTTATTTGTATAAATTGGGCAAGCCTTCTATTTATTAAGATATAATGGGCCAGATTCAAACCTAAGAGAAAATGATATTATGGTCTAGCACATACTATGGGTGAAATTCAATTCTAACTCAGTTCCAGTTTTTATCCATAGACTTCCAAACAGAGTTTTTATGTTATAAGCAGTGAGATTTTTGTCATTAAAATTAAATTGTATCTGACTCAATGGGAAAATCTGGAAATGAATTAGGAGATAAGCTGTTCTCATCAAACTGAATCTGGCCCAATATTCTAAATAAACAGCCTAACAGCAGCAGAATTACACAAAAGAACCTACCTACAAGCGTTTGATCTGTTGCTCGTGGAAATCTACTTTCCTCATCAAGAAGAGAGAGTAAACCCATTGGTTTTTGTAAAAACATATCCAATATTGGGCGGTTATCCTCATATTCAATGAGCCTGACATCCACATCTTCATTTAAGTATTCATTCTTAAAAATAATAATAATAATTGTATACATTTATCTATTTTATATTTTTCACTGCAATATATAAAGCCCAAAATGAAATCCTAAAAATATAAAAAAACACAATACTACCATTTAACAATTTAGTTTTATTATTAAAGGGGTGGTTCACCTTCAAGTTAACTTTTAATATATTATAGAAGGGCCAATTCTAAGAAACTTTTCAATTGGTCTTCATTATTTATTTTTCATAGTTTTTTTAATGTTTTCACTGACACCATCTAAAAACAAATGCTCTGTAAGGCTACAAATGAATTGTTATTGCCACTTTTTATTACTTATCATTCTATCCAGTCCCTCTCCTATTCATATTCCAGACTCTTATTCAAATAAGTGCAGGGTTGCTAGGGTAATTTGTACCCTAGAAACCAAATTGCTGACACTGCAAACTAGAGAGCTGCTGAATAAAAAGCTAAATAACTATAAAACCACAAACAATAAAAAATGAAAACCAATTGCAAATTGTCTCAGAATATCCCTCTCTACATTATACTAAAAGGTAACTCAAAGGTGAACAACCCCTTTTGTACTTTTGATTAATCTGATTATGATTCTTGGTGGTTTCTCTGTTAATTGTTCCAGCAATGAAAATTACATTTTAATCAGGCAACTGTTCTAAAATGTAAATATAAGGGTTTTGTAGACATTCAACAGATTCTTTTGTGGAGTATTTGGGGCTGAGCTAAAATATTATAAATTTGGCAAATCCTTAGTTGATGCCATTTGAGAAAAGCTGCTTTTGCAACATCAATTTAAACAGGTCTTTAAACAGGCTCCGATGCTAAAAAAAAAGTGCTTGTCTCATGCAGAAATTGAAATTACATTTAACTGATCAAATTCACCATGACTTTGCATTCAATTGTTAGTAATGATGGGCAAATTTAGTCTGCAAGCGCAAATTCCCGTGATTCACCTGGCGAAAATTTGCTGGCATCAAAAAAAAATCGAGACGCATGTCAAAAAAACATGACGCACGTCAAAAATGACGTTTCGCAAATTTTTTGCCAATCCGCAAATTTCTCTGGAAATTCGTGAATTTTTCAGCGAAGCAATACGAGATACATTCACCCATCACTAATTGTTAGATAATATTATTCTACAGCCAAGAAGAAAAGAAATCAACAAACACTATACAACCTGATGTTAGAAAGTGTGTGCCTGCTCAAGTAACCTTTCAGTTTTTTCCCCCCCTAATATATGACATGGAAATGTCAAATATATTTGTTAATGTGGTAGAAAGATAACATTTAGCCACACAGGCAAAACTTACAAAATTTCTGTTTTATTTCATTTAATATAAAATACTGTTCTGTTTCAATGTATGCATATAAAAAAAAAATCAGAATTGCAAGTTCATATTTATATATGTTGTAGTATAAATTGCATTAACATAATAAAGTGATTCATGTATTCATTAATTTGCATGTATCAGAGCAAAGATAAAGGCCACATTTCCCTCGAAGTCTCATTGCTGTGATTGGTAAAGGTCATGTAAATGACAGAAGGCTATATGTATTGCAAATGCAAGTGATTTGAATTAAAATGGTTTGACTTCATAAGGAGATGATAATGTAATAACATAATATTACAGTCGAACAGCAAATGTTTTCAAAAAAGATCAGAAATTGAGTCAATTAACTATTAAAAATAATAATTAAAGTTACGTGGAGCTCATGAACAGTGTAGTTTTAGTGGTTTTAGAGGTTAAGAGTTTAGAGTATAAAATAGAATAAGGCTGGAAATGCTGTATTTTGTATACTAAACATAAACATGAACTTACTGCGCCACAAGCTTAATCAAAGAAATGATTTATGCTTTTAAAGTTGGCCACAGGGGGCTGTCATCTTGTAACTTTGTTGTATCTTTGCAAGACTAAGACTGTGCACATGCTCAGTGTGGCCTGGGCTGCTTAGGGATCTACAGGGAAACAAAGCTGCTGGAGTTCTGAAAGGCTGGGAAGTAAGACAGGGGCTCCCCCTGCTGTTCATAAGTATGATTGTTTCCCTGCACAGCAGTTAGGGACCATATGACAATTCTGGGAAGTAAGACAGGGGCTCCCCCTGCTGTTCATAAGTATGATTTTTTACCTGCACAGCAGTTAGAGACTGACAATTCCTATCCACAGCAGTAAATGAAGGGAGAATTTCACTGCATACAGTCAGGTTTCTTATAAAAACAGTAGACATTTTTTAATTAAAGTATATTGGCATTAGATTTCTTTTTCATTAAAGGACATGTAAAGCCTACATTTTCCTACCCTGTAAATAAGTTGGGCATATCTTCCGCACCCAAACTGCATCATACTGCATATACCCCCTCTGTTTGCCAGCGCCATCACATTTTCCTAAAACAAATAGCAGCTTTCATGTGGGGGCCATTTTCCCTTTGATATATTATCATCTGAAATAAGACATGTATGCTGTAAAGTCCATGTAATGCAGAATGCAGGTTTAAACAGGCACAACATACTTTGATAAAAAAAAATTCTGCTGGGTTTGAGCACTGTAATTATTACGCTGAGCTCAGGAGAGGTGGTTGGGAGAAAAAAATAGCATCAGACAGTTTCTGTGGAAACCAGTGATGCTCTCTCTTCATTGGCTGTTAGTCTGGAGGGTGTGTTATGTAATCTGAGCTGAGAGGAACTGAGCATGCTCACTGAGCCAAGAGCCAAAGGAAATTCCTGAGGGAGGGGGCAGAGTGGTTTAATGTAGTAGAAGGATTTGTAGCTGATTAAGGGGATGCTGCAGCCTTACTGTTAACCTTTTAACAACCAGAGTGGCAGTTATCTAAAGATTTCAGAGACGCTGTTCATTGATTACATTTTTGAGAAAAGGGTTGACATGTCCTTTAAAGAAAGTAAAACTGGTATTTTATTTTTTTTTTGCCTTTACATGCCCTTTAAAAGTCCAAATTAATTAAAAATGGTCTGATAGGATCAGCACTGCTCCTATTGACTTTACATGTCAAATTTGTGTATAAGAGTTTTTCATGGTTTTTACACTTGATAAAATTCTCTAATTCTAGAGTATAGAAATATAGAAAAGCCACCAATTTTTAGAGATTTGCGAAAAAAATTGAAATTCAATTGTTAGTAAAAAGTTTATAGCTTATTTCATTAACATTTTTGTAGCCAATTTAAATCATTAAATAAATTAATTATTTAAATTAATACAGAAGTATATATATGTAGGGTAAGTAAAAATGCAAAGTTAATGAATAAATGAACACATTTTTGCCCAGTGCAGTTTTGCAGTGAAACACACAGTTTCCCCAATTGGGAAGATTTTTGTTAATCTCAACTAGAATTTTGCAATGCATTTTGCTTCAGCAGAAAAAAAACACAGTATGATGCATCAGCAAAGAACACAGAAAAACAGTCATAAATATGCATCCTTTCCCTTTCACATCAACCAATGGAATGGAAGCCCCTACCCCAGTGTATCTAAGAAATGTATAAAGAATAGGAAATAAAAGAATAATTGCAATGTACTGCAATGTAATTTCACCTTCCCAGTGATTCCGGCATAAATGTGACATCTTGCAAATTTATTTTGGTGAAGCTGAACTGTTGAGTTTTGCTTATCACTAATAAAATACCAGTTACAGACTGATCAACCTTTACTCTGATAACATGAATATAATAGAAAAAAAATAATCCTGAAACAGCATAAATCATGGTAAAAACAACAAAATATATTTGCATTCATGGCCATTTTTACCATTTTTATTCACTTATTTAAATTTTTCATACTCTTTGGTTTATTGGAAGCCCAGGGTTTGAATAAATGTGCAGGCAGTGCGAAACCATTCTACACAATGAACTGTTCTGCCATGGAATCTGACATTTTGTTATCATCATGACAGTTTAAAGGGAAACCATAGTGATATTTTTTTGAGGTGACGGGTCCACTTTAACTTTTGTTTGCCTTTAACTGGCATTTATTGATATTATTATATAGGGGTATGGTGGGTGATATATCACTAAATTGAATTGATGTAGAGATGTCCATTATGCTTTGCATACCTCAAGCAGAAAGTTACAGCAGAACATTTATTGTGACATTGGGAGTTAACATGGATCAAAACCTAAACAGAAACTGAATGTAGACTTTCTGTGACTGCTTCTATGATCACTTGCATGTTACATTATTTTCCAAAGTTTAGCGGTTTCTATAATATAAGTAGTTTAAGGCAGATAAAACCAGGCTTTCAGCTCAGCAAAGGATAAACAAACATTGAAATTTCCACCTTATTCAAAACTGGGTTTTTATACCAAATGCAATCAGACTGCCATTATATCAGTTAGATCCGACTGAATGGATCAGGACACCAGCACTCAATCAGACTTCAGTTAAAGCCGAATGCAAGTTTAGCCTGTACAAGGCTTACCATACTTGTCCATACTTTATCCATACTTGTGTTCATGTTTAAATCCGAAAACAGCAAACTCTTTCCTACCTGTTCCCAAGCAAAGATGTGTTGGTTGAAATAGAACTGGATCTGTTCATTTGCAATGTTGATGCAGAGTTGTTCGAAAGAGTTCTTTTTAAAATTCTCAAAGCCAAATATGTCAAGAATTCCAATGTTAAATCCAGCATCATCCTCGCTGTTGGAAAAAAATTAATGAATATCCAAAAAGTTTATGTTAATGAAGTTGGACTTTTAATAAAAAAAATATTAATAAGAAATTTGTATTTTGACAGATTTTTAAAAAAAATCATAACATAGGTATGAGATTCTTTATTCAGAAACCCACTAACCAGAAAGTTCCAAATTATGGGAAGGCCCATAGTACCTTGTACTTGATCTGAACTAAGATATGATTAATCCTTACTGGAGGCAAAGCAATCTTACTGGGTTTAATTTATGTTCAAATTATGTTTGAGTAGATTTAAGTTATGGAAATCCAAATAATGGAATAACCCTTTATCTGGAAAACCCCAGGTCTCAAGCATTCTACATAATAGGTCACGTACCTAAAACTAATAAAATGTATGATACAGGGACTAGACCTCTATTTAGAGACAATACACAACTAATTGCTAGTAGTTGTTATAATAATATCTTTTATACATAATCAACTTTCCAAACAATAAACATATTGGAGATTACAGACAAATCATTCTATTTTCAATGTACAAAGTTTTTATCAAACCATGGATGAACAACGAATAACTGAAGTGAAATTTCAAAAGGTTGTTCTTCTTGATCCACAAAAAATAAAGAAATAAATAACATACAATTAAGACTGAACCAGTAAAAATGTACATGCACAGGATGGCCATACAGTTAACCAACTAGGGTCCAGTCTAACAGATGTCTATTTACATGTACATGACCAATAGAAATCATCTACTTGTTCAGCAAATGGCCCCAACCAGATGATTTGAATAGAGGTAAGCATGACCTTTAAATGAAAACTATACCCCCCAAAATGAATACTTGAGCAACAGGTAGTTTATATCAAATTAAGTGGCATATTAAAGAATCTTACCAAACTGGAATATATATTTAATTAAATATTGCCTTTTACATCTCTTGCCTTGAACCCCCATTTGGTGATGGTCTGTGTGCTGCCTCAGAGATCACCTGACCAGAATTATTTCAACTCTAACTGTAACAGGAAGAAGTGTGGAAGCAAAAGACACAACTCTGTCTGTTAATTGGCTCATGTGACCTAACTTTATAGTTTGTTTGATAGTTTGTGTGCACCGTTGAATCATATGATCCCAGGAGGCTGTCCTTATTTTTTAAAATGGCTATTTTCTATTTAGGATGACCCAATGGCACATGCTACTAAAAAGTTTATTATTATAAAAATGGTTTATTTACATGAAGCAGGGCTTTACATATGAGTTGTTTTATGCAAGATCTTTTTATAGAGACCTACATTGTCCAGGGGGTATAGTTTTCCTTTAATTGCAATAATTATATCAGTCCAGCCTTTCACTAAGGAATTGTAGAGCAATAATCAGGCCAGGACTTCCTCTTCCTCTTCCATGTCTGGAACAATGCTTTACCAATGCAAGCAGTTTAACTTCATGACTGTGATAAGGGTCTTCAATGAAGGCATCTCTTCAATAAGAAAGAGTAACAATGGAGGCATCTTTACCTTAACTTCTCTGGTTTAAGTAAAGCATTGATCCGGTTCACAATCCAGCTAAAAAGACGCCCGTAGAGCGCTTTGGACATGGCATCTCTTACATCTGCCGCTTTTTCAACAGTGTTTTGCTGAATGATCAACTCCCCCCGTGTTACCACACAGTGAGATGTCAGAGCATCCTTCAGTTCATCAGGTTGGATGCATAACAGAGAAGCAGCTGGAGTAAATGCAAAACACTGTTAGAACATTGTCAATTAGCTATAAAAAAGATACATAGTTTTATTTCTTTAAAAAGGAGTAGTATTCTGCATGTTTGATAATGCTTAAGTTTAAAATGGCAAACAAGGAAACTGAATCTACTCCATGTTTGGTCCTTGCAAGGGAGAAAATAAGACAACAAGTGTCCATTATCAAATATGGACCAGGCATGGAATAGCTGCAAAATTGAATATCTAATTCTAAGCAACCTCCTTATGTAACTAATTTAAAAGAAAATCAAATTGCTGGCTTCTGCTAGCAGATTATTATATTTATGAAGAACCAAGCAATGATTTGTGGGAACTGAAGTCTTGCAATTTCATTTACAAATACTTTTTAAGCAGGGGAGCCAGTGTAGAGAATGGAAATAGAAATACAACTACTGATTACAGGCTAATTATGCAAATAATTCACTGAGAAATTCTAATGAACTTACACGGGAGAGAATTATAATTTCCTTTGATTTTGAAAAAAAAAAATAGGGTAGAGTTGCCAGTTAAATATAAATGCTTTCATTAACTTACCCACTCCCCAGCTATAGCATTCAGAATATTCTCTAGTGCACAAGTATATTGTATTTGATAAATTTATATTGTAAAGGTGTCCATACACTTTAACATTCAGAATATTCTCTAGTGCACAAGTATATTGTATTTGATAAATTTATATTGTAAAGGTGTCCATACACTTTGGCTTTGGACTTTCATGACCTTTATCTGCTCAGGCTTTTTTAGTTTTCCATTGGGCCAGGAGGAATTTCCAGTAGTCCGAGGACTACCCTGGCCCCTACTAATCAGCCCCCTCTGTGATCCAAAAAGCAGCGCAGACCATATGGATTACAGCAGAGATTAAAGATCCCATCTGAAAGCTGGTGTAGTATTTTAAGCCCTTACTAGGTTTATTTTGTTTAATTTTTATTTGAGTTGCTCAGATATTAACCCCTATATGTAACAAAAGGCAATATGTTTGCCCAGGAGCAGTACCGTGTAGCATCCAGGGTTTATTTTTAAACAAATGACCAGTAAATGCTGCCTGCTGATTGGTTGCATGGGTTACTGCTTCTGGGCAAACTTAATCCCTTTGATAACATATGGGGGGTAAGAGTATAACAAGGAAAATTAAACAGCAATAGTGCCTTTAAAATATGTGTTTTAGTAAAATAATAGTTTTAGTCAAATAACCCCACTTGTAACTTATGTAAACATTCCATAAAAAAATATTTAATAAAATAACAATTTGGAATGGTTATCCATTTAAAGGTCATGCAGTACACGGCACAACTTTAACGAAGGGCTCAAAGAAATCTTACCATTTTCAAGTACTGCCGGGTTGTTGATATGGCTTTTGTCAATTTGATGTTCTGATGCCACTGAAGTGAAATCAATATTTCCCACATTCAGAATAGCAGCAAGGATACTATAAACACTTCCTAGTTCCTGAAATGAGTACATTAAAAAAAGAAGTTTTAATATTTATTACCAACCTGTTTGCTGAATAGTCATTTACCTGTACAAGGTATTCTGATGCCCCCCAACTGGCTCAGTTCTCTGTGCTTGGGGTAACTGATCCTACCTCAACTGAGGTATTGATCATAATTTTTCCAAAACATACAAAGGTTCTTTGAATGTTCCACAACTCCAATGTTGCAATAATTGTAAAAAACAAGTACACAGCACAGGAACGCTACACTCTTTTTGTCCCTTTCGAGTGATAATATTGGTTCAATTCACTTCAATCAAATTAGCACCCCAGCATACACTCTTACTCTCTCCTTATATATATAAGTGGCTGCATCTGTATGTGGACTGGCAGCCTACAGGAGGGAATGTTTGGCAGTACATCTGTTTTTTATACAATCAAAACTTGCCTCCAAGCCTGGAATTCAAAAATAAGCACCTGCTTTGAGGCCACTAGGAGAAACATTCAAGGGGTTGGGGAGCAACATGTTGCTCACAAGCAATTGATTGGGGATCACTGCTTTAAGGTATGAAGATCCAAATCCAAATTACAGAAAGATCCATCATCCAGAAAACCTCAGGTCCTGAACATTCTGGATAACAGGTCACTACACCTGTACTCACATATGCACACAATCATATACATTGGTTAATATATTCTAGCTATCTTATGTCTCATTTGCTCATTGAAATTGCAGTTGAATACATTCAAACATAATTTTGATGCAATAATGAGATTAAGACAAAACCTTCATTTTAAGATTTTAAGACTGTCCCTTATGCTGCCGAGCGCAGCTGAAAATGAATTGATCACTCACCTCCATTGAAAAGCCTATTACCTTGAAACATTGTTCAATTAACTCAAACTGGGATTTATAGAATGGTTTATTCATAAAGTCTTGCACCATTTTAATATGCTCATTTTGCAGGTACCTGAAAGTAGAAGAATTAATGATTATCCCTTAAATTAGAGTGGAAAGTAATAGCATGCCACATTTTCATAAAAAAGATCTGAAGAATGCATTATTTTACCTGGGGGGCTTTATATCTGGCAGTTTATAGTGTGTCAACTTTTTCTTCTCAGACAATCCAGCATAAATATAATAGAATATGTGAAAATTCTTTTCTCCCCTATAGGAACAAGAAAGAGCAGACATTTATAGGGGTGGTTCACCTTTAAGTTAACTTTTAGTATGTTACTGAATGGTCAGTTCTTCGCTCCTTCTCAATTAGTCTTCATTTTTAGTGATGGGCGAATTTATTCGCCAGGGGCGAATTCGCGGCGAATTCCCGCGATTCGCTGGCGAATAAATTCGCGAAACTGCCAAACAAATTCGGCAAAAAAAATTTGCCGCGCAAAAACGAGTCGTGCATCGTTTTTGACGCGACGCGCCGAAAACGACGCGACGCGCGCTGAAAATGACGCGACGCGTCGGAAAGGACGTGATGCGTCAAAAACGACGCGACGCGCGTCAAAAATGACGCGACGCGCGACTCGTTTCGCGAATCAGCAAAAAATTCGTGAATTTCTCTGGAAATTCGAGAATTTTTCGGCGAAGCGAAACGCGGCCGTTTCGCCCATCACTATTCATTTTTTATTTTGTATAGCTTTTTTTTATTATTTCTACTTCTGACACTTGACCTGAATGAATTCAATAACACCTTTTTAACAAAAGAATCTCAAAATCCTCAATAATTTCCTGGGTTTATATTTTGCCTAGAATCTGACATTTTAAAGGGTTCAATTAACCTTTGCCTACTGTTTTAATTAGGAAATATCTATTCCTAATTAAATATCTGGTCCATCTTATTTTTGCATGGAATTAAAACCACATTCTACTTCCTGGTTCCAAAGAGCAAAGCCAAACAAATTGGCAGACCAGAGACTTCCCAGAGGACTACCATTTTTTTTTTTATGTCAGGAGTCACCAGAGACACTACACTTATTTGAGTGACCATTAAGGGGCTGCAAAAGAGACACTCACAATGCTTGATGAACAACTCTTGATTTTTCAAGAAGATATTCAGAAATTTGTGCTGCCACCACCGTTCCGTTACTAGTAAACTTCATTTCGAGGTACTTCCCGAAGCGACTGGAATTTTCATTAATTATGGTGCAGGCATTTCCAAAAGCTTCCACTAGGTTATTCACTTGCAGGATTTTCTCTTGGAGTGTTCTGTTGTTTGCCTGCAATGGAAGAATACATTTTTATAAACTGAAAAAAAAACACAAGGTGTTTGGCGCTTGTATATCTGCAACTACCTTTGTACTTGCCTCATTTAAATGCCACCAAAATTGCACTTTTAACTTGCATTAAAAATGTATCTCTGTTATGTACTGCATGTTTTAATTGCCAATTATTTCATGTTTTGAAAAAAGGATACCACACTTGGGTAGATACTGTATGTAGTTTTAGTATCCCATAGACTTCATTTCAATGAAATAATTCACATTTTTTAAATTGATTTCTCTGTAATAATAAAAAAGTACATTGTACTTGATCTCAAATAAGATACATTTTTGCTTTTAACAACATGTTTATTTTTTCCATAAAGAAGACAATAATGGAGCAGTACATAAACAAAAGGCCCAATAAAAAAATAAATTTAAAGGGCACCTATGGGCCGAAAAAAACCGAAGGTGTGGGCTGATAAATCCCGCATTTCGGTTTGGGGTTCTAGTAGTTTTAAATAAGTTTCCTCATAGCATTCATAAAAAGATGTAATAAATTCAAAATCTCCTTTAATTTCAAAGCTGGATTGTCGAAAAAAGGATCACCCTCAATTAAATCAAGCAAACATTGGATAGAATTTAATATCTTTCCCTAAGGTAAGAGAGAAAAACCTTTCCAATTTCACACATAATTGGAAAACTGATCCTGGTTAGGGTGAGATGAACTGAAAGGAGCCAAAAAGCCCTTCACAAGCAATTACATGCAAAGTGAAGACTTCAGAAATCAGAAGGTATTTACTTGTCTCGTGCCATACACATAGCACTGCCTAGATATAAAAAATTAGAGTTTTAATTCTCCCATAATGCATCATGGGCGGAGACATGTAAATCACTCCTTTATGTCCCTTTGGCCAATTATGCATCCAGAAACGCTGGTTTATAGCACAAATACAGTTACATGTCTCCGCCCATGATTCATTATGGGAGAATTAAAACTATCATATATATATAGGCAATGCTATGTGTATGGCATAAGACAAGTAAATACCTTCTGATTTCAGAAGGCTTCAATTTGCATGTAATTGCTTGTGAAGGGCTTTTTGTCCGTCTCACCCTAACCAGGTCTGGTTTCCTTTTTGCTGCTCTCCAAGTCCTACCTCTCAGAAGCCATGTTCCAATATCTTGCACGGATGAGATCTAACAAGATCAAAACAGGCTGTCTGCAAGTTTGGATCTATGGCTCTGAACCATTAGTTTGTATCTGTGCTATAAACCAGAGGTTCTGGATAGTGATGGGCGAATTTATTCGCCAGGGGCGAATTCGCGGCAAATTCCCGCGATTCGCCGCTGGCGATTAAATTCGCGAAACGAGCAGAAAAATTCACCGCTAAAATTTCGCCGCGCAAAAACGAGTCGCGCGTCGTTTTTGACGCGACGCGTCGAAAACGACGCGCGACTCGTTTCGCCAAATGGCGAAAAATTCGCGAATTTCTCTGGAAATTCGCGAATTTTTCGGCAAAGCGAAACGCGGCCGTTTCGCCCATCACTAGTTCTGGATGCATAGTTGGTCAAAGGTACATAAAGGAGTGATTTACATGTCTCTGCCCATGGTGCATTATAGGGGAATTAAAACTCTTATTTTTGATATCTAGGCAATGCTACGTGTATGGCATGAGACAAGTAAATACCTTCTGATTTCAGAAAGCTTCCCATAACTGGGAAATCAAAGGGCAGGACCAGAAATAATGAAACATGTCCACATTTTCAGCCTCACATTTCAGACAATAATAGCGACTCTTAAGATTATCTACTTTTTTATAACGGGAACCATAACCGTTATGAATCATCTTAAAATGCTGTAGTCTACAGTTTTCAGCTCCCAACCTAGTATTATAACTATTAAGAGATTTAAGAAGCTGGACTGATATGTAATAGAATAATCAAGGAACTTTGCCCAAGATGTAGCAGAAAGCTGTAAAGGGTCATCTATCTTAAAAATGAAATTTTAAAAATTCAGAGAGATAAAATGAACTCTGTTACAGAAAGGAAGTTCTATAAGTTTATTAATCAATTGAGTCAAATTATTACTTGCAAGAGCTAATGCATTAGTATCAAAATATAACCGTAGATGCTCTTTAATTTAAAATCATAAAACCCTCTCTTTGTCAGAAAGGTTAAACGTTTCCTGTAAAACTTCCCATGAAAGAATCTTTCCATTGTCCAGATCCAATACATCTCTTAACAAAGTTGGAATATTACTAAGATGTTATTAATCCATATTTGAGGTAAAACAATCCTATTGGGTTAATTTAAATGTAGATGTTTAAATTATTTATTAGGGGGTTATTTACTAAACCTCTGGTTTCGGCTTTTTTTGTCAAAAACTAGAATTTTTCATGAAAAAAACTACATTTAAAAAAAATGTATTATACCTAGATGCTGCAAAACACCCGTATATGAAAATCCACCATCTCCAACCTGTCAATGTCCTGTATAAGTCAATGGTAGAGGCACTTATTCAATTTTAAATTATTTTAATCTGGGCTGGGTTTAGCCCTAAAATCCGACTTTTCCAGGGTTTTCAGGCAAAAAGTCGAAAAGTTTTTTCACAATCCAATTGAATCGAGTTTTTTATTAATAAATGAACTAAAATCAGGCATGGGAATTTGGTTGTGTGTTTTTTTTTAATAAAATATGAGATAAATTCAGATTTTAGCAAATAATCCCCTAAAAGTATGGTGATCCCTTATCCAGAAACCCCCGGCCCCAAGCATTTTGGATAACAAGTTCCATACCTATAGAAAAAAGTGGAGGCAGAATAGTACCCAGTCAGTAAATGTGATCCTCTTAAAGGGAAACTGTCATGGTAAAACATATATATTTTTTTTATTAAAACGCATCAGTTAATAGTGCTGCTCCAGTAGACTTCTGCACTGAAATCCATTTCTCAAAAGAGTAAACAGATTTTTTTATATTCAGTTTTTAAATCTGACATGGGGCTAGCCATTTTGTCAATTTCCCAGTTGCCCCGATCATGTGATTTCTGCCAGCACTTTAGGAGGGAACTGCTTTCTGGCAGGCTGTTGTTTTTCCTTCTCAATGTAACTGAATAGTACACAGTGGGACATGGGTTTTACTATTGAGTGCTGTTCTTAGATCTACCAGGCAGCTGTTATCTTGTGTTAGGGAGCTGTTATCTGGTTACCTTCCCATTGTTCTTTTGTTAGGCTGCTGGGTGGGGGAAAGGGAGGGGGTGTTATCACTCCAACTTGCAGTACAGCAGTAAAGAGTGATTGAAGTTTTATCAGAGCACAACTCACAAGACTTAGGGCAGCTGGGAAATTGACAATATGTCTAGCCCCATGTCAGATTTCAAAATGAAATATAAGAAAATCTGTTTGCTCTTTTGAGAAATGGATTTCAATGCAGAATTGTTCTGGAACAGCACTATTAACTGATGCAATTTGAAAAAAAAAATTCCCATGACAGGATCCCTTCAAATTCTAACTATGTTTCCTGAAACCAAGTTTTCATCTCTTGAGGTTCATACACTGTCCTATCCCAAATACTTTGTTTTATGAACTTTGTTTTTGAAGGTACACATAATAAAAATAAACACACATTCAGCTCTTAATATTTTCATTAGACATATTCACAGGGGGTAAAACAAAATGAAGGTAGTGTAGTCCCGATAATAAGGACTCACATAATTAACTTGAGAAGAACTAATGAAGTACATGAACAAAAAAAGAAAAAAAAATCTCCCTGTCATTTATACAAGAGGCAGCTTCCTCTGAGAGGTGAGTAAATATCATGCTGTGTGGAGATTAGAAAAACAAACAGAATGTATTTGGCCATAATTAAATAGAAGAGATTTGCAATGGAAATTCTCCTGGAGCACCCACAGCAAATTTCAAGCAACCGTAAAACTTTGTTTGTGTTGATCTTTATCAAAAGATTCAGACTACTGTATCCTCTGAAGTAATTCAGTAATAAAATCCACAATGATTTCTTCAATTAACAATTTCTATGGGATTAGCATTGTTGCATGGAAAAGTGAAATAAATCTTAGTCATTGGTGTGTTTATTTGGGGAGTTTTGCTGATCTTTACTCAACACCACCCCCATCCTCTGGTGGTTTCCTGCATATCCCCATAGAAATTCCATGCAGATTATGAAAGTGTAACTATAGAGGAAGCAGGACCTGCAATTGCTGCGGGGCTCAGATGGTATAGGGAACCCAGATGATTCATGAGTAGTTTCAGTATAAATTTATGAAAATAATGTTTTTCCCAAAGTTTAGGAGTTTTCCTATGAGACTCAGTAAATTCTAAAACACCGCTGGCTGAGGCCTTTGCAATCTGCATTAGGTTGCCCAGTAAGTGGATACAATAAAAAGATTGACAAGCAGGCTATGTATGCAAACAGTGTTGGACTGGGGTGTCCGGGGTCCACCAGGGCTGTCATCTCAGGGGCCCCTGGTCCCCCCCACCCCAGTCTCTAAACTCCATTCACTCCTTCCAGTGCGCCACATACCTCTGCTTTCTGCCGTGATTGGGGTGGGTTAGGAGAGTAGTGCCAAGATCTGGGATTGGAGCAGAAAGCAGGCTTGGGTCCACAGGGCCCACCAGTTTTTTCCCAGTCTCACAATCCAACCCTGTATGTAAGTATCATTGGGAGAGAGGTGGGATGCTGAATGAGGCTAGGAACATGCAGAGAACTCCACTGGCAACTTTATAGGTGAATTCATCCCAGTGGAATAGAAGAAGGGGGCTGCAAGCTGAATAGTTGGTACCATGGCATATGGACAGATTAAGAGGAGCTTGTCAGCTGTGTGGTGATGGTTAGTGATGGGCGAATCTACCCCGTTTCGCAGAAAATTCGCGTAGTTTTCATCATGTCATTTTTGTTGCGTCGTTTCAAAAACGACGTGCTACTCGTTTTTTTTTTTTACCCCAGCGAATTTTCGCTGGTGTTTCGTGAATTTATTCGCCTGCGGCGAATTGCGTAAATTCGCCTCAAATTCCCATCACTAGTGATGGTCTATAGCAGAGTAATCCTATATTGCAGCACAGAGAGAATCTGACAGGAGGTTTGAAAGTAGTTCTAAATTGGTGCCCCATGAAAGATTTAATTTAGACTACAAAGCTAATTGAGGTAGGCTGCTGAGCATAAAGACAAATAATACAGGCCGCTGAAATTAGTACAGCTCCCCAAAATAATGTTGGAACCTTGGCCAATCTTCCTACTATTCTATAAGCAGCTCATCCTCTCTATTGCAGGGACAAGGGTAGTTTGATTCTAACAATAATATGATATTGAAATAAAGCATATGCATTTGTACAGGTATGGGACCAGAATGCTTGGGACCTGGGGTTTTCATGGTTAATTGATCTTTCCATAATTGGGATCTTCATACCTTAAAGGGATACTGTCATGGGAAAACCTGTTTTATTTTACAAAATGCATCAGTTAATAGTGCTGTTCCAGTAGACTTCTGCACTGAAAGCCATTTTTCAAAAGAGCAAACAGATCTTTTTATATTCAGTTTTGAAATCTGACATGGGGCTAGACCTATTGTCAGTTTCCCAGCTGCCCCCAGTCATGTGCTCTGATAAACTTCAGTCACTCACCTTCCCATTAATATATACAAACATTCCTCCCCTTCCCCCCAGCAGCCTAACAACAGAACAATGGGAAGGTAACCAGATAGCAGCTCCCTAACACAAGATAACAGCTCCCTAACACAAGATAACAGCTGCCTGGTAGATCTAAGAACAGCACTCAGTAGTAAAATCCATGTCCCACTGAGACACATTCAGTGACATTGAGTAGGAGAAACAACAGCCTGCCAGAAAAGCAGTTCAATACTAAAGTGCTGGCTCTTTCTGAAAGCTCATGACCAGGCAAAATGGCATGAGATGACTACTACACACCAATATTACAACTAAAATAAAATACACTTATTGGTTCAGGAATGAAATTTTATATTGTAGAGTGAATTATTTGCAGTGTAAACAGTGTAATTTAGAAATAAAAATTACTTCAGAATCCTTTAAGACTACAAAAAGAAAGAAAATAATTTTTAAATATTTGAATTATATGTACAATTTATACATATAAATAAATAAATAAATAAATGAAATCTATTTGGAACTTCTTGGATAGAGGGTTTCTGGATAATCCCATACCTGTAGTGATGGGTGAATAACTTTTTCGCTGTTTTGTGAATTTTGCAGGAAATTTTTTGGTGAAGCGAAATGGGAAAAATTCAACCCATCACTACATACCTATAATTTAAAGGAGATGGAAAGTCCTGTTTACTCGGGGATGTCAGAAGTTAGGCACCCCAAGTGATTGCATTTATTTATCTGAAACCCTGGGCCGGTGCTCCTATCAGGAGAAAGGAATATTTCTCCAGTGAGCACCACGGAACAATCGTCTTCCTGCTTCTTCTTTCTTCAAATATTCTATAGCAGATGCATGCACAGTAAAACTATATAACTGGATTATTTGTTAAAGCTCTGCTTTTTGCTCCACTGCGCATGAGTAGACGCATGAAAAAAAAAGAAGCAGGAAGAAGATTGCTCCGTGGTGCTTGCTGGAAGAATCCCGGGCTGGTGCAGTTCTCAGCTGATAGGAGCACCAGCCTACAGATTCAGGTAAGTGTTGATCACTTTGGGTAGCTAACTTTTGGCACACCCAAGTATAACAGGACTTTCCTTTTCCTCTAAGGCCCACTCCTGCCGGCTGCAGCATTTGCACGATCTGCGGGGGGGGGGGGGGGGATTGGGGGGCTGGCCCAATTGCACCCCCGCTCCCTGGCCCAATTGCACCCCCTGCTCCCCCAGTAGTTACACCCCTGAGTTACAGAAGCTGTGCTTGTTTGAAAAACAGGTGCAGCACTATATTTTCAGTGTTCTTTGAGTGGTGCTGAGTGAACTGTACAAGGAGCACATTTTGATGCAAATAGTTTAATGAAAGTGGTGTTATGCACAGCTGAATGCAGCAAAAGTACAGAGACTGCAACTGCACTTACGGACTGACATGTGCCCTCTTATCTCTGAAATACCTTTTTTTTTTTTTTTTTAAAAGCTACTGTGTACTGTTAATAAACCATTATAGTAAATTCTCTCATGCTGAAAATGTCTCTGAGGTCTGGAAAGAGCAGAATGCAATGTATTATATTTAACACTAGGCCAGGCAATGTCATATTCTCAAAGTAACCTTTTGGCGACATTGTACAATATAAATTCCTGCAATGTTCTAAATTTAATAACCAATATAAAAGCCTGTCAGAGCTTGTTAAATGTCAAAAACACTAGCAAAAGAGGAATGTTTGTTGTATATATTAATGTACAATCTAAATATGGTAAAAGAACCCCCAATAGTATATTTTTGCAACTTTTAAAATGTGATCAAACTTCAAGTGCCAGAATCTCCTGACAGTGTATCTGTTTACCTTCATCCACATATTTATAACTAGTCTGACTTTAGCAGAAGTCTAAGTCAGAAAGCTTAGGGGCCGTCACTAATTATCCAGCAGAAAATTATGTTGGTCTGTAATATAAACTGATGCTACATGGCTGATTATTAAATTCTGATGCTAGTTGCACTGGTTTCTGTGCTGCCATATAGTAATTATCTGTATTAATGATTAATCAGCCTTATATTGTATATTTCTATTACACTATGGGGCAGATTTATTAAATTCACATGAATTCACATGAGGGATTTGAATATTCGATTGAATTTTCAAAAAGATTTGAATTTCAAATATGCAAATTAGGCAAATTCGAATGATTCGAATATTCGAATTTAATTTTATTCGAATATCCGAAAATTTGATGGTCGAATACTTCCCCTTTAAATTTAAATTCGATCACCTACTTCGCCAGATTAAACCTACCGAAATGGGGATCATTCTCTAAGATCGTATTTGAAAAATTTGATCGATCGATCAGATTTTCCCTATTCGATCGTTCGTTCGATCGAATTGCGCTAAAAAAATTTCGAATTTGATATTCAAATTTGAATTTTTTTAATTTCCCACTATTCCCTATTCGAAATTCGACCCTTAGTAAATCTGCCCATTATGTGTACTGTATATTGTGACTATATTTCTATTCTATGTGTACTGTATATTGTGAGTGGGTCCCTAAGCTCAGTAAGTGACAGCAGCACAGAGCATGTGAATCAGTGAATCAGTAGAAAAGAATATGGGGAGCTCCTGGGGCATCTACTGGGGAGACACAGATCTTTACTGCTAAAGGGCTGTGGTTGGGCTGGTACAGAAGCCTAAAACATACCTAAATCATAACAAATAGCTGCATATAACAGAGACATTTCACAGCCCTCTGAGAGTCTCCATGGCTTTGCCTTTTGGCACACATTAGGTGCTGGAGTTTTGTGCATTTGATATCTCTGATCTAAGTTGATGAAAATCAGTGATAGCATTCCAATAATAAAACAGCTCACATTTCAAGTTATACATATCAATAGTTTGTGCACTTGTATACCAGAACCCATCTGCTTTTGAGGATCCTGCAATTTTATCTACGCTTGTCACTCATCCCTTCTGGCAGGAGCTACAGTATCTCTGTAAATCTAAATAAGCAGCCTGTTTCCTATAATGGATTTTTTTGAGGGGCTAGGAATGAAATGTCACCCTTAGCTAAGGTAACGCTCACTAGAACTGCTTTGATGATGTCTCAGTATGGTCAATGCTATATTTTATACTTTACCATCAATAAAGCGCACTATTACACCCTTAATAGGAAAATCTGTTATCATTTATCAGCGTCTCTGGCATAGCAGGAAAGTCTGCATATATCAAACAGCTGCCAAGAACCTAAATACACAAAATATAATAATATACATTTTAATTTGTCAATATTTTCTTTTGTATTATATACATTCTCATTAAAATTATTGTTAACATATTATTTGCTTTTTAAAAAAAAAAAAAAAAAAAAAAACTACTAAAACACATAAAAAATATATTTTATAAAAATATAAAAATAAAACTGTATATATCTTACCTTACCCAAGACAGTAAGCTGTTGGACTAAAAGGTGAGCGCCTTCTGTCTTTCCTGCTCCACTTTCTCCAGATATAACGATACACTAAAGACAAAACACCAACACACTGACCTTCATTTACACTTTGGAAGGGTGGTATTGGGAATGCATTTATCACTCATAAAGAGTTACCTGGTCTGAATTATATGTCACCATAGACTGGTAGGCTAAATCAGCCACAGCAAATATATGCGGAGGGTTGTCAGTTCTCTTTGCTCCAATGTACATCTGTAAATACTTTTAAGAGATGACAGATTAGAATCAGATCAGTACTGGAAATATACAATACAGATCCAAAATTAGATTCATATTTTTTTGCTTTGCCCAATGACCAATGGATGAGTATGGGATATTTCGCTATTAAGTGAGAGAGTGAGAAATGTTTGGGAATGGGAACAGTGCCTTAAAGGGTAAGGAAAAGCAAAGAAATAAAATCCCATTTTTACTTTCTATAATGAAAAAGAAATCTATCTCCAATATACTGTAATTAAAAAATTTCTACCGGTTTTATAAGAAACCTGACTGTATGCAGTGAAATTCTCCCTTCATTTACTGCTGTGGATAGGAATTGTCAGGCGGTCCCTAACTTCTAGCAGGGAAACAATCATAATTATGAACAGCAGGGGGAGACCCTGTCTTACTTACCAGCCATGCAGTACTCCAGCAGCTTTGTTTTTGATCATTTATGATAATCTCTAAGCAGCCCAGACCACACTGAGCATGTGCATGTAGTCTAGTCTTGCAAAGATGTATAACAAAGTTACAAGATGGAAGCCCCCTGTGGCCAACTTTGAAAGCATAAATCATTTGTTTGATTAGGCTTGTGGTGCAGTAAGTTCATGTTTATGTTTAGTAAACAAAATACAGCATTTCTCGCCTTATTCTATTTTAGATTTTCCTTGACCTTTAACTGGGATAGTAGAGATACTACAGTGAGCATTTGGTGGTTGACTTATAGATGAAGCAGAAGACATCACAATGAATAAAAGGGGCTGTCATGGTTTCAATAATTTTTTTCTGCACATGGAAAATTATATATTTTTCTGTTCCTTACCCAATTTAATAAAAATGTCAGTTAAAAAAAAAAAAAAAAAAGCATGGGCCAGGTATCACAGGCTACCCTTGCATTAGAGTCTGTCCCACCACATTGTCCTTATATTTTACTCAATGTGAGGTAGTTGACCATGCAGCAGCACCATTATCTAACAATCATGTTTTACTACAATCTGTTGAAATTAACACCATGTGGCAAATCCCTGAATTATATTTTTATGCAATTTTTGAAACACTTCCAGTTTACCGAATGCTGGATTTTTATTTTAAATCGGAACAATGTTGTATTGTCACATATTCCTATAGATTTGTAGAACTATAGAAATTTACTTTACATGGTAGAGTAGTTTGAAATTGTACATATAATGTTTTTAAATCTAAAAATTGCAAAAATGCAACACAGAACAGGGTTTTTTTTAAATGCAAAATACCTGCGAGGTATAAAGATCCATATGTCTAAAGGGATTAACACCAACAAGAATGTCCCCTACGTAGGTGTATATCTGATCCCTGTTGTATCTTGTTTGTAGCTGATCAGTTACTGTATTCTGTAAACAAGAAAAACTATTAAATATTATTTACTCACAGAAATGAGCATGACATTTCATACATGTAAAGGCCTGTTATGATCTTTTCATGATTTGGATCTTCATACCATACGTCTACTGGAAAATCATGTAAACATTAAATAAACCCAATATGATTATTTTGCCTCCAATAAGGATTAATTATATCTTAGGGACCCATTTATTACACCTCCAATTTATCTGGTCAATGTTTTTAAGGGGAATAGAATTTTTTTTCAGGGGAACTAGAATTTTTCGTGAAAAAACCCCTCAAATTTATAGATTTATTAAATCCCGAAGCTGCAAAAAATCTGAATTTGAAAATAGTCCATCTCTAACCTGTTGAGGTCATGTATAAGTAATGGCAGATGTTCCTAAAGTTGTTTCTTGACATTGTGATCTGTGCAGGATAATATGATAAAGTTGGGGTTTTTGTCTGATAACCCGAGAAATATGAGTTTTTGCTATAAAATCAGGTTTTTGGATCGTCAGTCAGATGATATATTGGAAGATTTGTCAGAATGTGAGTTCAGATTTTAATCTGATCCATGTTCAGTTCCTTCCTATGTGATATTTGGAAGTGTATTTATCAAATGGTGAGTTCCAATTTTCACTCATTGATAAATATGCTTTAAAAAATCCTATAGGAATAAATAGAACGTGGGTGAATTTTAATTTACTAAAATCGGAACTCACATTTTGATAAATCTGTCCTGTTAAGAATTGACACTCCATTTTGTCTCAGAGTTTTTTTCGCTATGACTTTTTGGAGAAAAATATTGATAAATGAGTTCAATTCATGGAAGGGTGTTTGGTTGACTTTGCTTTCATTAAAAAAAAAACATTAATTCGAGTTTTATTAAATAGGGCCCTAAGTTTGTATCAAGTACAAGGTACTGTTTTATTATTACAGAAAAAAAGGAAGAAGTCTATGTGAGTCTGCCTTTCAGTAAATCGTCATTTTCTGCATAATGGGTTTCCAGATAACGGATCTCCCACCTGTACTGGTATTAACCAGTAATTCTGGAGAATTACTAAAAACATGACATTGGTCATACAAGATACTGTTGCAGAGTACTAGTTAATACCAAAAAAAAGGAATAAATATATATATATATATATCCATGTAGAAGAAATGCTGAAGCACACCAGGATTTTCCAAAGAAAACTTCTTTTATTGGATCGACGTTTCG
>CM044441.1:21288966-21308290 GCA_024363595.1 Xenopus borealis
ACATATATATATGGGTGTTTTTCCTTCTTTAAATCCGACTCTGGTTTCCCGTTTCTCCTCGGGTGGGTAGTCACAAATTCACAGTTTGTTTGAGTCAGCGCTGAGAGCTAGGAAAAATTAGTAGATGCTAGTAGATGGTAGTTGTAGTTCCACACTCTCCCCAATTACCACTATGAGGTGTCCAATTACTTCTTATATCCACCACGTGTCTTTTAATGAAGGTGGGTACTTACGAATGTTTAAATTCATTCAGCATGTAAATCAAGTATGGTGCTTTAAGATTGGTCCTGGTTTGAGTCTGGAGAAAATACAGACTCAAACCAGGATCAATTTTAAAGCACCATACTTGATACCCTGTGAACTATTTGTACAAGTTTATTTCAGCTACCATTTTCCATCGCAGAGTAAGAACTTGCATCAATAAGTTTGTTGATGAAGGTTGCTTTGTGAAGTACCCACAGTGTTGGACTGGCCCACAGGGATACCAGGAAAACTCCCGGTGGGCCCAGGTGTCAGTGGGCCCTCTTGCTTCTAACAACTTGGCCTATTTCATGTTCATTCCCTATTTCTTTAAGCGTGAAAAGAGGCTTAGTAATGAAAGAATAGAGTATAGTAAGTAGATCTAAAATGAGAATAGAAATAGGAGAATAAAGAGGTTAAGTGAGGACAGAAGGAATAATAGTTGGGCCCCTGGTCTAAGGTTTTCTGGTGGGCCCTTGGCATCCCAGTCCGAAACTGAGTACCCATGTCCCTAGTATGAGTAAATCAGAGTAGAGGATCTACAGTGAGTACTGGGGGCTGGGGATTTTGGCTGGATTCTAGAAAGCGATGAGTTCCAAATGGTCTGACTTTGAGACTGTGAAAGGGCTAGGGATTTTGGCTGGATTCTAGAAAGCGATGAGTTCCAAATGGTCTGACTTTGAGACTGTGAAAGGAAACCTTACACTAAAAGCAAAGATAAAGCTAGAATTTCATTTTCACCTAGAACTTTCCAAAAGACACCTCCTAACTGGGATACAGGTCCGAAAATGTGCTGTGAGATAGATAGATAGAGAGAGCGATAGATAGAGAGATAGATAGATAGATGATAGATACATAATAGATATAAAGATAGATAGATAGATAGATAGATGATAGATACATAATAGATATAAAGATAGATAGATAGATAGATACATGATAGATATATATAGATAGATATTTAGATGATAGATATAAAGATAAATATATATAAAGATAAATAGATGATAGATAGATATATGGATGATAGATAGATGATAGATATAAAGATAGATGATAGATATATTCACTGGCATTGAAAACGAAAAGCAAATTTATTTGCCAGCGAATGCGGGAATTCGGTGCGAATTCGCACCAGGCGACTAAATTCACCCATCACTAATGATAGATAGATGATAGATATAGAAATGATAGATTGATAGATAGATTGATAGATAGATAGATAGATAGATAGATGGATAGATGGATAGATGGATAGATGATAGGTAGATGCTAACAGGGCCTTTGTTGTGATTTAGGGAGTTTTAAATTAGCTTCAGTTATTTTATATATTCCATTGAGTGGTGCAGCTAGTAGCCACATGTGGTATTTATTTTGGTTAATTTCCCATGAATTGTGCAATTTATGCTTTATGGAACAATCAGTTATGCTTTGGGCAAAAAGGAGAGGATTATTACAGATGACTGGATTGCAGACAGGAAAAAAATTGATATAAATGATGTGGGTGAATGTGGGTAGGTATCTGCTATTGGGATTATTGCATTCTGTTATACTCCTATGTAGCAATAACACATTTTACTTATCAACGACAAAATATTCATTTTGTTGGTGAGGGGATGTGAATAAAAATAACTGACACCTATTTATATGTTGTACAAATCAATTGAAATACAGTATCACAAAGGGAATTATGGAAAACCGACACCCAAAAACACTGCCAATTCGCCCATCACTACTTTTTATATTCTCATCTATCAATAACATTCAAGGCATTCGTGGGCTTTACAGAAATAGAAGTTAATCATGGTTTCAAAAATCTTTAATACCATTAAAGCTGACCTTTAATAAATGGGCCTCCTCAAGTACAAATGACATAGTGAGGTTTTGTATTTTGTGTAGAGTTTTTTGCAATTTGTTTACACTTTACAGATCTCGAAAGTAGATAATTTCTACAAAAAATAGATTTTTAGAGAAAACAATTGTGATTTGTGAATAAAACAAAAGTTTGAATGTTAATAAACGGGCCCCAAATGAATGTATACAGATTTAGAGGATGAACCCCTCAGAGTTTGTCTCCTCTGAACTTACAAAAAATATGGTAAAAAGTAAAACAAAGAGTAGATTTACCTCATCCAGTGCTTCCAGAGTCGCTAAATCATCTACGTCATTCTGGTTGGGAGCCATGGATTCCTTGACATGACCCTTCTTGGTGTTAATCCTCTCATGTCTATCAAACATGCAATAAGAATTTTGTATTAAATAGTTATGAAGCTTATGTATTCCTGTATGAATGTGTAGCACTGGGACAGTCACCGGTGTCTGGTAAAGTTAGTAAAATGAAATGCAAGATTTGTATTTGTTTAATAAAATGAGTGTCTGTATTTTATGTTTACTCTTCTGCAAAGGCAACAAGACAGTTTTGCTATTAGAATTGCTTTGTATTTAGACTAATAAATATGTAAAGTTCCTGAGCAACAAGGGTCAGACTATAGTGCCCCTGGGGTAAAAAATGACCCTAACATATCTAAGGAATACAAGATATTCACATATTTCTTGGGCTCTGTGTTCTTGCTGTAGAAGTAACTCTCCTTTACGTGTATGTCTGATTTTGACTGAGGCTGCTTGACGCTGCTAAAAGTAAGGTTTATGAGTAGGCACTCTAAATTGTTGTCATATAGATGTACTGTACTTAAAGTAGATCAAATCCCATAAAATTAATTGATATAAATGTTGATCTTCTGGGCATTTTCTATTAAAGGTTAGATTATCAACAACTAGGGGTTGATACACTAACATTTGGATTTCTGTTTTTTTCACAAATCATATTTTTTCTCTAAAAATGTGTGTTTGCCAAGTTAAATCAGATGAGGTCCCCCTAGAAGTTAATGGGAGCTGCACTGATGCTATTGGAAATGGGGTCTTTCAGCCATTTAGACAATTTGTTGCTTGTAATTGTCTGAAAAACTTGAATCACTAGAGGTTTTTCAGACCATTCAGCACTTTTTATATTTGGATCTTTTAATAACTTCCATGGCTTTTGTGCTTTTAGAGAAATAGAGTTTAATCATGTTTTCAAAAAGCTCTATACCACTAAAATTCAATCTTTAGAAAATGGCCCTACCACCGTCTATGTGCTTTTTAGCTGGATGGTCAGCCATAGGGTTACAAGAACTGTTGAGCCTTGTATTTGCAGTCTAAAACTGAGTCAATATCACAGAAACAGCTAGAAATAGAAGATTATTGTAAAGTGTTCTTAGCTTCCCCTCTCTTCTTCCAATTGCAATCCGCCCACATTGTTGTAATGTATTGGGCAAAAAACATGTTAACGAATTTTTGGAGATTTATCAGTCAAAATCACTTTTGAACTTCAAATGAAAAAAAAATCACCAACTAAAACCTGGTGAGCTTCTGTAGAATTCCCTAGGAGGTGTATTTTCAATGAGATTTTTGCTGCAGTTGAGGGTTTTGCAAATGAATGCAACTGAGTATTATTAATCTACATTTTTTTCAAAAATATGGTTGCATGAAAACCTCAGTCATGTTTTCAAAAAATGGTTTTATCTGATATAATTATAAAAATAAAACAAACTAGAATTTGAAAATTAATCTTAATCTAAACTCACCCTAGTTTTTGCCATCTTACAATATATTTTCTAATGTAAAAATATATTTTCTAAAGGATTGGCATGAATAAATTTAATTTGTTTTAGATAGAAGAAAACAATTGTTGAATTATTGTTAAAGAAACTGTCTGCAAAAAAAAAAACTATTTCAATGTTCTAGGAGAACCAACCAACCACTTTCTTTTTACCTAAAGGCAGACAAAAAGGCAAAACTCAATACTTGGCCTGAAATTGTCACATTCAACATGTTCCTGAATGTCCTGGGAGCTGACAAATGACTATACTGAATGAATTAATGATATCTATGGCAATTTGGGCCACCAAACAATTGCTGATTGCTCGTCTTCAGTAAACAAATCTGATTTCTTTCCCATCATCGTAGAATGTTAGAATGATGAGCAGCAGCTGCTATACTGAGCATTCATCTGGCTTTTGTCTATTTGCCTTTCATAAATGAAATGCTGTTTTGGATATTAGTGTTGGTAGCAAGGCAGAATAAACACACAACGAGATCCAGTTCCGAGACTTTGTTTAAGGAATATTTACCTGAATGCATATTTGGCTGTTATACATTTGCATAGTGTCTACTATGACCAGTCAGTCTAGATGCTGGAGGAGAAATGCTGATAGATATATCAGAATCAGCCTGCAAATGCATGGTTATCCAATATGCTCATGACTTGTTCCATTCATTTGGGCTGAAGCTGAGTGATAGACATGTGTGCCAAATAATAGAGGCCCATATAAATGCAGGTATAGGAGCCATTATGTGAAAACCCGTTATCCAAAAAGTAGCTTGTATTTGATCCCAACTAAGACATAATTAATTCTTATTGGAAGCAAAACAATCGTAGTGGGTTTAATCAATGTTTAAAGGAACAGTAAAAAAGTGTTTAACAGGAATGATATTATAATGTTTTGTTACTCTGTACTGGTAAACCAGCTTCTGTGTAGCCATAGGATCAGTTATTCAAGCACAGGATACACAGTTGATAACAGATACGTTCTGAAGAATCCCATTGTATACTATAGAGCTTATATGTTATCAGTTGTGTAACCTGTGCATTTCTCCTTTTCAGCTTTGAATGGCTGCCCCCATGGCTACACAGCAGCTTGTTTCTATAAACTATTGTTGAGTTTCTGAAGGAAAACACCAGTTTTACCAGTGCATAGCAACACCATTGTCATTATTTTAAAACACTTTCAGTTTTTGGTGTTACTGTTTTTTTTATACTCTTTTTTAGTAGATAAAATATGAAGATCAAAATTACAGATCCATTATCCGGAAAACACCAGGTCCTGAGCATTCTGGATAACAGTCTAGTAGCTGTATACTATTTCAATAGAACAACACAGGGAGGCCCATTTATCAACATTCTGATTTCAGTGGTTTCAGAAGTTTTAGAAACCACGAGTGGAGACAGCTATGTAGTTGTCCCTGGCCATGCCTCAATAGTACAGCACTGCTATAGGGGGAAGCACAGGTCCTTGCAAAAACTGTGTCTTTGGGGACTTAGTAGCAAAGTGCAAAAAATATAGAGATTTGTGGCTGTTTTTTTTTCATTTGGCACCCTGCTCCATGTTATAAATAATGTAATAAATAACACTTTATATGTAAAACATTCTTATGAACTACAGGAAGCCCTACCAGATGAAACAAATGTTTGTTGATTGCAATGGCAGGCTATGGGGGTGATGTCAGAGTCTGTAACCAAAAACTTGTCGACTAAATGAAAGGTTTTAAAAATAAAATTAAAAACTAATGTACAAAGCTTTTACTCCTTCTACATTTCTTAGGGATTGCAAGCTACAATATATTTGATGAATAAAGCAACAGCCCATTAGGAAACCCGTAAGAAAGCAGAATGCAAAACATTTTAGCACATTTTCCTTGCACACCCACACACTGCCAAGTATATGCTGATTTTCCCAAAGTCATATATTTTATGTAACAACAGAGTAAGCCTCTTATACATTTAGGATCAAGAATTAAAACTCTATTTTTACAATGGGAATTGGAGCTATAGCCTCATCCTTCCCAATGTTTATCTAGCCGTAGGAGTCCCCAAATATTTCCAGCTATTAATGAAAGCACTGCTAAATAAACAAGCTGTTTACCTTTTTTTTGCCATAATCCCCATCTGCTGATGGATGTCTATGAGTTCCATTAGTTGTTTTTGCAATGCATTTTCATTATCTTTTAATTGCTTGATAAAGGGATGTTCCAAAAGATCAGAAACCGTTGGACGTTTCTCAAAATCCTTGATTAAGCATCTGTAAGAACAGAAACAGTTTCAGCTGAAATCATTGAAACTGTACAAGGCAGCCTGCCACTTAATGTATTAATTTGGGTGTCTTTCAATGTATTTTAGGTGTGAACAATCTACTTTCATATATCAGCTCAGCTCTTCTTAGACATAATTTATGTTGTATTGCTTTAAAATGCCTTTATACATTCTACATCAGCATATTTTTTTATCAACTGTATTTTTATTGGGATTTGCATAAAAAAAGGAAAAAACACAACTGTATATAGCCATGGATAAGGAAGAAAAGTGATTCTCTTTGATGTACAGTACATGGATATACAGTAAACCAACAATTTAAGTGATGAACATAAACAGATATATGTTGTGTGGTACAAAGTAACATGGGCCATATAGAGGCTGGGGGCTAACATAGCCTAATGGTATTGTCACATGGCCCTGCCCTGCATCAGAAAATTTAACATTGAAAAAGCAAAACAAATTTAATAAAGAAGAAGAAAAAAATCTATCCAGGTATGGGATCAGTTATGCGAAAACATGTTATCCTGAAAGCTCTAACTTACAGAAAGGCCATCTTCTATAGAGTATACATTGTCCAAATAAACCAGAATTTTTAAAAATGATTTCTTTTTCTCTTTAATAATAAAACAGTACCTTGTATTTTATCCAACCTAAATCAGCTTATTGGATTAAATGTTAACATGATTTTCTAGCACTTAAAATATGAAGATCCCTATTACGGATCGATTTGTTATCTGCAAAACCCCAGGTCCCAAGCATTATGGATTCTGTAAGGACCCAAAGGGTTAATGCTCACCTATGGCTTTAAATGCCTAAACCTCCCTGTTCTCTAGTTGCTATGCAAAAGCAAACATATCTTCATTTTAGTTTATTAGCACAGTGTGTAATGTGTGCCATTGGTCCAAAGGCTGATTTCCTGTCACACTTCAGTATAGTGCTGGGCAAAGGATGGAGCTTCCTTGTTGCCTACCACTTCAGGAGGGAATGGTTGCTGCTGGGAGTCTGGGACTTTGCCCCCAATAAAGGAAAAGTCCAAGGTTGGTGAGGACCTTGGGGAAGTCAGGGATACAGGGACCCTGTAAATGAGGTGTACTCAGGACAGGGTAAGATTCTGTAACAATACTTTCTAGGAAAGTGCGGCCGATAGAACTAGTGAGCAAGCTCAGCCTGCACTTCAACTAGGAGGGAGAACAAGGGGACAGTTCTCCCATCAGGGCAACACTGGCCTGTCATATAGGGATCACAGCCTGATTTAGGTAATGTGATTTCTATAGACAAAAAAAAAATTGTAGTGCAGACTCCCTTGTTAAAGATAAAAAACACTATTTAGTAATACATTAAAACCAAGTGGCTGCTGTGGAATGGAGGCCTATGTGATTTCACTAATCCAATGTGTGGGGGGATCCAGGTCCCTATTCAGAGATCCTGAGGATGCATCTATCCATGTGGTACCCTATCTCCACAGGGACATCACAATGCACTGGCCCTAAACTGCTGTGATTGTGTGATGTGGTGTGTGAAAAAAAATTTCACACAGCATATAAAGTTTTTAATATTAGCAGATATAAGGAACATTGGTACGGTATGAGAAATCCAAAGTTGACATGTAGCCACAGGCACAGTAAGGGACGGCATATGGATATGGAAAGGCATTTTGACTGATACGATTCAACTTGAATTGTATCAGTCAAAATTGAATGGGTGCCATAGCTCTACATAACATTTACATTTAAAACAGGGGTCCCCAAGCTTTTTTGATCTGTGGACCGGTATTGAGACAAAAATGTTTTCAAGGACCGGAGGGTGGGGGGTTGATGGGGTTGAGGGGGGTCACTGGGCAAATTTGCCCATGGGCAGTAACCAGTAGCAGCCAATCAAATGCTGCTTTCATTGTTCTACTTGCAGCTGGCTTTAAAAAGCTAATCACTGATTGGTTGCTATAGGAAACTGCCCATGGGCAAATTTGCCCAGTAATGATAAATGAGTCCCACTGCCTCTTAATCACAACATCCTCATATTTAAGCCTCTAATAACATCAAATAAAAAGTGCTTTTGAAAATATTCCTATTGGTATTGTTTAGTATGGATAATGTGTTTTTATATACTACTGGAACTGGTATACTGTAATCATATGAATATTGGAAAATCTCCATTATTAACAGGGTCTGAATTTCTACTTTTTAGTGCCATAATAAATGGATTATCTAATCAATGAAATGGGGTTAAGACTTAAAAGATCACTCCTTCCAGAAAAGCATGTGTACATTTACTATATATCATTATGTATTCATTGAGCAGTGAGGATGCAAGATGAACCTCTCACTATCTCATAATCATCTGTCAAGAGCTGTACCTTTACCCCTTGGAAAATAAACTACACTTTCTTGCTGTTCTACCCATTGGAAAAAAATATATTTTTTTTCTAAATTGCTTTTGGCAACTATTTACTCTTCTCTCTTTTACTATTGACTCTTTTTGCCCTTTTTCTTCTGGCACTCCATTTATCTTTAATTGAGGTACGTGAATCATTTGTCTATCTACTGGTACCCCTGTATTACCCTGAAAGCTACTTACCCATTTGTCTTTCCATTTCTTGCTATACCATATTGCTCACAGCTGACTTTTATCACTAATGCTGTTTCTCATTGCTTTTGATTTTATTTGCACTGCATGCCAACCAAGAACCTTTACAATTTCAAAAATGTACCCTAAAAAGCATTCCATAAATACCATTGCACGTTTATGGCCAGCTGTCTTAAACTCTTTTATATGCATGTATGTTTCGCACTCAGTGCTTGTTTGAATTTATACAGTATATTTGTTTTTTTTAATGAATTTTATTTCCAGCTGTCACAATTGACCCATTAAACACAAGAGTTTAATTAATATCACTGAATTTGAGATAAGTGAAAAACATTGTTTTTTTTTACCTAACCTCTATATTAAAATTATTCTTAATTGCAAAGGCAAATTCGCTGATAAATCTTGCATGATACAGCTACTTACTTGTTTATAAAATCATTGAATTCAGAGGACCATAGTTCGGGTTGGCGTAATGTTGGCGGTGGGTTTCTGTAAAAGGATATTTTATTTATGTTAACATACAGTATAACCTCAATTTTACATCTCCTGATTTTAAGTTTCCCCTCATTTTACATTGTTGTTTTGTGGTCCCACCTATATATTATGCATATAATACATTTCTCTGATTTAAAATTTTCCTGGATTTTACACCATTTTTATCTGTTCCCCTGAAAAACGTAGAATGGGGGTTCTACTGTATACACATACACATATATTTTATACTTTACAAGGCAATGCAACAAATATTTTAGGACAGTGGTTAATTAATGTATTGTTAGTTATTTTATCTACAGTTAGCTGTTTGAGAAATATTCTACCACCAAAGATCTCTGACCTTGTAAAGAGAAGAGTTGTGTCTTCTCTTTATTCCTTTGGATCAAGAATGGCCAAGTTGGCATTTAAAATTGAGACAGAAGTTTGTTTTTACAGAGGTGGGGACAAAAAAGTCAAAGGAATTTTAATCAGACTATGGATCAACTCAAAAATAGCAAGAAATAGTTTTGGTGGGTTTGTAATGTCTGACAAGTTTGTCCTCCTCTTTCCCATTCTGGATCTTGTTTCTTAATTACCAGTATTAATTTTTTAAACAATAAGAATCAATAATTTTTCCAGTGAAGTTATGGATGTCTATAAGGCATCCATAAAAAATGCCCCTTCTGTTGGGTTGGACATAGCTAGAAACTCCCTTCCACAGAAGTCTACACCTATAAAGTTCACTTTAAAGCAAAATCTCCCGAAAAATACCTTGGTATTTTAAAGAGTGCTCTCATAGGATGCAAATCAGCTAATGGAGGATCCCCATCTCCAAGCTCAATGGCTGTTATTCCAAGGGACCAGACATCACATCTGGCATCATATGTTGTATCCACTTGCTGCTCACAAGCAATCACCTGCAGAAAGATAAAGAATAGTGATGGACAAACCTGATTGTTCCACTTAGCCAAAAATTCACGAAACAGCAACCAAGTCAACAAACAAATTGAATTCAATTGGTTTTTTTTGCGTGGCAGTTTTTCAAACTGTGCAACATTTTTTTTACTATCCATTATAGTCTATGGGAGTTTATTCTCGGCAAAACAAGGGCAAATATTATGCTCTTCCCTAATAGAGTATTAATATTTCTTTAGGTATACATTTCAATGGCAAGGATTGGGAAATTTGTGTGATTTCTGGTGGTCCAGTCTGCCCAATTCTGACATTTATTCACTGAGCTATGGGGCAAATTTGCTAGCGATGCCTTTTCCGCAATTCGCCGCCTTTCCCCAGAAATTTTTTTCGTCAGTCCGCCGCTAATTCACTAAAATCTAAATTTGCGCTCAGGGAGACTGTTACTGTTAGTAAATCGGTAAAGTTGCAAAATTATGCCACACTGGTGAATTAGTGCTAGCGTTAGCTGCTTCACACTTTAGTGAATTTGCCCCTATGACTGCACAGTCCAAAATGACTTTCAGCTGCTCAATGCAGTCCAAGCTATTCTAGCAAATGGTAAAAGTGTGAATTTGTTATACAACTAACAACATTTGTACCTCGCTATTTTGTAATATCAAATGGAACAGTTTTCATTGAAACCCAAAGAAGAATGTTCTATGGAAGTGCATCTTTTCTATCTGCAAAAGAATAAACCTTCCAAAATACACAGAATTTGGAAATTGACATAGAATTTTGTCTTTTATGGTAAATATGCATTTGTATGGTACATATATTTAAATTATTTTATTATTTTTGCAGAATTTACACATCCATTTGCATTTTCTCATCATTTTACAAAAGCACTGAATTGTCTCAATTGTGTGTTCATTCTGTTTGAACATAGTTTAATCATTCCTTCCCCCAGGGATTATATTAATAGAACGGCAAACTATTTTTCTTTCATCACAGAGCAGAAGAGATGGAGGCACAAGCTTATTTACAGGTATTTCCCATGCTGATTATGTCCCTTGTCATTTGACCTGAATGTATCTCCGGTTACGGATATGTTCACCAAAGTAAGTCTCCAGCCGAATCCAATTATGGCTTCTTGTAATGGGAGACTTTTGCTTGAATGCACAGGAGTTCACAAGAGCGATTAATATTAAGGGGTTAAACACTCAGCTTTTGTTCGAAAACTTTGCCTACCAAGGGCTCAACTGAGACACGTCTTACCAAGGTTTTCTCTGCTCTGAAACATTTATCGATACCCGAAGCCTTCTGTGAATGCACTTTTTATTCATGGTAACCTATATTCTCAACCATCTTAGCTCAGTTCCGGTAAATGAAAAGCCACAACGATTCCATTCTCTTGATGGAATTTTCATATTTCATACTAAAACAAATTAGTCCGAATTTGTTGATGCATGTAAGTGCCCCAGGTAAATTCCCTAGAAGCGCTAACCTTTAAAGTAATTAAATTAATGCTAGTCTATTTATTTTTGGTGCCTGTAGAGCATTTGCAATATTTCA
Source organism: Xenopus borealis (assembly GCA_024363595.1). Lineage (NCBI taxonomy): Eukaryota > Metazoa > Chordata > Amphibia > Anura > Pipidae > Xenopus > Xenopus borealis. The sequence goes on from CM044441.1 coordinate 21,300,641, forward strand.
GTAATAGGATAGCGTGAATGAATTTAAAATGCTTGCAAAAACAGAAAACGCTATAGTTTGAACTTGTAAGAAGGGAAGTCAGTGGGGGTAGAAATACATCCTTGTTCCTTCCTAAGAGGAAAGCTTCTCCCTAGCTGGTATTATGTTTGTATCTGATAGAATACACCTCAATACAGTTATGGGATCTTTTATCTGGAAACCTGTTATCGAGATAGCTCTGAATCTCCGATGGACCCCATTTTATCCAAATAATCCAAACGTATAAAAATTATTTTCTTTTTCTCTGTAATAAAAAAGCAGTGCCTTGTACTTGATCCCAACTAAGATATAATTAATCCTTACTGGAGGCAAAACATCCTATTGAGTGTATTTAAAGTTTACATTAAGGTATGGAGATCCAAATTATGGAAGAATCTGCTATCAGGAAAACCCCATGTTCCAAGCATTCTGGATAACAAGTCACAAACTTGTATATTGCACAACAATGGGGTATGTGTACCCTGTTTTTGTTGAATTACTCCTACATATATTCATACATACAACGTACCACAAAATATTTTAATTAGGTCTAGCCAAGCAAGGAAACATTTTGGGGGTTGGTTAAGGGCTGGCATCTGGTTTAATTTGTAAGTAGAATTAGTATAGAATTACATTATTTCTGTCTAAAGGAAACTAATAAGCTAAATGAATTTAACGCCATGTAAATGTCTCATTTTAAAAATGCTTTGCTTCTTGATCAGTCCCATGAAATACATCTCCTCTTTCATCAGAGCTGTACATACACATGGTGAGGGGCTCCAGGTTACGTATAATTAGTCTCAGCTGGCTCATGCTGTGGAGAAGGTTGGTTTCTGGACTGTGAGTGTTTTAGCACTCTACAGTCATGGGAGTGTGCCGTCTTAAAATTTTATTTTATGTTGTTGCGCATGTAATTTTAACAGATAAAGACTTACATGTAATCCGATTGGTTAATTTTGAATCCTAGAAGTCTGATTGGTTGGTTTAAAAAAGTAGGCGTGGCTTTGGCAAAAAAGGTACAAAGACTGCCTATATAAGTAGCTATCTGCGGCGCCGGGCTCATTGTTCGCCTTAGAGATCCCTCCCACCCACCCTTAAAAAAAAATAAATAAATAAAAATTTAATATTGTCGCAGCTGTGATTAAGTGTATTTGGAGCCTCTGGCCTGGAAGTATATAGGCGAGGGTTTAATGTTTCTTTAATTTAAGGCGTCCCACTGTGGAGAACTGATGCAGGGGCTGGCTTAACAAAGTCTGTACTGAAATAAAATAATAGAAATATTACTGTTATAATTGTAATGAGGCTTACTTATTAATAAAAAAACAGCTGCGGCCATTCTCCACCATGTACGTGTCCAGTGTTCTTTATTATGTTTGTTAAGTTAAAAAAAATGCCGGCTACAACTCCCATGAGAGAGGAAGTCTGGTTTCTCCGTCTCTGTGTAGCAAGGGTCTCCAGCCTTTTATACTGTGAGCCACATCTATATTTAAAAAATTTGGGGAGCAACACAAGCATGAAAAACAAAATCCTATGGGGTGCACAATAAGGACTGTGGTTGGTCAACAAGTAGCCCCATGTAGACTGGCAAATTACATGAGGGATCATTTACAGCCCTGCAAGAGTCCCTTAGTGCTCATTTACAGGCACTTGCACCCCATGGGGTTATAGCTTTCTGCACATAGCGCCCGATCATAAAGACTTGTCAAATTTAAAGACTAACATACTATAAAGAGTGTACCAACCAATGAACAGTTTGTTGTTGTATCATATGATCCTTACCTTGTTTGAATAATTCAGACCTCCATATGTAATAAAATACACACAGTGCACTAACGCAAAAAGCCCTCAGTAAAAAAGATTTTTAAACAGATGAAGATTACTCAAATAAATTTGAATAAACCCCCACCCCCTTGTGATTCTAATCTTTTACAGAATTTTGGGGGGAAATGGTCCTCTTTTATGGGTACAGATATTATTCCTAAGGTACTTTTAAAATCGTTACAAGAATATAGAAGGCTCATTCATTCAGAGGGTTGAAGAGATCAACAATTTCATCTTATTCATGTAGGTTGTAGAATAATGTATCATAAGAATTCAAATTATTATGGAAAACGGTTGAATTATACATATATATATAGGTACCATAGCTAAGATAAGAACAATATTACAACCTCATTATTGGATATTAAAGTTTTTATTTCAGACAAACAAAAATCAACTTGCAGATTATTCATCTGAAGTACTTTATTTTTGTTTGATGGCAGCTGCTCATAAATCCACATATCTATCTTGGGAACACCCTGAAGTTAAAGGATGTTCAGTGGCGGAACTACCGGGGGAGCAGAGGGTGCAATTGCACCAGGGCCTGCACCCCCTCAGGGCCCCCCTGGCAGCTCGCGCACCGCCGATTTCCTGGTGCTTCGGCAATTTCAGTAAGGTAATTGCGTACGGAGGGGGGCCTGGCTGCATGTCACGCACCAGGGCCCGCCCGGCCCGCCCACCTCTAGTTACGTTACTGAGGATGTTTATCATATCTCTATAAACTATGCCTACAAGAGACCATGCGGTATAGGGAAGGTAGCCAACCGATTCAATAGCAGTTTATTAGGGTGAAGGGAGTTGAATTCCCCTTTAAGGTGGGCCACATGGGACATAACTGTTCAGTGAGTTTGCAATTGATCCTCAGCATTCAGCTCAGATTCAAAAGCAACAGTTATGACCCATGTGGCCCTCCTCAAGTCACTGATTGGTTACTGCCTGGTAGAGAGCTGAAAAGCAGGAAGTATTGTTCTGGCTATTATGTTAGACATACAGTTTTTATTTTTATACTGAACAATTCCATTAAGTTTGACTTTCATGTTCAACTTTCCTCCTTCCCTCCTTTGAACAGTTAATATTTTATTCACCTTTCTGAACCCAAAGCAATATTCAAGGTGAGGAGGTCTTAGAAGTGGCCAATGAAGTGGTAGACTCTTTCTAATACTAATACTTCTTATAGAGTGATTTACTGCATTCTGTTTTTTGTAATTGCTGAGGCTTTGGTTTTGGCAAAGTTGAAGCTTTCTCAGTTGGGGCAGTACTAGGACCAGCTTTAGTTAATCAAAGCATTAAAATGTTTCCATATCAACTGTTAATCACTCTGTAAAATTACATTTATATTCTAAAAGGAAGAAGACAAACCTCAGGTGCCATCCAAAATGGGGTGCCCACAGAGGTGTTTCGATGGAGCCTCGTGTTAGTAAGCTGCGCAGAAACACCTGCATTAAATAATACAATAATAGCATTAAGAACACTGAGCTTAAATGAAGCACATGTTTAATTACAGTCCATACAATTAGCAGACAATTAGTCAGCACGACTCTCACTTTCTTCCGTTGGTGAACGTTCTCCAATGGCCTCTTTCCACTGGCAATACTGGTAGAAAAGTTGGAACAGCACCCAATGTATTTCTGGATAAAAAAGCCTTTATTGGTGCAAGGGCATTACAGCAACGTTTCAGACCATGCGGAAGCTTGATAAAAGACTGCATGGTCTTGCACCACTTGCACAAATAAAGGCTTTTTTATTCAGAAATACAATGGGTGCTGTTCCAACTTTTCTGCCAGTAATTACAGTCCATACATACAAACATTTTACTGCTGCTGTGAAACCAAAGGCAAAATATCACATCTATAAGTAGCTCGATTTTATGCATCTTTTAATGTAAATATAATGTAAACATAAGCATGCAGGGGATACAAGGAGTTAACTCCTCTGCAGGTCCAGAGGTAGTATAAGTGGGGAATTCTTATAGAACAGATAGGACACATGTGTAGGGCAATAGGACAACTTTATTTTATTTATTAAAGGTTTCCTGGGCTTGTGTAGTGTAATGTAGTGGCTGCAGCACATACATCCATACTTTAACTTGGCACTGTATGCAAATTAGGCATCACTAGCATAACCTTGCTTTGCCTGATGAAGTAACGGTAGTGCAACTTTGCTATCGTTCACCTCCCTGAGCGTAACTTCACATTTTAGTGAATTTGACTAGCGCTAGTGAAACTACGCTTGGCAAAGTGCGGCGAAGCTGTCTCTGGCGTAACTTCAGATCTTAGTGAATTTGCCCCTTGGTTTCCACTGATTGGTTGCCAGGCAGTAACCAATCAGAGATTTGAGGGGGCACATCGATCATAACTTTTGCTTTTGAATCTGAGCTAAACGCTGAGGATCAATTGCAAACTCACTGAACAGTTATGTCCCATGGGGCCCCCTTTAAGGTTGCTGACTAAATAAGTTAGTGTTCTGTTATGTTACATCATCCAGTCACTCCAGTATTTAAATATTACATTTTTGGCTAACTAACTATGTTAGAAACATTTTTTAATTTTGCACAGCCTATCTATTTACCCAGTTTTCATTTTTACACTGAACTGTTCCTTTAAGGGCAGCTGGTCTTGCCTTGGCAGTAGTCTAACTACTTCTAAACACATTTTTAGGTGTCTCAGATTTCTGCCATAGACTCCCTCAGTCATGCTGTCACCTTACAAAGTCTATGTAGGCAATTTGCTCCAAGTTATTGTGATTTATTTAGAGGGGATTGATAAGAATGATGATGGCTGAGTTCTCTAGTATCTGTATCCTTTGCAGCAATCCTGTTACTAGTTTTCACTTCCTTTTCGAAAGGAAGACCCTGCTATTAAAATTCATACAGTGTCGGACTGGGACACCAGGGGCCACCCCAAAAACCTTAGACCAGGGGCCCACCATAAAACCTTAGACCAGGGGCCCACTCTCAGTACTAATATTCTTCATCTCCTCGCTCAACCTCTATTCTACTAGTTTGTTTTCTTTACATCCTATAATCAATTATTCCATCTATTTAGCCTCTTTGTTCTCATAGAAATAGGAAATGGCCATGAAATAGGCCAAAAGTTTAGCAGCATGAGGGCCCACTGACACCTTGGCCCACCAGGGGTTTTCCCGGTATTCCTGTGGGCCAGTCCGACACTGCATTCATATCCTATGAAATGAGTTTCATTTTAAAAAATGATAACTCTCTTTGGTGCCTTGTTTGTGACATGAAGGAATGTCATGTGTAATGTGAGAGCAGTGTGTCCTTGTTTGTAGCTTCTAGGCATTCATTTTTTAAATTGTCCTTAAAAAGAGAAATGGATAAATAATTAAGGTTATGATCAGGGCTGGTGAAGTTATTTCCTAATGGAGTGTCTAGGTTTTTACTACTAATTGTAAAGCGGTGGTGTGTATTTCACTTTTCCCAGTCTCTCCTGCATCAAGTCCTCCTTTTGTATATTTCATGTTATGTAAACCATGTTGGAAGATGAGGTGTATTGGCCATGGATGTTACACAACATACTCTTCTAATGTGCCAGGGATTGGTATTCTGTCTGAAGAGAGTATGAATTGGTATATTTTAAAGTCCTTGCTTTCACATTGTTGTGTTAATATAAACAATTAATTTTGTAGAAAAAAAGTATTTTATAAATATGTCACTGATTTATAACAAATGACCTATATTAAGCATTGCCTGTACCACTTAAATAAACCCTGTGCCATCACTAGGGTAGGAAAACAGTGAGTGGGGATCTATCAACACTTAGCAACACTTCTACTACTCCCACCTCTCTTAGGTAAGATTATTTATGCCTCCCCTAGGTTATGCCCCCACTAGGCTACATTCCATTGAAATGACATACATTGTACACTTTACTTTAAAATCTTTATATCTTAGTTAATGCTTTGGGGCAGATTTACTATTGGCTAAATTTCAAATGAAAAAAATTTGACTTTGACATTTAGTAAATGTGCCCTTTAAAAATCCTTCAACTTCGACTATTTGCCAGCTTAAAGCTGCCGAATTGCCATTTTAGCCTATGCGGGACCTCATAGATACTGTCCTGAAAAAGTTGCAAGAATTCAAAGGATTTTTCAGACAATCGCTCAAATTGTTGTAGGTACATAGGTACATTCGATCGAAAAGGCCCTTTAAAAATACTATGAGGGTCGAATTTCAATGTTTTTTTACTTCTAAAATTTGCCCTTAGTAAATCTGCTCCTTAAGGTTGCAGTGAACATTCAAATAAAATACGAATTTTGAAGTAATTTTGGGCTACTTTGAGTAACGAAATGTAAGGCCCGAAGGCTCCGAAGTAGTGAGGACCAAGGAGGGAACTCCAATCCGAGAAAGTCCGTGGTACAAGAAAGGGGCAAGGAGTGAGAGTAGCCAAAGTCCAAGCAAATAATCAGTCCAGGCAGCAAAGGTTCAGAAGTCCAAGGTTCAGGCAAAGGTCATACACAGGAATCAAATAGAAGAATTCAGGAACAGCACACCCAGGAACAAGAAAACTTGACCTATAATCGGGCACCAGACTAGTGTTCAGAGCATCCTTAAATAGGCCTCGATTGGCGCCAAAACGGATGCCGGCGTCAAGACGCACGTACGCGTGCGTCATTTCCGGCGCGCGATTTTGACGCACGCCGACTTTGACGCGCGCTGACTTTGACGCGCGCCGACTTTGACGCCGGCAGGGATTAACAGGCACCCTTACACGAATAGGCCAAAATTTGATTCGCATAGAAAAAATTTGAAAATTTAAAGTCGAATTTCTCATGTTCTGCCCTTTAAAATCCTTTGAATTCGACACTTTTCCACCTTAAAGCTGCTGAATTGCCACTGTAGCCTATGGGGGACCTCCTAGAACCTGTCCTAGAAATTCAAAGGATTTCATGCAAAATCCTTAGAAACTTTTGATATGAACGATGCCATTGAACAATTCGAACGATTTTTATTCTATTGAAAAAGGACCTATTCGATCGAAATAGGCCCATTTTTGATCGAAAAAGTCCTTTAAAAAACATTTGATGGTCAAATTTCAAAGTTTTTTCACTTTGAAATTCGACCATTAGTAAATGTGCCCCTTAGAGTATGTAAATTCCTTTTTACTTGTTACTACACCTATGCCAATAATTCTGTTTATATTAGAACTACCATAGCTTCTCATGTTGAGAAAGAAACTGAAAATTCTACCATTTCTGCTAGCCAATAAAGGTATCACCTTTGCACTACTTTTATCATGTATCATTTCAAAAGCATTGCCTTGTAACTTTTTGACAAGTTAACAAAGTATGAGGTCTTTATGTGGACTTACCAAAGTCTACGAGTTTCACACCTCCCACTATGGTAAGAAGGATGTTGTTTCCCTTGACATCACGGTGAATAGTTTTGTGCTGGTGCAAATGCAGTAGGCCCTAAAAAATATCAAAGGCAGTTGGTAGGAAATTGCATCCTGTGGCTGGTTTATAAAGTTGACCTTGTGAACTGAATAGGTGGCAGTTTAATGCAATATACACATAAATCATGTAGCAACATCTAGAATAACATGCAGACAACAGAAACCTGTAAAAATGTAATGAGAATTGAATGTTTCTACTGTGTATTGACCATTAAAAAATATATATATATATATATATTTATATATATTCACATAAGGAATGTTTTGTACTGTGTTATATACAGGGCCGCCATCAGGGGGGGGCTGGGGGGACAAGTGTCCCGGGCCCGGGACTGAAGGTGGGCCCGGCAGTGCTGCATTTTCCCAAGAGCCGGGCCCCCCTTGCCAGCGCCGAGCCGAT
>CM044441.1:21309250-21339793 GCA_024363595.1 Xenopus borealis
GGGGCCCCGACAATTTTGTTGTGCGGGGCCCCGTGATTTCTAATGGCGGCCCTGGTTATATATTCGCATAAGGAATGTTTTACATAGTACTGTGTTATGTTCTTCCACTAGAGATACAGAAAACAAACAATTTAAATTGTAAGGATGTACAGAATACACTTATTTTGGATTTGGCCAAATAGCAAATATTCCATGTAGGATTTCTCCGATTTTCCAATTTTGTCTCAAACTGAATCTGAATTTATTTGCATTAGTGATGGGCGAATTTATTTGCTTGCACGAATTCCCGCGATTGGCAAAACACCAGTGAAATTTCTTGCGCATCTCGTTCTGGACCAAAACGAGAAGCGACGGCATTTCACGAAATTTTCCATCTTTTCGTGAATTTCTCTAGAAATTTGCAAAAAATTAGGCGAGGCGAAACACCGCCGATTTGCCCATCACTTATTTGCATATGTAAACCTGCAAGCTCTCATGAAAAAAATCATCACCGTCATTGTCAAGCAGTCTTAAGTCACATGATGTTAAACTCTAAACAACCCCATAATAAAATACCTTTCTCCCTTCATTCAGATTAATTTAGTTCATCTATCTAACCTCTTTTAGATACTTCCTTGTCTAGTGTGAAGCTCTTCCCCTTTTCATTTCTGAGCTCTCCTTTTCTCTTTTTCTGACTGTGAGGACCTCAAAAAGGTGTCTACTGTGGGTGCCTGATTAGTTTCCATTGGAGCAAAGGCATGCACCTCTCTGAGGTGACTTTTAATACCTATATAGCTTACAATAGGGGGGTACATTATTGATTATATTAAATACAATAAGATAATACAATTTAGTTATAGTGACCCCTTCGAGGCATCTCCTAACTACAGCTGACTTATTAAAAACAATTAAGATTAAGGTGTATCTGCCATAAGGAAGGGGGTAAGAAAGGGCTCCATAGCACACCACTCCCACTGGCACTTGCTAAATTGGGTGTCTGATAATAAAAATCCACTTTGAATTGCAAGGACTTGTGTATTTGGATGCAGAGGGTACAAAGTTAAAAAATAATGGTACATCAGCCTCAGACCTTTTATGATGTCTTATTGTGTGTCACATTCCCTTTTAAAGTATGAATATAAATAGGAAAATTGCAACACTGCTGTATCTCACCATCATAGCTTCATGCAGGATGTAAGCAATAATGGGTTCACTCATTCTCTCCCCTCTTTTTAGAAGGCCCTTGGCCAGCTCTGTAACAGAACCTCCATTGCATAACTAGAAAAGATAGAAATCATCAACATCAGCTTTTACAATTCATTTCTCGCCAGAATCTTGTTTGTCACAATACAGAAGATTGGCTTCTGGCTGGTTTATATTCATAACACCATTTGATGTGACTACCGGATGAATGTATCTGTTTTTTTAATTGTGACTTCATCATGGTGATTTTTCAGCTCTGTTATCTATTTTATCATTTCTGATGCATTTTTAAAATAACGTTTGAAAAAATTTAAAAATGTTGCAAAATGTTTTTAGAAATGTAAAATGAAATAAAAATGATCCATGAATGGATTAAATATGAAAGAGAGGGTGAGAAAGGAATAACAAAAGTTATATATTATTTCATATTGGTAGTAAAAAAGTGCAAAGAAGATATTGTTTTAATAAGCACGGAGTGTTTTTCATGAAGTATGGCCATTATAGCATACAGTACAATAAGGGACTGTTTTAGCAACGTCTGACAGTAATTACATTTTTTTTGCACAAAATATCACTAATTTGAATGAGAGTATCCGAAACTTGAATGTTCGATATTTATTAAGTGACAAAAGAATGTAAAAACATGTTTGTAAAATTCCGGCATCTAAAAGCTTGCGAGTTCAATGGGAGTTGTTGTTTTAAATGGTTTGAAGACCCTTTGAACACCATTCCAAGGTTTTATCCCAATCAAGTTTTTTAGATTCACAATTTTGAATTAATTATTCAAATTCAAAAAAATCTTCACAAATTCGAATTTTGGTATATAGGCCTCAAAATGCGAGGCCAAAATTTTTCAAAGATTATGATTCTTAAATACTTAAGGGACAAGGACAGTCTAAAATAGAATAAGGCTAGAAATGTATTTTGTATACTAAACATAAATATTAACTTACTGCACCACAAACCTAATCAAACAAATGATTTATGCTTTCAAAGTTGGCCACAGGGGGCTGTCATCTTGTAACTTTGTTATACATCTTTGCAAGACTAAGACTGTGCACACGCTCAGTGTGATCTGGGCTGCTTAGGGATCTACAGAGAAACAAAGCTGCTGGAGTTCTGCATGGCTAGGAAGTAAGGTGGGGACACTCCCTGCTGTACATAAGTATCATTGTTTCCCTGCACAGAAGTTTGGGGCCGTCTGACAATTCCTATCCACAGCAGTAAATGAAGGGAGAATTTCACTGCATACAGTCAGGTTTCTTATAAAAACGGTAGACATTCTTAACTAAAGTATATTGGAGATAGATTTCTTTTTCATTAAAGAAAGTAAAAATGGTATTTTATTTGTTTGCCTTTACATACCCTTTAAAGTTACATTCCTTTTCTTTAAAGGGGTTGTTCACCTTTGAGTTAACTTTTAGTATGATGTAGAGAGTTATATTCTGAGACAATTTGCAATTGGTTTACATTTTTTATTATTTGTGGTTTTTGAGTTATTTACCTTTTCATTCAGCAGCTCTCAAGTTTGCAGTGTCAGCAATTTGGTTTGCTAGGGTCCAAATTACCCTAGCAACCATGCACTGATTTGAATGAGAATATGGAATATTAATAGGGGACGGTCAGAACCGAAAGATGAGTAATAAATAGTAGCGATAACAATAAATTTGTAGCTTTAGAGAGGATTTGTTTTTAGAGGGGGTCAGTGACTCCCTTTTGAAAGCTAGAAAGATGTAGGAGAAGAAGGCAAATAATTCATAAAGTATAAAAAATAAATAAAGAAGACAAGTTGAAAAGTTGCTTAGAATTGGCCATTCTATAACATACTAAAAGTTAACTTGAAGGTGAACCACCCGTTTAACTGTGTGCTGTGTACCTCTAGCTCTTCAGAATATTATTCTACATTTTGGGGGGATATATGAATGACCAATGACCTAATGCTTTGTGAGCCTGTTGGGGCACTTACTCATACTCAAAACATACAAGTAAGTGCCCCAACAGGCATGAAACGCATAAGGTCTTTGTTCAATATGCCCTAAAAAAAAATTTTTTTTTACTTGCTGGCTTATTCTTCTGGAGGAACTCACATCTAACGTTATGTTTCTGTATACTTGTACCCTGGGACTGGGGGGAACTGTGAGTATACCCTCCCGCCAACATTAATTTTATCTTCAAATTTTTGTTTACTTTGGTAGTACAAACACTTTTGGATTAGTGCACCATCCATTTTTTGCATATATGAATTGTCAATCATATTGAACCAAACATAAGTGTCTATAAAGATCGTATCGCTGCATTAGAATTCACAAAGTACCAACCTCTAGAACAAGCCAGAGCTTATCGCCAGTTTTTGCATCTTTCTTGAAGTACATTCCATAGAACTTCACTACATTTGGGTGATCAGAGAGCGCTTTCAAAATATTATATTCTGCTTCAATCTCTTCATCTATATCCTCCTGTAATTATAATGGCAACGATGCAGTAAAAAAGCGGGATACACTATAATGCAAATACCCTAACTTAAAAATAATACCCACACTTAAAATAAGTAACCCAAAACTGTTTGCAAACACTCTATTTTATACGCAATCTTACAGAATGTAATTTAATTGTCCTTCATTCAGCAAAACTTTTAAAGGAACAGTAACACCAAAAACAGAAAATATATCAAAATAATTAAAATATAATGTACAGTTGCTCTGCACTGGTACAACTGGCATGTTGGCTTTGGAAAGACTACTATAGTTTATACAAATAAGCTGCTTTGTAGCCATGGGGACAGCAATTCAAGCAGGAAAAAAAGAAAAAGAAAAGGCACAGGTTACATAGCAGATAACAGATAAAACACTGTTTTATTGAACAGTGTTTATCTGTTATCTGCTGTGTAACTTGTGAATGTTCTCCTTTTTTCCAGCTTTAAATAGCTTCCTTTTTTTCTCTAATAATAAAACAGTACCTTGTACTCGATCCCAACTAAGATATAATTAATCCTTATTGGAAGCAAAACCAGCCGATTGGGTTTATTTAACATTTACATGATTTTCTAGTAGACTTATGGAGATTCAAATTAATGAAAGATCCACTCTCCGGAAAACCCCAAGTCCCAAGAATTCTGGATAACAGAATTTGAATGGTTTGGATGTCCTAAACTTGACCTATTAGTTCACAGGAAAACAGCTCGGCTAACCCTAAAATCAGGTTACTGTATGTATAATTTCTTTCGCCTTGCATTTAGTCTCCTACCTTTAGACTTATAAAATATAACATTTTTGTAACTATGAAGATTTTCTTTCATCCAGTTCATGGTATATCTAATATAAGTAATTCGAAAAACAACTGGAAATTTTAATGCTTATCCGAGCAGCTTCTTCAGTTCTTCAGCTTCTTCAGTTCAGCTGACTGGTGTGGTATTGGATATAACATTTTTGTGTTTGTTCTTTGGGTTTTTGACCAGAATAATGGCAGGGTATGAGATAAATCATCTGAAATATGTGTCTATTAGTGATGGGCGAATTCATTCGCCAGGTGCAAATTCACAGCGAACTCCTTTGATTCGCCACCGGCGAATAAATTCTAGAAACGTCAACGGAAATTCAGCTGGCGAAAATACGCTGGTGTAGGAAAAAAAAACATGTGCTGAAAATGACGTGACGCAAACGATGCGGGGCGCCGAAAATGGTATGTGGCAACGACGGGAAAACGACACGATGCGCATCAAAAACAATATGCGCATCGTTTCGCTAATTTTTCCCCAATTTTTCGGCAAACCGGATAGATCCGCTTATCACTAGTGTCTACACCTATCATTACAACCTTCTACTTTCCTTTCTCCAAAATGTGTCCCTCAAGATGGTTGTGGAAAGACCTGACTGCTGAGAGGTAAACAGAACATCTAATGAGTTCATTAGATGAGTTCAAAAGATATGGGTTGAGCGGTGATTAGGTAACCAATGTCTTTTAAAAAAGGTAACGTTATCTTATTCATTTACTATGAAATACTGGAGTTAAGAGGGGTCTTACAGCACTTGGAATATTAATGAGACACATCTAACTAAATATATGCCCTTTATGCTATTAAATCTTTTTATTTTAATACAAAACATAAAAATAGTCAATTTAAACTTGAAAATCCAGAACTTTATGTGTGTTTGCTTGGGGGATGCTATGCACCACCCCATAGTGGATTTTCAATTGAAATTTATGGGAAAATCATTCTAGAACTTAGGAGACAAGAATATTTTTTTTTCCATAATTGAATCTGTTCTTTTGTGCGCTAAGTCCAGGATATATGAAGGAACGGGCAAGGGCAACATGGGAACATTAAATACAGCCAATCAGGGTTCTTTCTGTTTTATTGCTCATGGCTGCTGGCTTTGAGTGGAGTTGTTGCATCATACATGAACATGAAATACAGGAGGAATAATGGCAGTACAGCTCAGCTGTAGAACATAATACAAATGAAAAGGGTTGTTCACCTTAAAATTTACTTTTAGTATGAGTTATATTCTGAGACAATTTGCAACTGGTTTTCCTTTTTTTTTTACTATTTGTGGTTTTTTAGTTGTTTAGCTTTTTATTCAAAAGCTCTCCAGTTTGCAGTTTCAGTAATCTGGTTGCTAGGGTCCAAATTATTAATATGAATAGGAGAGGGCCTAAATAGTAAGATGAGAAATAAAATGTAACAATAACAACACATTTAAATGTGTTGAACCACCCCTTTAAATATACATATAATTTAATTGGCTTTTAAATATATATATACTTTCTTTTTCATACCACATGGGATAATAATTTATGTCTGCCAATGTATTTAGAAGCATGATGATGCATACGCCATGAAATGAATAGTGAACAGTGTTTATCTGGCAATTTCTATTTTCTCATAGACCTCTATTCACTTTATATATCATTAAAGGACAAGGAAAGTGTAAAATAGAATAAGGCTAAAAATGCTGTATTTTGTATACTAAACATAAACATGAACTTACTGCACCACAAGCCTAATCAAACAAATGATTTATGCTTTCAAATTTGGTCACAGGGGGCTGTCATCTTGTAACTTTGTTGTATCTTTGTAAGACCAAGACTGTGCACATGCTCAGTGTGATCTGGGCTGCTTAGGGATCGTCTTAAATTATCAAAACAGGGAAACAAACAAAGCTGCTTGAGTTCTGCATGGCTGGGAATAAGGCAGGGGCTCCTCCTGCTATTCATAAGTATGACTGTTTCCCTGCACAGCAGTTAGGGACCGTCTGACAATTCCTATCCACAGCAGAAAATGAAGGGAGAATTTCACTGCATACAGTCAGGTTTGTTATAAAAACGTTAGACTTTTTTAAATTAAAGTACTTTGGAGAAAGGTTTCTTTTTCATTAAAGAAAGTATTAATGGGATTTTATTATTTTGCCTTTCCTTGTCCTTTAATACATGAATAGATTCATTTATTATAATAGCTCCATGGGAGGTGATATGTACTATAGAATGGAGCACGCCAACCTTCATTTATCAATTTCAGTTATTCATTATAGCTCTAAATTTTCTAAATGAAAATAATGCAGAGAACTGCCTAAATAAATGATTAACCTATTTAAGAGTCCCAATGGTTTTCCTGCCCTCTATCCCTCTTATAATTGTTATCACTTCCTGGTTAATCCTTTTATATAGCAACAATATATTCAGCAACACTTAACAGAGATGATACATCATTCACATCACTGCCTGTCCCAGCAGAGCTTACAATCTAGGATCTAGGGTTCCTATCACATTCACACAGTATACATGCACTAGTTTTAGATTCATTAAGAAATAATTCATATGACTGTAAGTTTTGGAGCATTGGAAAAAAACTGTGCATCCAGAGAAAACTGAAGCAGATATAGACATAGCATTTCAAAGTGATGGTTTCTGAACATACAAACCCAGGAGACTGACGTTTAGATTTAAAGAGCAAAAAAACTCTCACAATTGAAAGGACATAGAATAAGAAACATAAAAATGATTGTAGGGAGAAACCTCTTAAAGATCAGTAGACTGGTGCCTCTGACACTGGAAGATAATCTTTTTGAAGATCATTTCCAAGTCTTCGAGACCTTGTATAAGTCAATTCTTGGGGAATGTCCCACAGCTGAAAGGGTTACAGAACCTACAGTATGGATGTTTACAGCTGTTTTGCTGTGCTGATGTTTATGTATAATGAAGCTTTAGCGTTGAACTTTTTGTCACAGGACACTTTGTATTGTGAATCCCCACTCAAAGCCAATGAACTTGCAGGAAAGATGGCACCCAGCATATAGCACATGTGTCATCAAGCATCGGTAAAGAAAGTTTCCATTCTCCACCTGCTCAACCGTATATACATACTTAAGGGCAGATTTACTAAGGACCGAATTTTCGAGGGCTATTTGCCCTCGAATTCGACCCTTCTACGATTTTCGAATATAAATTTGATAAAATCGTAGAAAAATTCACAGGTTTTTGCCTGCTATTCATACGATGCTATTCGAACATAAAACCTAGAAAAGAAGCCTATGGAAGCTTCCCATAGGATTCTACTGCAATTTGGTAGGTTCAATCTGGCGAAGTAGGCAGTCAAAGAAAATTTTAAATGGGAAGTACTTCGATCATCGAATGGTCGAATGATCGAATATTCGATCATTCCATCTATTCAATCTATTCGATACGATCAAATTTGATATATTCTATGATCAAAGTGGCCAAATTTGCATATTCAAATATTCAATAAAATCGTACGATTGGAATTCGATCAAATTCGATCAAATTCAAATCTCCCAGATGATCTCCTACTGTTCAAATATATAATGTGTATCTATCATTGGAGCAGTATAAAGCAACTCAAGGAACTTCTCTTTAGTGGACAGACATAAGATCTGGGACTCAATGCAACTCAATGATTGCTACTGATGCAGCAAACTATGGGCCATGTGCACTGAACACCTACTTTGAAAGAGGAACGAAGGAGACTCACTCAAATAAATAAATAGAAAGCAAACTCCAAACTATCAGATTCTACATTGTTATAAAGATAACAACAGATTTTACCAGTTTGGATATTGATTGGCTATTGCTGTCACTCCTTTCCCTTCGGATGTGTAAACATGGTATATGAGGGATGCCTTGAGTGGAAATCATGTAAACTGAGAGAAAGGTGCATTGTACTGAATGCAGGGTCTGACTGGGCCAGTGGGACACTGGGAAAAAACTGGTGGGCTCCACCGACCCAGACCTGAACCCTGTTGGTGCTCCCCGAGGCTGCTAATCTCCCTCCCCCGACACGCTGAAAGTTTTAATTTACGCTTGCTCTGAGCAGTGGGGAGGGCGAGTGGCCATAGCCTGTGTATGGGGGTATAGTGGGTGCAGGTTCCCCTGGGGTGGCAGCCCTGGTGGGCCCTGCACCCACCAGTCTGACCCTGATTGTGTGTATTCACCATTACTTATACTCGATTGTACAGGTATGGGACTTGTTTTTTATAATGCTTGGTAAATAAATATATTTTTCATTTTTTCAAATCCAGTATTTGGTTCTTTGAAAGCACCCCTCCATCCCCATATATTGATATGGGACTTGTTATCCAGAATGCTCACGACCTGGGGTTTTACTGATAACAGATCTTTCTATAATTTGCATCTCCATGCCTTACGTCTACTTAAAAATCATTTAAATATTAATAAAACCTAATTGGATTATTTTGCCTCCTATAAGGATTAATTATAAATTAGTTTGGATCAAGTACAAGCTACTATTTTATTATTACGGAGAAAAAGGAAATCATTTTTAAAAATTGGGATTATATGGATAAAATGGAGTCTTGTGGGAAACAGCCTTTCCTTAAAGGAAAACTTTACCCCCAAAATGAATACTTGCCAAACTGGTATATATATTTAAGTAAATATTGCCCTTTTATGTCTCTTTCCTTGAACCACCATTTGGTGATGGTCTGTGTGCTGCCTCAGAGATCACCTGACCAGAAATATTTAAAACTCTAACTGTAACAGGAAGAAGTGTGGAAGCAAAAGACACAACTCTGTCAGTTAATTGGCTCATGTGACCTAACTTTATAGTTTGTTTGGTATGTTTGTGTGCACCGTTGAATCATACGATCCCAGGAGGCTGTCCTTATTTTTTAAAATGGCCATTTTCTATTTATGATTACTCAATGGCACATACTACTAAAAAAAGTATATTATTATGAAAATGGTTTATTTACATGAAGCAGGGTTTTACATATGAGCTGTTTTATGCAATATCTGTTTATAGAGACCTACATTTTCCTTTAATTCAGAGCTTTCTGGATAACAGGATTCCAGATAACAGATCCCACACCTGTATTACAAACAGCCCTTAATTACTGTATCCTTTTCCCACACTTTCTCTGGAACCCACAATTTCTCATGAAAACAAATTGATCACACCCAGTACTCAACTACACTCCCAATTCCACTTCCTGCAAACAAAAATATACATGACTAAGGGATACATTTGGGTGTATTGTAATAAAAAGAAAAATGTGAGTTAAAGGTCTGGCAATTGATAGGTACCTATCAGCAGATAACATTTAGGGCTAGTCCAGACAAGAAGATTTGGGGATATTCGTCGCCTGGGCAGCGAGGCAACAGTGGCGGAACTACTGGGGGAGCAGGGGGTGCAATTGCACCAGGGCCCGCACCCCCAAAGGACCCCCTGGCAGCTCGCGCAATGCCGATTTCTCTGGCGCTTCGGCAATTTCAGTAAAAATAATTGCGTACGGAGGGGGGCCCGGCTGCACGTCATGCACCAGGGCCCGCCCCCCTCTAGTTATGTTAATGTGAGGCAACTTTGAGCGACATTGGAAAACGCAGCGTGGTGTGTGATTAGGCGCAGGCAATTCTGCATTGAAGCAGCTGGAAGGCAGGGGAAAGCAGTTCGGGGAGATAGTAACCAGGCGATTAGTCGCCAGGTGACAAATCTCCCCGAATCTTCTCATCTGGACTAGCCCTTAGTGGAAAGCTATCTGTTCATTGGTTGCTATGTGTATCTACATTTGGGGAAGCTTTGAACCTTTTATTAAGAGTTATAAGACATAAAAAGAGGAGGAGGCAAGGAGAGGATAGAGGAGGGTTGGCAATGGGTTAGATGGATGAAGGAGAAGAGTGGGAGGCATGAAGACTGGAGGTTGTATAAGGGAATGATTTTTCATGTCATCATGCCAGTAGAAAAGTTGAAGTACAATATGTAACTTACATGAAATGGATCTAGGATTTTCACTGCAGCTTTACTTCCATTTTTCTTATTCGTTACTTTGAAAACCTTCCCGTAAGTTCCTTTGCCAATAGTTTCACATATATCCCATATATCAGTGGGGTCAGGGAAGCCATCGAATAGCATTGACTTTCTCCCTAATGAGTACATTCTGACTGAATGATCCTGAAGTCAAGAAAGATGCAGAATAGTAATCAACAGTATTATACGCAACATTACAGCCACTAGATATGTCATTATTAGTTAAAGGGGCAGTTCACCTTCATAGAACAAACAGGTTCTTGTCTGTAAGCAAGTTTTACAAATGATGCACCAATTGATGCCAATTATCTGAAGTTACTGTATTAACTAATTTATGCAATTTAAACAGGTCGGAGACCGGGCTTACAGAACTTATGTGGCAGGAAGAAAAATTTAAACCCTACACTTTATATAAACTGTACTGAATAAAAAATATAATGCAATGGAAAAAGGTCATTATTTATTGTATACTATTTGAAAAAGAGAATCTATACAAAGGTGAACTACACCATTAATTGAGCCTTACTTAGGGCTCTTATACACTGGCGTTTTAACCTGCGCTCCCCTGGGTTCTGTTTCACTGCGTTCAGCCGCAGGGGAGCGCAGGTATAGACGCACTCTTTTCAATGGGGCTGGAAAAATGCAGCATGTTGCGTCTGAACCTGCGTTCGGCGCCTACATGCATTCATCTTTTTCTTACTTTTGTCTTTCTTACTTGTTGCTGGAGAATGTAAAAAAGACTATCATGCTACTGCCCAGTGGCAGATTAATAGTAAGTGAGGCCCCCTAGGCTACCCCTTTCTCCCAGCCCCCCCTCTGGTCCAACACACCACTCCACCCCTGTCCCGCCCCCGCACAGACAGGAGGCAGTGAGCAGCACCGGGAAGGCAGCAGTTTGTGTGTCTGGGAAAAAGAGCCTGGCTCTCTCCCTAACCTCCAGCCAGCAGCATTTCTGGGGATGTTGCCGCCCCCACCCCCATACTAATCCTTGCTTAAAAAGCAGCGTCTGAGCTGGTCAAAGGAGGGCAAAATAACTAATGCATTGAGCACAAGTGCGCTCTCTGTACTAGCGGAGCTGAATTTACGGGTTAAAACCAGGAGGTTTGGTTTTTAAAGTTACAAGAGACTTTTTGCCTTCCCTTTTAACTGGAAGCTTAGAAGCGGCCCTGCCTCCAACAGTGGAACATGATGGGAAACTCATGAGGTGGAGCACATTTGTGCCTCCTCATGGGCCCCTCAGCACTGTGGGCCCCTAGGCCATAGCCTAGGCCAGGGGTGTCCAACCTGTGGCCCGAGGGCCACATGCAGCCCAGGATGGATATGAATGTTGCCCAGCTTGGAACACTTGGTTCCCGAGGAAATGTCAAAATAATGTAATAATATGTCTATTTACTGTAATATCCACATGTCCCATATTCCAGTGTATAGCTCCATCTGGTTATCCAACTGGTATTGTAGTTCTTTTCTGTGCATTTTCTTTACTTTTACAAATCAAAAGTGTTTGTGTATTTCATGTGAGGCCCCAGACACTTTTTCTTTTTACAATGTGGCCCAGGGAAGCCAAAAGGTTGGACACCCCTGGCCTAGGCATTAATCCTCCCCTGCTAGTGCCCTTACTGTAACAATTGCATTTTACATTGTTTTATAACAATTTCCCAGGCCATCAAAGCCAATAAACTGGACTCCTAAACAGTTCAAATGTGCTTTTTTATTGTGATACTGGAATGCATTCTGCACTTACCTTTACAAAACACTTTAGAGTTCCATTGTTCAAAAGTCTTTGGCACTAAAGGGTAAAAACACAAAGACTAACCATACACATTGTTGTACATTAAAACTATCACGTATGTTTTCTGGACCTCTTTTAGCTTCATAATCACATCTTTTATATTGTATAACCCATATATTATTACCGCAGCAGAAGAAGCAGGTAAAGAATAATGTTTTTTGTTTTATTTCGGCTCGATAAATAACCTCAGTAAGGTGAATGACAGATAAAATCCCCTCCCCCCTCAGGATTTTATTCAAAGAAACATATTATTATCTTTGCAAATTAGTATGATAACTACAGTGTAGAGAAATGAGCGTGGGAGAGGGGTCACGTGCATTAAACTGCCACGGGTGGTTTAAAAATATTTATTTAATAAGAAATATTCACCGTAAAAAGCAGTGGAGTTAAAAGGAGATCGGGGACAAGCAGAATAAAGTATCAGCTCTGCATGTAAATAAATCATGAGTTTATTCCAAGACATAAGAATACAAGAATGGTTGCACTTACAGTTTAGTTCTTACGTTTATAAGACTGAATTAGTACAAGTATACAGAATATTCGGGACCTTGGGTTTTCCGGATTAGAGGTCATGTCATAATTTGGATCACCATACATTAAGTCTATTAAAAAAATCATCTGAACGTTAAATAAAGCCAGTAGGATTGTTTTGACTTAACTCATTATATAAAATGGAGTCTATGGGAGATGGCCTTCCAGTAATTTCTGGATAATGGGTTTCCGTATAACGGATTCCATACCTGTCCTTTAAAGATAAATATCTATACATTCCAGATACTGCAAGGCTGGTTGGCAATTATTTTGTATACTAAATAGTGGCAATAACAGTAATAACTTTAAAAATCGAAATGTTAAATAAAACCAGTTCGATTGTTTTGCCTTTGAGAAGAGTTAATTATATCTTAGTTTGGATCAAGTATAAGGTACTTTTTTATTATTACAGAGAAAAAGGAAATCATTTTTAAGAAGTAGAATTATTTGGATGAAAAAGGAGATGGCCTTCCCATAATATAAGCTGTATATTTATACTTTATAACAGCAATACCAACAAGGAAACAATTGTAAGAGCTGAGCATAAAGTGCCAGCACACAGTGAGTTAAACCCATTGGAAGCCTCTACTGATCCTAGGGAAAAATGAATTGTTTCATACTCACCTACATGAGGAATTGCTAGGAGCATTCAGCACTCTGGTGTCACATACACAGCAAGTGGCGCGCCTTCTTTACCTGTCTATTCCCTGACTTGCAGAGCATTAAACTTTTAAAGCTAAACATTCTGATGACCAATGTAAATTGTGAAACTAGTGTCACATTAGCCTAAGGTTTCAGGTAGACTTCCTTTAATCGTTCCGTCCTTGAAATTTCACCTTTTTTTTCTGTTTCAGCATCTCGGGTGACATTGGCAGTGGATTAAAGGTAATTAGAAAGCATTTTCTGGGGAAGAAAGCTTCATTTTCGGTCAGAGTAGATGAACCAATCCTGTTTTCTTGGTGACACTTCCTCCTGCAGACCAATACGTCCCTGGGATTTCCCAAACCAGCTGCTTAAGTCTATTACATGGCTACAAACATACATGTCATCCAGAAATAGCAAATCCGCCCCAGTCTCTTATAGTAAGTGAAGATGAAAATCTCTACAGAGCTTACAGAAGGATTAACAGTGTGTCATAGTCAATTGGGGCTTAACTCCTTCTGTCTATAATGAAAACCAGAAGCGAAGGGGAAATGCACTTAATTACATTGTCCTACTATTTCCAGCAACTTGAAAATTAAGGATGATTTGAAAATCTGTTTCCTATTTGTTTTAGTTGCAAACTAACTAGAGAGTGGTCATCATAAATGGGGCATTCAAGGTCATGGAAGGATAAGGTGTTTTTAAATGGAGTGATATTCTGAGATCATTTCCAATTGGTTTTCATTTTTTTATTTGTGGTTTTTTTAGTTATCGAACTTTTTATCCAGCAGCTCTCCAGTTTGTAATGATCTTTCCAGGGATGTGAAGGGTGGACCTGCAACCCACAGTGATTCGCAGATTCATGGGTTGGGCAGGTTTAAGGTTGAAATTTGTCCAGTGTTGGGTGCTGGTCAGACTGGGGAAGTACACTCTTCCTTTGCTTCCAAATATTTCTTGTCTTGGAATCAGAGGTGCACACAGACATAATGTACAGAGCAAGAAGATGAGGGTACATGTTAGGTGTGGTTCATACAATGGCAACATTTTGTGGGTTAGGGTTGTGTGCAAATTCAGCTTGTGTGGGTTAGAGCTGGGTGCAGGTTGTGTTTTCCCTGACCTGCACATCACTAATCTTTTCATGAAGGTGGTTCCTTCACTCAGAGGTGCTGTGTTGGTGTTGAGAGAGGCAGGTGTGTGGGGGAAATTGGTTGCACTCTGTTGGATTGGACCAGTAGTATGATGAGCTGTTTTTAGAAGCTATAACATCACCAGTAAAGGTGTCCCCAATTACATCGACTATGTGTCTGAATAGGTTTTAGTCAATTATACTCTCATGGCAATGGCACACAAGTTGAGTTCAGCCCTTTTTTTTCCTCGTGAAAGGACAAGGAACTTCAAAAAAATAAAATCCCATTTTTTCTTTCGTTAATGAAAAAGAAACCTATCTCCAATATACTTTCATTAAAAAATGTGTACCATTTTTATAAGAAACCTAACTATTTGCAGTGAAATTCTCCCTTCATTTACTTCTGTGGACAGGAATTGTCAGACGGTCCCTAACTGCTATGCAGGGAAACAATCCTACTTGTGAACAGCAGGGGGAGCCCCCACCTTACTTCCAAGCCATGCAGAACTCAAGCAACTTTGTTTGTTTCCCCGTAGAGCAGTCACCAAATGTGTAGAGATTTGTATTGGATTTTATTATTCCCTTTACATCCCCTTTACTGTTTCCAACTCCAGTTGCAGGGACAAAGATCATGGAGCCAGATTTAAACTGGGATTCTATTTGGAGGATTATTTTGCTGCAGCCACTGGTTCTGCAAAGTTGGAGAAAGTTAGTATTAAACAATACAAAAACTATAAAATCCACATTAGATTACATGACAACACAGGACCCAGTGCAGTCTGTATATTCTGATTATTAATCAGTCTTACTGTATTGGCTTCTGGCAGATATTACTTGACTTGTGCTGTTTTGATAATTTATGATGATCCCTAAGCAGCCCAGGCCACACTGAGCATGTGCACAGTCTTAGTCTTGCAAAGATGTATAACAAAGTTACAAGATGACAGCCCCCTGTGGCCAACTTTGAAAGCATAAATCATTTGTTTGATTAGGCTTGTGGTGCAGTAAGTTCATGTTTATGTTTAGTATACAAAATACAGCATTTCTACCCTTATTCTATTTTACACTTTCCTTGTCTTTTAAACTACATCATAGTTATGCATGGGTGGGTCAAGGTCCCACTCGCACAACAATAGATGTAGAGTAGACAGTGTCCAATAGTTCCTACGGTGGAAATAAGGAATGGCCAATTTTCTGTCTGGTACTCTCAATCCTGATTCTTTCATGAATGTATTTTCGGGTGGCAGTCAAATATCAGTACTGGCATTTTCACATCTGCAAAAAGGAGGAACTTTTGGGACTTCAAATGGCCTGGAACTGAATGCTAATAACCACTGCTGTAGAGGCTCTGATCATTGGTGAAAATTAAGCAACATGTTTGGGCAAGCTGTAGCAGCAATGATGCATTCTGGGAGTTGTAGTTCAGCAGAATTCAAAGAGTACACAGGCTAAAGTATCAATGCAGTTAGTGTTCATCAGATACTCCTCCTATAAAAGTAGTTTCATGGGTAGTGCGCTGTGTAAAAGCAGCGGAACCCAATACTCGCCGCTACACAATAAATTATTAAAGCTGCCAATTAGAATAATGGAGAGGAGCTAATGTGTCAGGCCTCCTATCCTGAGCCAAGATAAAAACTGCACAACACAAAAGAGCCATCAATAAAACTTTAATATCTTTTATCTGTGGTGCTAAACTAAAGGTGTAAACGCAGCACGTTTGGCAGAATTAATATTCAGCTCTGTGTCTGTTTTTCCAATTCCGATCCCTTTTATAGGCTAGTTTTATATGTTATTAATAATAATAACTAATAACTACAGGGCAGTGCAGAGAAGGAGGTACAAATAGGAGATGTTTCTTGGAAGGTTTTGATTAAAATATCAACCAGAAAATATTATCAAGCAGAGCTGCTATCCTGTGCTCAGATGCATGAGACCTGGATGTATGACTGCACCCTCCTCTGTTTATCAGAATCTAATAAACACCCCCCCCCCCCCCCCCCCCCCCCCCCCCCCCCCAGGGCTGCAAGCTTATGGTTTGTTGTAGGGGGAGTTTAGTGCAAATTTTGCACCAGGGCTTGTAAGCCTTTAGTTACACCACTGACTGTAGTAAAAGGGGTTGTTCACTTTTAAATTAACTCTTCGTACGATGTAGAGAGTGATATTCTCAAACTATTTGCAACTTTCATTTTTTATTATTTGTGGTTATTTAGCTTTTTTATTTAGCAGCTCCCCAGTTTGCAATTTCAGCGATGTGTCGAAAGCAACCATGCATTTGAATAAGAGACTGGAATTTGAATAGGAGAGGCCTGAATCATAAGATGAGCAATAAAAAGTTATAAATAAATAATAATACATTCTATAACATACTAAAAGTCAATTTAAAGGTGAACCACACCTTTAAAGTTCTTTAATAAAATCAGCTTAATGATGTAGATATATGGAATTATTCCTTAAGGTGACAGGTCCCCTTTAAGGGCAGAACCACACGGCAAACTTTTGAGCGTTTCTGCCTGATCTGACACTGGGTGACAAAATTCCCATGTCAAGTAGGATCCAACTGAAACAAGGTAAGTAACAGGAAATTGGAATATATCCTGATGAAGGGAGGTTGCACCCCCCGAAAGGTTGATATTGGTGGTAAATATAAATAAAAAGAAAGGGGTTTCCCCACTGCGGATCCATGATTGTGGAATTGCTGTTGCTAAGGGGCCTTGTCGGGTCAACGGATAACCAGAACCACTACTGCAGCGAAAGTGAGTAAAATTCCGGGTGTGCGGTGTAACTATTACAATACTAAGCCTTGAGGTGGGCCCAACGATCGGATCAGAATGACGTGGATATGGCCGGTCGGATCGCGGGACCGCATCAACGAACAGATACAGCCGCAATACGACGGGATTTTTAATCCTGCCTGATCAACATCTTCCTGACTTTCTCCCAGATATCGATCAGGGAAGGCCGTTGGAGGGCCCCACTCATAGGCCAATAAACTGCCAACTCTATCTGTCGGCAGTTTTTATCGGGCCGTGTATGGCCACCTTAAGCTATTTTGAAATCTGCCAAACTTCTTTGTTAGTGCTGCCACCTTCTGGAAGTTGGTGTGTGCCCTTCCTTTGCATAATGATATTACCAGCAGGGGATAAATCGCGTGATACTGCTAGTGGAGGAGTGTACTAAAGCTAGGCATTCTGGGTAGAATACTCAGGGCAGTGATACAATCTGAGCATGCTCATGAACTCATTTGCATGTTATAGTCACAGTATGAACTCCCTCAGTGAAAGAACCCATGGGAATTTTTTTTTAAAAACTGCTGTTTTTTAAAATAAGTATTTGTATATGTAGTTAATATGATTAGGTTGTACTGGTCAGATTGTTATAATGTGTTTGATTTTGGCTGTGATTGGTACCCTTTAATCTCACTATTTAGAGATGTATTAATTCTGACATACCCTTTTTGGTACAGCCAACAAATGAACAGATTTTTGAATAATTTGGTCACTCACCATGCCAACAACTGGCTGCCTCTGGGGACATATTATGTGTATTTGTGTTTTTCATGGGTTTTGTGTTTAATAAATGATGAATTTTTTTGTGGTTTCATTTTTTTCATGGTTTAAAGTGTGCACATTGGTAAGTTGGCCCCTAATTAAAGTAAATCCACATAGAGTTTTAGTCATTGTTTAAGTTTACACTAAAAGAGTTAGTGAAGCCATGGGATCCTATCAATGAATAGAAGTCAAGAAATGAGAAGGAATTGGGGATTTCACCAGTAAGCTAATATTGTATAGGAAATCTCCGGGGGGGGGGGGTATGCAAATAAAGTCTTCTTGCTCAAAATTCTGCTCTGTATGAAACTATATATATTTATTGGAACTACACAACTACATTGAAGAAAAAATACGAAGTATTAGCTACTACAGATCCTTGTTCCAGTGCTGTTAGTTCAGTTCCATACTAGGCCTGGCTGTTTTGCCTCCCGTTGCAGACAGGTCACAGCTGTAATGTTTATTACATGGCTGAATGGTCCCAGCCTTATTGATTCTGATCATGATACACTGTGCTGTTTCGCTATTAACATCACCATCTGCTAAGACCTCGGGATTCTTCCAGTGACATCACAGGCCAATGTGCGGCTGGTGGTACATTCCTATTACACAAAGAGGATTGCAAGCCCTGGAGAAATCCAACCCTGTTGTGTTTAGAGATATACATGACATAGTTGGGCAAACTCATCTCTTACACACTATCTAATGCATATTCTGGATTCCTAGCCAAATGGAAAATGCAAATATTCTTCTCATGTTAAAGGAGAAGGAAAGGTTGGAGGCACTTGCGGGTGCCAAAGTTAGACACCCCCAAGTGACTGTAGCAACTTACCTGAAACCCCAGGCCAGTGCTCCTATTAGCAGAAAACTGCACCGGCCTGAGACTATACCAGTAGCACCACGGAGCAGAGGCGGAAAAGGCCAGCTGAGCGCCCTAGGCAACCCAGTCAGCAGGCTAACCCCAATTCCCCCATTGCGCACATGTGCGTTGACAAGACGCACTTCTGCAGTGACGTGGGCCCTTTGCACATGCGCAGTGACGCTGAGGGCTTCTGCGCATGTGCAGCTGGGCGCTGTTCACTCGCGTTGGCTCGCATTCAATGTACGGTTAGTTGGGACTATGGGTAGACAGAAGAGGTAGCTTCCCAGCTTCCCCCAATCGATGCGCCCTCTTCTGCCTACCCCTAGTTCTGGCCCTCCCACGGAGAGATCTAATTCCATCTTCTTCTGTCTTTGACAAATGCGCATGCGCAATAGAACGAAAGACCGAACTTTAACTAAAAAGTGGGCTTTTTCTTTAAAATGTGCATGTGTTAGTCCAGGGAAATTGAAAACAGAAAAAAACCCAGAAGTAGATCTCTCCATGGTGCTCATGCTTATAACCCCGTGCCCGTGCAGATTTCAGCTGATAGGAGCACCGGCTGGAGTTTCAGGTAAGTAGATACAATCACCTGGGGGTGCCTAAGGTTTTGCACCCCTTTCCTTCTCCTTTAACCTTTGTTTCATGTGACAGTTCTGGAGTTGCTCTCTAGTATGGAATTTAAACCTTTACCTGGTGTAAAACAAAACTCTGTAGGGCAGCAGAAACATGTATACTATGGTGCAGTAACCTTAATTATGTATAATAAAGTGCCAAGGGCAAAACACTGTGTTATGTTAATCTCATTAGTGCCATGTGCTGTAGAACCGTTAGATGAGTTTGACCAAGGAAGATAAGTCAGCCACCCTATTGTAAAATGACATACTCACCAAACCAAAGTAAGTGCAGATCAAGCAAGCTCATGCTGTCCTCAAGTATTCACACAATACATAGTAAGTTACTGTAGGTTGAAAAAAGACACACGTCCATCAAGTTCAACCTTTTTAACTGTCTAACTGCTAGTTGATCCATAGGAAGACAAAAAAACATTTGAAGCTTCTTGAATTTGCCTCAGAGGGGGAAAAATTCCTTCTGACTCCAAAATGGCAATCGGACTAGTCCATGGACCTGGCAATTTGACTAGTCATGAAAACAAAAATTGATATAATAGTGCAGACTTAGTTTTTGCAAAATAATGGGCCCTGACAACTGGGTTTACTCACACAATAAGAGGAAATTGAGAACTTTGTTTACTAAAAACAAGTCAATTGCCAGTGCTCCTAATCCTGCATTACTGCTACCACCCAGAAAGGTAGCAGTAATCCAGAGTTGGGTGCAGCAGACTTGAGCCTAAAGAATCATTTAAATGACCACCTATGGAAATAATGCAGTATCCCAGCCAGCAATTTTGAGGTCAATGGTGTCCAGTTTGTATAACAATGCATTTTAAGGCATTGGAAACAATTGCACCAAGAAAAAAACTAGGCTACTTCTAGTTCTTTATGCCCCCGGAAGTAGTAGCACCCCTGTCCCCAGGCTACACTGCTCTGGGGAATACTTTTTTGACTGAATGTCTTTCGGGGCCATTTATTTCAGCAGGTTGAGGTTCTGCCAGCTTCCCAGGCATCCCATGCTCCTCTCCAGACTTGCACATGTGCAATAAAAAACTCTTTCATAAACATCTGTACTGCTAATGCATGAGTCTGGGGATGTCTGGGAAGGTCATGGGAGATAGAAGAAGAGCTGAGGACATGGTATTAGGAGAAAGCTGAAAGAGAGAGAGTGGGGGGAGGATATAGGGACACGAGAAAGGGAGGACGTAGCAGCACATGGGTCACCAGAGAGGGGGGACTGGGCCATTTGGGGTAGGTTGGTCCTGTTGGGATTGGGGGGGCCGGTCTGGGTTTATAATAGTTGGCAGTGGGTTGGGCCTATGGGGTTGGGGCAGACTGGACTGGACTGAGGATTAGCTTGGCAGCTGTAAGTGCTGCAATAATCTGTAATAATAATGTGCTGCACCCTGATGTGGGGCTGCTTAGACCCAATTGCCCTAAGGTCGGACCTTGGGAAAGAAGTAAGTGAGGAGACCAGGGAGCAGGTGCCTAAAAATGGGGTACCCCCATGTGACAGAGGCTTTCCTTGACCCTTAAAATAAAAAAGCTCCAAAAAAATAGAAAGCAACAGAAAAAAAATGAATGAATAGAAGGAATGCATAGAAAAGAGAGAAAAAAGATGGCTTTTAATAAGGAACAAAAGCAAGTTCAGCCTCCATTTGTTGCAAACGCATTCATTCAGACTGATTAGCTGCGATGTATGTCATAATAAATCAGAGCTTCTCCGAGCGACTCTTCTGCCGGGCATTGTTCCTCAGCAGCGGCAAATAACCAGGCATTTATTAGCGCTGATCTTATTGGAGAGGCTAAAATTATCCTTGAATCTTGTGTCATCTTGATAATTTCAGCCTCTGCTAATTAAATGTAGGAACATATTGCAGGGAACAATGGCACAACACACTAATGTTTCCAGACACTTTCCTTTAGGTACATTGATATGGTCCTGTACTGACGGGTCACCCCCATTATAATCTGATTGTTAGCTCTTGGGCCTAACGATCAGATCATCCTGATATGGCCCAGGCAGATTGGTTTGGTGACCTAATCTTAAAATGTGAAGCTGGAGGACCACAGATTTGACATCCCTACATTTTATTATCAGGGAATTCCTTGGATACTATGAACATGTTCATGACTGAAGATACATGACTAAAATGATGTTAGATTTTGGTACCCTAGATGGCTCTAGATTGTGAGAGGTTCTGAAATGCCTGTTTCATTTCTTGCTCCACTGATTTACAAATGGCAAATCCAAGCAGCACCGAAAGCATCAAAATAAAGGCAAAACTCCCCGAATGGCTACGAGGCAGCAACGCAGGGTGCATATATAATATCATTTCAGCCCAAGGAAGAAAAATGTTTGTCATAATCATTCATATATAAACTCATATCCTACATACTCTTCTTTTACTTGATAGATTTATTCACTCGCCTGTTTTTGTTTCCTTGCAGAGACCATCACGAATGTCTCCTATGTGTCATCCTATATTCCATATAGGAAAAGTCAGGAAACCTTGAAAAATTCCAGCCAGACTTTGGATTTTGTATAATATCCTGCCTTGAATAGAATAGCCAGTATCTTAACAGGGATAAAGGTAAGATAAACACATATAGGGTTGGACTGACCCACTAGGATACTTGAAAAATTACCTGTAGACCTCGCAGTGGTTAAGGACCTGGGGTCAGAGTTGGATTAAGACTAAATGGAGCCCTAGGTATAGTAGTATTTCTGGAGCCCCCACATTCCCCTTGGCCCCCACTCTAAAAGAAATAGAAAAATAACTATTTGCCACATGTTTTTCCCCAAACAACCTCAACCAGAAAAAATTGTGCTTTAGTAGATAACCCCACTGTGTGAGATGAAAGATTGATGCTATGAGATAATTCATTCACACCTCACTTCACACTTGTTTTCATTTCCAGACAGGAGGACTGGGCCCCGAAAACAAGGTGGGCCCTAGACAAGTGCTTTGTGGGCAATAATATACTTTTTTAGTAGTGTGTGCCATTGGATACAACTGTCATTTTAAAAAATAAGGGCCGCCCCCTAGGATTGTATGATTCACAGTGCACACAATCAAACATGTTAGGTCACGAGCCAATTAACAGACAGAGTTGTGTCTTTTTCTTCCACACTTCTTCCTGTTACAGTTAGAGTTGAAATATTTCTGGTCAGGTGATCTCTGAGGCAGCACACAGACCATCATGAAATGGTGGTTCAAGGCAAGAGATGTAAAAGGGCAATATTTACTTAAATATATATTCCAGTTTGGTAAGATTCTTTAATTTGCCACTTCATGTCATCTGTTGCTCAGATATTCATTTTGGGGGTATAGTTTTCCTTTAACAGAAGGGAACCCCAGAGCTACCGTGAACCCTAGGGGAAATGAAGGTTGTGGCCTTTGTGGAATCCTTGAGTGCCTGGATGCCCCCCTTTTTATGAAATGTCAGTGGTGGGTTAAAAACATGACAGTTTTCACCCAAAATTGCACGTTGCCAATTGAACATGCTTTCTTAAATGCCTCTTACAGTTTGCTTAGTGTTATAACAAAATATTCCCTTTTCCTTCTGTACTTGTATCCTACCCAAATACTTTAAATACTGGTGTTTCTCTCTCTCTCTCTTTCTCTCTCCCTCTCTCTTTCTCTCTTCCTCTCTATCGCTCTCTCTTTCTCTCTCTCTTTCATTATCTTCCCCTTATTTATTCACTTTGTCAATGTTTTCTGTTAAATTGTTAAAATAAGTTTGAGGCCCTACATACATAGATTTCAAGCGAGCGGCTAATCTTCAGAGCAGAGTGCTGCAGCTCCCATAAGCCTTATTTCAATAACTGGGAAGATTATAGGCTTACGCTGCTATGAAATGTGACAACTCTGATTCTAATCAAAGATAAATTGGGAAAAGAGCAAAGGCAAGTAGGGAGTGTCATCACTCCAGCCGGCAACGTCTCACGAAGCAGAAATATTCAGAGATAAAAAAAATGAATTATTACAATAAAATGGGCAAACCGCATCAAAGTCATTACTAAATAACATCTTGATTGGATTGTTTTAGTTAATAAGTCAAAAGTGAATATTTATTTTTGACAAGCTAGATATGATAGATATCATTGCCGTGCCATAGAAATGGATTGTAGGGCAAAAGTGGTTTCTACTGCTAAATTATTCTATGCAACAGAGAATTTTTCACCTTAAAGGAAAACTATACCCCCGAACAATGTAGGTCTCTATAAAAAGATATTGCATAAAATAGCTCATGTAAAACCCTGCTTCATGTAACTAAACCATTTTCATAATAATAAACTTTTTTTTAGTAGCATGTGCCATTGGGTAATCATAAATAGAAAATTGTCATTTTAAAAAATAAGGACAGCCTCCTGGGATCCTAGGATACAACGGTGCACACAAACATACCAAACAAACTATAAAGTTAGGTCACATGAGCCAATTAACTGACAGAGATGTGTCTTTTGCTTCCACACTTCTTCCTGTTACAGTTAGAGTTGAAATATTTCTGGTCAGGTGATCTCTGAGGCAGCACACAGACCATCATGAAATAGTGGTTCAAGGCAAGAGATGTAAAAGGGCAATATTTACTTAAATATATATACCAGTTTGGTAAGATTCTTTAATATGTCACTTAATATAAGCTATCTGTTGCTCAAGTATTAATTTTCAGGGTATAGTTTTCCTTTAAAAGAGAACTAAACCCTAAAAAATAATCAGCCTATAAATGAGGAGTTGTGCCCCATTTGCCTAGATTACCACAACTGCATACACATCTCCACGCAAATTAGACACAATTGCACACAAGTCCACCATGTGTTATTTCCAGTGTTCAGCATGCGAGTGACTTTTGTGCCTGATTCTATAGGTGCCAGTGTTCTGTGTCTAGTGATTTATGGGAACCCTGGAGCTACTACCTGGTTACAAGGTGGCAGTATCTCTGTGGTTGCCTTGCATCAACAGAAATTGTGCTAGTGTTGAACACCCTTGCTGTATTCGTGTGTCTGCTACAGTTGTAGCAACTTGCAACCAGCACTTGTAGTGTCACTTCCAGTTTTCCCTGTTAAAATGACGTTAGCATTTAATTCTTTTGGCACAACCCTGGAAATCTTGCCGCACTCGGGGTGTGTCAGGGCCTTTGCTGGAGTTGAAGTCAGGACCAAGCAGGAAAGACCAAAGACACAGGTTCAATGCCTGAATATAGATCATTTTTAGTGAAGTTTCTGGTGCCCCTAAATTGCTGTTTTGGTTTGCTCCTTTAGTCAGTGCCTTTTGCCTTGATTCTGATAATGTTGATCGCTGCCTGCCCTGATCTTTTGCCTGGATACAATTATGAGCTTTCTAACCCTACCGACACAGCAAATCGTACTTTATGTACAAAGCTTCCTTCTTGGTCCTAACTTTAACCCTGGTAAGAGCCGTTGAACCCTGCCGGGGTGGTGGTGGTAGCTGCAGAAGCAGCAGGACAAACACAACAGAGCTTGATTATTATATGGAAGTGTAAAGGAGCGTATTTGGCTACAAGTACCTTTAACGGATAGTGTCAAAAATGCAACATTTGGGTCCATTGTAACACTCCCCACTATAACACTGCAAGTGAATCCATAAATGGCCTCTATGATCACTGTCCCTGCACAGTACAGGGAACAGGGTACGTTATGGTTACATCATCCCTAATAAATGGGTATAACCACTGCAAAGCCATCCCTTTATCCAATCCATTTAATGTTACCTGGACCCATCTGCAAAAACACACTTTTCTACATAAGAAATTCATCCCAAGTCTAAGACAACTGACTCATTTTGGTATGAAATTTGCCAATCAGATCCTGCCTCTAGGCCAGGAGTCTCCAACCTTTATTTTTACTCTTGAGCAATATTTACAAATATTGGGGAGCTACACAAGCATAAGAAATGTTCCTGGGGTGCCAAATAAGTCCTGTGATTGGCTATTGGTAGTCCCTATGTAGACTGACTGCTTCTGATTGGCAGTACACCTGGTTTTTAGGAAATCAAAACTTGCCTCCAAGCCATTCAAAAATAAGCTGCTGCTTTGAGGCCACTGGGAGCAACATCCAAGGGATTTTGAGCAACATGTTGCCCCAGAGATACTTTTTGGGGATCACTGATCTAGGCTATAAAATAAATTTGGCTATACAATGGCAGGTTAATCACCTGTTTGGGGTCTACTGCCATGCCTCAGATCTGGCCAAAGATTAAAGTGGACCCGTCACCCCAAAAAAAAATATTTAAAATCATATTTTATCACATTAGTCATGCAAAATGAACATTAATTACACTATATAAATTATTTTAATCTTGTTTTCTTCAGTCTGGGAATTCATAATTCTAGCAAGCAGGCAGGAGCCATTTTATGGACTCTGTTATTAAGACAAGCCTTGTATCATCTCAGAATCTTGTTTGTGCACCAGAATGGGGGACCCAATGTCTATTCCCATATCCTGGCTACACAATTAAATGGTTAAGAGAACTGGGGGAATGTGTGGGAAGCAGTGACATCTAGGAAGTGCTGAATGGAAAGTGAAAGTAATTGTCTGCCACGCCTCTATGCCTAAGGCATAGAGGAGGGGCAGACAATATTTGATTGACAGCTGAGATTTTTAAATGATCTTAAAACAGCTATGAATGCTTTAATAAAAAATTTTAATTGGATTTCATGTTTAATTTGAAAAGGACTTTTATTATACAGATTTTTGTGTCTGGGTGACGGGTCCACTTTAAGCATGCATCTAAGGCAAATGAGTCAAAACACATGCAATTGCTTTTGCAAGAATGGCAATACTTAGTCACTTGACAGTTCTTTAGCTGCATATATTGAGCCGTATATTGAGAAAAACCTGGAGCGAGTAGCACATCAAGGTGGATCCTAAATGGCAGTCTGGCAGTTGCACTTAATGCAGCACTTTATCTGCTGTTTGAATTCAGATTGCAAGATAGTTATTTCCTTTTTCAGTCATTAAAGAAATATGAAATAGTTCATGACAGGGCATACCAGATTCCATTGTATACATTGATGGCTATACACTGACAGCAACAAAAGTGCTTCAAGCATTGTGACATTTGGAAAGCAACGGATTTGTGTAATAGGCAAAATAACCTTTATCAGAAAAATATCTCAACAAACACTCTTCTTTCCATTTAAATTCTAGTCCCCATCTGTAAAGGCATCCATGGAAACTGTTTATCAAGTTAATTACTAAAACTTCCCTTACTTACATTATTGCAAAAACATTCATGGCCTCTAATTACCTGCACATTCGGTTCCCCCTTCAGTGATTATTTTAGGCCAGTGTTAAGTCAACCTATGCAGCTCAAACCTCCATGAAAGGTCCAACCTTTTGTCAGGACCCCCCCCCCCGGTAGGTTTAATCTTGAGTCAGAGCCCCCCTTAGTTCATAAAGTGGGTACAGCTTTAGGAAAATATTGGTGCCATAGTTCAAAGAATATCTAGGACCTTTCAAGGGGTTTGAGTTAACTTTTCGTCTGATGTAGAGAGAGAGAGAAATTCTGGTTGCAACCTTTCACAAAGTCTTCTTTGCTATATACTTGCGCTCCTCTTCAGAAAAGACGATGGTGAGGTCCATTATGCGGCACTAGATTTCTCCCCTTATAGGAGATAGCCAGGGAGGAGAAATCGAACGTCGAACTATGGATCGTTGCCCTGTCTCCTTTTCTGAAGAGCAGCGCAAGCGGAGTTTCGGTAAGTTAATTATGTCATGGTGTTTTTTGTTATATACAAATTAATTTTTAAAAAACTTGTTTTGATGTTACTGGTCCTTTAAGACTACTAGAAAATCATGTAAACATTAAATAAACCCAATAGGCTGATTTTGCTTCCAATAAGGATTAATTATATCTTAGTTGGGATCAAGAACAAGCTACTGTTTTATTATTACAGAGAAAACGGAAATAATTTTTTTTAAAAAAAGTGGATTATTTGGATAACATTTAGGGGCATATTTACAAAATTCACGTGAATAATTCGAAGTTCGATCAAATTTGTATTAAATTCGAATCTTCGAATATGCAAATTAGGCAAATTCGAACATCAAATATTCGAATTCGAATGATTCGAATATTCGATGGTCGAATAACTTCCCCTTTAAATTTTAATTCGACCACCTACTTCGCCAGATCAAAGCTACCGAATCGGGTATCATTATCTTTGATCGAATATAAAACATTTTTTATATTCGATCGTTCGATAGTCGAATTCGAAGGATTTTACTTCCCCACTATTCCCATGGTCGAATTTCGAATTTTTTTCTAATTCGAAATTCGACCATTAGTAAGTCTGCCCCTTAGTCTGTGGGAGACAGACTTTCCTTATTTCAGAGCTTTCTGGATAATGGGTTTCCAGATAACAGATCCCATAGCTGTACAAGGTACTGTTTTATTATTACAGAGAAAAAGGAAATCATTTCAAAAAATTTGTGTTATTTCGATAAAATGTAGTCTATGGGTGACGGCTTTTCCGTAATCCTGTGGTTTCTGGATCATGGGTTTCCGGATAACAGATCCCATAGCTGTGTTATTTAGCAACCTTGGATAAGATCCATAAACTGCAAGGAAGGTGGGTAATTATTATGTATACCAATAACTGTATCTATTAGCGCATTATTTATCTATTCTTCATTATGAATTTGAAATCATGTCTATAATAAGCAGGACAGCTTCCGTATCCGTCTTCTAAACAAACAAAGGCAAATCTTCTCCGATATAGTCCGACATCACAAGACACGACATGATTGCTTTTGTGCTCTTTTCCCTTGACAACTGTGATGTGTCTGTTTTGCTCCATCACAAAGAGGTGAGTGCCGTGTAATTATGGGACCAAATTCTTCCTAAATGTTCTCATCATGGCGCACCAGTCATGCAGCTCCAACGCATTAGTCAAGCAGAACATTCCCAGCTGCACCCCCAGATTAAAGAGAAGAGGAGGAAAGACTCTCAGTCTCAATATATATATATATAATTATAGTCTCTGCTGATCAGACGGCCCCTGCAACATAAACACTCTAATCCATCATAGATTTTATCTCTTTGATTCCTTTTCTTTCATTTTTATTTTTTTTTAGAAATGACATAGCAGAGGGACACCGAATTTAAACCGCATTTGTCGCCATTCGCTTTTTTAGAGGCCCATGAATTGATCGTGTAGGTGGGAGGTTTCTACTGCGGGGCTTTCCTTTTAATTAGGTGTTTATTTGTATATTATATAAAACAAATCCGCCGTATAAAGCTAAGGCAATCACAATATTGTATTAACCCTGGTATTAACCCATCAAGTGACTGCCATCTTGTGGCCAAAAGCCACATCTCACATGTATAGTCCTGGGATATTTCTCTTGATAATTTTATAGGATCCATTTTCCAGAAGCCCGTTATCCAGAAAGCTCCGAATTACACGAAGTCCATTTTCATTTTGAAAAATAATCTAATTTTAATTTGTAGCAATTAGGTATGCAACGAATCCAGGATTTGGTCTGGGATATGGCCAAGATTCGGGCTTTTTAAGCAGGATTTGGATTCGGCTGAATCCAAGTACCTGGCCAAACCAAATCTGAAAACTGATGTGACTTTTTGTCACACAAACAAGAAATTCAAAAAATTCTTAAAGGGCAAGGAAAGTGTAAAATAGAATAAGGCTAGAAATGCTGTATTTTGTATACTAAACATAAACATGAACTTACTGCACCACAAGCCTAATCAAACAAATGATTTATACTTTCAAAGTTGGCCACAGGGGGCTGTCATCTTGTAACTTTGTTATACATCTTTGCAAGACTAAGACTGTGCACATGCTCAGTGTGGTCTGGGCTGCTTAGGGATCGTCTTAAATTATCAAAACAGGGAAACAAACAAAGCTGCTTGAGTTCTGCATGGCTGGGAAGTAAGGCAGGATCTCCCCCTGCTGTTCATAAGTATGACTGTTTCCCTGCACTGCAGTTAGGGACTGTCTGACAATTCCTATCCACAGCAGCAAATGAAGGGAGAATATCACTGCATACAGTCAGGCTTGTTATAAAAACGTAAGACTTTTTTTTAATTAAAGTAAAAATGGGATTTTATTTTTTTGCCTTTCCTTGTCCTTTAACCACGTGCTGCACACATTTTGTAGGGTTAGGATTCAGCATTTGGGCAAATCTTTCACAAAGGATTCAGGATCCTTCGGTCGAATACTAAAATAGTGGATTTGGTGCATCCCTTGTAATAATAATTAAGATATACAGTAACGAAATTGGAGAAAAAAACAATTCTATTAAGTTTTTTAATGTTTACATGAATTTTAGTAAACCTAAGGCATGGAGATCCAAATGATGTAAAAATCTGTTATCCAGAAACCCCAGATCCCCAGCATTCTAGATTACAGGTCCCATACATGTATTATTCTTACAGATGGAGAAAGAATTGTTATTTTACAAACCATCAATAATTCTGGGGAAGTTGCTGGGATGTCTTTTTACTCCTATGACAACATTACATAGACAGCCCCTGAACTATATTACAAATACATTATTGCAACTTCAACTTGACTTCAAATTTGTACAGCTCTCCCTTTCTCTCTCTATATACTGTGTATATATACTATATGTGTATATACAGACAGCTTCAGCATCAAAACATGCTCGTAATGTTTTTTTATGCAAGTTACATTACTTTTTTCTAGTTTTCAAAATATAAGCTAGTTTTTGAATCACTAATAAAAGGAATGTGAAATAATGGCGCCACCTGTTGGGAAAAGAAAAGAAACTTGAGATGTCGATCCGCTTAGAAAATGTCAGTGAGCAGAAAAGAGTCACTTATAATGGAGTGCTCACCTCACGAAAAATCCACCGTTGTAGTGTCAGGTGCTGCACTGAAGGACCCGTGCCTGCCACCGGCCATAAGGACACATGCAAAAAAATTCAGCAGCACACTGTTGCAATTTGCCAAAGTGCAGAAAAGTGATT
>CM044441.1:21364166-21376707 GCA_024363595.1 Xenopus borealis
TCCTTTTTTCATTATATATATATATATATATATATATATACAAGACAATCTACAACTGGGCCATAGAGTGGTTCACCTTTAGGTTAATTTTTAGTATGCTATAGAATGGCTAATTCTAAGCAACTTTTCAGTTGGCCTTCGTATTTATTTTTTATAGTTCTGTAATTATTTTCCTTCATCT
Organism: Xenopus borealis; assembly: GCA_024363595.1. Lineage (NCBI taxonomy): Eukaryota > Metazoa > Chordata > Amphibia > Anura > Pipidae > Xenopus > Xenopus borealis. Next base: position 21,364,348 of record CM044441.1, read on the forward strand.
TCTGACTTTTTCCAGCTTTCAAATGGGGGTCACTGACCCCATCTAAAAATAAACGCTCTCTATGGCTTCACATTCATTGTTATGGCTACTTTTAATTCTATTCTGACCCTCTCCTATTCATATTTCAGTCTCTTATTCATATCAGTGCATGGTTGGTAGGGTAATATAAATCATAGAAACCAGATGGCTGAAATTGCAAAGTGGAGAGCTGCTGAATGAAAATCTAAATAACTGAAAATAAAAAATGAGAACCGGTTGCAAATTGTCACTCTCGACATAATACTAAAAGTTAATTTGAAGGTGGACGGCCCCTTCAAAGGCAATCGGTATATGGCATTCTCTACAAAGCGGGTCAAAGATGTAAACATCAATCACTACAATATTTGTTGACCTTATAATGGGTTGGGCACATTTCTTATAAAAACAAAAGGCTGTTGAGTCTTTGCCTCAAAAGCATCAGCCCTTCCTTATGCCTTTCCTTATTTGGGTATCATTAGGCTCCATATGAAACAAGTAAAAATCCCAGCTTTGATTCCCTCTACATGTTATTATGGTACAAAGGACACAGCTGACATCACAGTGAATACTGACTCAGGCTTCTCCTGAATTGTCCTTTCTTGCAGCTAAATTCCGTGCGTCATCCGCTGTGCCGAAATTCATAATCACTCCAAGGAAAAACTGCCGTTGACTTTGTCACACTTTGATAACAAAGTCAAACCGTTATGACTCCAAGCAATTCATTTTTTTTTTTTTGGCTTTAATATTTGATCAACAGGTGGAGAATGAGTGACATTACTGCGATATGTTCCATCTGTTTGATGCTGATAACATAATCCAGGGGGCTGACGGGTAATGTCCTCACATGCGTAAAAGACTGCAGCCTCATTTATTTGCAAGAGGGGAAGAAAAAAGCCCTGGAGCCAACATTGTTATTCGGCAGGAATAATTGGGCACAGACAGCAGTTTTCTAAGCACAGCGGGGAAGCTTTCACTGAGCCATTTTCCTGGTGTGAATGATGATTCACCTACTGGAGTGATCATTTTTCGCCTACGCAGTGCCCAGAAAGATGGAAAAGCGGTGCGTTAGCCGTTGATTTTAAAGGATCACGATGTCTCAATTCTTCCGGACGTTGTAAAAGGAACTGGACATAAACCCGCATAAAGATGAATTCACCGACTGCAAGATAGAGTTTATAAAGACATTACGTGCAATATTTAATATACTGCAGTGTGTATATTTTATCATTCACAACCTAAAAATGTGTCTTTTTTTTTTTTTTAGAACTGGAAAGCCTCCTTAAAACTGACTTTTTCATTTGTAGACAAAATCGACTTTCATGTTTAAAGGAGTTGTTCTCCTTTAAGGAAACATTTAGGGGGTTATTTACTAAACTCCAAACTCAAAAATCACGAAAAATGTGTGATTTTATTAATATAATATCGGACTTTTAAAGGGCAACTAACGTCTAAAATCGACTAATGCTAGAAATGCTGTATTTTGTATACTAAACATAAACATGAACTTACTGCACGACAAGCCTAATCAAACAAATGATTTATGCTTTCAAAGTTGGCCACAGGGGGCTGTCATCTTGTAACTTTGTTATACATCTTTGCAAGACTAGACTACATACACATGCTCAGTGTGGTCTGGGCTTCTTAGGGATCGTTGTTGTATCATTGCAAGACTAAGACTCTGCACATGCTTAGTGTGATCTGGGCTAAGCTTAGGGATCACCATAAATGATCAAAACAGCACAAGTGAAATAATATCTGCCAGAAGCCAAAACAGCAAGACTGATTAAAATCAGAATATACAGACTGCACTGGGTCTGTAGATACAAATATCTTCACTGGCTGTTTTACAGGGAATCAGACAAGGCTGCTGGAGTTCTGGGAAGTAAAGCGAGGGCTCCCCCCTGCTGTTTGAATGTATGACTGTTTCCCTGCAGTGCAGTTAGAGGCCGTCTGATAATTCCTACGCACAGCAGTAAATGAAGGGAGAATTTCACTGCATACAGTCAGGTTTCTTATAAAAACGGTAGACATTTTTAAATTAAAGTATATTGGAGATAGATTTCTTTTTCATTAAAGAAAGTAAAAAGTGGATTTTATTTTTTTGCCTTTACATTCCCTTTACAAAATCACACATTTTTCGGGAATTTATTAAAGGGCAAGGAAAGGCAAAGAAATAAAATCCCATTTTTACTTTCTTTAATGAAAAATAAATCTATCTCCAATATACTTTAATTAAAAATCGTCTACCGTTTTTATAAGAAACCTGACTGTATGCAGTGAAATTCTCCCTTCATTTAGTGCTGTGGATTGGAATTGTCAGACGGTCCCTAACTTCTGGCAGGGAAACAATCATACTTATGAACAGCAGGGGGAGCCCCTGCCTTACTTACCAGCCATGCAGAACTCAAGCAGCTTTGTTTTTCGATCATTGAAGAAGCCCAGATCACACTGAGCATGTGCACAGTCTTGGTCTTGCAAAGATGTATAACAAAGTTACAAGATGACAGCCCCCTGTGGCCAACTTTGAAAACATAAATCATTTGTTTGATTAGGCTTGTGGTGCAGTAAGTTCATGTTTATGTTTAGTATATAAAATACAGCATTTCTAGCCTTATTCTAAAAAACCCTCTAAGTATGTTGTACAATGGCCATTTATAAGCAACTTGGTCTTCCTTATTTTTTTTTTTTTTTAGTGATTTAATTATTTGCCTTTTACTTCTGAATCTTTTCAGCTTTCACTGACCCCATCTGGAAAAAAAGGGTTGTAAGGCTAAAAATCTATTGTTATTGCTACTTTCATATTCCAATGAATGGTTGCTTGGGTAATTTAGACCCTAACAACCAGATTGGTGAAATTGCAAACTTGAGAGCTGCTGAATAAAAAGCTAAATAGTTAAAAAAAAAACACAAATAATAAAAAATAAAAACCAAGTGCAAATTGTCTCAGAATATCACTCTCTACATTATACTAAATGTTGATTTAAAGGTGAACAACTCATTTAAAGGACAAGGAAAGTGTAAAATAGAATAAGGGTAAAAATGCTGTATTTTGTATACTAAACATAAACATGAACTTACTGCACCACAAGCCTAATCAAACAAATGATTTATGCTTTCAAAGTTGGCCACAGGGGGTTGTCATCTTGTAACTTTGTTATACATCTTTGCAAGACTAGACTACATACACATGCTCAGTGTGGTCTGGGCTTCATAGGGATCGTCATAAATGATCAATAAACAAAGCTGCTTGGGTTCTGCATGGCTGGTAAGTAAGGCAGGGGCTGCCCCTGCTGTACATAAGTATGATTGTTTCCCTGCCAGAAGTTAGGGAACATATGACAATTCCTATCCACAGCACTAAATGAAGGGAGAATTTCACTGCATACAGTCAGGTTTCTTATAAAAACGGTAGACATTTTTTAATTAAAGTATATTGGAGATAGATTTCTTTTTCATTAAAGGGGTTGCTCACCTTCAAGCAACTAATTGTTTTCAGTTAGATCACCAGAAATATTGACTTTTTCCAATTACTGTCTCTTTTCTATTTGTAACCGTTTTTTTTATATTTAAGTATGAAGTGTAATTTTTCACCTTCTAAAGCAGCTCTGGGAGGGGGGGTCACTGACCCCCTCCAACTGTTCTAAACTGATACATTTAATGGATACATTTCTTATCTTTGTCCCTGCTGAGCAGAATCCCTGGGTTTCATTACAGGCAGCTGTTAGAATTGATACAATAGTTGCTAATACTCCAGAGAAATGTGAAATGTATCAATTAAATGTAGCAAAATTGTAACAGTTTAGAGTCTGCACCTGAATTACTGAGCTGCCAGACTCAAACACCAGAGACACCAACATTCAACTTTACACTTAGATTTTGGAAAAACAGTAAAAAATAAATAAATAATGGAAAGTAATTGAAAAAAGTCTTTATTCCTGGGCAACAATTTGAAAACAACTGAACAGAAAAAAGTGTTTGAAAGGTGAACAACCCCTTTAAAGAAAGTAAAAATGGGATTTTATTTCTTTGCCTTTCCTTGCCCTTTAATCAATTGTTATACTACTGTGGACAGTTACATCATTACATATAAAATGCTGCAAGCTTTTAGGGTTGAAAACACAAAGGGACAGACCACCTTGAAATAAAAATATGTGTAAGATATAGACAGTGGTACTATGTGCAGTTGGTCTTTAGTTTATTGTTTCTTGTTATTTTATTTTTCTGTTGACTGAAAGTTAAAGGGGTATATTTATCAAAGAGTGAAGTTAAGAGTGAAGTTCCACCACTACAGGCAATTCCGCAGCTCTCTATTCATTTCTATGGGATTTTTGAAGGCGTATTTATCAAAGGGTGAGACTTCACTTCATCCATTGATAAAGACTCCTTTCAAAAACCCATAGAAATGAATTGAGAGCTGCGGAATTTCACTCTAGTGGTGGAACTTCTGATAAATTTACCCCAAAGTGTTTTCTGGCTGTCAGAGACCCACCCTAGGTGGGGATTGAATGATAAACTGGAAGACCACTTGTAGAAGGCCTCAATATGTCATATAAAATCATATGAATACAAATACAAGTATGGCATCTGTTACCTAGTAACCCATCATCTAGAAAGCTCTGAATTATGGGAAGGTCATCTCCCATAGACTCCTGTAATAATAAAACAGTAGCTTGTACTTGATCTCAACTAAGATATAATTAATCTTTATAGGAGGCAAAACAATCCTATTGGATTTAGTTAACGTTTAAACATACCGCCAAACATTTTGGAAACGGAAAGAGGAATAAAAAGATTTGTCATATGCTGCTTTTTTGCAGCCACACCCCCTAATTACCGTGCCCATTATACTAAATTTGCCAGGATATGTAAGTTTGAACACATTTCTGTAGTTTTTATCTTTTATCACAGTTTTACTAATGAAGGTGAATTGCCTTTAAGCTGTGAGTCTAACTTCTCCCATGAGACAAAACCGTTACAAATGTATCTTAAGTATCTATTCTCTCTGACAAGAGCCCAGTTAGAAAACAAGAGCCCAAGTTAGAAACATTGTATTTCTTTTGGCTGCTCTGTGCAGAGAAATAGGGACTTTCCGTTTGAGTGCAGAGAAATTGGGAGCTGCGGTGACATCTGAATTTGAATTTGTATAGTTACAGTGATAAGATTACCAATGTGTCATGCAACTCCTAGACACAGGTGTTAATTGTGAGAGTTGCATGAATGGAAGTGTGAAGTGTTCTGAAACCGCTGGGGAACAGATGTGAGAACAGCATTGTATGTAGCAGACAGGGGGTGTTGAAGGCCCCCGCCTCTGTTCAGGGATGGTTTCTCCACCTTAACATGAATCGCCTCTATCACACCTCTTTCAAACCAGCGGTCTTCTTTATCCAAGATGTTGACATTGCTATCATCAAAGGAGTGTCCCTTGTCTTTGAGGTGTAGAAAGACAGAGTCTTGCCCTATAGAGTTCCCCCTCCTATGCTGATCCATTCGCTTAGTGAGCAGTTGTTTTGTCTCCCCAATGTATAGATCAGTGAACTCATTGCTACACTGAACTCCATATACCACATTGCTTTGTTTTTCTTTTGGTGTTGAATACATTTGGGTGTACCAGTTTTTGTCTCAGTGTGTTGCTAGGTTTGAAAAACACAGGGACGTGGTGTTTGTTGAAAATCCTCTTGAGTTTCTCTGCACTCCAGCTTCCCATAACAGTCAGTTGAACTAAAGAAGCTGCTCGAATGAGCATTGCAATGTCTTCAATAATTAGTTCAATTAATTCAATATTAGATATACCATGACCTGGATTAATGAAAAGCTTCATAGTCATATTGAAAGCAGACTTTGTCCCTTTCTATTCTCTGTACTGGTGGTTGTGGCTTTTGAAACAATGTAACATAAGCCAACCGATGAACAGACCTGTCTTGATGGAGGAGACTGGCTTTTGCAACATTGTTTAAACTGTAACAACCAGGAATTATGCAAATGCTGCTTTCAACAGCAATTACATTTCCAAATAACTTTTAAAGCACCAACAATTTTTAATAAATTGAAAAGTTGCTTAGAATTGTGTTTTCTTTTATTAGGCAAAAAGTATTTTTTTGGGTTGACATGTCTTTTAACAGGGTTGTTGTTGTGAGTATTACTCACCCTGGTGGTCTAGTGGTGCGGCGGGGACGCCCGCCGCGCCATCGGCGGGGACGCCCGCCGCGCCGCTCCTTTCCCCCTGCTGCCAGGCTCCATAGTGCGCGCGCGGCGCGCACTTCCGTATCTTAAAGGCGCATGCGCGCTGACGTCATGACGTCAGCGCGCAATGGCGCCAAATTCAAATATTTAAAAGGGGCATTTGTATTAAACTCATTGCCCGTGATAGGTTTTGTTCCTGGTGCCTGTATCTGTGCTATTAAGCTTCCTGTTTGTTCCTGATTCCTGTTTTGACCCTGCCTGGCTTTTGACTATTCTGATTATCTGTATCCTGACCTGTGCCTGTTATTGACTACTGATTCTGCCTCATCCTTCTGATTGATTCCCGGTTTTGACCCCTGCAAGCCTGACGATCCTAGTTATCTGCCTGCCACGACCCTGCCAGTTTGACCTCGAATTTGCCTATTCCATCTGTACTGTGACCATCGGCCTTAACAGACACTATCTACAGTCGTGCCCCATTGCTAGCCAGAACTCCTGCTCTGCACCTCTCATATAAGTCCAGGTGGCATCTGAGTAGCTGAGGGCTCCTCCCGAAGCCAAAGGCGGCCACACTACTGGTGAAGCACGAGCCGAGACCAGGGTGCTTATCACTTGTTCTGGTATTGGGTGCCGACCGTGACAGTTGTTTTTTTTTTTTTTTAAATAAATCAGCCCCATATCTTGTGAAGAATGTCAAAAGCACCCCTAAATACCAGATTTGTGACTATAACTGGCTTTCCAGACACAATCAACAATCAATTTAAATCCTTTTCATTTCCAATGTGCAACCCTGTGTGCATATACTGTACAGTATGTAATGTTATGTCATTATGGGAGGCCTGGGGAACAGGGGCACCCGGGCTGTGGGGTCTGCTTCCTCTATAGCTAATAAAACCCCCCTCTCCCCAGCCCCTCTCTTACCTGGGACGCAAGTTGAACGTAGTGGGCTGCAGAGGCAGGAAATGGGTGAGGAAGAGGCGGGGTGTGGAGTACGCGGGAGGATGGGGATTGGAGTGCGCCAGGCCCTTCTGAAGATTTTTTTGCAGGGGGGGAGAAATAGAATCTGAAATGTAGAACTTTTGTGTTATGGTGAGATCCCTTCCAGAACAAATATGCAAAAGAATTCTCCAGGCTATTCCTTTTTTTTTTCAATAATAGATAACTTTCACTACTTGATGGAACTTCCTCAATACACTTAGTCCAGAACAGCCAATATCAAACTTCTTTATGGAACATTGGTCTGTGTATATAACGTTAGCTGCTTCAGAGATGACTATTTGATTCCAATACCCACAAAATCCTCCGTAGAATATTTTGTAACATTCCAACAATATTGGGGGAAAACTCGATGAAAGCAAGCAAAAATACAAATCATCAGAATCGCTGAATTTTTCAGGGAAAAACCCAGATTTTTGCCCAAAACAGTGGAATTTTCAGGCTAATTCCAGTGCAGACCACAGAAACTTCCCAATAGGATAGAGACCTCTCTCATCGACTATACATTGGTAGGTCTGAAATGCCGGATTTTCGGATTCCGTCTTTTTCCATGCTCAGGGTATAATAAATCTTGAAGAATTCTTTTTTTTCCTCTAAAAATTCAGATTTTACAGTAAAAAAAAATAGAATTTTCAGAGCTTTTGACATTCAGACTTACACAGGTATTTGACCTGTTATCTGTAAACCTGTTATCCAGAAGGTTCAGAAACACGGAAGTCCAATAGACTCCATTATAATTATATAATCCAAAATTTTAAAAATTATATATATATATATATATATATATATATATATATAATTCTTATTGGAAGCAAAACCAGCCTATTGGGTTTATTTCATGTTTACTAGTGATGGGCGAATCTGGGGCGCTTTGGTTTGGCTGGAATTTTGCAAATTTCTAGAAGATGGACAATGGGTGCCAGAATCCAAAAATGGACACCCGCATCCAAAATGAGACGCGGGCAAAATTTCGCCTAGGCAAAATTTTTCTGACGTTCCGGAAATGTATTCACCTGCGGCAAATTGCGAGAATTCACCTCGAGTTCGCAGGAGGCAAATAAATTCACCCATCACTAATGTTTACATGATTTTCTAGTATTCGTAAGGTTTGAAGATCCAAATTACGGAAAGACCTGTTATCCAGCAAGCCCCAGGTACCGGGATTCTGGATAATAGGTCCCATATCTGTAATAATAACTTATAATAAACAACCCCTTAGACTTATGTTTTCTGATTTTTTTTGTACTAGCAATTTATCATGCAGTGTAAAAACTGAAAAACTGGATTGAAGCATTCGGGGAAACCAATCAGCAATTAGATTTCATACAGTTAGAAAACAAAAGCAAAGATCTGATTGGTTGCTAGGAGTAACATCGCTGTAATTTTTACTCCCCTTTTTACACCACATGATAAATAGACTTGATTCAAATTCAAATGTTTTTGAAGACCACTTCGACCAGTGAATTTTGCAAATTCAATCAAATGGAATGATTCGAATAAAAATCCATTCGAATATTCGACAGTCGAAGTACTTCCCTTTTAAATTTTTATTTGACTGCCTAGTTCACCAGATCAAAGCTACCGAATTGGGTTTCATTATTTTTGATCGAATAAAAAAATTTGATCGAATGGTTAAAATCGTTTGACTCGATCGATTGGAACGATTTTATCGATCAATCGAATTTTTACTACGATATTCGAACGATTTTACTTCCCACAGTATTCCCATCTATTCCCATGGTCAAATTCTAGGGTTTTTTAACCCTCGAATTCGACCCTTAGTAAATCTGCCCCTAAATGTTTTCTCCATTATCATAGTCTTTTTTTCCCACATTGAACCAGAGCTGTTGTTTTACTCCTGGGACTGTTAGTGAAACAGTTTAGAAAATAATATCATGATAGGACACTAGAGGGTGGCAGTGTATTGCTGTTCAGGCAAAGGCTGGAAGTATTTTACGCCAAACATTTATTTTCTAAATATTTCCATGTTACTAAAGGACATTTCAATTTATTTTTTAAAAAAGGTGTTTTTTAATATAATATTATTCCCATAAAGAAAAAAAGATGTGGCTATAATTTCCCTTGTGAATTATAATATATACTTGATATTTGTATGCCTTCTTCTAGTTCTCTGACTCAAGGGCTCACAGCACAATCAAATGAGAACTTATTCCTAATTCAGTATGTCAAAACACAGGGCTGGTAACAGCAGTGATGATAAATGTGCTAACAGTTTATTTGCCCGTGTTTCCCTTATCCTCAAAAACCACAGCAGATTCATCAAGGATATAACGACATTATAAAAAATCTGACTCTTCTGCTGCCTGGCCCCAGGGCTCTCTTATAGATAAAGAGAGAACATTCTGAGAGTGAGCGGAACATAAACAGGGATAGATTTTGGATCTGACCTAATCTAAACAGCCCATTGCAATTCTCATCTCTACCACTGCTGCCATCGATCATGTCGGAGTGGGGGAGATTTTGTTGAAATCGGATGAGCACACTGCAAATATTATACAGAGAAAAATAGCATGAAGGTTCGTATTATTGCATGGATAGAGACGACGCTTGTTGTTTTTATTTATTTTTTTAATAGGCAGGTGCCTACATACTTTTGGCCATAGCCCCTGAATAAATATAAAGTAAGATAAAATCCACAATAAAAACTGAGCTTCTATTTATTTGTATAAAACCATCTTGCATACGTGCATCAGGAACAGAACTTTACGTGCTTTTACCTGTTTCAAGGCAACACAACATTTCCTTAATACAACTAGGGATGTAGCGAACGTCGGAAAAAAAGTTCGCGAACATATTCGCGAACTTGCGTCAAAAAATGCGAACGGTTCGCGAACGTCGCGAACCCCATAGACTTAAATGGGAAGGCGAATTTTAAAAGCTAAAAAAGACATTTCTGGCCAGAAAAATTATTTTAAAGTTGTTTAAAGGGTGCAACGACCTGGACAGTGGCATGCCAGAGGGGGATCAAGGGCAAAAATGTATCTGAAAAATCCATTGTTGACACAGCGCTGCGTTTTGTGCTGTAAAGGGCAGAAATCACACTACATTTCTATTCATTTCATTTCTATTCATATTAATTTTTTTGGTCGCAGCCACTGCAGCACAGAGGCCAGAAAAAATATGCCATATAAATGCTGAAAATATTCATTTTTTTGTCGCAGCCACTGCAGCACAGACTCTGTGCTGCAGTGGCTGCGACAAAAAAAATGAATATTTTCAGCATTTATATGGCATATTTTTTCTGGCCTCTGCTTCAGCGGCTGCGACAAAAAAAATGAATATTTTCAGCATTTATATGGCATATTTTTTCTGGCCTCTGTGCTGCAGTGGCTGCAACAAAAAAAACTGGGCAAACAATGCCTACAAGGTCAACGTATGGCAGATGTTTGAAGAACAGTAGATTACTAGCCAGCAAACTTACTATCAACTGTCCCTCAAATCACTAACAGCTCTCTCCCTACACTAGCTCTTCCAAGCACACACAGGCTGAATGAAAAAACGCTGCAGGGCTTCGGTTTTTATAGGGAAGGGGAGTGGTCCAGGGGGTGTAGGGGTGGTCCAGGAGGGAGAGCTTCCTGATTGGCTGCCATGTATCTGCTGGTCTGGGGTGAGAGGTCAAAAAAAGCGCCAACTAAGGCGAACCCAAAATGGCGAACGTCGAGCGACGTTCGCGAACATTCGGCGAGCGCGAACAGCCGATGTTCGCGCGAACAAGTTCGCCGGCGAACAGTCCGCGACATCCCTAAATACAACATTCTCACAACCCCTTAAAGTTGAAAAATAATAATCCCATTTTATGTTTTTTAATGAAAAGAAATCTATCTCTAATATACTTTAATTAAAAAATGTCTACCATTTTTATACTAAACCTGACTGTATGCAGTGAAATTCCCCCTTCATTGTACTTACACTGACTGCTGTGGATAGGAAACCTCAGACAGTCCCTAACTGCTCTGCAGGAAAACGATCATATTTTCAAACGGCAGGGAAGAGCCCCCCCCCACTTTACTTCCCAGAACTCAAGCAGCTTTGTTTATTTCCCTGTAAAGCAGCCGGTGACTGTGTAGAGACTGTGTATCCACAGAACCAGTGCAGTCTGTATATTCTGATTATTAATCAGTCTTGCTGTATCAGCTTATATGACAGATATAATTTGACTTGAGATGTTTTGATTATTTACGATCCCTAAGCTTAACCTCCCAACTGAAGCCAAGACCACACTGAACATGTGCAAGTCTTGATATCGCAGAGTTGTATCTAACAAAGTTACAAGAAAGTACAGGAAAACACGGGCACCAACTTTGTCTTATTAGGCTTCTGGTGCAGTAAGTTCATGTAAGTAAACAACCGTGTTTACTCTTTTTAAATCAAAATCACTACACAAACTACCCAAATGACCCTGATCAAAAGTTTACACACCCCAGTTCTTAATACCTTGTATTGCCCCCCTTTAATATCAATGACAGCTTGAAGTCTTTTGTGATAGTTGTGGATGAGGCTCTTTATCTTCTCAGATAAAAGTAAAGCTGCCCATTCTTCCTGGCAAAAAGCCTCCAGTTCCCGTAAATTCTTGGGCTGTCTTGCATGAACTGCACGTTTGAGGTCTCCCCAGAGTGGCTCAATGATATTGAGGTCAGGAGACTGAGATGGCCACCCCAGAACCTTCACTTTATTTTGCTGTAGCCAATGACAGGTTGACTTGGCCTAATCATGCATGTTATGTCTCTTTTGGTCCCCAATTGCTAGAGAAGCTGTGTGCTGAAGAGCCTGAGATGGAGGTAGGCCTCAGTAGGAAAAGTAAGCGCAAGGTAAGATTTATATAGAAGTTCATTCTAGGAGTTAAAGGCAGAGTTGGGTAATTAATAGAGCAGCCAGAGGCTCCAACTAGGAGGCCTATTGGATTTATACCCTGTGGTGTCAAGCCATCAAGCTCAGGAATATAGAGATTTATGGAGTAATGCACCACTGTGAGCTTTGCCTAGTGCTGGGGACTAGTTCACCTGTGAGTACTCCATCTCAGACCTGCCAAGGCTGTATATACAGATACAGTCACTAGGATTTGTAAGTTAAATGCATTGTGACTCGGGGCTAATTGAAGAAACTGTATTATCTAAAGTTATCTTAACTCATTTAATGCATTTAACC
>CM044441.1:21378264-21439527 GCA_024363595.1 Xenopus borealis
GGGGGGGGGGGCAGCTAGGCTGGGGGGAAGGAGGGAGGGGGGTCTACGTAGGGTAGGGAGTAGGGTTTTTTTATGGTACAGGTTGAATTCTCCTTTAAAGTACGGAGATGCAATCTACAGAAAGATCCATTATCTGGTCAGGTCCAAATCATTTTGGATAAAAATCCTATACCTGTATCAATGACGGGCAGTCAAAAACTAAATAGATCATTTAAATGATTAGCCCTGTGTTGCAATAGCCATGTCCAAGGCCTGAACAAGGAATCTGTCTGTCTGGTACATGAATTATATTAATGTTAAGTCATACACTAGCTTGTGCTATTGCTCTCTTGTACCATAATGATTCATTACAATATGAAACTGATCTACAGTATTTAGCAGTTTCTAATCTTTGGTGATGAGATTATCTGTTCTGCTATAATTTTGCACTTTTTTCAGTTTGCGCAAGGATCAGAGCTGACCCCTTCTGTGACCTGTGTGGCTCGGTAGCATTTCTATAATATGCCCGTTGAGGTCTCTGTGCCAGAATGGCCACTATAGGCAAGTTTACTAAACGTACATTCCGGACAAAGCAATTTCAGAGGCTTGTTCCTCTCTTACTGTGCCTGTAGATCTATATTCCGCCCCTCTACACTTTCCCGTAACTGGAAATGATGTCCTGTGCAAGGCTTTAGCAATGGTGATGAGCAAACGGTTTTGTTTAGGTATTAGATTTCCACAGGATGCTGTCGGCCGGCGTCCAATTGGCAAATTGATTTGAAAATGAGCTGATTTAGTGCTGATTAATCCATCCTTTTATCTATAAATCCCTAGCATTTAAATTGCCCTTAGGGGTGTAATGTCATCGTGCAGGTGATCAATTTTACGTAATCCTTAACGACTCGACAAGTAGCACATTTTATTTAATAAATAAATGACTGGATTGACCATAGATCCTGTATGAGCAGCCTGTGACCCTCCCAATGTTAAACTACAGCTCTCCTACAGCAGCCAGCACTGACATCCATAGTTTAATCTGGTGATTGCCTCAGGTTGCCCATCAATACCGCAAGATGTTGTTGTTACAGTAGAATCGAAATTTTACTTCCTACGATTTTACGTTGTCATGGAATTTACTGTTTTGTTGTGGTTGTATTCAGGCCACAGTCTTTGCTTTCACTGATTTAATGCTTTTCTGCAATTTACTTTTTTGTCGTGGTCCCCCGGGACAAGTAAAATCAGGGTTCTACTTTTTGCAGCAACTCTTCAACTTCATTGTTGTATTCTATGGCTCTTCGCATTCTTTGCTTTCCTGTTGTCCCACTCTCTCCAACTTTCAATTTCAAATAAAGTGTCAGATTAAATTCAGACAGAAAAAGATCTCATGGTTTATCACGTGAAAACTCAAGGAAGAAAAAAAAACTTTTCTCCAACAGTGAGATTAGCTTTTCTGAATTGAATCTCGTCCATGAGTTTTCACGCGAAAACATTTTTGCTCACTAAATTGAATCGGGAAGTAACATACTAATGAGTAAAATTTACTTTCCCTTTAATAAACATGGAAACATACGGTCATACATCTTTCTGTACTTTTTTTTAACTGTATTTATAAAAATATATTGCTTTCTTTGGCAAGGTTTAAGAAGATATCCGAAAACTCAAAACAAAGGGAAGTTCTTTAATCTCCCACCTGCCGGCACACTAAAAGTTTTCTCAACTTCTGTGTAGTTGCTTCATGGACAGGTTGTTCTTTTTTTTTCCTTCCAAAAGACATGCTCCTAAACAAATAATATATTTGAATCATATGACTTTTTCGATTTTGATGCCCTCATCCCTCAATTTTTTGCAAAAACCCCTGACTTTTCCGGATTATCTAACAAGTCATATGTCAAGAAACATCTTCAAATTGTAAAAGGGACGTCTGCCATTGACGTCTACATGACCTCGACAGGTTTTAGCTGGAGTATTATTGGATTTGGATTTTTAGAAGCTTTGGTGTATAATACATTTCTAAAAATGCCAAAATTCTGAGTTTTGCCCCTAAAAAACTCGACCAGAAAAAAATCAAGGCTTCATAAATAAGCCCCTATGGGTTTGGATGGAACACATCCGGCAAATTCACTAAAGAGTGAAACTTGGCCAGAGTCTGCTTCGCTCACTTCCCAAGGCGAAAATTCACTCAGGCACTAATCCAATAAAATGCGAAGTTGCGTCCAGGATGCTGAATGGTGGCGAAGTTGCACTTGTGTTACTTTGTCAAGCGAAGCGAAGTTGCGCTAGCGTTGCCAAAATTTCACATGGTGGGAAGTTAAAGTTCAGTTGACCTATACGTATGTTGCAGCAAATACATTAAATTACATAAGCCCAGGTAACCTTAATAAAGTAAAATAGAGTTGTTCTATTGCCCTACACATGTGCCCACTGTATAGTTTATGCTCCATATGTTTGGAAATATAGGGGGGATGCCGGGTACCACAAAAAAAAAATTTACGATCATTTGCAGCCTATCACTCTGTAATAATGAAGACGCTTGCGTTTTTTTGGGACTTAAAACAATGTCAACTATTTTTTGATAACCTATCTACTCTATTAAACTTCGCCTGGTCTGAGCTGGCGAAAGCAAGTGGTAACGTTCAGGAAAATCCGCATCTTGGTGTATTGGCGTAGTAGCGCTCTTTCGCCAGAGTGAGAATTCGCCTGACATTAGAGTGCGAAGCAACGCTAGACTACCTCTCCTTCACTAGCGAAGAGGCACCTGTGCTCATTAGTAAATTGGCAAAGTAACACAATGATGTCACGCTGGCGAATTTTTGCGCAAGGAGGCTAATTTAGCAACTTTCAAATTGGATCAAAAATTTGTAATATTTTTATTTAAAACACTGATTTGGAAAAACTTGATTGTTGTTAAAGTTGAAAAAATAAAATAGCTTAAAGGGATACTGTCATGGGAAAACATTGTTTTTTTCAAAATGCATCAGTTAATAGTGCTGCTATGCACTGAAATGCATTTCACACAGATTTTTTAATATTAAATTTTGAAATTTGACATGGGGTTAGACATATTGTCAGTTTCCTAGCTGCCTCCAGTTATGTGACTTGTAGTGATGGGTGAATTTTTTTGGCAGCCCCAAATTACGGCGAATTCCTGTGTTTTGCCGGCGGTGAATAAATTCGCGAAAATTTCGCAAATAAAATCAGATCATTTTTTGGCGCATCTTCACCAACAAATTCGTATTTCCATAAAAGAATTTTCACTGGCATCCAAAAACCAATGCTGACTTCAGAAACAAGATGCCGGTGATGTTTTGCAAATTTTTCGCCATTTCGCAGGAAATTCACAGATTTTACAGCCAAGTGAAACAGGACAAATTCGCCCATCACTAGTGACTTGTGCTCTGATAAACTTCAGTCACTCTTTATTGCTGTACTGCAAGTTGGAGTGATATCACCCATCATCAGAACAATAAGAAGGTAACCAGCTCCCTAATACAAGATAACAGCTGCCTGGTAGACCTAAGAACAACACTCAATAGTAAAACCCATGTCCCACTGCGTACTATTCAGTTACATTGAGAAGGAAAAACAACAGCCTGCCAGAAAGAAGTTCCCTCCTAAAGTGCTGGCACAAGTCACATGACCAAGGGCAGCTGGGAAATTTGATAAAATGTCTAGCCCTATGTCAGATTTCAAAAGTGATTATAAAAAAATTAAAAAAATCAGTTTGCTCTTTTGAGAAATGGATTTAAGTGCAGAATTCTGCTGGAGCAGCACTATTAACTGGTGCGTTTTGAAAAAAAAAATGTTTTACCATGACAATATCCCTTTAAATGTTGAAAATAAACCACCCACTGACCTATTGAAGCTTGCCAGGTTTCCGTTAGCAATTTTCTTTTCATTTGCATCTTCAAGGTTTTTGCCACAGATTCCTGAAACTGCAGAAATTCTAGAACTTGATCAAATTTGGCCAAATCCTTTAAAAAGAGCTGAGGATTTCCAAACGGAATCCTGGGTTTGACCTGCCCTTATTTTATACAAATAAAACATTTCAATGGAATGCAAATATAAAATGTCCCTTGAAAGAGAGGAATATAGTTTTTCATACAAACATCGTTTATTGCATTTATTATATTATTTACATGCTGCAACACGTCACAACATAAATCTATCAAATATTCCATAGTGGATGCTGTACAATAAATACTACAATTTTATATATTGATAGTAACACAGATCAGGGTGGGAGGTTGTATAGTGTCATTTATTCTGCATATGTAAATATATAAATACTAAAAGTCAGAAGGCAGTGTTTTCTTGGTCCTATCTACCAACTGCATGCAGAAACCTGTGCTTCAACTGGAGAGAAATTGTTTCAGTTTTATCAACATAAAATACAAATAACTTATTCAGAACTGTTTGTGAGGAAGAAATGCAAAAGGGCTCATTTAATAAGAATCACAATGTGCAAAGTGCTAAACACCAGCAAATTTCAATTTTCTACCCACAATGCAACATTTTCCTCGAATTCCGATCGTACGATTCTATGGAATATTCGAATATGCAAATTTGGCCACTTCGATCATCAAATATGCAAAATTCGATCGTATCGAATAGATCGAATATTCGACCATTCGATGATCTAAGTACTTCAACTTTAAAATTTTATTCGACTGCCTACTTTGCCAGATTGAACCTACCGAATAGCAATAAAAGCCTATGAGAATCCCCCCATAGGCTTTTTTTTCTATAACCTGCTCGAATAGCATTCGTTCGATCGAACGCCTTGATCGTTCGAATCGTATGATTTTTTTGAACGATTGAAGGAAATTTCACGATTTTTTCGTGAAATCGAACGATGCTGTTCGATCGTCGAATTTTTCGTGAAATCAAATAGCGTTCAAAAAAATAGCCTAAAACTATTCGATTTCCATTCGATAGTCGAATTTAAAAGCCCTCAAATTCGTGAATAATGATAAATTTGCCCCTATGTGTTTTATTTATACCTAACCCTTAATTTCTTACAATTTCCTCTGCTTTCATTATTAAAAATGGAATTATTTGGAAAGACGTCAGAGAAACTTTTAGGGTGCCAGGATTAATGCCAATTAAAATGATTGTGCCCCTGCAGCCTCTATATAAAGAGTGGAGAATTATTTGGTTGCATCAAACATGCAAATGGGGTTAACATGACAACATGGGAACAAAAAATGAATGAACAAATCAATTCATTATCCAAACCTACAATTAATACATTTAGAAAGGTTAACAAAAAAATACAGTACTAAATGCTGTATGAAAACATTATTTCACCTGCAAAACAAGGGGCAGTTTTCAATATTTAAAGCTACGAGTCATTTGGCCACCAAATAGATGGTTGGTTGCATAATTTTGGTCTTTTTTTTAAATATTAAAGCAATCTAAATGCATAATTCATTGTACCCACAGAGAAGTCTTTACGGGAATCCCCCAAAAGCAGCAGTTGGAGACAGCTGTAAAGAAAACAGGAATGCTCAAGCACATTATGTACTCCCTGTATAGGCAGATAATAGCTTCTGGGTAGCAGTTATAGTAGTATGACTGGTTATGTGACCATCAAACTTTGGGCCAGATTCAATTCAGTGAGAAAAAGGTATATCACGTGAAAATTCGACTGAGCTCCATGGGGAAAAAGTGTAACAGAATTTGGAGAAAAGTTCCGCAAATGGAATCCCGTTCATGACATTTCCCATGATAAACCATGTGATAACTTTTTTAAATTGAATTGAATCTGGCATTTATATTAGTGCAGCCCAACCTGCTGCTTTCATTCTGAGAGAAACATTTAAGGGACTGATCAATAACGATTCTAGAATTTATTACGGATATCAAATATCATTATTACAGGTAGTGAATCGATTCAATGTTATATCAAGGAATATTGATATTGACAAGGGTGTGGACATCTCAGACTAGTTAGACCGAGATTTTGAAAATAATACAATCTTTTAATAAATGGATTTTCCTAAATTGGGAAAATTCAAGCAAATATTGAATTGACTGGAGTTTCCTAGGGCCATGTACCTTTATAGCTTGAAAGGTCTATACAATGTAGACGGACCCTTAAGCCCCAGTAGAACTTATACAGCAGCAACATCCTCCTCTACTGTTAACCTGATGGTGAAAAAGAGTACAGTGGTCCTGTTCTATCATAAAACCTAGAGTGGTAGAGTTCTTTTAGAGCAAAGTATAATTCTATAGTTTCTAACTTTCTAATTGTTGAAAATTTTAAGCTAATGACACAATAACCGGGTAATTAAATGATTGAAAATTGCCAAAACCACCTACATAACAAGGCGAGTAATCTTATTATTCTGTAACTTCCCATTGACTCTAATAATACCTTCAAGCAGCTATGAACCAATTTAATTGGCTTTAGGCAGTTACTTGAGTACAGTAGAATCCCAATTTTATGTTTTTGCAGGGGACTAAAATAGTGTAAAATCAGTGAAAACTGTAAAGTCAGGGAAATATAGTATGCATTATATATTGGTGGGACCAGAAACAAATGTTGGTGCTTATGCAGTTGCACTACAGTAGGTCCCATTATACCAAAAAAAAACACCTATTGTGCTTTATTCTAGCAACCACCTAACTGCGATGTTGCTTTAGTCAATAGGATTTTTTAAGAATGCTATAATAATTTATTACCCTACTTTTCAACCCTGGTCTTGAGTTACTTAAATTATAAAAAGTAGCACAGCAGCCCTGCTAACAGTCCTTCAAAGGTTTTCTTTAGCTACATTAGTAATGTCTTTTTTCTTTTCCAATCGTTACAGTCTCGGGTGGACATGAGGTTGCGAAACCCAACAACATTACCAATTCATACTGCATTAATTGGTCACTTTCCTTACTGGAGTCTTTGGGGATGTGCAGCTGGGAGAAGTGCTCTAAATTTTTCTTTCTTTGCAAAAGAAGTAATTAAAGAACATTTCCCATACCTGCCTGACCCTGGGGATATCACAGATTGTCAGAAAGGAAGGCTGGACAGCTTGTTAGATGGTATAACACAGATAAAGGGAACATAGCTTAGATGTCCTGAATTCAAAAGGGTTTAAAAGAAACTACTGAATTAAAAACAAAAATATTATGATTTTTTAGATGTAGGAAGAAAATGCTAAATCATAAATAGATAAAGATAATACTCCTTTAATTAATTTTAATTTGGATAATTAACAGGTTTGTTTTATTGGTTTAATGTGCGGTCCCCTGAAAACCATTTGCCCAAAGTCTATTAACAGCTATTACCCCAAGATAACTATAACTGTAGTAATAGTTTTTAGTCTAAAAAATGGGAGAAAACATAAATGTGCAATATAATCTTTAAAATAAGGAAACAAAATTACCTGCCCATGGGAGCTTACAATCTAAATTTTAATTGAGCATGAATAGTTCAACAGAAACAAAATGGTTATAATTAAGTGCACATTAGGCTGTTAGTAAAAAGGAATACCATATAGTTGATAATATAGAAAGGTACTGGAATGTTTCTTTGAAAAAGTGAAATACAAATATATCTGTAAAAAAACGAGGGGTGAGAATTAGGATGAATTGTTTATAATTGGATGAAGGATAAAAGGTACATTAACCACTTTTTTTTTTTTTAAATACACCTCCTGTATTATTTAATGGACATATGATTAGTAAAATGTTTACCTGTATATTTCAGTAGTGATTGGCCTTGCTTCTATAGAGATGGTTAAAGCAATGGTAAGCCCTCAAAACAAACTAATGTTTATTTGCTCAGAGTGATCTTCTGAGCAATTTTGCAAATTAAATTTTTTTAGTATTCAAGATTTTAGCAGTTTTTAAACTGCTTGCATAATGAATATGAAACAGTACCACCTGCTGGTTATTTCTGCTGACTGGCCTGAGAATCAGGAGAAGATTTCAGAAGAAGAGGAAAGCTTTCTGATGTTGCTCTGCTTAGAAAAGAGAAAGCAAATGAATCTATTTTTCTCTATGCAGAAAGAAAGAACTAAACATAAACTGAAAAAGTACTCTGAAGAACTCTGCAAACAATTTGACACTAATTTGCTCAGAGAGTTATATCACCTTTGATGCTTTAGACACCATCGTTATCGTTTGAATAAAGCCATGTTATTGAAAAAAAGCTTAGCTGACAATCTGATGTTTGCCATATAAAGGTCAGCTTTTGAGATATCCAATTGGTCATAATCAGACCCATATCTGACCAGTGTAAGCCTTGTCTAGCAACACCACACAATTCAATAGCTTTTGGTGATGGTCTAGCAAGTGGTGGCACTGCCTACAGGAAACAGTATAGAATCTGCATCTAAGTTTGAGAGAGAACATTTTACTTCTGGCATATGCATTCTTCTGCACTTATAAAAGAATATTACTAAGTTCAGTGTACCTTTACACGTGGAGGCAAATGAAGATCATTGCTGGTGGCTCTTGAGTAGAATGAACAATAAAATATGGGTCAATTTATTAATGAAAATTTAGGTAAATTTACTGTCTCCACTTGGTAAAGCATTATGGCAATGTCGCATATACAGTATGTCCCATGCATAAAATAATAGTCCAGATCCTGTCTCTCTGCATATGAGTTGCATCAAGGATTTGGATGAGTGTTTGGATGATGCTTGGTGCTACTATTGAACACTAATTACCCATACAACATGAATGCATTTGACTGCTCAAGATAACAATTTTGCCACTTACAACTTTGGGTCAGATTCAATTCAGTGAGAAAAGGTTTAACACATGAAAACTCATGGGCGAGATTCAGTTTTAGAAGCAAATCAATTCAGAAAAACGTATCTCATGGTTTATCAAGTGAAAACTCTATTGAAGTGAATTACAATTTTCTCTTCAAATTGAACCTCATTCTTAAGTTTTCAAGTGATAAACCATGAGACAACTTTTTCTCACTGAATTAAATTTGGCCCTTTATTAGCTATGATAAATGTGACAATTCATTAAAAAAAATTCTTTTGTAAGCAAAATGTTGCTGGAAATTAGGAAAGTATCTGGCTGTCTGTATCCCCCAGTTCAATCTTTCATAAATATGCCCCATAGTTACAGGGAAAGATGAACAATGAAACAACAGAGAAAAATAATATCATGCATTAGAATTTTAATAGTGCAAAGCATTGAGAAAAGTGTAGGGCTGGTGAACAGAATAGAACAGCAGTAATAGTTGCACAACTTAAATGACAGTGTCAATGCAAACACTTAAAACCATGGGTAAAGAAACAAAGTTGTTAACTGATTTAAGCCAAAAAAGAAAAACTTGTTTGGCTTGAGAAAACAGAGGTTGCATTATAAAGGCTCAATATCAGGAGTGCCCCCAACCATGGTCACACTCAAGCAGAGCCTCTAGTGATCCAAGATATGATTGTCATGGGAGAAAGCATGTATTTCTACCTATTAAACATTAAAGACTTTGCAAAAAGAAAAAAATATATATATTTATATGTCACTCACTGGGCTTCAGTTCAGTGAGAAAAAGGTTTTATCACATTAAAATTCATGGACCACATACAATTTGAGTTGCCATTCAATCCAGAAAACATGTCTTTTTTCATGTGAAAATGTATGGAAAAAACTGGAACTGAATTTGGAGAAATGTTTTTTCTCCTCGAGACTGAGTCTTGTTCATTAATTTTCACGTAATAAACCATGATAAAACTTTTTCTCACTTAACAGAATGTGGCCCTAAATTGGATCTGGCCCACTGTGAATTGAATCTCAAATTGAATCTTGTCTATGAATTTTCACTTGATAAACTTATTTCTTACTGAATTGAATTTGGAGAAAAGTTTTTTCTCCTTGAATTGAATCTCGTTCATGATTATTCCCATGATAAACTATGAGATTTATCACTGAATTGAAAATGACCCATTGGGGTCAGAAAACTCATGAACAAGATTTGAGATGCAATTCAATTCAGAAAAACATTTCACAGTTTATCATGTGAAAATTCATGAACAAGATTCAATTTGAGATGCAATTCATGTCAGAAAAAGTTATCTCATGGTTTATCATGTGAAAACTCATGAAAGAGATTCAATTTGAAGAGAAAAAACATTTCTCCAAATTCAGTTCCATTTTTCCCCATAGCTTTCAGGTTTTTACGTGATAAATTGTGAGATGTTTATCTGAACTGAATTGCACCTCATATTGAATATCGTCCATGAGTTTTCACATGACAAACACAAAGAATAATACCTGTTTTGTACCACAAACATTAAAGTGGAGTGATTGCTATAACTATATATATATATATATATATATATATATATATATATATTGCATATGAATTGTTTTCTAGTTGTTCCAGAATTATAAAGATAAATTCTCCCAGATATGTATGATGATATGATAACTTTGTCTTCATTTCCATCTGTATTGATGGAAAAGGGCTTTCTATAAAGTCTATACTGCGTAGCCATTTGAATGCATAGACGTGTAACGTACTATGTCCCTACTTTATATCATAGATTCCATTAGAATAGCGACAACATATTAATAGCTTTCTATTACATGTTTGTACAATATAAATAAATCCTTTATACAAAAATAAAGTTTGTGACTAAAGGAATGTCAATTTAAATAGATTTAAACTAGCACTTTAACTCTCAAACAAAAGAGACCCGCTATAGTTTGTGCAAAGAGTAGTTTATTATTGCAGTATAGCAATAATAAATACTACTTCAAAATGATATATAAAAGATCATAAATGTGCAGAATATGGACACAACGTAATAGGAAAACAGGCTACATTCAGTAACCAACAAATTCAATTTTTTTAGTCACAAAACGTCAACGGCAGAATCTATTCTATTGTGTTCAGCTCCATATTCTGCAGATTTCTGCATCATATAGTGATATTCTGCCAGGCATCCAAGGGGGATTTAACACCACAGTAAAGGGGTGTACAGTAAATAAAATTGGGGAAAGGGGAATTGCAATAAAATTCTCAAAGAGCAAAACTTTGCAAATGAAAATTGGCCTGTTGCAAGGTAATATTCTTAATTGCGCATTGCAAACCTTTAACACCTGCTCTGGAGTTTCATTAAATATATTGTCCCAAAAATCAGCTTGAGCATAGCTAATAGTTCAAATTTAGACATGTTTACTAAACACTTTCCTGACTGTCAAGAAAATGTTACTGAATGCAGATTCATCAAGTTTGAGAAAAAATATGAAGGGAAACTTTTTTTGGAACCTCAAATATTCATGCTTCAAAACCACAAAAAGTTGGCAGTTGTTAAAGATAAATGGAACAAAGTGATTTTCGTTTATGTGCAACTTTTCTTCTGTTCTAAAGGTGGCCATAGACGTATAGATCCGCTTGTTTGGCGATGAGCAGATCTCTCCCCGATATGCCCACATTGAGGTGGGAGATATTGGACTGATTCGATCGTGGGTGGTCAGATTGTGGGACTGCATTAATGAACAGATGCGGCCACGATCTGACAGGATTTTTTTAACCTGCCCAGTCAAGATCTGCCCGACTTTTCACCAGATATCTATGTGACGGTCTGTCGTCAGCTTTTATCGGCCCTTGTATGGTGGCCTTAAGACTATTCTGTCCAGGTTAATGCTTAAATAAACTAGAGCTCAAGAAAAAAAATGCTGTTGCGAAAGTGCCCAATTTATCAAGTTTTTAATAAATGTGATTGTGTATTTTCCCCCCTTGAATTCCAAACACTTATCAATTAGCCTCTATCAGTCAGAATGGTGTTTATCAATTCCAGTGTCAATTCATCAGAACATGAGTGATTGAAGTAGACCACCTTTCTGTTCTATTGGGTGTTGACAGCACAGGAAATAGAATTTCAAATCTAAAGCAATCTGTATTTTCTAGATATTTCTTAATTTGTATTTCTCCTCTATATCCTCTAATTCAAAATACATTTGTTGTCACAAACTCCACTCAACTGTCTGGAATGCTTTTTGATAAAGACATTCAAAAGGTTTGCATCACTTAGCACAGCTTCATATGTTGGCATTACATTGAATGTATGATTACATACGGATATTGTTGTTGTCATTGCTAAATATACACATCAGTTTAAGCCTTTTATATTGCATGGGATAATGCCATGACACCTGAAGTTACCTTTTCAACATTTATATATTCAATACAGTCATTGTTTCAACTACCGTTAGCTCTATGAACTTTTTGGGGTCTGAATAGTTAGCTTTGAGTAATTACTCAAAAAATTAAAATTTTAACAAAATAAATGTATCGCTCGATAACTGTTTAACAACACTTTGTGCCCATGAAATTTTTAACAATATTAATCATTCCCATCAAAAAATAGTTGTCGAGATAAGACAATCCAATGACTTAAAGGAGCAGTAACACCAAACCCATCTTGCAGTGGAACCCCTCACTACTGCTTTAATCTTACCCCTTTCACTATTTACTTCAGTGCCTGCATAGCCTATAGTAAAATCAACAGTAGGAACCAGAACCTGGATGCAATTACACATATAAAATACATTTTCAAAAACAAATCTGGAGGATAGATTTTAAAATATATGAAAAGAGACCAAAATTTTAAACACTTGTCAAATTCAATACAACGTGACTTAGCTTATTTAGGTTTCCAATCAGACTGATGATCTTGATAAATGCTGGCCATTATGCGTACAACAATATTTGTTATACAATTATACAATCACACACAAAGATACATTTTTATGTTGGCAGAGTATTGAAAAATAACTGGAAACCTTAGTTGCGAGAGCTCTTTCATAATGTTGCCCAATTTAAGCTACTGCATGCTCCATGTGGAGCTGAGGGTTACTAACAACCACTGTAGTATTCATTACTAAATGAATGGTGTTGATATCATATTTTCGTATGGTGTTAATATTGTGCCCATAAGCAATGATTATGTTTAACATCAAAAACACCAAAAATATCCATGCAGTGGGTTCCATTCCATTATAACCTTGCAGTTGGGTGGGGACCTGGAATGATTAAATCACATTATAGTGCAGCAGAGTTCTGCACCCTTATTTAACCACAGGACCACTATATCTAACACAATTCTTACAGAGGATCGTATCATACTAAAAATTTACCAGCGGTAGTAAGGCGGTGTTTGCTTTGGATGCTACTGGAAAAAGTACCCATATTTCAAAATAATAGAATTAAGCAAGGGATTCCTAAGAACATAAATGCATGTACTGAAGGACTGACTTCACTGAATGAGTTTCAAGGTTATAATATCAAACAGGCAAAATGCTGACCTCAGACTTAACAACAATCCAAACCGCGATAGGACCGGTTCATTTCTACTTATTCTAAGGCTCTAATCACTAAGCATATACTGGTAACATTCCTTTAAAAAAATATAGAACAAACCTTAAAAAGGACAGTATTAAACTACAGTACTGATTAATATACTGGGATAACCAAAATAAAAATAAAAAGTAAAAAAAAAAAAAATCACAATACAAACCACCGCAAAAAATAGGATTTGTCCTCGTATAATAGGCGTCTTGAAAAGCTAAGTCAAAAGTTACACGAATCCTATAGATAAAAAGTTTATAGTAGGTATTTTGGTTGCACTATCAATACAGTATCTGCAAATTTTGCATAAATGTTGTGTCACAAAATATTAGAGTTAATTGCAAATATTATACAATCTGGAATGCTTTACTATGAGACACAACGGTGTACAAGAAACAGAGACGCTAATAAGAAAATGAAAGCAGTCATTTTATAAAATGTATTTTTGGGATGCATTAAATTAGTAGTGCTATTAAGGTTAAATATGTCAAGTGAATAGGCTAGTTCTCTCTTTCAGTTCAGCTATTGTTTAATAAAGGAGTCATCAATGAATAGGACTTCAATCATCCCCTATGTTGCTGTCTTCATAGTCCCATGGACAGATTTCCACCATATTTGAACCTTGCATTGTTTTGTTGTGTTTAACATCTGATGCTACTGTGTCTTGCTCCAACTGTGAAGAGGAAAGGATTTCCCAAGGACAAATTTCTGCTAACCTGCATCTGTCTATGCCATGCTCATTTGATGAACTCTTCACTTTGTTTGTTTCTACTCCTAGAGTAATGTCTCCTGCGGAAGCACAGACTTCTGCACTTTTTGATTTATCCATCTTAAGCACTGGTCCTAAAGTATCCAACTCTTTTGTCTTATTTTTATCTTTTTCAGTTCCAGAGTCTTTTTTTGCAGATGGAACTTTTATTGGCATTCCAATGACCCTCTTTTTTAAAGGAGAGGTGGCCATGTTTCTCAAAGGTGATGTTGGGCTGAGAGCAGTAGTGGTAGGTGAAGCCTTGCTTTTTTCAACATTTAAAACTTCTGGGGTTTCAAAGTCCCAGGGACACACTTCAGCTCTCAGAGCTAAAGGTTGCAGCAAGTTATTATTAGAATTAAGATGGGGTTCTGGTGAGGTTAAAACACCTTCAACAAGTGGGATATTACTTTGGCCCTCTTTTTCATGTGATTTAGTAGTTTGTTTAGTTGCTGCCTGCTGATCCAATGTACTAGTATCATAAGTTGGATTTTTTTTTAAATGTTCCTCTTTTACAACCTGTTCTAGCACTTCCCTATTATTTAGGTCTGTTTTCATGTGCCCCTTTTGCTTCGACTGCTGATGCCCATGCTCACCAGTTTTGGATCTGTTATGGGATTTACTTTTTGAACGTGACGTGTGATTCTTTTCTGATTCCATTGGAGCAATCGAAACATGTTTCTGGACTTTGTTCTCAGAAGGCACAGCGGGGGGAAGATCATACATCTCCCATGGACATACTTCTTCAATGTCAAACTTATCTTTGTATCCCATAGCGGTGATAAATTTTTCTGATTCTGGTAAATGCGGGCTCATTACTTGTTGTTTCATTATTCCAGATTTGTGGAGTTTATGAATTTCCTCGATAGGACTTGATGTATGTTGCTGACGTTCCACAATTTCCTCCTTGTCAAAGGTAGCCACAGCGGGTTGATGCTCTTGGTAAATAGAGTCTGCTCTATGACATTTATCAGTGTCTTCTGCACTTCGTGTCTTGTCAGTTAGACCCAAGCTCTTATCCGTAGAGTTAGCGACTGCACTTAACGATTTTTGCAAGACAGACAAGCTGGGATGCAAAGGTTTCTTATCCACACATAGATTGTGAGCACTAGCAGATTTGCAAACCAAAGGAACATTGTCAGCAGAGAACGCTTCAAGCTCTGAACCATTTTTAGTTGGTTTCTTCCCATTTACTGGGCTATGTATTGATTTTTTACATTCATCTATTTTTTCAGTGGAAATTCCATTGGGTGTTTCGATTTCAGACCTCAAATGGTCATAGCTGCTATGGGACTTTTTTAAAGAATACAGTTTATGTTTTGAGGGTTCCTCCTTTGATTTTGCATTATGCATTACTGAGTCTTGAGGATGTTTTTTACTGCTGCCAACATTATTTTTAGGATTTCCGTGATCTGTAGTGTCTTTTTCCTCTCTTGAACATTGTCTGCTCACAGAGTCTGGAATCTCAGTAATTCGCTTCATAATTGATCTCCCCAGCCCTTTTTTGGAACATCTCTTTTTATGAAGATGAGGGTTATTTGCAATCATTTTCTTCCTCTTGTAGATCTCCAGTTGGGTATATAGTTTCTTTAGCTCTTCCTACGGAACAAAAAAAAAAACACTAAGGAATGGGTCTCTTATAGTAATGAAATCATATCACTGTTGTATGCATACACACAGGCAAAGGGCTGTAATGTAGACATGTCATAATGAAACTGAAACTTGTTATGAAGGCCAGTGTTAATGCATTGGTAGTGACTGATGGAAATGCTATCCACATAAAATTAATTTAGCCTGGAAAGGTCAGTTTCATCACATTTGCAAACTAAATCAATGAAAATAAAGCCCATGTCAGTTTAATGTGAACTTGGCATGTTATATTATCAACAAAAGGCCAAAAAATCTATCACACATTCTTTAGAAAGCTACATACACCAAAAGTACACAATAGCACTGTAGCTGGAGAAGCTGAATTGTTTGGAAGACCTGTATTTTTCTGAGAAAGCTTTGCATCAATACCCATACCTTGTTTTTCATAATATGGCCAAAACTAAATAGAAAAATAGATTTTTTTTTGGATAATTTAATGCTTACCTGTTATTCATATAGCCCTACCACATTTACACAGTTATGTACATTTATGTAGTAGGAGTTGGGCTGTATTTAGTTTCAGTGCTGCCCTAGCCCCAGAGTTCAACCCACCCTATCTTTCTGCCAATTGGTGCATGCACAGGACAGGCTGCACATGTGGTGAATGAAGAGGGGTAACCTTCATGCCTGCATGCTGCAGCTCTGCCACCAGATTTAGCCTCAAGTGTTCGGTGGTGTGCTAGGAAATTTTTTTTACAGCTTTTTGTTCTGTATAGGTACTCAAGGTTTGCCCCCACAAAAGCTGAATCCCAAGGCACAGGCACTCAGGTGCCTAAATGGAAAATGCATTTTGTGAGTGTATGTGAAAATGAAGTATTAAGAGGAAATGCATGTTGGCATGGAGAGAACATACTGGCACATTATAAATGTCAGTGTACATTGGCTGGAGTCAAACCAAGAACCCCAGTAACTGAATGAATACTAGCGCAGGAGTGCCCTAATCCTTTTTACAAAAATAGTTTTTATTTCTTTGTATATAAAGATCTTACATACATGAGTCAGGAGCAGAACCCCTTGCTTTACGCATTCGTGGCAACACGGCACAAGCACTCTAACAATCCCTTAAACTCAGTCAAACACTTTTAACCCATACTTATACATAAGAGTAAAACCTGCCACATACATAATAATATTTATAAATTAGATATTAAAATTCTAATAGATTTATGATTAATTAATCTATATATATATACGTATGCATGTTATATTTGGCTAAAGATTATAACCCTACTGGAGGTCTTGTGCCTAGGGTTAAAAGCATGGGTGGCATACACTGCCTATTTTTCCCACCACACAGGCATTGGGGGGGAGCGATTTACTAATGCTTGACCACTGATAAAGGAGACCCCATGTGAACTAATGAAATAAACACTGCCAACTTTTTCGTTTTTTTTATTTGAATTTTTATTTATTTCATATGACCAAAACAAAGGGTACCAGTCCATGTTGTACAGATGTTACACAGTATCACATTATATGGGGGCATGTTGTAAATCATTCAGCTAGAGCAAATGGGGGATGATCTAGAGGGCCTTTTCCTTGCGTGCTAATTGATGCACTCAAACTTTTTCCCATTTAAAAAAACCAGCTCCGGGTAAAATATCTCAGCTAATAAGCTTCTCACATGAATTCCAAGGCTTGACTAATGTAGGGTTGCCTTTATCATTGCATGAGCCTTTTTCGGCTTAAGCATTCGTAAACCGGTCCTAAAATGTATACATCATTTAAATAAGATGACTCAACTAACACATAACCATATCATATCAATTTCCCAATCCTCTGTTTTTCCAAAAAATACATTTTTTTAATTATATTCAGTCTCTAAGCCCTTCAGATGGCTTGTATTGTAATGCCTACCATTTTTTTCTAGTGGTTTTATACATGAATGCCTTGAGATCTTTCAATGTTTTGGTATTTAAATAATCTTTTTCTTTTCTCTAATTTATTTAAATCTGTAAGAATAAAGACCTTCCAATATTTAACACGTTATTCCAAAAAAGTGTTATATGTTGATTGATTTCCACTTTTATTCATAAAAGTAGGATCAATATTAATACCTAGCAAGGGATATTGCACCAGGAGAAATGACTGAGTTATAACAATAGATGACACCATTCATTTCTAAATATAATAGTCTAGGTGGCAAACTGGTACACGTAGAAGAAATATACTTTGTGCATACAGGTATCTGTAGTATCAGGCAGTGTCAACAATGAGTTAAGGTGTACCACTGAGTAATGATACAGCTACCAATTCCTCTATACAATGTTTATTGCATACTCATCACACAACAAAATAAACAAGAAATAAAAAAAGATCATACCCTTATATCTTCGGGATCCAAACTGTGTTCACTCCACGCAGAAGTGATACTGCTGTTGAGATATGAGCCAGATCTGCCCAAGTCTAATTCATCTTCATACGCCTCTGCTGCTATGTCATCTCTTGGGTGGCTGTGTGACCGTGACAACTGAAAAAAGTAAGAAATAATTGATAGATTAAAAACAACAAAAATTACAAACAAGACCTACACATGTATGGTATTAAGACGGGAACGACAAATATACAAGAGCAAGTAAGGAATTTTTATTAAAGAAGTTTCAATAAATAATTGTTAAAAAGAAGAAATCAATGCTTTTTTTTTTAAACAAGAGCAAAGTGCAATACATTTTAGCAGTCTGTCATGTTTACCCAAAACACAATATTACTCCCCAAAATTTCAGTATAATTGTGCCTGCCACAGATAAGTGTAAAATTTTGCACCACATACCAGACGAGGAAAAAAACATCTGTTTTGTCAAGGATGGCATTAAGCTCTCCCGCACCTTGAGCCTTATTCTTCAATGTAGGCACAGCTGACAAATTGGTTCAAATCACTGGTAAAGTTAAGGGCAATTTGTTGTACTTTAATGGGAGCTTTAAGCTTATATTTCAATGGTAAGCAATATTCCTACTAATTGTAAATAATGCTAGAGCAGGAGTTGCCAAACTTTTTTAACCCGTGAGCCACATTCAAATGTAAAAAAGTTGGAGAACATCATAAGCAAGCTAAAAGTTCCGGCGGTACCAACTAAGGGCTGTGGCATCCCCTATTTGGACTTGCAGCCTACAGGAGGCTCTGTTTGGCAGTGCACATGGTTTTTATGCAACTAAGCTAACCTTCAAGCCAGGATTTCAAAACTATGCACCTGCTTTGAGGCTGGAACTGGATTAGGAGAAAAGTTTTTTCTCCTCAAATTGAATCTTACCTTTCACATGCTTAACTATAAAATAATGTTTTTCGTTTTAATTTATATGAATCTGGCCCAGTATGACAAAAGTTATGGAATATATCATATAGATGTGGGGTGGTACCATCCTCATTTGTTCTTGTTTGTGTTGGCACAACTTCTGACAAATAATGGACCTCACACTATTGTGGTGATGCCCATCAACGAAAAGATGGAGGTACTGTACATTTTAAATTCCTTATTTGCTGCACACTGCCGTTTCTTGTTTTTGCAATTTGAATCTCAGTCGTATTTAGGTTTTTTACTTTACAGTACATTCTTCTAATTTGAGTTTCTATTAAAATGTGGAAAGGTTGCTGTCATCGTAAAACTTGTTTTTCTTAAAAAAACTAAAAAAATCAGTTTATAATGCTGCTCCAACAGAATTCTGCACTGAAATCCATTTTTCAAATTCTTGTTGCAATCTGACATTGGGCTTGGCATAATGCCAGTTTCACAGGTGCCCTCAGTCATGTGTTCTGATAAACTTCAGTCACTGTACAGCTGCACTGCAAGTTGGAATGATATCACATCCCTTCCTTTTTCCCCCAGCAGTCTATCAGCAGAACAATGAGAAGGTAACCACATAACAGCTTCCAGACATGTAACAGCCCCCTGGGAGACATAAGAATAGGACTCAATAGTTAAATTCAAGTCCCTCAGAGAATCCTCTAGTAACATTGAGTAGGAGAAACAATAGCCTGTCTGAAAACAGTTCTATTATGCAGTGCTGGCTCTTTAGGATAAGTCAAAATGAACTGAGATGGCTGCCTTAAAAATATATATGCTTGTTACTTCAGGAATAAAATTGTATATGTCAGAGTGAATTATTTGCAATGTAAACAATGTATTTAGAAATAACAACTACACCATAAAAACCATGACATAATCCCTTTAATTATACCTTGTTTCCCATAAAGCATCAATTCTTCATTGAGGCCTTTTAGCTTGAACACTGTATTACATGGCATGCCCTTTTTAGAAAATATCACTGGGAAGAGAGTGATTCTCAAAACACTTATCACCTCCTAGTATGTGCTTAAAACCAAACATACACCAGATATGCAAGGAAGCTCCCGTGAATACAAGCCAAAACAATGAAATGATCAGGCACTGAATCCCCTTCCCCCTCCATATTATAATAATAATAATAAAAAACTGAGCCAATGGGAATTTTAGATATTGTGTAATTAGTTTATTGCACACAATATATGAGGGCAATTTGATAGGATTTAGCATTAGATACAGACAGAGAAATTGTCCAATATCTCTCTTGATTTAGATGAATGTTTATGTGACATAGTTCAATGATGATGATCCAAGACAGCACACTATTCTCTGTTCATTCGTATCTAACCCTTTAAGGATTCATCAAATTTATTATGATTTGAAACTTAACAGTCTCATTTTTTTCTTGCCAGGGAGGAAGGAATACCTTCAAGTTTGATTTGATTGATTTCAAAACGTATATTCTGTACCAGTGCTGGAATTAGGGAGGGATGCACAGGGATGCCATCCCCTCACTTCTTTATTTTTGTGAAATAGCTTGCCCTCAGAGGGGATACAAGAGTTTTGCATCCCGGAACTGTCTTTTGCTCTTCTCCAGTTTTGCATACAAATAAAATGATAACAAGATAGATAAAAAATGATAGATAAAAGGAGAGAAAACATTGCTGGGAGACAAATAGAGAAGAGATAGAGACGTGTTAAACAGATGAAGAAGGTGGAGGCATCAGAGAGGGGTATAGAGAAAAGAGAGAGAAGAAAAAAACAGATGAAGCAATAAGAGAAAATGAAGGTTACGGAATAGTGAGATATATACACAATAATCTCAGGTAATATTGAATATGATGGGGGTGTGCTATGTTATGACAATACACAAGCAAAACCTGGATTGACAGCCAAGAAAAGTCATATGCACGATTTTCATTTTGGGGCCCCTACAAGTCACATACTTAGGTAAATCTATGCATACTGGCCATTAAACTGTGCATTAGAAGGAAATACCAAAATGGAAATAGCAAAATGGTTTTGCTTTAAAGTGGGTGAATCCACGCTCACCACACAGAGCATCCCTTCACTTTTTTCTCTCCAATTCAAGCACTGTTCTGCACTCATCAAACAAACAGGAACTTGTGAAATGGAGGTCAACCTCTTTCTGCTTTCAAATATTTCTGAAAGGTAACAATCATCCTGTGTTTGTGCTGATCCAGATTCCTCTGGCATGGCCCTACTTCTTAAAGTACTGAACTTAGAACACTAGGCAGGACACATGCCCACTGGTACCCTGAACCATGCTGCTCATCAAGTGCCAAGTTCAAGTCTTATAAGGAGCAAATGCCTGTGGGAGGATCTTCAAAAATACATTAGGCTTGCATGCCTGGGGGCTGGACTTTGATTTTACAGGCATTGGCAATGCAGCAGCATGTCCCGATACTAATAATAAACAAGACAAATCTTAGTTACAAGGTTTGAAGAATATCAGGGAATTTTCTGAAGAATATCAGGGAATTTTCTGCCAGTGAAGAAGCCACTGAATGGTGAACCATTTAAAAAATTAATCATGTCCCGTTGCTTTCCAATTGCCACTGCTAGATAAAAATATTGTGGCTTGGATGAATGAAACCTTTAACAGACATAAGGGATCATTTACAAACCACAATTGCACATGGAGTTGTGTAAATTTCACCACAGTAATTGCATGAATATAAACCATTCACATGTACAAGCGTCTAAGGAGACTCCTTGCAATCAAAGGAGAAGGAAAGCTACCAAAGCAGTTTATTGCCAATAGATTAGCCACAATAGTGCAAGCTATAACATATATAATATAATATATATTTATTCTGCAGAATGCTTAACCACACCAGAGTAAAGAGCTCTAGAAGCTCAGACTTTTTGTTTAGAATAGCAGCTGCCATATTAGCTTGGCGTGACATCACTTCCTGCCTGAGTCTCTCCCTGCTCACTCATAGCTCTGGGATCAGATTACAGCAGGGAGGGGAGGAGGGTAAGGGATGGAGGAGAGGAGCAAACTGAGCATGTTCAAGCCCTAGCCCTGGAGGTTTAAGCTAAACAGGAAGTGTGATGCAGAAGCCCATGTGTACACAACAGAAGGAAAGAAATGTTGTTTCTTTTGACAGAGGACTCAGAACAGCATTACTTTAGGGTTTACTTGTGTATTTATATAGGCCTTTCTGATAGAGTTTACTTAATATTAGCCTTTAGTGATGGGCAAATTTATTTGCCTGTGGCAATTCCCGCAATTTGCCACAGGCAAATAAATTAGCAAAACCCCAGCAAAATTTTGCCTGGCAAAAATTCACCAGCGTCTCATTTTGGACACGGGTGTCCATTTTTGGACGCGGGCGTCAGTTTTTGGATGCAGGCGCCCAAAAAACGGAAGCCGGCATCAGAGGCGTCTGTTTTTTCTACATCAGCAATGGGCGCCCGCGTCCAAAACGAGACGCAGTGACGTTTTGCAAATTTGTCACCATTTATTGAATTTCTAGAGGCAAAGCGAAAAGCCACCGATTCGCCCATCACTATTAGCCTTTCCTTGTCCTGTAATGCACTGTTGTACTTGGTACTGCTGGATCTTTCCCACCTCCTTTTGTGAAATTACATGCTGTGCACCTGCTGACACAGGAGAACCCTGGAGCTACTGTCAGCTTGAAGGTGGCAGTAGCTCCAGCGGTTCCCACAGCTGTCTGCATCAAAGAACACAACTTACTCATGGCTAAAGAACTGGAGGCAGACGCCATTTCACGCTATGCTGCAGAAACAATGACATGCCAACACCAAAGATTTTCAGTGTTGCTTTGTGGCTGCAGTTACACTAGAATGGGGAAAATGCTGCATTGTAGGTAAACAAAAGACTTGCACCTGAAATTTTGCACACTGCAACTGGTCGCATAATCGGTCCTTATCTGTTCTCAAGCAGTATAGTTTAAAGAAGTCAGAGTATACCTTAGGTATAAGCATCAGTCCAACTGTTACAGTCACAGTCAGATGAGTGTGTACAAAGAACAGCATCAGCATCCAATCTGGTTGAAGTTTTGACGCCAGAACAAACCTGTAATGATGACAATGGAATAAATGAACAAGAGCAAGCTTTATCTCATGGGGTCACCTGTATAGAGTCAATACAATGCAGAATTAAAACCAATTGTAAATTGTCTCAGAATCTAAGGGGCAGATTTATTAAGGGTCAAACTTTGAATTGGAATAAAAAGTCAACCATCAAATTTTTTAAAGTGCTTTTTCGAACAAAAATTGACCTTTTTCATTGGAATAGGTCCATTTTCGATCGTTTGAATCGTTCCAATGCATCATTCGATTTGAACGATTTTGGCCAAAATCCTTCGATTTTCAAAAAGTAAAAACACTTCTTAAAGGTTTCAGGAAGTCCCCATATCCTAAAATAGCAATTTGGCAGGTTTAAGGTGGCAAAATGTCGAAGAGACAGTACATGAATTTAAAAGTTTTTTTATTTTTTTATTTAATAATAAGTGGCCACTTCAAGCATTTACACCAACATTTCTAATAAAGACTTCTATATGACCTATATGTACCCGCCCTATTCAAACTGACCTAAGCGTAAGAGTACGAATAAGGTTTAGCTAGGCAGAAACTAAAGTTAGCGAAAGTTCGCTATGAAATGCTTGTGCTGAAGAATTGACGAAACTTCGCCAGCATTCGGCTGCCGAGATGCAACTTTGCATTTTAGTGAATTAGCGTAGTGTTCACGAATTAACAGCTTGTGAAGTGGCGCAAAGTGTGGCGGAGTCTTTGCAGGCAAAAAAGAGAAACAATATCATATATATTTAAAATCTAATAAAAGCTCTGAAGAACTCTTCTTTGCGTTGCCTAACATAGCAGAGAGAATGACTCAAGACAATGAAGCAGCATAACTATATTATTATTATATAAGATTACCTTATGGTATGGAACACGGCTGAGACAATAAGTTCATTGTGGACTGCAAAAGCCATGTAACGGGGCTCATGAAATGCAGATGGTACTGTCCGAACTGCGTAACAAAGATACACCCCCCACAGGAGGAAAAGAAATTCAGCTGTGAAGAAATAAAGAAAAACGAGAAATGAAAAGCCAAAATGCATTGTTAGAGCAATGTACAATAATATGCCATGAATTCCAGTTTCACCATCAAGTTTTAATACAAACATTTCACACATCACATACTACTTTCTCTTTTCTTTTAAAATAGTTTTTTAAGAATTTGAATACTCCAAAGGATTTTTTAGTATTTGACACTTTAGATAATTTACAATTCTGAATACAGTTTTTATAAAGTTTCTGATAAAAATTAGTCTCTGAATCTATTCCAACATATAATCAAGGGTTAAATATACTATAAGGTGTAGCTCAGCAACATACGGGCCAGTACACTTTTAAAGACACATTTAGTCAACTTAGAATTTTCAAGTCATTACCCCGACTGTTTGCTTATTCATGAAAAAAAACTCAAAGCTTGATTAAAAAAAAAAAAGAACAACTTCAAAAACTAGAATTGAAAAATAGCTTGACTTTTGAAAATACAACTCCCATTGACTTTGCCATGAACTGGCCAGCTTTTAGATGCAACTTTTTTATTGGGGTTTTAAATTGCTTAATAATCTCAAAAGTTTGAGTTGAGAACTTGAATTTGAGCTTCATGACTTTCACCACAAAAAATTGTGGTAAGAACAAATGAAAATTTTGATAAAATTACCCTTTAGTATGAATTTTTATCACAACTATGCTAATACCTTATTAGAAAAACAAAGGACATGGCGCCTATGCAAATCCTTGATAAAATCAGAATATAAATACATGGAGCTGTTTTCGTGCCAATAACGTTTAAACTAGTCATAATCATGAATTGACATTGTATAGGTCAGTATATTTAGACAACTCCATCAATTGCTCCTCTCAAAGGAAATAACAGAGAGAGAGAGGACCCAAAGAGGTCTTGTTACTATCAGTAATGAAAGGCTATGTTGCTTCATTAAAATGATGGAATTCTCTGGAAGGTTAAACTGACAAACTGACTTATTGCCTTGAAACATTTAATAAACCCAACAAGATGGTTTGCCACCAATATGGATTCATACAGCTTAGTTACCATCAAGGACAAGCTACTTTATTATAATTACAGAGAAAAAATAAAAATTGTTTTCTTAAATGGGCATCTACGGAAAAGCCAATGATTCAGTGCCCACGGTGGGTACTGTAATTGCTTTGCCAAGCCATTAATTCTAAGTATCTTTCAAATAATATGGTACTTAATTTACTTAGCAAGTAAACTCATGCACAAATGTTTGCTTTTTTAGAATGCAAAGCTTTTTCCTCTAAGTGTGGTAATTTAAAAAAATAATGTCAAGACCACTATCATATTCCTTCTTAGTACTGAGGGACATCTTTGGTCTAAAGACACTATCTTGAGTAAAGGAGAATTAAACCCTTACCATAAAAACCCCTACCCCCCAACCCTACACAGACCCCCTCCTTCTACCCCCCCAGCCTAGCTGCTCCCCTTTTAGAAAAAAGTCAAGTTTTCTAATAATCAAGCAAATGTTTTGAGTTTTCATGTTATTTTGAATTAAGAAAAGGTAGAACATTTTAAAAATTAGATTTTTATAAATCTGCCTCCCCTTGTTTACATTGTTGTACAAATTCAATATAGTAGGATTAGCAGCAGGATTAATGTCGGCATACATGGTAAAAGATGAGCAGATCTTTACATGATTGGGCCAGCATTTGGTCAATGACTAGATCATAATAAGGGCCTACAGAGACCTGTGGGGAAAGGACTGCATCCACATACCAATATGGTTTCCTATTCTCCAGAGGGCCACATACATAGGTCAATGAGCTGCTGGCTAGGTTTGAAGGGGCAGCTTTTATTGGTCCATGTATGTCCAGCTTAAAGGGAAACTGTCATGGGAAAACATGTTTTTTTTTTTTTTAAACGCATCAGTTAATAGTGCTGCTCCAGCAGACTTCTGCACTGAAATCCATTTCTCAAAAGAGCAAACAGATTTTTTTATATTTCATTTTTGAAATCTTACATGGGGCTAGCCATTTTGTCAATTTCCCAGCTGCCCCGGTCATGTAACATGTGCCAGCAATTTAGGAAGGAACTGCTTTCTGGCAGGCTGTTGTTTTTCCTTCTCAATGTAACTGAATAGTACGCAGTGGGACATGGGTTTTTACTATTGAGTGCTGTTCTTAGATCTACCAGGGAGCTGTTTTCTTGTGTTAGGGAGCTGTTATCTGGTTACCTTCTCATTGTTCTTTTGTTAGGCTGCTGGGTGGGGGAAAGGGAGAGGGTGATATCACTCCAACTTGCAGTACAGCAGTAAAGAGTGATTGAAGTTTATCAGAGCACAAGTCACATGACTTGGGGCAGCTTGGAAATTGTCAATATGTCTAGCCCCATGTCAGATTTCAAAATGAAATATAAAAAAATCTGTTTGCTCTTTTGAGAAATGGATTTCAATGCAGAATTCTTCTGGAACAGCACTATTAACTGATGCATTTTGAAAAAAATAGTTTTTCCCATGACTGGATCCCTTTAAGGTAAGCAAGTTAAGGGGAGCAACTTTTATTACGCATTTTGTAATTGTATAAAACTGAAAACTAGAAAAGACTAATAAATACTGAATGACTGATAACATAAAAAGATTTGGATATTTGAATATAATGAATATGCATTTAAGGGATATTCAGTGTATAATGCTAATTCTAAAATAGTCTACCATAAAATTAATAAATATATTTTTAAATTTAAAGTAAATAATTTAGTAATAATTATTAATAACATAATAATTACTTAATAACATAATAATTACTTAATAACATAAGTAGTTTTCTTGGGCAGCTTTCAAAAGACATAAAAAAAGTGAACCTACCAACAGCCATCATATAATCCCAGCGGTCTAAAAGACACATATTAAATTGTAGGTTATCTGATGTTTCTCCTTGAACAATTAATGGAATGTTTCTATCCATGTTCTGGCACACTGCTGAAGTCCACGCAACCAGAAACCACAGAACTAATAAAAGAATGACAGACAGCATCCGGATAACTCTGCAGCTTGTCATATAAGGAATGCGCTGGGCAGTACGAGACAGAAATACCTTCAGAACCCTGGAAACAAAACAACAAAATGCATTATTTGTAGGTTAGAACCCAACCAGAAAGAATTACCATACACAGTAATATTTCTAAATTGTGTTGCTTCCATTATCTATAAATATACTACATATATATTTTTAACTCCCTAAATTGTCAAAATGTAATCTAGGAATATGAAGAAATCCATAAAAATCTACATCATTCAATTAAAAATAGACTACATGTAGATGTGTCTTACATTGTCAAACTGCATTAAGAAAAAGAGACAAGATTAGATGGCAATTGCATATGGGTCACTAGTCTGTGTAACAAAAGACTATACGAGATTTGAAGGCACAGCTGAATGAGCGCAAACATAAAAAATTGTCTATGTAGATCATGTAGAAGATCTGGACCTTTGTTAGGGCAACAAAACAGTGTTAGAGGCTTGAGTAGGTTAAAGGTGGCCATACACGGGCCGATAAAATATCGCTCCAACTTGCAGTACAGTAGTAAAGAGTGACTGAAGTTTATCAGAGTCACATGACTTGGGGCAGTTGGGTAATTGACAAAATGTCTAGCCCCATGTCAGATTTCAAAATTAAATATAAAAAAAATCTGTTTGCTCTTTTAAGGATTTCAATGCAGAATTCTGCTGGAACAGCACTATTAACTGATGCATTTTAAAAAAAAACTTTTTTTCCCATGACAGTATCCCTTTAATTTCTGGTACTGCAGTTTCAGTCTTTCTTAAGCCTCCACTGTTCTCTTGGTAGCCATGCTTATACTGAAGCTTTGATTAATTATTAAGTAATTTTTCTTCTAACATTTTGCTTTTCAACCATTAGAACATTGAAGCAACATATTTTCTATAAGCAAACATATACAGCTAACATTATCATTCTTCACTAAATATATTATGTGTTCAAATCATTCCTCGTTTGACCTTAATGATGTAATGTGCCCCAGTTAAATATGATTCACAATGATATTTTGCTTTTTTTACTCCTCTGAGTGATGAAGGAAAAAGCCCAAGGCACAAACTGCACTGAACTATAATAATGTAAATTTTATCCTTGTAAGCGAAAATAACTAGCGCAACATCTAATGAGAATTACAGTATAGTAAACATAGCCCTACAGGCAAGTCATTCCATTCTGCCCTCAATAGCAGCGACCACACTTTCAGTATTCCTAAGGTTACTGAATATTACGTAGGTACCATTTAAGTCAGTCAAAACTGATAATAAATATAACAGTATTTTAAAAAATCTCCATGAAACGACTTAATAAAATTAAAAAAAACTAAAATGGGTTAAAACTGTCTTAAATAACTGTATACTAAAGTGGTTACAACTACATGGCATGCTACTTTAGGCTGCTATAGAAATGCATGTGCTAAAATTCTCCTAGGGGTAGAGAGGAGTTTAGTATTATATTTAAAGGAAAACTATACCACCCGAACAATGTAGGTCTCAATAAACAGATATTGCATAAAACAATTCATATGTAAAACCCTGCTTCATGTAAATAAACCATTTTCATAATAATACACTTTTTTAGTAGCATGTGCCATTGGGTAATCATAAATAGAAAATTGCCATTTTAAAAAATAAGGACAGCCTCCTGGGATCCTAGGATCCAACGGTGCACACAAACATAACAAACAAACTATAAGGTCACATGACTGTTAGGTCACATGAGCCAATTAACAGACAGAGTTGTGTCTTTTGCTTCCTCACTTCTTCCCTTTACAGTTAGAGTTGAAATCAGGTGATCTCTGAGGCAGCACACAGACCATCATGAAATGGTGGTTCAAGGCAAGAGATGTAAAAGGCCAATATTTACTTAAATATATATACCAGGTAGGTAAGATTCTTTAATATGTCACTTGATTTGATATAAACTATCTGTTGCTCAAAAATTCATTTTTGGGGTATAGTTTTCCTTTAATACAGTTAACCTACTTTATCACCGTAGGTGGGGAGTGGCAATTTTTTTATACCTGATACAGGTTTGGAGCAAAATTTGGCAAACATTTTCACAAATATGTAATCGAATTTAAGAAGCACACTCATGGGGTTATTTATTAAAAATCATCTTTATCTCATCTTTTTATAAAACAAAGCTTGACTCAAAGGAGAATTCAAAAATTCCTTAAAAAAAAAAAAAGCATCCCCCCTCTCTGCTTCCTGCAGCCTACTTGCTAACTCTGGCTAATGCCCCTAACTTTTTAGGGCATATTCAGGTGTCGGAGTTCACAGCAGTCATCTTCTTCTTCGTTAATCTTCATGTCTTCTTTCGACTCTTCGGCGATTCCAATGAGTTTCGCTGCATGTGCAGTTGTCCAGAACCAGAAATTGTTCCAACTGCGCATGCGCCAAAATGCCGTTGAATGCATGAAGATTACCGAAGAAGAAGATGGCTGCCGTGAACTCCAATGTCTGAATCTGCCGCAAGGGGTGAGTAAAAAGTTAGGGGCATTTGCCCGGGGTAGCAAGTAGGTTGGGGGGGAGGGGAGGGCGGTCTACAGGGGGTATGTTTTTTTTTCTTTTAGTAGCTTCAGGGTATAATAAATCGCAAAAAAATAATAAAATGGAGGTTTAGTAAATAACCCCGCAAAAGTTTTTCACCTTCAAACTAGTTGGTTTCAGATAGATCACCAAAAATAACAACTTTTTCTAATTACTTTCTATTTTCTATTTGTGACCGATTTTAATATTGAAGTGTAAAGTGTATTTTTTCCCTTTCTAAAGCAGCTCTAGGAGGGGGTTGCTGACCCCAAAACTGTTCTAAATTGATACATTTAATTAATACATTTCTTATCTTTGTCACTGCTTAGCAGAATCCCTGCAGCTGTTAGAATTGATACAATAGTTGTTAATACTCCAGAGATGCTGCTGAGAAATGTATCAACTTAGGGGCAGATTTACTAACGGTCAAATTTCGAAGTGAAAAAACTTATAAATTCGGCCATCACATTTTTTAAAGGGCTTTTTCAACCAAAAACTGACCTACAGGGCCGGCCGTACCAAGTGCGGGGCCCAATTAGAACCATTTTGGTGGGGCCCCCTAGAAGGAACTTTGCTGTCTGTCGCAGGGTCACAGAGCTGGATGGGCAAATAGTGCCTGCTTTCCCTTCTGTCCAAGTGATGGCTGCCAGTTGGGGATGAGGGTAGGCTGGGCAACTGGGGAATTAAGGGAATAGGAATCAGAGATCGCCCCATAAGTGCGGGGCCCAATTGGGCCAAATTGGTCCAATGTGCTTAAAACCGGCACTGCTGACTTATTTCGATTGAATAGGTCCATTTTCAATCAAATAAGAATTGATCAAATCATTCCATCACATCGAACAAT
This sequence comes from Xenopus borealis, assembly GCA_024363595.1. Classification (NCBI taxonomy): domain Eukaryota; kingdom Metazoa; phylum Chordata; class Amphibia; order Anura; family Pipidae; genus Xenopus; species Xenopus borealis. The sequence continues at coordinate 21,408,701 of CM044441.1, forward strand.
TTTGTACAAAATCCATAGAATTCTAGGACTTAGAAAAAATTTCAGGACAGGTTCTAGAAGGTCTCCCATAAGCTAAAATGGCAGCTTTAAGGTGGCAAAGTGTCAAATTTGAAGGACTTTAAAGGGACTTGTCGAATTTTCTTTATTAGAATCGAATTTTGGCCTATTCGATAGTCGAAGTATCCCAAAATTTCTTTGAAATTTAAATTTTTTAAATTCTAATTTTATTCAAATATTCACTTCGACCCTTAGTAAATGTGCCCCTTAATGCTGCAAAATTGTAACAGTTTAGAATCTGAACCTGAATTACTGAGCTACCAGACTCAAACACCAGAGATATGAACATTCAACTTTAAACTTAGATTTAGGAAAAACAGTAAAAAATAAATAATGGAAAGTAATTGAAAAAGTATTTATTTATGGGGAACAATTTGAAAACAACTGAACTGAAAAAAGTGTTTAGAAGGTGAACAAACCCTTTAAATACAAATTGAATCCAGGTCCCGTGAACCCTTCATTTGTAATTAACACATTAACACTGCATGTACATGCAGTGAAAAATATGCATTCCATAGGCAAGTGCAAGGAAAAGAAATAAAAGCTTATGAAGTCAAGTTCTTAGATGGTATGTTGCTGAAATGTCACACAACAACATATTCATGGCTCACTGGTGTTCACAATGGCATATTTTAATGATGATATTTTATTTTGCTGCCTTTGGGACCAAATCAAGAAGGTTCGCGCTTGAGGTGTAATGTTACTTGGGATACCATATGTATACATACAAGAATAAGCTCCCCGGTTCAGTAGAATACATATAGCTATGATTCCCTATTTCTTTCTTTTCACATGTGTATACATGGTTTCAGTAATAATGTAATATATAATTATGATAATATAATTAATTAATAAAAGAATGGTAAGCTCCACTGGTGCACAAGCTAATGGGAATTATATCATATGTTGCGAAACAGTTCAAGATATAGATGACAATAATCATGATATATGAACCCGCTTAGCTATTGTGGTTCAGAAACAAAGGATTAATCTCCAGCAACAAATATGATTATCTGACCACTTTTTATGCAAATCCTTGCAAATAGGACAAAATAAATCCAAAACAAGCAAATACGGCAAACACATGAATTCTTTGCTTCTACTCTGCCATAATTTATTAATGCTTTTGGTATTATAATATTCCTTAAAGGAAAAGTAAATGTTTTTCTTTTTCTTTCTGTAAATTTGCTCTAAACAGCCCCCCAGATTAATGTACCCTAGTCCCTGCTGCAAGTCTGCTCTGGTTTCTGTGTTATCAGCAGCTTGTTTCCCCTTCTTCCTGGTGCAGAGTGAAGCCCAGCCCCTTAGTTTACTGATCAGTCCATTTGCTGCTGTTCCACAATAGAGAGGAAGAGGGAGCCAGTGTTTCATTAGTAAGCTAGTTTCCCCAAGCAAAAGGTGCTAAACACACTGGTCTCTGCTATGTCATAGTATGCAAATGATCTTCTGGACTAGTCCAAGATATAAGGTCAGCTCAGAAAGCTAAGGGGCGGGGCTTCACTCTGCACCAGGAAGAAGGTGAAACAAGCTGCTGATAACACAGAAACCAGAGCAGACTTGCAGCAGGGACTAAGGTACATTAATTTGAGGGGCTGTTTAGAGCAAATTTAGAGATAGAAAAAAAAACGTTTACTTGTTCTTTAATCAATTCCTGTGGCAGTGACATTATTTTCCATCGCCATATATTTTGTTTACTAAGAATCTTGCCGACTGTAGGCAAGTTTGGACAATCTCAGTCCTAGTTTTTTTTTCTCCAGTTTCTCTTACTAGTCTAGAATGATATGGTACAGGTATAAGATCCATTATCCAGAAAGCTTGGGACTTGGGATTTTCCAGATAAGAGTCCTATTCCATAATAATGGATCACCATAAGGGCAAAGACACATGGAGATTCGGCATATTTAGTCACCCCGAAACAAATCACCTCTACTTCTGGCGACTAATCTCCCCTGAACTGCTGGCTAGAATCTAAATTGCCGGCGGGGTGGCACTTGGAGCACTTCGTTTTTCAAAGTCCCCCAAAGTTGCCCAACAAGGAAACTTCAAGCGACATTGGAAAACAAAGCGCTCCGAGTGCCATCCCACCGGCGATTCACATTCTAGCTGGTGGGAAGGCAGTTCGGGGAGATTAGTCGCACGAAGAAGGGACGATTTGTTGTGACTAATCTCCCTGAATTTCCATGTGTGTCTCTTTCCATGTGTGTCTGCTAAGAAAAAAGTAAACCTATAACACAATAGGATTTGTTTTCTGCCAATATGGATTAATGCAGCTTAGTTAACATCAAGTACAGGTACAGGGCCAGTTATCCAGAATGCTCAGGACCTGAGGTTTAGGGATTGTTCTGTAATTTGGAGTCCCATATCTTAGGTATAATAAAAAAATGTAAGCATTGAACCAAATAGGATCATTTTTAAAGACTGGAATTATTTGGTAATAATGGTCATTATGGGAGAAGGTCTTCCAGTTATTCCAACATTCTGTATATGGGATTCACTGAGGATCACTAGTAGTAAATATACCTGTATAACTTGAGTGTCACCGTTCCATAGACGGTTGCGTAGCCCAAAAGTCGAACCCATCTGAGAAGAATGCATCGAAAAGTGCTTGGCTCAAAATATAATATGACAACCTATGTAAAAACAAAATAATGACAGTTACATATAAATCATGTATGTTTCTAGATGCCTGTCCATAAATAGATACTTTTAGTTTCTGAATATATATATATACAGTACATACCTGGAAAAAGAACTACTATCAGATCTTACACTTCATACTTGTTGACAAAATACACATAATTTGTCAGGTGAATTGGAACGTACAAAGCAGCTGCAATGGTGCCCTCCAGGACTGTTTTAACCACCTAATTGCATCTGGGGTCAGTAAATTTATATCTGAATCTGGAATGTATAAGAGAGCAGGGGCTATTGGCCTCTATCCCAGTGTAGAATTTATTTTTATCCCAGTTTCTAGTGGAGTTTGCAGAAAGCACTATTAGTAGTCTTGTGGGGTTGCCACCTTTCCCGTTTTGACCCAGAGAGGCTGATTTTCGGGAAAGGGTTGTCCAGATCAAAATTGCCTGCCTGGTTTTCCAAATTAGGAAAATGTGTCAGGACTTTCTGATTGACATGGTGACTGGACAGTCAACACTCCGAATATCATAGCCCCACCCCAGTGACATGGCCTGCCCTTGTGATGTCACCATCCCACCTTCGTGACATCATCACCTGTTTTCTTGCCCAGAGTTTGTAGCAGGGAAAGGTGGCAACCGTAAATCTCCCAGAAATTATCACTTCCCATATAGACTGGGCTTTGAGGGTGGGCTATGCAGAAGATGCCAGGCACTTGGCATATTTGCTCCTTTCTGTTCCTCCCTTTATGGAACATCCCACTTTTAGTCATTTTTACTTCTATCATTTCAAGAGGGCTTTATGCTCCCTGATAAATGGCACTTAATGGCTCATTAACAAAAGCAGTGGTCTGTGAAAAGCCCAGTTTAACAATCCAACTCACCCACAAAGCAGTATTTTCCCCAGAAGTATTGTAGTGGACAGCTCTTAATAGTGTGTGCCACAACTTGAGCATGATTCACCAATAGGGTTGCCACTCAGCTGGTATTTTACCGGCCCAGCTGGTAAAAGACCTGCCAAGGCTGGAGCCGGTATTACAATGTAGAAGCAGTAAATTTATAATACCCTTAACAGCCCCCAATTTATAAAGCCCTTGACCCGCCCCCAATCCGCTCGACACAACTTTTCTCAGCCTACTTGCTATATTGCAATTTTGCTCCACCCCTTTATGTTACAGCCCACACCTTGTGCATCATGGACCACACCTTTTGTTCCCACCCCCACCACCAGCCTGTTGAAATTTTATGAAAAGGTTGCAACCCTATTCACCAATACAGGTGATGCATCAACAACAGCATTAGTGTCAAATTTACTGGACCCAGGTGAGCTACGTTTGTTGTTGGATTGCCACCTTTGTTCTTCAGCAGGACCAGATGGGGGGCGGATGATGTTTTGGGAGTTGATTCAATTGTGTTGTGGGGCGAGACCATGACATATTGGGGTGTCAGTGGAAATTATGGGGGCGGGGCTATAACATGGCAGTCAGTGTGTGTGATTTGGTATAATCTATAAAGTGCAGACTTACTACAGTAGACTTCCTAAATTATAACATTACCCATAATTACTTTTCCTGAAAGTAACAGGCACCGAATATGCTGAACCATTGAGAAATGTCTGTGACCAACGATCCAAGTAAAAAAACACTGCACATAGGCCACAATCATACAAAATGTTCCACACAGGAAACCTAGTTGTATACAGTATAATAGTGCAAATCAAATGAGACCAATTAGCTATCAGGCATCTTTAGAAAATGTGGAAAGAAAAACGTCACTTTAGAAATCACTGTACCATAAAATGGTGAAGATACAATGAAGTAAAAAAATCTTTTCCCATGATGCCTTTATGGTGTAGAATGCACACTAAAGTCTTTACAATTGAAATCCCACATTCATGTCTACATGTCTGTAATTCCCCATCACATTCAGTTGCCGTGTACACACCGTTTAGATAGGCATGTGCTAACGGCATATCAGCAGAAGTCTCTCAATTAATTGAAGTTGTGATAAATCTAGAAGCAGAGTCTCTCAAAGGAGCTTTAAAGGAAAAAAGTAATTAAAGGGAATTATCTCACAGGGAAAATGATATGCGACTGAATTGTTTTTATGATGAAAAAAAAAAGAATGGCATGTGGCTGCAAAAAGGAAAGTAAATAGCTCATAAAAGCTATGCGATGATTATGGGGCACATTTACTAAGGGTTGAAGTGAATATTCAAATAAAATTAGAATTAAAAAAAATGTGAATTTTAAAGTACTGTAGTGTATGAAGATCTACATTACAGAAAGATCAGTTACTGGAAAACCCCAGGGCCTATGAATGATAAATAACAGCTCCCATACCTGTACCTGAATGTTTAAGACCTGAGGTTTTCTGGATAAGAGGTATTTCCATAAATTTGGATCCCTACATAAATACATTTAAACATGAAATAAACCCAATAGGATTGTGTTGCCACCAATATGGATTCATGCAGCTTAGTTACCATCAAGTACAAGCTACTGGTTTATTAGTACAGAGAAAAAGGTAAATATTAAAAACATTTGAATTATTTGATTAAAATGGAGTCTGTAAATCATAGCTTTCTAAATAATGGATGTTCAGAGAAGGAAAAATGTATCTGATGTGAGAACCATGTGCAAACACTCTTCAACCTCATGGTTACACATTAGGCCACAGCAAAAACGACTAGACCTGGAAATTGTGCAATAAAAAACATGAAACATGGCTGTGGAAAAAAAACAAATGAAATAGTTATGGAAATTATTCATTAGGGGCAGATTTACTAAATTCGTGTGAAGGATTCCAATATTCGCGCGAATAGTCTCGAATAGTCTCTTTTCGATTGTGCAACTATTTGAATATGCAAATTAAGTATAATTGACCATGGAATATTCCGTCGCATCGAATAGATCGAATAACTATTTATCGCCAGTCGAAAAACTTGCCCTTTAAATTTTTATTTGACTGCCTACTTCGACAGATTGAACCTACCGAATTGCAATATAAGACTATGGGAAGTCTTTTGCCGAATTTCAATCTTACGATCGACCGCTTTGAATGTTCGATTCGTACGATTTTGGCGAATATTCAAGCGTTTTTTCTGTGACTTTTCGTAGAATGGTTCGATCGTACCATTCTGGTGAATAGTCGAAAACGCGTGCAAAACCGGCGTATATTTTTTTCGATTTTGGCGAATATTTATTCACCAAATATTTGCCAGTCGAATTTGAGGGCTAAAATCCCTCAACAATTCGACCCTTGGTAAATCTGCCCCTAAGTGTCTGGAGAATTGAGCATGAAGGTAAGGACTCTTCTCAGCACTTTTGTTCTCCAGTTTTCAAGATATTAGTGGTTTTTAAAATGTTAATATAATAAATGTGATACAAAAATATCATCTGCTGGTCATATCAGTCAGTTGGCTTCTGTCAGTTAAAAATGAATTCCCTGAGAAGAAAGAACTGACAGGTGACTCTTCTCTGACCAGTAACTTCTCTTGTAAGCAGAGCAATAGCTTAATACTTTCCTCTTCTCGTTAACTTACTTTGCTAACAGTGGCTGATTTACTAAAATGACCAACAGGTGGAGCTGCTGCTCCAAATCAGCTATAGAAGTGGTTTAGAAATGCTAATGTTGTGAAAACAAAAAACAATTAATGTCAAATGCAACAAAATTCTGTAAGCATGTCTGCAATAATCTCTTTTGTGCATTTACATTTCCTTTTTTATAACCTTTTGCATCAGCCAGATATATACAGATATATAAATATAAGTATTACACAAATCTTTATATAAAATGTTTGTGCTACGTCTGCCATTTTTTCTTACACATTGTCATTAAATGCTGAATTATTGAAAGATTTCTATTTTGAAGTAAACACTTTAATATTTCTATTTATGACATCCTTTGGAGAATTTGACACATAATAAGCACAAAGCTCTTGGGGGCTCTAAGAGACAGAATGTCTGGTCTTGCTCCTTTTATGTAATGGATGTCAAGTGCAAAAAAAAGGAAGTGGTAACACAATAGCTTCTAATCATTAAACCTGACACTGGCAAATGTAAAGAAAGGATGTGCAATTAAGAAATAAAAATCTCCAATAGCAGACAACATGTGCACTGGATGTGAATAAATTGTATTATACATACAGGAGCTCATTTATAAAACCTCTTTTTTTGTGGTTGAGGTTTTTAGGGGGAAAACTTTTTGTGGAAAAAAAAACCCTCAGATTTTTAGGGATTTACCATACCCCAAAGCTGCTAAAAATTCAAAAATACTCCATCTCAAACCTGTCAAGTTCATGTATGTAAAAGTCAATGGCATATGTCCCTGAAGTTTTTTCTTGATATTGTGATCTGCTTTGGATAATACAAAAAAGTATGGGTTTATGTCCGTAAATTTGATAAAGTTAGCAAGTGAGGGAATACAGGGTTATGGGAGATAGCTCATAGTACTAGTTGATGCACGGACTAGTCCCATAGCCATTTTGGAGCCAGGACGGAATTTTTTCCCCTTCTGAGGCTAATTGGAGAGGCTTCCTCTGGATCAACTAGCAGTGAGGGCTAGTCCACACGGGAATATTCAGGGAAATTTGTCGCCTGGCGACTAATCGCCTCACGAGGCAAATTTCAGCGGTGTGTGTGAATAGGGGCAGGCGACTTTACATTTTAGCGGGTGCGAGACACGGGTAAGCAATTCTGGAAGATAAGTCTCCCCAAAGAAGCGGCAATTAGTTGCCAGGCGACAAATCTCCCTGAATCTTCCCGTGTGGACCAGCCCTTAGGCAGTTTAAAAAAGTTAAAAGGTTGAGCTTCATGGACGTGTGTCTTTTTTCAACTTAACTAACTAACTATGTAAGTCAAGTTTTCACATCAAATTTCTGGAGCGTCAATTCTTATCCTACAATTGACACTCCAAAAATGTTATTGAATTATCTCTGCGAAAACTCGACAATTATCGGACAAAAACCCATACAGGTATGGGATCTGCTTACCAGGAAGCTCCACATTACAGGAAGGCCGCCTCCCATAGAGTCCAGTTAAATCAAATAAGTAGCATTCTTCAAAATGATTTCCTTTTTCTCTGTAATAATGAAACAGTACCCTGTACCTGATCCCTACCAAGATATAGTTAACTATCATTGCAGGTAAAACAATCCTATTGGGTTTAATCCACCATTTTTAGTAGATTACAGCAAATTACAAAAATATCTGGAAAACCCTAGGTCCCAAGCTTTCTGGAAAAGTTCCCATATTGTAATCTAAAAACTGCTAAAATCTTGAAAACCAGTATTCCAAAATGTAATTTTGTTGGAGGTTTTATATTTCCTTTACCACCAATCAGTTTGTCCCTTTTTTGGTCTTATTAGTACATTATTATGAAATTTTTAAAAAAATGATTGTACAGTATATATGTTAAACCATACTACATTACATTTGAGAACTTTGATCTATGATCAACGTGTGATTCATATTTTTGACATATTTTCTAAAATGAAAATAAATTTGCTCCCTAATGGGTCAGACTCACAAATCCCAAAGGAGATGTCCTATTCCTTAAATAAGAAGCTCTTCTGGTTTCACACATACACATACACACAGTATTCCTTTGAGATTACTTGCTGCAACCTCACAGTCCTGCTGGCTCTCCCAGCTCCATGGTAGTGGCTGGATAATGTTTCCTATGCATTTGTTACATTGTCACTTAACATAATTTCCATATCAAAAATGGGGTCTAGAAATGGAAAAGCCTGAAAACGTCTGGTTTAAAGTGTTGGTACAGAAAATATAATTTGTATAAAGAAATTTGAAGGTTGTCCTGAAACCCTAAGAAGCTCCCTTCCTAAGGCTGTATTAATTTTATTTAGGTGGAAACTATCCTATGCAACATTTCTGTATCATTACTCCCCCTTTACTAGAATACAATTCCTGTTTATACACACGATCATCTGAAGGAAATAATTTACTTTTCTGGCAGTCAAATGAGACAGCAATGCCGGGAAGTTGAGCTCTTTATCTCTACCCAGTCCTAATACTGGTTTTAAGCCTTAGCTACCAATTCCTTTGTCACACTCTTTTGAGCTTGAATGAAAACTGAAGCTCATTTGTATCACCTTTCTCCTACTGTCATCTCATGAAGGTGGTGGGGGAAGACTCTTCTCAATACATATTCTTTTGCTAATCTGCTTCCAGCAGGAGGATGAAAACAGATGTGTTGGGCGGAAGCTGTTTTTTGTTGTTTCAACAAAATAAGTCATTTCAAATTCTCCTGCCAACAGATTTGGAAAGATTTGCAGGTGTGACAGCATTGTGCAATTCCAGAATAAAAGGAATAATGCGATAAGTGGAAGAAACATCAACAGAAATCTCAACTGTCAAGTTACAGCAGAAACGACAATTAAAATTAATGTTTCCGTAGTAAATAGATCCTAATTTATTGTTATCAATGATCAAACAAACTGCACATAGATGAAAATACAGGTTTGGGACCTGTTATGCAGAATGTTTGGGCGTTTTCCAGATAACAGATCTTTCCATAATTTAGTCTACTAGAAAATCATGTAAACATCAAATAAACCCAATAGGCTGGTTTTGCTTCCAATAAGGATTAATTATATCTTAGTTTGGATCAAGTACAGTCTATTGTTATATTATTACAGAGAAAAAGCATATATTTTTTTTAAAAATTGTTTTATTTAGATAAAATGGAGTCTGTGGGAGATGTCCTTCCTGTATTCATAACTTTCTGGAAAATGGCTTTCTGGATAACAGATTCTATACATAGCCAATACACTAATGGATTCTGCCTATCAGGCAATGGGTCAGATTCAATTCAGACAGAAAAAGTTATCTCAAGGATTATTATGTGAAAACTAATGTATGAGATTTAATTTGAGGGGAAAATACTTTTCTCCAAATTCAATTTCACATAGACTTGAATTGAATCTCATCCATGAGTTTTCACATGATTTCATATGCTTTGTTGCATAATGGACCAGATTCAATTCAATGAGAAAAAGGTTTGTCAAGTGAAAAGTCATGGACGAGGTTCAATTTGAGAAGCAGTTCAATTCAGAAAAACTTATCTCACTGTTTATCACGTGAAAACTCTATTGAAGTTTATGGGGAATAAAATTGGAACTGGATTTTGAGAAAAGCTTTTTTCTCGTTAAATTGAATCTCGTCATCAATTACTTTTCACGTGATAAACCATGAGATAAAGTTTTCTCACTGAATTGAATCCGGCTCATTGTGTTTTAATATGTAACTCAAATTGCATTGCAACTGTTGGTGACAAACTATTGGAGTAATGTGTTAAAGGTTGTTAAATGAATTTAAAAAACACAAATGCGGAAATAATATTTAGTTTGCTGATTTTATTTATGTATTGCCAATCCACAAAGATATTAAGTGGCTTGTCCGCTGGACATTTTCAGCAATATGCAATGAATCTAACATATATACTTACAGGAAAACTTATTTATAGACCGTAAAAATTCCATCTTCCAGCAACATATTTTGGGAATACAGGTATGGGATCTACTATCTGGAATGTTTGAGAAGTAGGGTTTCCCAGATAAGGAATCTTACAGCACTTTGGATCTCCATACCATAAAAATTATGTAAACTTTAAGGGGGTTATTTACTAAAACTCAGGCTTTTCGGAGCAAAAACTCAGAATTTTAATGGAATAAAATTTTTTTTTTTTTTAAATGGAATAAAAATTTAATGGAATAAAAATTTTTTTTTACATTTATTATAACCTATGCTGAAAAAAGCTTCAATCTGAACATCTGCCATCTCAGACCTGTCTAGGTCATGTATAAGTCAAGATGTCCCTATCCTAATTTGAAGATATTGTGGTTTGCTCTGGGCTTAAACTAATAATCTGATAAATTTGTGGTTTTTGAGCAAAAAACCCAAAAGAATTGAGATTCATGAAGAAAAGTCCAAGAAAAGCGTATTCGGGATTCAGGTTTTTCTCTTGATTTTATTGTTTTTTTTCCTGATCTGATTTATTCAAGTTTGGTTGAGCTTTTTTAATTTTAGTTCTGAGCTAAATTTGGATTTTAGTAAAAAAAAAAAACTAAATAAAACCAATAGGATTGTTTGCCACCATGAACATGGATTCAGGCAACTTAGTTACCATCAAGTCCAAGCTACTGTTTTATTATTACAGAGAAAAAAAGAAATGAATTAATCTGAATTATTTGATTAAAATAGACTCTATGGCCCTTACCTGTTCAGGACAAAAGGCTCACTAAACAGAGAATTCAACCTCCTCTGTGTACACTTTTATATGCATCCTGCAGTTAACTATGTAGCATTTTCTGTAGATTGTTAAGGAGGGGGCGGTGGGAGAGGTTTATGGAAGGTTTATCTTCCCTTTAATTAAATGTGACATAAAAAAGCTGAAAAGAGAATGTGTTGTTTCAGCGAACCGATAAACCATCGATATCTTGACAATGGCTAATTTATATCAAGAGGGATAATAGTCTGTTATCCATCATAGGAATTCAATAATAGAGCAGATTCACTGTTTAATAAAAGAGAAAAATGTGACATTTTGCTGGGCATAAAATAAATCATTATTGTCTGAACTTTACATTTTCTTGCCGTCTCTTTAGTCATCTGTGGTATTGATTAATTACCCATCCCCTTTTACTAATGAAAGAGACGGCAGGCATAACGTGTGCTCAATAGGCAGATATTATGTGCAATTAATAATTCATACCATGGCCTACATTTCCACTTAATACAAATAAAAGTACTTTTTTGTGCTTAATTAAAGTAATAACAAAAAACAGCATTTTTACATGAAACAAGAAAGAGTAGCTGGATCCTCTTTGTGCCATTAACCAGAGTTTGCAAATCCAGTTTGAACCCAATGAGCGATGATGGCTAAAGGTGGATTATGAATTTTAGTATCAGGGTCATAATTAAAGGAGCACATTTATCAATGGTCGAATTTCGAATTGAAAAAAATTCGACCATGGGAATAGTTAGGGAATTAAAATCCTTTGAATTCGAATATCGAATTTGAAGGATTTTACCGCAATTCGATTGGTCGAACGATCGAATAGGAAAAATTTGATCGATCAAATCTGTTTTGTTCAATTAAAAATAATGATACCCAATTCGGTAGCTTTGATCTGGCGAACTAGGTGGTCGAATAAATATTTAAAGGGGAAGTATTTCGACCATCGAATAGTCCAATAAAATTTTATTCGAATATTCGAACTCGAATATTCAACGGTCGAATTTGCATATTCAAATTCGAATCTTTTTAAAATTCGATCAAACTTCGAATTCTTCATGTGAATTTAGTAAATCTGCCCCAAAGTGTTACTTCTTCATTCCCCAAATGAGCATTTAGGGAATGCTCTGTAGGGACAGAAGCTGCTGCTGTAACATATCAAATTGGAAAAGTTTTTCATGTTGGCCCCAAAGCTTACTTATCTTCTTCTGAGCGAGAGTGAACATAACACTCATTTGAACTGATTTTAAAGATATATTGTAGAAAAAGAAAATATACTCATTGAAATTAGGGTCGCCACCTGTCTGAATTACTTTTTCTGGCCTACAGGGAGAGTTGCTGCTCAATGACATTATAGGGGAGGGAAATGGACAGGCTGGTGATTTCATGAGGGTGGAGAATGGGTCTATGATATTAGGGGTGCAAATATGGGTGGATTAGTGAAATGTAAAAGGAGGGTTTACACTTTTGTAATATGTACACAACAATGTAGTTATTTAGCTAATTATTATAGTGGCTGGGAAAATGACTTCCTAAAAGCTAAAGGCCCTTCATAGGCCATATGGGTCAAATACATGGATTTCCAAATCGATATACTGTAGATATGGGATCTGTTATCCAGAAAAATGTTATTGAAAGCTCAGAATTACGGAATGGCCATCTCCCTCAGAATCCATTTTAATAAAATAATTGAACTTTTAAAAAAATTATTTTCTTTTTCTATGAAATAATAAAAAAGTACTTTGTACTTGATCCCAACTAAGGTATAATTAATCCTTATTGGAGACAAAACCATTTTTTTTAAGGTTTAAATGATTTGAATAAACTTATGGTACGGTGATCCAAATTATGGAGAGATCCCCAGGTCAAGGGCATTCTGGATTACAGGTCCCATACCTGTATTAAGGTAGGACACACAGGTCAAATACAGGGTCTTCCACGCCAATATATATATATAATAATTTTGGGCAAACTGGTCAAAGGCATATTCTTTCATTTCATGTATTGCCGAAAGGCTAAAGCATACATTAAAGATATATTTTTCTTAACACCGAAAAAAAAAAGAATTAATCGCAGTCCCACATTACTCATTAATATAAATTACTAAAGACGAGCCTGCAGAATTACTGATCAAATGACATAGTTCATTTGGGTTGAAAAAAAAGGCAATTATCCAGCAAGGTCAGACCCTCTCTGTAACACAGTGTAGTGTGTTGGCTGTGGGCCTCTCTAAAAATACATACATCCACACAATACAATACATACACAAATATACAAACATGACTGGCATAGGCCTTACCAGAGATATATAAAAAGGCAACATTATGATTTTATCCCTTGAGGCAATAAATGCAACAGAATATTTTATTAGCTTTCGCAGATGCTGATTGACACTGCACACAGTTGCAGACACTGGTATGCACAATAACATTCAAAATCTTCTGGATTAGGTAGGTTTGCAATGTTATTTACTATATATATAATACACAAAAGCCGTCAATATCTTGTAAATTATATTCTTATAAACGGTGAGTTCTGATGTCATCGGTTATAAACCGTGAGTTCTGATGTCATCTGTTATAAATGGTGGGTTCTGAGGTAATTTGTCACATGACTCACTGAAACGTGTGCATTATAATAAATAAAGTAAACCCCTTCGGCCTCGTGTTTTCATATAGTCATGAAACTCCTCAGTAACTTAGAATATCCTTATAATTTACAAGAGGGGGTCCATTATTCACTATATATCTGCCAGGCCTGCAACTCGAGATCAGAACTTTCCATGGAATAAACCTGTAATACAAGTATGGCATCCGTTATCCGGAAACCCTATATATGGTTTGTGTGAAAGAGTGTAGGGGTGTGTGTGTGTGTATGCTGGGTTTTAATTTGGAGGGGTTGAACTTGATGGACTTTATCTTTTTTCAACCCAATTTAACTATGTAACCCGCTGCACAGAGGGGTAAGTAGCAACTTAGGGGCATTTGCCCCGGGGGATAGGTAGGCTGTGGGGGAGCAGTTGGAGGGGGGTCTACGGGTTGGCGGTTAGCGCGGGAGGGGTGGAATTCTCCTTTAATGTTTCAATGATTCTCTACTGGACTTAAGGTATGAAGATCCAAATTATGTAAAGACCCCGAAGGGCAAAACCATGCCCACATCCTATTTGTTAATATTGCCTAGATTCTGGCCATGTGCAGCTTTTATTAAGCTTATTTGATCATGTTTATTGACATTTTCATAGAGAATCATTTCAATGGTTCCAAGGCAATAAACAAAAGGGTTGGTGTTCTAAAAGCTTGGAGTATACTGTAATTTCTTTATGGCTTTATTGCAATTTTCCCTGCAGTGCTCTAAGAGCATAAACAAATGATATTTAGAGAAGCAAATATAACTTATGCTTACAGAACAGCAAACAAAAGGGGTATGTAGGTCACACAGCTTTATCGCTTGAAGGAATATATAACTCGTAGTTAAAATGCAGTTAGCAGAAAATACACTGTTTTTGCCATGAAGACAATCACAGTGAAGAAAGCACAAGTTCTACAAAGCAAAAAGTATTGCATATTTTTATTAAACCAAGCTTGTCCAAACTGAGTTTTTTTTAGTTTTTGCCCAAAAAACTGGACCTGAAAGAAATTGAGTTTAGAAAATAACTCTTCAATGGGAGTGTGTTGGGGGTTCCTTAATTGGAAAGATCTAGGGGTTTTTGTGGATAACAAGTTGTCTAATTCCAGGCAGTATCATTCAGTGGCTGCAAAAGCAAATAAAGAAGGGCATCAACTCAAGGAATGAAAACATAATTTTGCCTCTTTATAGGTCCTTGATAAGGTCTCACCTGGAGTATGCAGTGCAGTTCTGGGCTCCAGTCCTTAAAGGACAACTAAACCATAAAATTGGATATGGCTGAAAATGCTATATTTTATATAGTGAACTTATTGCACCAGCCTAAAGTTTCAGCTTCTCAATAGCAGCAATGATCCAGGACTTCAAACTTGTCACAGGGGGTCACCATCTTGGAAAGTGTCTGCGACACTCACATGCTTAGTGGGCTCTGAGCAGCTGTTCGGAAGAAAAGGTTGACCTGTAATATAAGCTACAAGGCTGATTATTAAATTCTGATACTAACTGCACTGGTTTCTGTGCTGCCATGTAGTAATTAGTAATTATCTGAATTTATTTTATAGTCAGCTGTTTATTGTGAAATATATATTCTATGTGTACTGTATATTGTGAGCGGATACGTAAGCTCAGTAAGTGACAGCAGCACAGAGCATGTGAATCAGTGAATCAGTAGAAAAGAAGTTGGGGAGCTACTGGGGCCACAGATCTTTACTGCTAAAGGGCTGTGGTTGTCTTGTGCTGGTACACAAGCCCAAAACAAAATTTACAACATCTCTACCCTACCTCTTTAGTTAAACTTGAGTTTTCCTTTAAAATCATATAAATGAGTTGGAGATGACTGTGCAGTGACTGTTTCCCTGGCTAATTCTAAGCAGTAATAATGTTCACTCTTTAGTAAAACTTCAAGTCAGAGGCCATGCCCTGTAGGGACAGAAGCTGCTGCTGTAACATATTAAATTGTAACAGTTTTTCAAGTTGACCCCAAAGCTTACTTATCTGATACTGAGCGAGATTGAACATAACACTCATTTGAATTGATTTTAAAAATATACTGTAGAAAACGAAAAACCCCTGAAATTAGGGTTTCCACCTTTCTGAATTACTTTTTCTGGCCTGTAGGGGCAGTTGCTTCTTGATGACATAACAGGGGCGGTAAATCGACAGACTTGTGATTTCATTGGCGGGGGTGGAGAATAAAATTAGGGTGTGGATATGGGTGGATTAAGGAAATGTAAAAGGAGGGTTTACACTTTAGCCCAGTGGTCCTCAAACTTGGCCCTCCAGCTGTTAAGGAACTACAAGTCCCACAATGCATTTGCCTGACTGTGGCTGTCAGACTCCATCATTGCATTGTGGGACTTGTAGTTCCTTAACAGCTGGAGGGCCAAGTTTGAGGACCACTGCTTTAGCCTGTCTCTAGACTTAAGTCAGTTAAGTACCAGCCAGGTGGAAACCCTACTTCAAATCTGTGAAGCAAGGGGAAAGTATTACAGAACACAGATAATTCCTGATGCACAGAGGTTGTTGCCGATTTTTCTTTTGTTCCATTATTTCTATAAGACTGATGTTACATTAGTTACATTATCCAGTATTTGATTATGCTTTATAAATAATAACATCTTCTGATTTCTACGTAAGAAACACAAGAAAATGAATCAAACCCCCAATGTAAAGAGCAAACGTTGACTAGAAAGCTTAACAAAACAGAGTTCAAGTGCAAATCTTTACTGGCGTGTCAGGTTTAATTTAATAATTGATATCATCCAGTGTACCATATCTAATCCTGATACATTATTTAGAACAAATGAACAATCACAGAAGCAAAGCGACAGCTTCACTCTGAACTTCCTCCTATTTTTATGGACAGTTGGAAGCTCCATAACAGCAAGCACATTTACTCTGTCCCACTTTTCATTGGGTTTATTTGCTAATCATAAATCAAAGATGTTTTGTTGAGAACTTCAGCAGTCTTACTTACTGTATTGGTTCTTGGGAAGCATTTCGCTTGACAGGTATGAAGAAACACACATTAAAGGCAGATGGGGTGAGTGCTATCTTTAGGATGGAATATTCTGCCCCCAAACCCAACTCACGGTTCATCACGTGAAAACTCTATAAGAAAAAACTGTATCTAAATTAAGAGAAAAGATCTTTCTCCTGAAATTGAATCTAGTCCATGAGTTTTATCTCTGAATTTAATCTGGCCCAACGTTTGGAAAAAAATGCTAGGGGTTATTTACAAAGCACCCGTAAGTAAGGGTGCACTTAAATGGAAGAAATGAAGAATGAATATTGATTACATTTATGAAAGTTCTTGTGCTTCTACACTGTCAGTAGGACTAATTTATAACCCCAGTGCAGTTTGCAAAGTGCAATTATTGCCCGTAATGAAACATTCTCCTATAAGTTCAGTGTCCCTGTGTCCATCAGGGGGTCTTACGCTTGGTACAATTGTGGTTGATATGTTAAAATGTACACAGTTGTGCTTCACCATGAATTTTGTGTTGGAATGTCATAATTCCCATCCATTAAACCCAAGCTGGACAGTCCCCACCACAGATGCACTTCATGAGATTCCTTCGAACAGACTGGTGGAGCACATTGCTGCTAAAGTACCTTTACTGAATGGTGTCAATTTGTGCCATGTTATACAACCCCAACCGTGAGTGCGCTTGGTAAATGAGCCCTAATGTGCCCGATGGTGCACAACTGTAACAAATGACGGGAAACCCTAGAGCTGGTGGTAGCAAGTTGCGTTGACAAGCAAACTAAACTCGGGAATTGGATGCACTGAAACATTTGAGTTGCATCCAAACTGCTCTTTGTACACTGTAATAGAGTTTGTAAATAACCCCCTTCTATTTACCCCCTTTTTATAAGCCATTTTTTCTATTATTTCAGTGCCATACAATCTCCGCTTCACAAAGAGCTGTAAGCACATAAGTTTGTTATTATCTTTAGAAAGTAATTGCAGGGTGAAATGAGCCTAATAAATGAATTTAAATGTTGGCAAACCAGCAGCTTTGAATTCATCTCATTGCAGCGCTAAAGGATGATTACTGTTGATCTTTCTGCTGGGAGAAATTTGAGTTGCCTTCTAAAGCGTGATATATAGTCTCTGGCATTTCCTTTGTTCTATTCAGTGCACTCGCTGAGCAAACACAGTTAATAATTCCTAGCAAATAAAATGGAGCGACTCAACTAAAAGAGCCATATAACCGACAACGGTATTTGTATAATACAAAATGACTTTTTATCTCACGGGGAAATGTCTGAAATACTGTAGCTTTTCATTTCAATTATTTTTCAGAACACTACACTTAAATGTAATCACTTTCACAGGGTGTAGGATAAAAGGTTTAATCTGGTAAAGTCTATAATATAAAAGGAACGGTTCCTATCAGGAATCTTTTTTTTTTTTTTCAGAAAAAATCCCAAGGTACCAGCAGGTTTATCCATGGGGTGGTTCAGTTACAGAGTTGAAACTTAAGCTCCAGTGAATGGGATATTGTGGGACCTTTTAGTCTACGGCTGTTGGCCTTATATGATGCAACCCCTGGGTTGCCACCTGTCTGGTTTTCAAAAAAATGGGCTGTCCCGGTCAAAATTGCCTGCTGGTTATTCAAATTAGTAAAACCAGGCAGGATTTCCTATGACGTCATAGCTCTGCCCCTGATGTCATGACCCACCCCTGCCATGTCACAGACCCACCCCTGCTGTGTCAACAGGACTGAATGTGGCAACCCTACCCAGACAGATAATTTCCGGCTCACATTACAGATTATATATAATAACAAATGAATTTCGAAAGCAGATAATCATATTTTATTTTTACCTACAGATGATTCCAAACTCATTCCAGAGATCTGTTCACCTCACCAGATTTGGTTAAGGGCCGGTACACACAGGCGTTTTGGACCTGCGCTCCCCTGCGTTGCGTTTGGCTGCGCTCAGCCGCAGGGGAGCGCAGGTCTAGACGCACCTCATTTTGTTCAATGAGGTTGTACCCACGAGACGCGTGTAAGCGGCGAACGCAGATTCAGACGCAACATGCTGC
Source organism: Xenopus borealis (assembly GCA_024363595.1). Taxonomy (NCBI): domain Eukaryota; kingdom Metazoa; phylum Chordata; class Amphibia; order Anura; family Pipidae; genus Xenopus; species Xenopus borealis. The sequence continues at coordinate 21,427,322 of CM044441.1, forward strand.
ATTTTTCCTGCGTTTGGCGCCTACATGCGTTCGTGTGAGTACAGCCCCATTGAAAATAATTGAGTGCGTCTATACCTGCGCTCCCCTGCGGCTGAACGCAGCAAAACGGAACGCAGGAGAGCGCAGGTAAAAACGCCCGTGTGTAAGGGCCCTAACAGTGGAGTAATGTTCTCCTTTTAAAAGATCCTTTGTGAAAACCGCTAATTACAGCAATAATTTTACCCAAAAAAGTGTACCCATTGTGCTGGTATAAAGACATACGGGGGAATGTAATTAAAGTCGCTAAGAGCAAAACATTGAGCACCAATACGCAATTCAATATTGCTCCTTAAATGGTTATTACATTGCAAAACGTTATTACGCAGTGCGAATTGTAATTGCGCACTCTTAAGAAGTGCTTGAAGGTGTCATAATCTTTTGGAGCAAACATTGTGACTTTTTCAATAAGAAGTTTTATTACATTGACAGCGCATTAGTGCACACTAACTAAGTGAACGCTAAACAGTTTCTGGGTTCGCAAAAGGTATATTGGATTCGCGCAAAGCAAAATTTGTCCGCGCAAAGGCTTACATTTTTCCCATTGCGAATAGTTTTTGCGTTACCGACTTACATTACATTCCCCTAAAAGACTCCAACGCATACACAATAGGTATTTTTTTGCTTCGGCACATGCACACAGCTTATCTTTTGAAAGCGCACTTTCGTCCCTGTGTCCACCGTCTCTCACAAACCAGCATAATACGTGCATAACACGGTAGGGATTCGCGCATACACAGACGAATGGAAAGGACATGCATGGTGATGCGATTCAGTTAAAGATGGTGGACACGATCTCCTAATATAACTAATGGGAGACCAGTGCTTGAATTGTAGTGAAAAAAAGTGGAGGGATGCTCTGTGTGGTGAGCATAGCATGGCATGATAAAACAAGCCCTTCCCACAATCATAAGCCACACCCATTGTTATAATAAGTCTCATACACCAATACTTTCTGGTTTCACCCACTGTAAAGCATTTTGCTATTTCTATTTTGGTATTTCCTTCAAGTGCACAATTTGAAGCCCAGTATGCATTGATTTACATATGTATGTGACCTATAGGGACCCCAAAATTAAAGTTGTGAATTTGGCTTTTCTTAGCTGCCAATTCAGCTTCTGCAAACACAGCACCTTGCCTGTTTTCTGTGTCATAACATAGCACAACCCCATCATATTCTATATTACCTGAGATTATTTAATATATGTCACTCTCTCACTATTGCTTAATCTGATTCTGTTTAATACCTTCAATTTCTCTCTGTTTCCCCTGTTTTATTTTTCTCTACTTTTCTCTGTAACCCTCTCTGATGCCTCCACCTTCTTTATCTGTGTAACACTACTCTATCTCTATTCTCTATTTCTCTCCTTTTATCCTCTATATATTTAACTATATAATATTTTACCTCTTCATTTTATTTGCATGAGTTGAGAGGATCAAAATAAAGTTCCAGTATTCAAAACTCTTGCATTCCCACTGAGGGGGTGCCATTTCACAGAAATAAAAAAGTGAAGGGATCCCTCCCCAATTCCAGCACTGCGGGAGACATTATTGTTTTTTTTTTACAGAAGGCAGTTCCAAAAAATAAGGTAGCAATCCAGGAGATGGGAATGCGAATACTGAAATTATCCACTTTGTAAAAATGTCTTTCCTTGTCCTTTAAATATTATTTCATCTGTTCAAAACGATTTTCAAAAAGCAATTATGCCACAGTATAGACATCAATTATGTAAGGCTCATTATTGTGCTTGACTACAGTTTAGCCACAGCGACTGTTCATAAATGTTACAGTAGGTTTCATTGGGGTATTGTGACAAGAGATGCAAAGTTCTAGTAACCCATAGCAACCAATTAGCAGGTAATATTTACAAGTCTACTTCAAAATGAATGGTCGCTATGGGTTACTAAGTTGAAGCAAACTTTGCATCTATTTATACATTGCACCCATTATATCTAAAATGCTAACTTTTAAGGGCAACTTTTTCAAAATGTTTAGAGTTTAATAAATAAAAACTCACCCACGTTAGAACTAAAAATCCAGTAGCAACGAATAGAGCGTGGGTGAGTTTTTATTTATTAAACTCTAAATTCACATTTTCATAAGTCTGCCCCTATTGTGTTTACAACACAACTCAAAAGTGTTGTCAGTTTGCCTGGTGAATTTTATGTGGAATTGAACAAGGTGGAGAGGTTCATGCTAATACGTTTGCCTTTTCAAAATTGACCATTAGTGGCCATTCTTTTGTGCGACGTACAAACAAAATGCAGATATCAGAAATTCTATTTTTTTACCAATTTGTAACCATCATTCCAACTGGAGAAACTGGGGCATATACGTTTCTACCAACAAGCTCCTTAGTTGCTACCAAGTACTACACAAAATAGATAAAAGCTATAGAACTCTGCATCATGTTTGGTGACTTGGTTTCCCATGAAAATCGACCAAACTGACCAAAAGAAAGGGTCAACAATGGAACAAAAGGCACTACAAACACTAATGTTGAGAAGCAGCATTCACACATTGGATGTGTGACCCACAAATGACACACTTCAATCCCTTACGACTATGGGGTGCTAGCGATGGCTTCACGGCAATTCGCCGCACTTCGCACTTTTAATTCATTAAAATTCGAATTTGAGGGAGGCAAAAAGCAGTGAAGTTGCGCTACCGTTACTTCGACCAGGCAAATCGCATTTACGCTAGCGATGCCTAATTTGCATACGGCGCAAAGTTAAACGTATAATAGAAGTGTATGTTAAAGCCACTACATTACAAGGAAACCTTTAATAAATAAAATAAAGTTGTCCTATTGCCCTAAAAATGTGCCCACTGTATAGTTGTGTTGCCATATGTTAGGAAATGTAGGGGGGAAGGAGGGTAACCCCCCCCCAAAAAAAATTACACTTTTTTTCAGACTAAAAAAAAGTAAAAGACACCAGCATTTTTTTGGGACAGAAAAAATGTCACGTTTTTTTTCAAACTCCTATCTATTGTATTGAACTTCACCAGGTCTGACCTGGCGAAATAAAGTTCGTAAAATAGGCATCTTAATGAATTAGTGTAGTTATGTCTCTTCGTCAGTATGCAACCGCGCCTGGTGTAAGGGTGCGAAATTGCTAGCGAAGCGAATTTTAGCCAGGGTCACTGTCAGTAAATTGCCGCAGTTGCAAAATGACGTCACGCTGGCGAATTAGAACTAGTGTTAGATGCTTTGCGCTTTAGTAAATTTGCCCCTATGTCTTTACATAGTTTACCAAACACCTAAAATATATGTTAATTGTACATTTTAATTTCCCCACTGCATGCTCACCTTCAGTCTGAACAGTAGTACAGGTATGGAATCTGTTATCCAGAAAGCTCCAAATTATGGAAAGGCCATCTCCCATAGACTCCATTTTATCCAAATAATCCACATTTTTACAAATTATTTCCTTTTTCTCTGTAATAATAAAACAGTACCTTGTACTTGATCCTAACTATATAAATAATTAATCCTTATTGGAAGCAGAACCAGCCTACTGGGTTTGTTTAACGTTTACATGATTTTCTAGTAGACTTAAGGCATGAAGATCCAAATTACAGAAAGCCCCATTATCCGGAAAGCCGCAGAACCCGAACATTCTGGATAACGGGTCCCATACCTGTACTATAATGATGCACTAAAACATTATTTGCCTTTTTTCTTCAGCTGGGGACAACAACGAATCAGTGGTCCTTTGTTAGACAATTTTTGTCTAGTGTAAATTCCCCTATTCAATCCTGAATTTGAATTTAGGGGGACAGTTATTTAGTTAGTCAGGTTTACATGGTAAAATCAATGTCCCCAGCAAAGTATACAATAACTTAGTTAGAATAAAAAGGTACTTCCAAACAAACCTTCAAAGAATACAAAGATTTTAGTAACAAAAAAGTTGGTTGCAAAGGGATGGAACCTGTTATCCAGAATGCTGGTGATCTGGGGTTTTCTGGATAATGGATCTTTTCGTAACTTGGATCCTTAAACCCTAAGTCTACTAGAAAATCATGTAAAATTAAACAAACCCAATAGGCTGGTTTTGCTTCCAATAAGGATTCATTATATTTTAGTTGGGTTCAAGTACAGGGTACTGCTTTATTATTACAAAGAAAAAGGGAATAAAATGGATTCCAAATTACTGAATGGAGATGGCCATTCCGTATTACAGAGCTTTCTGTATAACGGGGTTCCACATAATGAATCCCAAAGGTTCATTTTCCTTTTCCCTGATCGACTTATAACATTTGTGCCACAAACAGACTGTGTAAAGCAGAATAGCAAGGGGCTGATTTCTAAAGGCTGGTGCAGTTACCCTATCCAACCAATCAGATCCTTACTTTTGCTTTCTAAATTGTAGCAGACTGACTAGAACTAACTGCTAATTGGTTGGTATCAGTAATTGCATGAATGTAAAATAAAACACGTTAATATATGAGTCCCAGTAACTTTGTTCTTTCTTGTTCTCTCTTCTTCCCACTGCCCTCTTAAACTTTTGGACAACTGGAATGACTTTCAGTGGGAAAAAGTGAACATTTCAGGGAGTAATTACTTTACTTTCTTATTCAATACTTCAAGATATTTTGCACCAATCGTCTTATACTTCAACTACTTTAAAGGCATTAAGTATTGACTACTTCCTTGGCTTCATATACATGCATTAATTTGGGCAGTTACAAACTATAAGGCAATTAAAAAGTAATTAAGAAGTGTAATTAAAGTAGTAGTCTGGAGGAAAAGAAATCTCTCTCCAAATTTCTCATCATTAGGCACCATTTAAAAAAAATCCATCCTTTCATTAGTGTGTTTTCCCCCCCGATTCCATTCTTTTCAGAGTTTAAGGTCCTGTAAATTACTACAGCCTGAAGTATGTTACCGGCAGCAAAACATTAAACTTATGAATAACTGGACATCTTTAATCCTCAAAAGTAAGAAGAGATCATTTTTCATTTAATGAATTAACAATTGTTATGCAGTAGTCTAAAATGCCAAATATAAATGTCAGACTTTTTAATGGTATTCTGCTGTAGCATAGACCTTGGTTTGACATTTCCTTAATGTACGCCTGGCGTTGGTTTATTATGCTAGACTACTGAACAATTTACTTTTTATGGCCTTTTCGTACGGCATGTAAAGTGCATGTTGAATTTTTTTGTTTATGTACAAAACTAAGCACCGATTTGTATATAGTGTATTGTTGTAACTGAGCATTTTGGGATTTGCACAACTGTTTTCTCATGATACTTTGACACCTTGCCGCGAGAAGACTTGGACATAGGGCACAACTCACACAACACAATTCCTTTAGCAAATGCAGCTCTTTATTGTAGCATTGCAATGTCAAATGACAGGTTTAGATGGTAGCCAGCCAGCACTCAGTGGTTCTGCTCGAGGATGATGCCAGGGTGGAGCACTGCTATTGTTGGTTACTGGAGCATGTGGGTAAAGCTGTGATGGTTTCCAGCCAGGCAGTCTCTGTTATCCTCCATGTATGTATAAAGACTAACAAATTGCAATTCTTAACAGCCACCTTTGTAAGCCAGAAAGGGAACAACACCTGTCGTAAATGCAGAACAGGGGTTGATTCCTTCTGCCAACCACAAAGGCAGCTTCCAGAAGGGCCAATCTCATGATAGGCCAGGCGGGCCATGAGTTGTAATGGTGCCAATCACAAATAATACTGCTGGGCCAAGGGGGTGCCATTTGGTGAGCATGCCCAGTTTAGTCTGAATGTAGGATCCAGACAGTACACAGCTCTTGGGGTCATCTATGTGTATTGATTTACAGAGGGCTTTGGTTTGTTTGCCCTCACAGTAGGAGTCACTTACCAAAGAATGCCTGGCTATACAACATCAAAAACCACATAGGGAAAGGAGCAAAGTTTATTATACACACACCATTTACCAAAGCAATCAGGAGCAACCAAGCAATAACATCATAGTTGATACCTTTCCCTCCAGATCAAAAGTTTTGTTTCATCACAATTATCAATGACTTTTTGGATTAAGTGAGACATCACACAGACAGTAGGGAGACCAATCCATGCCAAAGCAGCAATTGGACCTGGATGTCATATCAGTGTGTTAGGAGAGGTGTGAGATTAGAGGTCCCAAAGGAAGTCATGCCTTGTATGTGTTAAGTACATGAAAAGCCATCGATCACTGCACTACTGTAAACTATACATGGCACACTAGCTTTGTTACATAAGAACCCGCCCCCCTAACTGACATTGGGCCCTTCTGGTCAATTACACCATAATCCTATTTTTTCTATATCATTTTCAAAATGTACTTTTAGTTTCTAAGTCATTAGAAGCAGCATTCCATACCCATGCAAACAACCACATACATAACCATTTTTCAGAGAATATGATTGATAACACAAAAACTTTTCTTTCACTCATGGTTAGTGGTTGGCTGAATGGCTGAAGCCATTGTACTTGGACATTCCAACATGACAATGATCCAAAACACAAGGCCAAGTCGACCTGTCATTGGCTACAGCAAAATAAAGTGAAGGTTCTGGAGTGGCCATCTCAGTCTCCTGACAGTCTCAATATCATTGAGCCACTCTGGGGAGACCTCATATGTGCAGTTCATACAAGACAGCCCAAGAATTTACAGGAACTGGAGGCTTTTGCCAAGAAGAATGGGCAACTTTACCTTTGTCTGAGAAGATAAAGAGCCTCATCCACAACTACCACAAAAGACTTCAAGCTGTCATTGATGTTAAAGGGGGCAATACACAGTATTAAGAACTGGGGTATGTAAACGTTTGATCAGGGTCTTTTGGGTAATTTGTGTAGTGATTATAATTTAAAAAGAGTAAACACAGTTGTTTGACAATAAATGGCTTCAGCCAACCACTAACCATGAGTGAAAGAAAAGTTTTTGTGTTATCATTCATATTCTCTGAAAAATGGTTAAGAAATCATAAATTCTGCCAGGGTATGTAAACTTTTGAGCACAACTGTATATACTGTATACTGAAAAATCCTGGGTGAACATATTGAAAAAAACAGATATAGAATAATTAGTGATGGGCGAAACGGCGCGTTTCGCTTTGCCGAAAAATTTGCGAATTTCCAGGGAAATTCACAAATTTTTCGCCGATTTGCGAAACGAGTCGCGCGTCGTTTCCGACGCGTCGCGTCATTTTTGGCGTGCGTCGCTTTCAAATTTTTTTGGCGAATATTTTGGCAGTTTCGCAAATTTATTCGCCAGCGGCGAATTGCGGGGATTCGCCGCGAATTCGCCCCTGGCGAATAAATTCGCCCATCACTAAGAATAATGTGCCCCCTATAGTAAAATATAAAGATGTTATAATGTCAACAAAGAGTTTGATGACTATGTAAAAGGAAGAAAGCCAGATGCTTTTTTTTACTGGTTGCAGGACTCCAAGGTGACTTTAATTATCCTTATATTTTGCAACATGGGTACAAGATTTTTCGTAATACAAAATATTTCAGTTAGATATGTGACACAAATTACATCACAAAATTCATGTGATGATGGTCAAGCCTAAAACAATTGAACACCACCAGAAAATTATGGGCTACAATTCCCTAAGCTTCTGCAAATAGGACAATAAAGTAGAATAGCACACATAAGTCATTTATGTGTGTGGCCAGCTTTGAGGCTAATATCAGCCATGCCAGATAATCTCACCTCTGACCATATGGCATTAGCTTTATCCAAAAGCTAACAAAAAAATCCATGCATGTTCTATTGTATATTTAGAGGTAATATATTTCCCCTAATTGGAAAATCTTAGTAGAAAATTATCCAACTAGTGTCTTTTTCTAGATAAAAGAACCACAAGGGGTTACTTTACTTACTGGGAAGTACAGGAGAAGCGACCCAAAAAGAATGACTTCCAACAGAACCAATCCTGATGCTCTAACACTCTGTAAAAGACAAGCACAAAGAAAATTTATTTTTTTGTTAAAGGAAAACTATACCCCCCGAACAATGTAGGTCTCTATAAACAGATATTGCATAAAACAACTCATATGTAAAACCCTGCTTCATGTAAATAAACCATTTTCATAATAATACACTTTTTTAGTAGCATGTGCCATTGGGTAATCATAAATAGAAAATTGCCATTTTAAAAAATAAGGACAGCCTCCTGGGATTGTATGATTCAACGGTGCACACAAACATACCAAACAAACTATAAAGTTAGGTCACATGAGCCAATTAACAGACAGAGTTGTGTCTTTTGCTTCCACACTTTTTCCTGTTACAGTTAGAGTTGAAATATTTCTGGTCAGGTGATCTCTGAGGCAGCACACAGACCATCATGAAATGGTGGTTCAAGGCAAGAGATGTAAAAGGGCAATATTTACTTAAATATATATTCCAGTTTGGTAAGATTCTTTAATATGTCACTTGATTTGATATAAACTATCTGTTGCTCAAAAATTAATTTTCGGGGTATAGTTTTCCTTTAATAATGTTTGGTATAAGAAAAAATTGATGAGTTCAAATTATACATATACAGAATACATTATCATGCTAAAACATTATGGACCAGGCAACCAGCTAATTACCTTCATTAAAATAATGAAACTGTATCATATTTGGTAGGATTATAGGGTATATGTAATCAACAGAGCCCCTATATATATGAAATTCATTGTATGTCTAATAGGACAAAAATCGGCAACATTCTTAGATACCACCAGTGATTTGTTGTGATTTAATCTGGAACACGTTGAACCACATTTATCAAAGTAGGAATTTCAAATTCATGTGACTTTTTAAAAATTCCCCTAAACTTCTATAAATTCGAAATACAACCAATTGAAATTGATTTAAAAAAATCACATTTTTAAAACTTGGATGAATTAAACTGACCCGAAAACTTGAATCAAATCACAACTGAATTCAATTTCAATTTTAAAAACTCGATTCCAGATTTTTCTCAGAAAAAAACCTTGAATGTCAAACAACTCCAAATTGATCCCTAGGTGGTGAATAGTTGAATTTGAATTCTTAAAGGGCCAGAGTATGATAATTTTGAAAATCAAATTCAAATTTACTAAAACACTTGAATTAAATTTGAATAACATCCTAGTTGAATTTGACAGTTTTGAACATAAAGAAATCGCAAAATTCTAATTTGGAATTAGAATTTTAAATGTCGACCCTTGATAAATCTGGATGTGTCTTCTAACCATTTGAGACTCTTTAGCAGTCATAAGCAGGTGGCACTGTTATTCTTGCTATCCACTGAGAAACCAATAGGCAGCACAAAGATACAGGAATAAATACAATATGCAAAGAATAAATACTTGATGCAAGCACAATGAGAAATGCTTGTAAACTTTTCTTATATTTAAGAGAGACTTTCTGATAAATAAACCCTTAAGGAAAAATAGTTCAAATGGTGAAATCATATTTTTAATGCTAGTATATGACATTTGAAATAATATTTTTTAAGGAAATGTTAGTATATGACTTCCTTAGGGGTCCATTTACTAACACTAATTTAGAGAATCCACGAATCTCTAAAAATTTGTGGCTTTTCCATTTTTTTTTTAAAAGCTCTTCTTTGTGTTTCTAAATTTCCAAAAATCTGAGATTTGTTAAGTGTAAAAACCACGAAAAAAACACTAATGCAAAACTTTGCCAGGTAAAGTTGAGGTCCTGTAGAAGTCAATGGGAGCTGTGCTGATCCTAGCAGACCTTTTAAAATCAATTTGGACTTTTAGAGGTTTTCAAGGTATTCCTATTTTTCAAGGCATTATTTTATGTTCGTAATTTTTTTATTTGGATCTTTAAATAAATGTCATGAAATGCATAGTTTTAGAGTCTGTGAGTTTAGGTGTGGTTTCAAAAACCACAAAAATTTGACCGTTGAAAAATAGGCCTCTTAGACTGTAGCCATTTTTCTTCTCACTTTTGGTTACTGTTTACGTTTTTGTTTTCTCTTGATTGAAGTATTATTTTCTTGGATATAAATGGCTTTCTTTGGTGACTTCAATTGTTTTTGTTGATCTGGAGTGTACAGTTTTTGTCTACTAAAAATGTTGAATCAACATCTATCATTTTTCTTTATCTGCTTCTGTTATTGATGTTACTGTTTTATCACCCTAGGACACTTATATAGAAAGGGAAGATTATGTCCTCCAGAGATATGTTCCCAACAAGATTACAGGCCCATGTTACCTCAATAAATCCCATCATCTCAAGATAAGAGATGCGCCATGGAATGCAATAATCTAAAAGCAAAATTCCCCTTGGAGACAAGGTGGAAGTTAAACTCTTATAATTTTTCACAAAAAGGCCAATATTCTGATCTTTTGGAAGAAACAGTAGGTTTAAGGTGGATACAGGAATGCAATTTTGTACCATTTCAGATTTGTGTGAATGACATATATACATTGCAACTAACAGAAATACAGAAATACCATAATAAATACCATATATTAACATTCAATTTTCTTTTTTCACAAATCAAATGTTTTCTCTAAAAAAATTCTTTTTTTCTCTAAAACTCAAAATAATTAAATAATTAAAAAAACATTGGCAAGTAAAAGCAGTCTTATAGAAGTCAAAGGGAGCTATCCTATTGGACCTTTTTGTCAGCCATTCAGAGGTACATCAGATTATTTTTCGCTAGTAATTTATCAAACTTTTTCTGTTAAAATATTTTAATAAATCATTAGGCATTTGTGGTTTTAGAGAAAATTTGTTTATTTGTGGTTTCAAAAAACCTCAAAAGTCACTAAAATGCAAATGCTGATAAATGGGCATCTATGTGTAGCACACCCTTATGTTCTGGCAATAATAATAGGCAGTATGCTTCCATGCAACTTGGTGACACCCAAAGCCTCTGGTAACCACATGCTCAAGAATGGCAGTTCAACAGGCACAGCTAGACGCGTAAGATAGTAGTGATGTGCAGACAAGAAGGTCACAACCGGGGAGAGCAGAAGGAAGAACTTAACCTGAACCGTCAGCAAACCGACAATAGAGTGTGGATGTTGGCCCAAACCCACAAGTATCAGGCCAACATCCACACACTATTGTTGGGTTGCTGTCAGGTTCGGGTTGAGTTCTTCCTTCTGCTCTCCCCGCCCGTGACCTTCTTGTGCTGGCTTCCGCCTCCAATGTGAGCCTGTAATAGACACGTCTATAAAGTCAGAGGTGTGGCAGATTAGGGTCGTGCACGGGTGGAGGAGCAGCAGGTTAGGGTCAGGTGCAGGTCGAGTTTTTCTCACTAAACTATAAGGTTCTTGTACCCCTCACAGTTTTTTTAAAACTCTATTAAATTTGCATATGCATGAAATTCAACTGGGGGTTATTTATAAAACAAATTTTCAGGATCCAAAAACTTGAATCGAATTTGAATCGACTTCAACTAAACTCAATTCGAGTTTTTACTCTGAAAAAAAAACTTAATTTCCAAATTGGTCCCTGGACCTCTCCCATTGGCTTATACATGAAGATGGCGGCGGCAAGTGTGATAAATCTTGAAATTCGAATTAAAGCTCAAATCAAGTTTGGATAATTCACAATTTGAAAGGTTTAACAATAAAAAAAATTAGAAAATTTGAATTTTCAATTTGACCCTTAACAAATTTGCCCCTTTGTGTTTCATACCCCTTCATTTGGGTGGAAAGTTCATAAAGGCAGGGCCTTTGCAGATTCAGCGCAGTGGAGCTCACAGGCTCCATCTTTCTTTGGTCCTTTCTTTTGGCAATTTCCATTACTTTCGGCGCATGTGCAGTTGTCAAAAACTGGAAGACTGCTCCAGCTGCGAATGCGCCTATATGGGGCTTACTTCCTGAACAAGAACAAAGAGCCGAAAGATGGCGCCCTTGAGCTCCACTGCGCTGAATCTGCAAAGGGAGGTAAATAAACACCTAGGCTGGGGGGAGCAGGGAAGGGGGACTATGTAGGGTAGGGTTTTTATTAATAAGGGGTTTAGTTCTCCTATCTATGAAAACATTTTTAACACTAAAAGTATTGCAGAGCAAATGGAAATAATTTTAAAACATTTTAATTATTTTATTAAAATTGAGTCTCTACAGGAGATGGACTTCCTGTAATTTGGAGCCTTCTGAATAATGGGTTTCTAGGTAACGGATCCCATACCTTTACATAATAATAATATAATATATTTTGATGGTGACCCCCCCCCCCC
>CM044441.1:21439557-21579557 GCA_024363595.1 Xenopus borealis
CCCCCCCCCCCCCTGTAGTTTTGCAATACTGCATTAATTTCCAAAATAAGAGAAAGGTATAAAGAGGCGATCAGCTTGACACAAGGAAGCAGAGGGTGTGCCTGTAAAATACAATTACTTACATCAATGTTTTATTATTTCGTGATGAGCTAATAAATTACATTACAGTTCACAATGCAGAAGACTGCCAAGGATTTGAGATTGTAGAAGATAGAATGACCCGGTCTTCCTAACCTCATCAAGCTTGAAATCAAAAAATCCATTGATCTCTTCAATGATTTGGAGTTATGTTGCTATGGAGACTAACTGTATAGCATTGCACTACAAATACCATGTGAAGCATTGTTCCTTGGTTCCAAGAGAGGTCATTTCATTAATAACCATTTTCTTAGCGATCATCAATACAGAGCAACATGACATTGCATCATGCATGAAGGGATATTGAATCTCTTGCCTCAAGGGGAACCCTTTTCCTCAAGAACAGACATTTGATAACATTGAGCAAAATATGTCAAAGCTTGAAATGTGAAAATGGACAATCAGTGAGCAAACTGAATTATTTTTGGATCCCCCTGAATGCAGTTCAGCATAAATGAAAGGATACATTATTTTGCATGCACAGGTTATGGCCCAAACATTCTTCAATATAAATATACAGCATATAGTAGGGATGCACCAAATCCAGGATTTGGTTCGGGATTTGGTCTTTTTCAGCAGGATTTGGATTTGTCCGAATCACTCTGCCCATCTGAACTAAATCCTAATTTGCACATTCAAATTAGGGTCGTGGAGGAACATTGCGTGACTTTTTGGTCAAAAAGGAGGTAAAAAATGTTTTCCCCTTCCCACCAGTAATTTGCATTTGCAAATTAGGTTTCAGATTCGGTTCGGTTTTCGGCCTAATATTTTGGGAAGGATTCGGGGGGTTTGGCAGAATCCAGAATAGTGAATTTGGTGCATCCCTAGTATATAGGGTTCAAAATGTCCATATCCTGCCTAGGTCATATCTGTAATATTTTAAAATGAACTTGCATATCATTTACAGGAGATACAATTTTTGGAGTTTGTTTGGTGGGGTTGAACTTGATGGACTTTTTTTCAACCCAATTTAACTATGAATCCGTGCTCTAGCATAGCATGCACCTAGAGCACACAATATTTTATGATGACTTCTGTTGGGTATTTTGTCTAGGTATTTGGGGAGACACTTTGCCCCCATTTGTAAATGAAAAAATGAAATGAAAAGCTCTTTAACCAGGGTGGTGCAACATCAAGTATAGTAATACAGGTATGGGATCCATTATCCAGAAAGTTCTGAATTATGGGAAGGCCATCTCCCATAGAACCATTTACTATGATGTAGAAAAGGAGTGCCCATAATTTACTAATGCGGGGTCCAGGGCCGGAACTAGGGGTAGGCAGAGTAGGCTCGTGCCTAGGGTGCAAAGCTTTGGGAGTGCCAGGCACGTACCTTTCACTGCTGCCTACCCCTTAATCTGGCATAGTGAGTTGCGCTTGTCAGCAGTCCTGTGCATGTGCGCACATACGTGAAGGTAGGGGGAGAGCGTCCCTGAAGCGGCGCACCTGTTTGAGCGCGTGCGCGCATGTGTGAAGGGAGGGGGAGATTGTCCCTGAAGCAGCCAGTCAGCATGCATATGCGCACATCTCCTGCACGTTTGGTTGAGGGGGCACCTCGGCTGGATGGGTTGCCTGGGACGGCCGCTTGGTCTGGCCCTGGCGGGGTCTACTTTTAGTGATGTTGTCCCATTATGATCTACATTCATAATATCACTACTAGCATTCTGTTCCATGGAAAATATTACTTAAATATTATATTGATTTATAAGAGAATGTATATCACTTTGGTTTAAAACCAACTAATTGTTATGTAACCTTAACAGAATAAATATCTCACGAAAAGAATAAAACTGAAATTTAGTCAAGCTGTTTGTTGACAATAACTTGAGATCTACTGTTCACCAGCTAAAGGTCTACTGGTAGATTCCCATCTACCTTTTGGACACCCCTGATGTACAACGTAGTATGCGGAGACAATCTGCAGTTTCTTTTAATTTTATATTATTTGTGTTTTTTGAGTTATCAGCTTTTTATTCAGCAGCTCTCCAGTTTGAAATTTCAGCAATCTGATTGCTAGGGTCCAAATCAACCAAGCATTGACTTGAATAAGAGACTGGAATATGAATAGGAGAGGCATGAATAGAAAGATGAGTAATAAAAAGAAGCAATAACAATAAATGTGTAGTCTTACAGAGCATTTGTCATTAGATGGGGTTGGTGACCCCCATTTGAAAGCTGGAAAGAGTCAGGAGGTAAATGATTTGAAAACTATAAAAAACAATTAAAAATGAAGACCAATTGAAATGTTTCTTAGAATTAGCCATTCTATAACATAATAATTTACATGTAAATATAAATATAAGGTCTTCTATTATTGAAAATAATATTTAAAAAAGGTTATTACTAAATTTATAAGATTCCGCAGCACTGTAACAGATGGATGTAAATGTCGACCATACAGATTACATACAAAAATGCAACCAATACAGAGCTAAAGAGGGCCCTGCCTAAAGAGCTTACAATCTGAATGTAGAAGGGGTAGGGGACAAAGATATTTGTGTTAATGTGGAATTCAGGTTGGGTTATCACCGCTAGCCGCTAAACCAACTTCGAAATAAACAGGAACTGGGTTAATTTAATAAACAGAATTAGAAAATATCACACTAGAACAAATTTATTTTAAAGATCTTGTTTTTCCTTTAATTGATTAATATGTTAATATCTCAAAACGCTCAATTTCTGGGTCGGCTTTATTCATGTACAAAGTCTTGCCAGTAGAATTAAAACCGGGAAATTCTTGTTTCAGTTGATTGAAAACAATCTGGCCTCATCTGGGTTTTGACACAGTGCCTGATTTCTTTCATCCTCGCTGTTCCTGCTAATGATTTTGCCTGTTTAAGGCAGCCATTAAAAGTCTATAAAATTTACATAATGGACCAAATTCTCACACAATGAGAATTGAATTCTTGTGCTAAATTAACAGAGAGGAACTCAACAGATGCCTCAAAGTTATACTAAGAATACATTACAAATGAAACCTGCCTTGTAATCTAAAAGTGCATCTTATAAGGGGCTGTTCGCCTTTAAATGAGCTTTTAGTGTGATGTAGACAGCGATATTCTGAGACAATTTGTAATTGGTTTTCATTTTTTTATTATTTGCGGTAATTAATTAATGTGGTATTAATTTCTAGTTTGCAATTACAGCAATCTGGTTGGTAGGGTCCAAATTACTCTAGAAACCATGCATTGATATGAATAAAAGACTGAAATATGAATAGAAGAGGCCTGAACAGAAACATGAGTAAAAGTAGCAATAACAATATATTTTAGATTTACGGAGTATTTATTCTTTCGATGGGGTCAGTGACGCCAATTTGAAATTTGGAAAGAGTCCAGAAGAAAAAGGCAGATATTTAAAACTAGGGATGCCCCAAATCCTTCCCAAAAGATTCGGCCGAATAACGAACCGAATCTGAACCCTAATTTGCATATGCAAATTAGGGATGTGAAGGGGGAAACCTTTTTTCCTTGTTTTGTGCCAAAAAGTCAAGTGATTTCCCTCCCTGGTCCTAATTTGCATCAAATTAGGATTTGTTTCGGCCAGGCAGAAGGATTCGTCTGAATCCGAATCCTGCTGAAAAAGGCTGAATCCCGAATTGAATCCTGGATTCGGTGCATCCCTATTTAAAAGTATAAAAAAGAAAAAATGATTGCTTAGAATTAACCTTTCTATTACATACAAGAAACTAATGTAATTAAAGGTTACAAGCGTTATTTAAATGTGTCTTTGCGAATGTATAGCACTTCTCGCAATTTAAAATCAGTCACTGGCCAATATTACATTGTGCATTTTCGCTAAGCAAAGGTTTAGCAGTAACACCCGCTCTGGAGATTCGTTAAATATTTTTTTGCAATTGCGTCATTTTATTATATCCACTGCAAACTTGCGCAAAAACAATTTGGTGGCAAACTTTGCAATTAAGTCATTGAGGTCTTTTATCAGTCAAAAAGGACACAAACATGGTCAATAACGTCTGCAAAAATGCTTCAAATAACTAGTTGTTTTCAGATAGATCACCAAAAATTAATTTTTACAATTATCTTCTATTTGTGACCATACGGAAGACTGGTCAGGGAGATTTAGGCACCTGGCGACTAATCGCCTCTTCTGCGGGACGACAATCTCTCCAAACTGTCTTCTTCCTGCCTTCCGTCTGCTTGAATGAAGAATCGCTCGCCATTTCCAAAGTCACCCGAAGTTTCCTCGTGAGGCAATTTTGGAAATCGAGTGCATTAGTGCAGGCGATTGTTCATTCAAGGGGAGATTGTTGCCCCACATAAGAGGCGATTAGTCTCCCCGAATCTGCCAGTCTGCCCCAACCCTAACCCAGCTGTAGTGGTGGGGGGTTGCCAACCCTGAAAACTGTTCTAAATTGATTCATTTAGTTGATACATTTCTTATTTTTGTCCCTGCTGAGCAGAATCCCTGAGTTTCATTACAGGCAGCTGTTAGAATTGATCCAATAGTTGCTAATACTCCAGAGATGCTGCTGAGAAATGTATTATTTATCAAGGTCCAAATTTATCTCAATTTATCTTATTTTTCTAAGTTAGAAACCCAAACAACTCTGATTGCCTGAATGGACCTTATTTATCATTAAGAAAGTCCTAAAAAAATAAGTATGGGCCAAAATCCGATAACTTCAGACCTTTGCTCGATAAATACGAATTTTTCAGACTTTTCTGAAAATATGAATTTTTCTGACTTTTTGCTGAAATCCCTGAAGTATGGACAGCAGCGCAGACACTGGGACCTTCCCACTGACTCATACAGGACATCGAGACTTAAATAAATTCCGAAAAATGTAAATAGTTTTTTTTGTCCGAAAACTACGAATTATTCGAATTTCGGATATTCAAAGCTTGATAAATTATTGATAAATAACATAAATTGTAACAAATGAGCTGCCAGACTCAAACATCAGAGACACCAACATTCAATTTTAAACTTAGATTTTGAAAAAAAAACAGTAAAAAATAAATAATGGAAAGTAATTGAAAAAAGTCTTTGTTTCTGGGGAACAATCTGAAAACTGAACTGAACAAAAGTGTTTGGCAGGTGAAAAACCTCCTTACGTCTTGTAGAAACCAGAAGAAGTAATGTTCATTATCACTAAATCTAGTCTAGTTGAAGAAGTCAAACCGTACCCATTAAACCTGGCTTTTATACCTACATCAAGGCTTTAAACTCTTGAAAAACCTGGACCTGCCCCGGACTTATTTAAAGCCTCAATTTACGATGGTGCTGTACAGGAATTTTTATTATAAAAAATACACTTACATTAATTAATCAATCAATCAATCAATCAATCAATCAAACAGAACATAGTATCAGCCCATCAAAAACCACAAAACCCACTCATACACCCTCCTGCGCGCAGACTCCATCCCTCTATCCATTGGCAACAATCCAATACCCTTTGCCAAGCCACCAATTCACAAGACCAACTTGCAAAGTCTTGTTTTTGATGGTGGTGTACAGGAGTGGATCTTTTGTGATTTCTTCTTTATCTTTTGTACCTTTCAAATAGGTGGCAAACAAATGAGGGGGCGATAGGTTGGGGGTAAGGTGTGTTTTCTTTTTTATTTAATCCACTCCTACCTTATTAGAACATAACAGCTGTTATAGGGCATCTAATTATATTTTTTCCTGGGTAAGTATTTCATCTATCCTGATACCGGCAAAAAATATAGACTTAAGGGAAACAAATGTAAACATATGCAAACCATGTCCAGGTCAGACCCACTCAAACCTCCCTGTCTATTCTTTATCCCCTTTTACTCTGCCACTCTGTTACCTGACATCTGTTATAAGCCAGAGCCTTCACACTCTATTATTTTTGCCTGGGGCCAAATACAGACTGCAAGCTGGGCCATTACAGCTCACTTAATTAATTAGCATTTGCCTGGAAGCGATACATAGAAACAACATTTACATAACGGATGGCAGTAATGAAAAATGGATTTCATACAAGCACTAGGACTTTATCTCTGACGTGTTACACATTTGTGTAAAGATCATTCACAGCTGTCCCTGCCTCTGTGGAGCTTGCAATCTAAGATATCTTTTGCATTTAAAGGGAACCTATGTTTGGCACTGTGAAGTTTTATATGAAGGGTATAAAATGCTGAAATGCATGAATGCTCCAGCAGAATTCTGCACTGAAATCCATTTTTCAAAAGAGCAAACAGGTTTTGTTATATTCAATTTTGAAATCTGACATGGGGTTAGACATATTGTCAGTTTCCCAGCTGCCCCCAGTCGTGTGACTTGTACTCTGATAAACTTCAGTCACTCTTTAGGGTTAAGCTCCCCATAGACGCAAAGATCTTTTTCTGCTGAACCAATCTGTCAAATTATAGTGGGATTCGAAAGATTGATTGGTCAAGTTAAAAAGTCTATATTGGTCCCCGTGCAATCTATCTATGTTTGCAGGGCCAAGCAGGCAGTGACCCTTCTGTTTTGCTGGCAATATCGCATGAAATGGTCTTTTTAGTTGATGGACACATCGGACATTTAAATGATCATTTTGAGACAATCGTGGTTTTACGATAACCATTGGATCTTTTAAAAATCTTTACGTCAATGGCCAGCTTAAGGGCACACGCAAGATTCGGGAGATTTAGTCGCTTAGCATCTAATCGCCTCTTTATCTGGGTGGCAATCTCCCCGAACTGCCTTCCCATGCCATAACACCGGCTTGAATGTAAAATCACTTAGTTTTCCGAACTCGCCCGAAGTTGCCTCACAACGAAACTTCGGGTAACTTTGGAAAACAAAGCACCGCTAGTGCCATACAACTTGCGATTTTACATTCAAGCCGGTGGTATGGCATGGGAAGGCAGTTCAGGGAGATTGTTGCCAAGATGAAGAGAAACGATTAGTCGCCAGGCGGCTAAATCCCCTTGAATCTTGCTGTGTGCCCTTACCCTTACTGCTGCACTGCAAGTTGGAGAGATATCACCCCCTCCCTTTCCACACCAGCAGCCCAACAAAAGAATAATGGGAAGGTAACCAGATAGCAACTCCTTGACACAAGCTGCCTGGTAGATCTAAGAACAACACACAATAGTAAAAGCCAAGTCCCACTGAGACACATTTAGTTACATTAAGTAGGAGAAATAGCCTGCCAGAAAGTAGTTCCATCCTAAAGTGCTGGCACAAGTCACATGACCGGGGGCAGCTGGGAAACTGACAATGTGTCTAGCCCCATGTCAGATTTCAAAACTGAATATTTTTTGTTGTTTTGAGAAATGTATTTCAGTGCAGAATTCTGCTGGAGCATCACTATTAACTCATGCATTTTAAAATATAACATGCTATCCCATGACAGTATCCCTTTAAATACTGATTTCTACCTTAATATAAACACTTGCTGCAGATAATTTTTTTATTATGTTTTTTTTCAGTTGAATTAGTGTCTTCTGCAGCTCTTTGTGTGGGTAACTTAAATCTAATTATCTGTGCAAGCTGGTCATATGAATGACAGACTGAAAGACAAATCAAATGCCTGGACAGAAAGATAAGTGATACAGTATAATGATAAAGATACAAATGTAGCTCTCAGAATGAATGTGCTTTGTGCTTATCATGTGCGAGGGCCCCTGGCAACCTGGTAGAGAAAATCAGAAATGGAAGGCGTGTCATCTGTAAAAAAGTAGTCAAGAAAACCATGTACAAATTGTCTAAAAATATACAGAGTGACTGAACCAACTCAGTTCTGGTTATGAGCTACTTTCTGCAGGGAAGGTCAAGATTTAATCTCATGAGAAATAACCAGGTGCAGGTTTATCTGATATCGGGGTCGGACTGATCCGGCAGGGCACCAGGAAAAAACCCGGTGGGCCCCAGCTCTTGTGGGCCCCACCAGCCCAGGTCCGCACCTGCAACAGCTTCCTAGTACCGCGTTTTCCTTTTCAAGCACACATAATGCGTGCGTATGCGCACTTAGTGAGGCACCTCACGCACTACCGCGACACGCACGACGGTAGGCAGGGGGCCTGGAGGGGGCCCTGGGGCAGTAGCCCCAGTGGGCCTCAGGCCCCCCAGTCTGACCCTGTGTGATATCCATGGGTTAAACTACGGGTCGGGAGATTTCAGGTCCCGGTGCGGGTCGAGTGGTGGGTCCTGTGCATTACCTTTGCTGAAATCTCCCAACGAGCCCTCCCTGTGGTAGTATCACCAAAAGGAATCTTTTTCCATGTAATGTTACCAGTGGGTTTGGGTTGACAAAAATGTAAGGGTCTGCAGATTAAGGTGGGGGCAGGTCCCCCAGGTATCAGTTAGGTTCAGCTCATAGTGGGGAAAAACACACATTGACAATGCTTTTGGAGTGAGAAAAATCTTGACATAAAACCCGTCATTGACTTTAATGCAAGTGGAGTGAGAAAAAAAAAGTCACCCACGGACTATAATGTATTTTGCTACAAAAAAAATTGCTGCAAGAGAATAAACAAAAAAAATTGTCACAACAAAGATTTTTTTACCGCTATGCAAATTCTTCTGCGGTTTGGCAAAGCAAAACAGGGCACATTCACTCATCACTATTGCCAGACTGTGTGGTTGGTTCCCAAGGTGGGCCCAAAACAACTGCCTGCGGAAAAATAAGTTAGGGTGAAATCAGGGGAGAACACTCTTACCCAATTTCCTAGATACTCCTGGAATCCTAGAGCGAAGGTCACTTAGGATCAGATTTCAGATGAACAAATATTTGCTGTCTTAGATGCTATTAGAACTTACAGATATACACATATAGTCACATTTAGTCTGCAGATGATTCAGGCATGGGATCCATTATCCAGTAACCCATTGTCCAGAAAGCTCTGAATTATGGAATGGCCATATCCCACAGACTATATTTTAATCAAATTTTTTAAAATGATTTCCTTTTTCTCTGTAATAATAAAACAGTACCTTGTACTTGATCCCAAGTGAGATACAAGTAATTTTATTTTTTTTTGTACATTTAAAGGAGAAATAAACCCTAAAGTAAGAAAAAACCCTAACCTACATAGACTCCCTTCTCTCGTCTCCCTCCCCCCCCCCCCCCAGCCTAGCTGCTACACCAGGCAAATGCCCCTAAGTCTTTACTTACCCTTCAGTGCAGATTCAGGGATCGGAGTTCACGGCAGCCATTTTCCGGGTCTTGAGTAATCTTCGTGTCTTCTTCTGGCTCTTAGCCAATTTCCATCAATTTTGGCGCATGTGCAGTTGTCATGAACCCAGGACATTGCTCCAACTGTGCATACGCCAATGTTCCACTCACATTCTCAGATTACCAAAGACTAGGAAGATGGCTGATGTGAAATTCAATCCCTGAATCTGCACTGAAGGGTAAGTAAAGACTTAGGGGCATTTGCCAGGGGTAGCAGCTAGGCTGGGGGGAGGGTTTTTTTTTTACATTATGCTTTAGTTTTCCTTTAAGGCATAGAAATCCAAATTACAGAAAGATAACACGTCCCATACCTGTAGTAAGCAAGGGGTAGTGTGCAAATTGGGCACAGACTTGCCTGTTTTGGTAGTTCGACGGTTGTCTGTGAGTTGTGCCCCGAACCTCAGCTTTTTGTACTCCTTCAATGGAGACTAAAGAGCTGCACCTCTTTCTTAATACTGGGTTTGGCATTGGTATATTCAGAGAGGGTAGGTGTTTTCTGGAATGTGGGTTTCCCCTGATATGCCCCCACTTAAGTTTATAGAGTGCCAGGGGCTGCAGTGAAAAGAGAACATGTACAACTAAAGGCCTATTTTTATTTAGCAATGTGTGTGTGTAAAATAGCATGGATAGGCATACACGTTTTTTTCAGGATGTAATTCTACATTAGTGCAGTTAAAGTAAATGATATTTTCCAGCATCTCATCCTTTTTGTATTCTGTGACCCAGATTGCAGGTAAGTGGATGCTTGAAAACTATAAAGGAATTAATTGGCAGAACCCAGACATACAAGGTTGCGGAATACCATCTGGGACTGCTCAGAGTACTGTTTGCCAGGAACAGAGATCAGCTCCCTATTCAAATAGGCTGTTAATCAAATGTAGTTGCATCAGAAGAACAACAACAAAAAAAACATTTTACCTTTGCTCTGCGAAAACTGTAGACTACCAGCATGCTTATGAAGTCCAAGAGCATACAGAAAGCTTGGAAGGAGATGATAGCAATCCGTAAATACTTGTCCTCTTGTGCATAGCAGGGAGCATCATCTGTGCAGTTAGAACATCCTTCCCTGCAGGGAAGACACTTATATTCTTCTTCAGATATTTCTCCTCTTGGAAAATGATTAACCATGTTCGGCCCTAAAAGAATCAAGGGGGGAGGAAACTGTTAGAATGTGTATCCTATATAGAAAGCAAATAAAACTATAAAAATAGCTGTTTATTGCAAAAAAAAAAAAGCCCAGATTCAAACAAAATATATCTCCAAAATATTATTTACAAATAACTTAAAACTTTAGTTATAGGTCATAGAGATTGTCTTTTGTAGAATGAGTGAAAAATCATCAAAATCACCAACCTCTGAGAATGTAATCAAATTAGGGCTGCACCAAACCCCACTATTTGGGATTCAGCCACATCCTTCTTGAAAGATTTGCCCAAATACCGAATCCTAATTTGCATATGTTAATTAGGGGCACGTAAGAAAAAGTGGAAAACATTTTTTACTTCCTTGTTTTGGGATGAAAAATCCTGTGATTTCCCTTCCCACCCCTAATTTGCATATGCAAACTAGGATTTGGCACAAGGATTCAGCGGAATCCCAATCCTGCTGAAAAAGGCCAAACCCCCAACAGAATCCAGGATTTGGTGCATTCCAAAATCAAAGTCATTGGAATTAGTATAAACAATATGTTTTAATGTTTCAGTGGATTTTAATTTTATTATTTCATTTAACACAAAAGTTTCGCCTAACATATAGGCAATTCTTTTGGCCGAAAATCAGTTGAAGGCCGTCAATGTAAAATTCAGCTCTATTATGAATGGTTTATACACAGAACCTTAATTTTTTTTTTTAAATAAATATAATTTTATAGACAAATAAATAGCGTTCTGAAGCATGTATACAAGAAACAAGTACAGAGAAACAAAGGTCTTTTGACAATCACTGTACCCCCAAGAGGTGATCAAAACACATCTTGTGATACTGTGCAAAACAGAAATAAAAAGTAAAAATACCACATTTAAAATCTTGCTTTTTGCAGTTTTTTATAGATGGGAAAACATGCTTAAACTTCCAATTTCTGGAGAAAACCCCCCCCCACATTTTTACCATTTTGAAGTTTGGTAAATATATCCTAACGGTGCAATAAATGAAAAGCCACCTTGAGTTGCAAAGATATTGTTCACTTACAAATCACAGCACATTTGCCTTTCCCAAATTTTAAATATAGATCATGTGCTTCTTTTTGTGCTGTGCTGGCTCTTAAGGTGCATAATACAGAAACATATTTTATTACCTTTTTGGCACTTACGGATAACATCTGCATTTGTATGCCTGCCAGTATCCTACTCTTTAAAGGGAATGAACATTAAAGGAGAAACAAAGGCTAAAATTAAGTAAGGTCTATATAAATATACCAGTAAACCCTCAACGTAATGCTGCTCTGAGTCCTCTGTGAAAAGAAACACAGCATTTCTGATCTTCTATTGTGTACACATGGACTTCTCTATCAGACTTCCTGTTTCAGCATAAACCTCCAGGGCTAGGGCTTGAGCATGCTCAGTTTGCTCCTCTCTCCTTCCATCCTCACTTTCCCCCTACCTGCTGTAATCTGATCCCAGAGCTATAAGTGAGCAGGGAGAGACTCAGGTGATGTCACAGCAAGCTAATATGGCAGTTGCTATCCTAAAAAAACAGAGAGTGTTTCTAGCACTGTTTACTCAGGTATGATAAAGCTTTCTAGAGAATAAATATAGCGTTCTAGCTTGCTTGCTTTCCTTCTCCTTTAAGATGATCTCAGAAATTATGCCCCTTACTATATGCAATCTAGGGAGTATCTACAAAAATTGTTTATACCCCAATGCTGCAAAATGCCTGAATCCAAAAATCCTTCATCTCGGACCTGTTGAGGTCCTGTTAATGGGAGAGGCGCCTATTGCAAATTGAAGTTATCCTGGTTGTTGGTGAGTTTATCCCAAAAATCCGACCTTTTAGGGGTTTTCAGGGGGAAAATCGATCGATTTGGGGGAAAAGCCTGAAATATTCGTACGACTGGATACGATTTATTTGAGTTATATTATTAATAAATAAGGCAATTTTAATAATGAGATAAATTCATATTTATTACAAAGCTTTGCTTTTAGATGTCAGTGACACTGATTTGAAAAAAGAGAAAAAAGTAAAAACAAAAAAAGTAAAAAAAATAAAATAATGAAGACTAATTGACAAGTTGCTTAGAATTGATCATTCTATAACATAATAGGGGGGTTATTTTCTAAAATCCGCATTTATCTAATTTTTTTAAATAACGACCAAATTCCGATTTTACCTTATTTATTATTTTTTAAAAAACTGTATTTAATATGTTCGTGGTA
Organism: Xenopus borealis; assembly: GCA_024363595.1. Classification (NCBI taxonomy): domain Eukaryota; kingdom Metazoa; phylum Chordata; class Amphibia; order Anura; family Pipidae; genus Xenopus; species Xenopus borealis. Next base: position 21,452,224 of record CM044441.1, read on the forward strand.
AATACTCAATAAACTGAGCAAAAACAAAGATCGCAAGATTTTTTTTCGTTTTTTTTCCTTGATTTTTTCAGGCATTTCCCCAAAAAGTCGGAATTTAGTGGATTTTTGCCTGAAATGGAAGGATTTTTGGGATAATTCCAGCGCAGACCACAGAAACTTCAAAATAGGATAGGCACCTCAACCATTGACTTATATACAACCTCAGCAGGTCTGAGGTGACTGATTTTCTGATTCAGGCTTTCTGCTGCATTGAGCTTTATTAAATCACAAAAAAAATTCATGTTTTTTTTTTTAAATCTAAAATTTGAGTTTTACCCCTTAAAGCCCAATCAGAGTTTAGTAAATAACCCCCAAAAAGTTAACTTAAAGATGAATCATCCCTTTAAAACAAGACTGGTCCCTATCCATGACTCGATTCCAGTGTATGACCATTATATTGTAGTTAAAGATATCAGTCTAGTCTTGGATGATCCCTGTAAGGTTGTACAGCAATAAAATTACTTGTATTGATACATCACATTAAAGGTCTCCTAGGAGAATGGGATAATGAAAGGGGAACTCCAGCTTCCAAACCAAATTTGATAAAGAGGCCCACATATCACAGAAACCCCTAATATACCCATCACAGTTACCTGTTTCTTCAAAAACTTAGAATTTTCTATGCTGAAATCCAGCTCTTTAATAGTTCTTCTCTTTCTGCATCATTTGAAATCAGGGTTACCAGGTCTAAAACCAGCCAAAGTCAACCACAAAACCAGCCCAAAACTAGCCCAAAACTAGCCAAGAGACACTTCAAAAGTTGTCCAAAAATAGCACAATATGTGCAGTGAAAAAAAGTCTAAAAAATAAATAAATATTCACTGTTTCACATATTTTTCCATGAAGCAAAATTGGGCAGAATTAACCATTAAATATTGGTAAAACATATCAACCTTTAGACATTTCGTGGCCAGCAGATTTTTGCCCAAAAACTGTGTGAATTTGAGGAAAGTCAACAGAAAATGTTTAAGAGTGATGGGAAACTGGGGTACAGAGCCCAAAATCTGGTAATTCCTGACTTCTACACAAGTCAGTCCCATTGCATGCTGGGTATTGTAGTATTACATTAAACTTGGCAGTTGTAAGATTGTTATAAAAAAAAATACATTATCCAACATGCATTGGGAGACACTGGCTTGGCACATTAGGGCAAGAAAAAACATTGGCTAGTTTCCAAAATACAAACCAGCCAAAGGCCTAAAAAGTAGCCTAAATCCATACCTTGGCTAGTTTATACTTTCAAAACCTTTAAAAAAAAAAAAGCTTTAAATAAGTAGCCCAATTTGGCTGGAAAACAGCCAACCTGGCAACCCTGTTTGAAATCATGGCAGGGAAGGAGGGACTAAACACTGATGTTACAAATTGTAACAACTTCTCCACATCTTACAGACAACATGCAGGAACTACATAACCCACAATGCATTACACTGTGATGTTCCTTTCCTTATTGAAATCAATCAATGTGTTCAAGGAATTGTGGGGCTTGGATGATGCAGGCTGAGGACAGGTGGCTGCAGATACAAAGTAACAGTAGTCAGCCAGCTCAGTAAAGTAGTCAGACAGATCAGCAGGAGAGCAGGGGGCTAGAATTTGGGAACTATTCTAAACCATTAAAAATCATGAAAAGTCTGCATATTTTTTTATTCATGTATATTGTTATACAAAGTTTCCTGAAATTATATTTACTTTTCAAAAAGCTCAAGATATATTTGTGTGGAGTTCCCCTTGAAGTTCAGCACATAAAAAGGTGCAGGTAGGGCATCCCATGTCATTTCTTATATCATGTACAAAAGTTTTAATGTGGAGGTTCCTGTGGCTGCAGCCCATGAGAAGTCAACAAGCTTCCTATAATGATTATATAATTATAAAGTTGCAGACCACTGGGAATTTACAGCACAACCCTGACAAGGACAAAAAGCAGGACTGAATTATTAATGCTGCATTTTTTCCCCTCCTTTGCTCAACCAAAAGGCACTTACTTTGAAAGCCGTTCTCTGAAAACATGCCATGGGGATAATAGAAACCAGCCTTGCAAGTGCATTTGTAGGCTCCGAGAACAAATCCAAGACCTTTCGTAGGTACACACTGAAATAAAGAAAACAAGCAATGTAATGAGTGCGGCCTCTAGGTTTGTAGATTGCAGCAGGGCCTAGATGCCCTATTCTTTCTGATTGTAATACACTCGTGCAACTGATTGAACTCACAGCAAATGACATCCACGATTAATATAATTGCTTTATGAATAATTGCTTTACATACATGGCAAGTTTAGTTTTTTTTTTCCCCCCATGTAATGAATGATGTCACATTTGATGAGCCTACCATCATGTTCCATTATGTCCCCGGGGGAGGAAAGAAATAAAATACTGAGTGCAAACTACTGAAGGGAAAACATGCCCCATTTATAACAAATGATGTCTGTATTGCTACTACTCAGTGGCAGGAATGAAAGAGCTGGGTATATCCATCTGTGATTGGCCTGTGGACCCCATTTATCAATTTTATATGCATACTGACAAAGCCCTAAGTATTATCTTTCATTTTGTTTAACTCTTTAAAGGAGAAACAAACCCCCCCTAATAAAAACTCCTACCCCCTAACCTACATAGTGCCGCCTCCATGCACCCCCCCAGCCTAGCTGTTACATCCAGCAATTGCCCCTAACCGTTACCCCTCATTGCAGAGTTAACGCAGCCAAGCTCATGGGTGCCATCTTCAGCTCTTCCGGGTTTCTTCGGGAAGAGAATGGCATGTCGGCACATGTGCAGTTCTGCTTGGTGACAACTGCGCATGTGCTGAAAGCGACGGAAACCGCCGAATGGAAGGAAAAAGACCTGAAGAAATACGAAGAGCCAGAAGATGGTGCCGGTGAGCTCCGCTGCACTGAACCTGCAACGAGGGGTAAGTAAACGATTAAGAGAAATCGCAGGAGGTAACAGCTAGGCTGGGGGGACTATTTAGGTTAGGATGTAGGGGTTTTTATTAGTAGGTGGCATTTGGTTCCCCTTTAATATGCATTTACCAATTAGGGTATCAATTAGTTTGTGAATGATACGTGGGTATGAGATCCGTTACCCGGATATCTATTATCCAGAAATGACAGGAAGGCCATCTCTCATAGACTCAATTAATTAATCTATTTCCTTTTTCTCTGTAATAACAAAACAGTACCTTGTACAGGTATGGGATCCATTATCCGGAAACCCGTTACACTTAAAATTCCAAATTACGGAACGTCCGTCTCCCGTAGACTCCATTTTATCCAAATAATCAATATTTAAAAAAAAGGTTTTCTTTCTCTGTGATGCTTGTATTTGATCCCAACTAAGATATAATTAATCCTTACTGGAAGCACACCCATTGTATTTGGCTTATTTAATGTTTAAATAATTTTTTTAGTAGACATAAGGTTTGAAGATCTAATACCATTTGATCGTACGAATTTTTCGGACTCTCTAAGGAAATTTCACGATTTTTATGTGAAATCGAACGATCGTTATCCGATCGTACGAATTCATCGAGAAATCGGATATCGAGCAAAATGATAGCCTAAAACAATTCGATAAGCATTCGATAGTCAAATACTTATCGAATTGTGAATTCTGGGAGTAATAGTAAATTTGCCCCTAAGTCCTGCTCGAATACCGTTCGTACGATCGGAGCGTTCGATCGTTCGAATCGTACAAATTTTTTGGACGCTCCAAGGAAATTTCACGGTTCTTTTCGAGAATTCATCGCGAAATCGTATAGCGAGCAAAATGATAGCCTAAAACAATTCGATAAGCATTCGATGGTCGAATGCTTATCGAATTACGAATTTGGTCGAGCTAATTTCCGGGAATAATAGTAAATTTGCCCCTTAATATGATGCAATTGCTTTTCAGTGACTCCAACTAAAAAAACATGCTCTGTGAGGCTACAAATGTATTGTTATTGTAACTTTTTATTACTCATCTTTTTATTCAGGTCCTCTCCTATTTATATGTCAATCTCTTATTCAAATCACTGCATGGCTGCTAAGGCAATTTGGACCCTATCAACTAGATTGCTGAAATTGCAAACTGGAGTGCTGCTGAATAAAAAGCTAAATAACTCAAAAACCATAAATTATAAAAAATAAAACGAATTGCAAATTGTCTCAGAATATCCCTCTTTACATCATATTCAAGGTTAACTCAAAGATGAACAACCCCATTAAAGGAGAAGGAAAGGCTTTTTGCACTTGGGGGTGCCAAAATTTAGGCAACCCCAAGTGATTGTATTGACTTACCTGAAACCCTGGGCTGGTGCTCCTATCAGCAGAAAACTGCACCGGCCCGGGGTTATACCAGTGAGCACCACGGAGCGATCCACTTCCATCTTCTTCTGTCTCCAAATTTCCAAGGACTATCGCATGCGCAGTTGAACGAAAAAGCTGACTTTTTAGTTAAAGTTTGGCTTTTCTACTGGGCACACGCTGTCGTGCAAAGAAGGCGAAAGATGGAAGTATATCGCTCCGTGGTGCTCACTGGTATAATCCCGAGCCAGTGCAGTTTTCTGCTGGTAAGAGCACCGGTCTGGGCTTCAGGTAAGCTGATACAATCACTTAGAGGTGCCCCCCCCCCAAGTGCAGCAAACCTTTCCTTCTCGTTTAACAGACTCCTGATAAAAATGACCATAATGTATGTGATAGGAACCTTTCCTCGTATTAGGAAGCAAAGTTTACATTTTTTTTTCTGGATTCATGTTATCTGGATCAACATATGGCCATACACCATATAAACTACGAATGCACCGAATCTCTGAATTCTTCATGAAAGATTCATCCAAATACCAGATTTACTGCATATGCAAATTAGGGGCTGCAACAGAAAATTTTAAACACTTTTTTACTTCCTTGTTTTGTGCCAAAAAGTCATATGAATTCCCATCCCCACCCTAATTTGAATATGCAAATTAGGATTTGATTCGGCCTGGCACAATCATTCAGCCAAATCCCAAATCGAATCCTGCATCCCTAATATAAACATCAAATAAACCCAACAGGACTGTTTTTCCACCAATAAGGAATAATTATATCTTAGTTGGTTTCAACTACATGGTACTGTTTTATTATTACGGAGAAAAGGGAAATATGTTTTAGACTTTGGAATTCTTTGTCTGGAATCTGTCAGCATATACTATATTAGGAACTTCACTTTATACACAAAGCCCAAAGAATAAATGGTAAAAATTAAGGTTTACTGTGAGATAAGGATAAAGATAAGGTTTATATTGAATGTCAGATTGACTTACAGGTGGATGAGCTTAGAAAGAGCCATTAGGGGTGACAGAGAAACCTCAGGAACAGAGGAATGGAAAGTTCATGTAAGGTGTTAAGTGTTGGGGGGAGGCAGAGAAATATACAGGATGAGTCATTAATGACTTGGTAGTTAAGGACAACATTTTCGTCTTTAGCTAAACAGAATTAAGTTAAGAAGATTATGATGTATCTGCGTTCTACAGCAACACAGTCTTAACTAGGGACAAAGAAGATATAACAGTAAGGGGCCGATTTACTAAATTCATGTATTCATGTGAATAAAATCAAATTCGATCAAATTGGAATATTTGATCGTAGGATCTATCCGATTGGTCGAATATGCAAATTAGGCATATTCGATCACCGAATAGTGAATGATCGAAATGATCGAATAGATTTGAATGATCGAATATTCGATCATTCGATAAGCGAATAACAATTTAAAATATTCTGAGTCTAAGTCCTGATCGAATAGGATTCGAACGATCGAAGTCTTGAACGATCGAATTATTTGAATAAATCGAATAAATTATTCGACTGATAAAATAAATTTGTATTCGATCATCGAATGATCGAATATCGAATAAAAGGTAGCCTAAAACTATTCGATTAGCATTCTACGATCGAATGCTAATCGAATATCAAATTTGGTCGAGCTAATTATGGGGAATAATAGTAAATTTCCCCCTAAGTGTGCACTGGTTTTGCCTCCAATACACGTCATTAGAGATGGAGACAGACAGACTAGGGGTTATTATTGCAAACTAGTCATAATGATCCAAAATACCAAAGAACAAAAAAAAACAAAAAAACGCACTCAATGTAAGCTTAATACATTAACTTTATTGCTTGTTGTCTCCAAGCTGAATAAAAAATACTGAGAATTCATTGACATAAATCTCATCTATGAATTCATCATTAACATATCTACCATCAATATTCCCAAATATACACAGTAATGCCATTTCATATTTTTAAAAACATATAATTGCTGTAATAGGAGGGCCTCCTATGGGAGACTTTAGTTCATAATCCCCACAGAAGTACTTTTAGGGGGTTATTTGCTTTTTTTCTGGTCTGGCTTTTTGGGGCAAAAACTCAGATTTACTGTTACTGTGGAATTAACAGTAACAAGAATAAACTTGAATTGAAAAAATTCAGGATAAAAAACAGAAAATCTCTTGAATTAATCAAGTTTTCGAGCAAAACCCACTGCAAAAGACAGCTACAAACATCTTCAAATGGCTGAAGCGAGCTCTGCCATTGACTTGTACATGACCTTGACAGGCTTTAGTTTCAGATTCAAGGTTTTTCCAGCTTCGGAGGATAATAATCTTTTTTTTTTAACACAAATAAATTTAGTTTTCTTTTAACCCGAAAATTAAAGTTTTAACATAACCTTGAAAGTTTTCCATAACCTTGAAAACTCGAATTTTTCACATAAAAATCAACTTAACCTTTAATAAACATTTTTTCGATCACTGATCATTGCCTACAAATTTCTAAAAATGTTACATCTCAGACCATTTGTTATTTTGGTTGAAGGCTCAGGAAAATACATAGATCTAGATCTATCTACATATATATTGATTGATACAAAGTCATTTAGCTCCATTTCCAAAAATCCTATGAAAGTTCAAACATCTGGGGACTGAGCTTTGGCAAATCTGCCCTTAAGTGACTTACTAAAGACCACAAAGAGCTGTGAGAAGTCCCAGATGTCCTACGTGAGCTAATGAGCTAACCACTAAGTCATTCTTTATCTCGGTTATGCTAAAAACAACTTTATATTTTAAGGATTAAGTGACTTTGTTGTTTGGGTCCTGTTAAACCCAAAGGCATTGGATTTGTTTTTAAACAGTTCTTTCCAACTTTTTTTTAAATTGTCACTTTTATAAAGATTGTCTGCATATAGCATCCCAATTTAGTTTCATGTTGATTGCATGTTTGGCCTTAAGTAATGAAATCCTACTCCATCTTAACCGATTAGGTATCTCTGATAAGAGAAAAATAAAGTTGTGAATTGATTATTGACTTCTCAAAGCCATTTGATACAGCTGACCATACACTTCTGTGCAATCATTTAATTGCCCTTAAAGGCTGAGTCAACTGAGTCAACTGAACTTAAAATAAAATAACCTAATCCAACAGGAAGGAGGCTTTCATAGCATGTATTTAATGCATCTTGAATTATATCTACGTTCTATGATCTTGCACTATTTGAAATTGCCAGTGCTGCTTTGAGAAGCATTTATTTGTTGGAACACCATTCATACAAGAGATACTTTAAATTGTAGTTTCACCAAAATAATACACACATAGGGGCAGATTCACTAAGATCCGAAAATTCGCCAGCATAGGCTTCGCTAGCGTTCGCCACACTTCGCCAGGCGAATTTTCGCCAGCGCTACAGAAATCCACTTAAGTGTGAATTTACGCTTAGTTCGGCGAATGGTAGCGTAGTTGCACTAGTTTTACTTCGCTAGGCAGAGCGCTGTTACGCTAGCGAAGCCTAATTTGCATACAGCGGGAACTTTAACTTATAATAGAAGTATATGTTACAGCGATTACATTCCACTACACAAGCCCAGGAAACCTTTAATAAATTATATAAAGTTGTCCTATTGCCCTACATGTGCCCCCTGTATAGTTGTGTTGCCATATGTTAGGAAATGTAGGGGGGGAAGAATGGTAACCCCCCCAAAAAAATTATCGATCTTTTTCAGACTATCACCCTCCTATGCTAAAATACCCCAGCGTTTTTTTGGGACTTAGAAAAAATTTGACATTTTTTTTCAATCTCCTATCTATTGTATTGAACTTCGCCTGGTCTGACCAGGCGAAGTAACGTCTAGCGTAAGTGCTAACGTTGAGGGAAATGTTCATCTTAGTGAATTTGCAAAGTTACGATCCTTCGTCAGTGCGCAACTTCGCCTGGCGTAAGGGTGCGAAGTTGCGCAAGTCTATCTACTTCGCTAGCGAAAATTCGCCAGAGTCCATGTTGGTGAATTTGCAAAATGATGTCACGCTGGCGAATTAGCGCTAGCGTTAGACAAATCTGCCCCATATACTGAAACCAGAAAGCTCTGAATTATGGGAATTATGGGAATCTCTCATAGAGTAAACATGTTGTTTTCAAAATGCATTAGTTAACGGTGCTGCTCCAGTAGACGCCTGCACTGAAATCCATTTCTCAAAAGAGCAAACAGATTTTTTTATATTCAATTTTGAAATCTGACATGGGGCTAGACATATTCTCAGTTTCCAAGCTTCCCCCCAGTCATGTGACTTGTGCTCTGATAAACTTCAGTAACTCTTTACTGCTGTACTGCAAGTTGGAGTGATTTCAACCCCTCCTTTACCCCCAGGCAGCTCATCAGCAGAACAATGGGAAGTTAAAATCTGACATGGGTCTAGACTTATTGTTTATGAGGAAGTGGTGGATAACCACGAAACGCGTCAAGCGTACAAGCTCCATGATTTTAAGGTTTTTTAAATAAATATTAAATTTTAGCCCAAGCGATGGTGCTCCGTATTCTACTTTTTCTTTGACGGATATTTGGCGATTGGGAGCCATCTTCATACGCTGTAGCACATCGCAACGAGGGCTTCTGGAACAAGTGAGTGCTCCCAATTTCTTTTCTATTGCACGAGGTTGGCCATAGGTTTCGAATCTGAAAGTACTCCAGCTAAAACATGTCGAGGTCATGTAGAAGTCAATGGCAGAGGTCCCTTGAACCATTTGAATATGTTAATAACCTTCATGACGTGTGGGTTTTGCTCAAAAACTCAATTAATGTGAGCAATTCCAGTCTTTTTCTCAGCAGAAAACTCAATTAATTTGAGCATTCGGGTTCTTCACCGCAAATTAGTTGATTTGAGTTTTGTGCATTTAAATTTTTTCATAAATTATAAAACATTTTTTCGAACTCACATTTGTTGCGAGTTCATTCAACAGGTAAAAAAAACTCACAGGATTGACCTTTGATAAACAAACCCCTAAATAAAGCCAATTCATTTCTTTAATCAGGAGAAACTACTAATACACTGAATATTTTTATAAATGATGACAAGTCAAATATTGATATTCACCAAATAGTTTCTTAATTTAATCTTTAAATTATGCTCCAGTTAAGATGTGTGCAGAAAACATATGTCCATGCCTATTAAGATCATATCAAATGCTCAGTAAGCATAGCTTACATTTGTGAGAGTTCACTTTCTTTTGTATGATTTTTAAAGAAAAAAACTTGATTGCGAAAAAAAATACGATTGAGGAAAAATACACAATAGAGTATAAAACGTGATTGGCTTTTAATTTTATACCAGCGATTTGCAAATATTTTTGGAGTTAATAAAAGTTCCAAAATAGTTGAAACTTTTTCTATGTCCCAAAAAGACGCTGGCATTTTTTTATAGGCTGAAAAAGAGTGAAATTTTTTTTTAAGGGTTCCACCTCCCCCCTACATTTGTTAAAATATGGCACCTTAAATATAGTGTGGGCACATGTGTAGGGCATTAGAACACCTATATATAGCTTGTGTAGTGTTCTGTATGTGCTGCTGCATACACGTCCATTAAACTTAAATTTGGTGCCGTATGCAAATTAGCCTTCGCTAGCGCAACTTTGCTTAGCCTGACAAATTAACGCTAGCATGACTTCGCTAATTTCGCCTCCTGAGCGCAAAGCCATCTGTAACTACTCTCCATTCCCAATAATCTCCCATGATACGGCTATCCACCTTTCACAAAGACTTCATACACCATGACCTTAATTACCAAAAGTTTTTGCAACAAATGCAATAATTTTTTATAAACCTGTATGTCGCAAGATTAACAAGGCTATGAAACAAATGGAAAACACTTCAGAGGCCAAAGGTTAGAAAGAGCTGAGCTGATGCCATAACATATGTGGGGAGTAACATATAACAGAGCAGGAACCCATGACAATCAATCAGCAATTGGCTTTGGTTGGTCAACTGTATAATGACTCTCTGCATGGGACATTTAGAGGAACTAAGAGGGGGTATAAAAATGTAACTGGATTTTCATTAAAAATTAGGCTAAACAGCACACAAACATTGGCTACAGTACATAGAGTTAAATGCAGGTTAAATACATAACTAAACAACACTATTATGAAGGGCGGGGCAAGTATAATGACATGTTTTTGCACCCTGTTCCGCCTTCGACACTCACAGAATTGAGTGCAAGGACCTGCTCCATCTGCTTGAATACAGAGCTGTTTGCCATGTACACTAAATACTTGTAGCTATAGAGCAACCACAATGTGATCAAAAGCGTTCCATCTTTATTTTCAAGACCATTACATATACGGCAATAAGTGCAGTTCTTTAGGTTAACCATAACCCTTTTATCACCTCTAGTTTTGATGCATTTGAAAAATAGGAGGGTAAGGTGCAAACTAGTGATGTGCGGGCAGACCCAGCACCCCCATATGTGGGTGGCAGACGGGTCTGAGCTGAGCTCTTCTTCCTGCTCTCCCCACCGCCACTTTGAACTGCTGTCTTCCAACTTCATTTTTTAGAGACTCAAGCCCTCTGCCTTGCCCCATTTGTCGGGCTTGGGCGGGTTAGGGTCTCATGCGAGTCGGGTTTTACGCAACCCGAACATCACTAGTGCAAATGGCTGGAGGTAATGCCAATCTAGCTCATTTATAAAGACCCATGTCAACCAATCAAATGTTTGCTATCATTGCTCAACCTGCTGTTGCCTGAATAAAGCCAGTCACTGATTGGTTGCTATAGATTACTGGCCAGGAGCAGATTTGCCCAAGGTTTATAACTGAGCCCCAATAGTGCTGCCTTGCACTTTTTGAACATGTAGTCTTCACTTAACCATATTAATAATACTCCCAAAACCTGTCATTTCTTCCTTCACAATATGGCCAAGATATGCCCGTTTCTTTCACAAATAACTAGAGATGGGCGAATTTATTCACCTGCGGCGAATAAATTCGCAAGACTCCAGAAAAAAATGGACGCCTGCATCCAAAACCAGACACTGCGGCATTTTGCGAATTTTTCGCCATTTCGCCAAAACTTCCCAGATTCAACTGCCAGAACAGTCAAAACACTAATCCGTGCAGTTATTCATAGGGAATACAAAAAAATCTTTCCATATATTATATGAAATTAGATATATAATCACTCAAGGTACCTAATGGATTAGATTCTCCATACGAGATAAACTATTGCAATCTCCTCCTAACCGGTCTTCCTGACTCCCATCTCTCTCCCCTCCAATCAATCTTAAACTCTGATACTAGGATCCTTCTGCTCTTTCCTAAAAGAGAATCTGCTCAACCCCAACCCCAGGTACTCCAGTCCGGCCTCCTCTCTTGCTGTCTCTCTGCGCTTGTTGTTTTATTTTCTACTTCGCATGCGCGTAAGTGCACTTTCACACATGCGCACAAGCACACATTCGTGCATGCGCAGGAGCACTAGGCAGGCGCCGCCGAAACCACCCAGCTGGCCTAGGCCCGGCACTGGATAGCATATAAAGCCCTTCTACTAACATTCAAATCCCTTCACTCCTCTGCTCCTCACTACATTTCTTCTCTTGTCTCGCTATATGTTCCTGGTCGTCTTCTCTGCTCTTCTCAGAGCCACCTTCTCTTTAAACCATACACTGCCACCTCTTGTCTCAGACCCTTATATATTGCTGTTCCTTACCACTGGCATTCCATCCTTGAATTCCTCCATAAGGAATCTTCACTCAATCTCTTCAAGAAAAAACTAAGAGCCTACCTTTTGGAGCACTAGAACATTAGCCTAGTCCTGTGCCAACTGACTGTGCACTTTTTCATCTCCAATTTGTGCATGTATGTTAGCCTCTCATCCACTTAGATAAGTGATCACCAACCAGTAGCTTTCAAACAATATGTTGCTCTCCAACCACTTGGATGTTGCTCCCAGTGGCCTCAAAGCAGGTGCTTATTTTTAAATTCCAGGCTTAGAGATAATTTTTGTTGCATAAAAAGCAGCTTTACTGCCAAACAGAGCCTCAATGTAGGTTGACAATCCACATAGCGGATACCTAATGGCTAATCACAGCACTTATTTGGCGCCCCAAGAACATTTTTCATGCTAGTGTTGCTCCCCAACTCATTTTACTTCTGAATGTTGCTATTGGGTTTAGTAGGTTGTGGATCCCTGACTATAAGCTCTACTGGGCAGGGACCACCTTCCCACTATGTCTCTTACCACATAGCACTTAAAGGAATTGTTCAGTATAAAAGTAAAAACCGGGTAAATAGACAGGCTGTGCAAAATAAAAAATGTTTTCAATATAGTTAGTCAGGGGAAAATGTAATGTATAGCAGCTGGCGTGACTGTAAGTCTAACCTTACAGAGCAGGAAACTACTTCTTGCTTTTCAGCTCTCTTGGTTTACACTGACTGGTTACCCTGGTTACCAGGCAGTATCCAATTAGTGACTAGAGGGAGGGCCACATGGGTCATAACTGTTGCTTTTGAATCTGAGCTGAATGCTGAGGATCAATTGCAAACTCACTGAACAGTTATGTCCCACGTGGCCCCCCTTCAAGTCGCTGACTAACTCAGATTTAGAGAGCTGAAAGGCAGGAAATTGGAAACTGGCTATTATATTAGACATCCAGTCATTCCAGCCTTTATAGTTTGCATTTTTCCCTGACTAACTATATTAGAAACATTTTTTACTTTGCACAGCCTATCTATTTACCCAGTTTTTATTTTTACCCTGAACTGTTCCTTTAAGCACTTTTTCCTGTTATGATTCTGTATATATTTATTATATGATTTGTGTATCCCCTTATGGCCTTTTCATTTGTGTGCAGAGTCTATTCAAATGACCCCTGTGATGTTGTTACATTACATTTGAAGACACTAATGTGTGAATAAAAAACCCTGTGCAAAAGGTACTTACTTGATTAGAATTGAATTTCTGGTTTAAAAATGATTTCTGAAGGCATACTGAAGACTATTTAAATACATATTTGGTAAAAATGACTAAGACAGTATTTGCAACAAGAAGCAGCATATTGATTTAAGGTTAGAACAGTTGCATTGAGTGTTCATACCAACACTGATTGCAGTGCTTTCATGCAACATATACAGATGATATAAAATTGATTACTTTTTACTTAATGAAGCATAGCAAATGAGTTAAGGGTTTCCGTTGCTGTAACAGAAGGCCTGGCCACCTCAAAAAAAAAAAAACAGAGTTCCTGCTGCAGTTAATTTGCTTGGACATAATTACTAATGCAAAAGGCAGATGGCAAGTGAAGTACCATAGAGATGTGGAATGGATAAAATTGCTGACTTTGCCTAATGCGGGCGCCCAACTGTGTCACTGAGAACATTGTTCCAGCCTTCAAATCACAGCATGTTCTACTGTAACTTCAAAAGACAGATAATTAATATGCTGTACACACAATATATATGTGTGTATAGTGTATACGCATGATGTGTGTATTATTACATAGAATTTACGGCCTGCTGCAAAATATTAGGACATTAGGGGGGTTATTTATCAATGGTTGAATTTTAGAGCTATGTCAGCTTTTGTAGACCTCGAATGAACTCAAAACTCGGATGGTTTCAAATTAAAAAAAAAAACCGAAAGGGAAAAAAACTGATATCAGTGAGTTTGGGGTTAACAACCCGAAAACTCAAATTGATCAAGTTTTCGGCAAAACCCACTGATAGAAAATGGAAGGCTTTTAACATCTTCAAATGGTTCAAGGAACCTCTGCCATTGACTTGTACATGATCTTGACAGGTTTTAGATGGAGTATTTTTGGATTCCAGCTATTTCCAGTTTAAGGGTATAATAAATCTGATAAATTTGATTCAAAAATAACCTCGAAAACTCAAATTTTTCATGGCAAACACAACTCCCTTAATAACTCTGCCCCTACATTTCAAGTGGTCATGGAACTCCTCTGTGACTTATAATATTCTAATTCTAATATTTTCTAGTAGGGAGTACATTACACTCTAAATAAAATACTTCAAAAACTGAGCCATACACATTGTATATGGATAGGCACTGCCTAGTCCATATATTGAATTTATTAAATTTATTGATGTGCGGGTCGGATTTTTCCCGACCCCCACCCGACCCTAACCCACCCTCCCTCAGCCAGCACCTGCCCACATCTGACTTCAGAATTCCGTTTATAAAGCTGTGCGGCCTCATCGATTATATCACAAAAGGGGTGGGACAAGCAGGAGTGCAGCTATAAAGCTGGAAGGCGGCATTTGAAGGTGGAGAAGAGCTCAACCTGCACCCGCCCCACACACACTAATTAAATCCACACACAATTTCAATCAAACCCCCCTCCACCCTTTATTTTAGGGTTGTTATCCCCTTTGCAAAGGGCCCCCCGCCCCAGGTCATAACTGTCAAATTCAACTAGGGAGATTCAAGTTTTTTTTTTTTTGTTTTTTTTATTCGCTTTTACTCTGGACCTTTAAGAATTCCAATTTGACTACTCCCCACCTAAAACCTACCGAATTGTTGTTTAAGTCAATTGGAGATGTTTGCAGCCTTCCTGACATTCTAGTTATTTTTCTGAGAAAATTTGAATCGAGTTTGATTAAATTCGATTCGAATTTTTGGGTTGTTTAAATTCGCCCAAGTTTTAAAAAATGTATTTAAATAATACATTTCAACCAGCTGAATTTCAAATTTATGGGATTTTATGGGAGTTTTAAAAAACTCACATGAATTCGAAATTCGACCCTCCAGATGTATCACTTCTACAGAAGAAAATTCCATGGGTCCACAGTACTCATTCTACAAATGCAGATTTGCACCATGCGATTAGCAGTCGCCATGTTTGGTCACATATGATGTCAGTCTCCCTGGAAAATTCCTAGTGTCGGATTGGAGCCAACCAGAGTACCTAACCTCAAGGGCACCCCTGCCCAGCATGAAACATGAATTGGTGGATGTAGGAAGTGTCTGCCTGCTAGAATGTGGTGAAAAGACTGTTTTTATTACTAGGGTTGCATCAAATCCAGGATTCAGCCAGGATTCTACCTTTTTCAACAGGATTCAAATTAGACCAAATCCTTCTGCCCGGCCAAACCGAATCCAAATTCTTATTTGTATATGCAAATTAGGGGTGTCGAGGGAAATCGCGTGACTTTTTTCGGAAAAACAAGAAAGTAAAAATTGTTTTCTCCTTACCATCCCCAATTTGTATATTCAAATTAGGATTTGTTATTCAGCTGAATCTTTCACGAAGGATTCAGGGGTTCGGCCGAATCCAAAATTCGGAATTTGTTGCATCCCTAGTATGTAGAGTATCAGGGGTCACGTGGATGGATGAGCCGACCCACCAGTCTGACCCTTATGGTGTTTCAAAACATTGACATGATGAGAAGTTTCAAGAGAGACATGATGAGAAGTTCTTCACACTCCAGTAGAAAACAATCTTCATACTATCTTAGTAATTTATAACTACATTGTGTGAACCAATGAAACAGGTTTTTTTTCAAAACGCATCAGTTAATAGTGCTGCTCCAGTAGACTTCTGCACTGAAATCCATTTCTCAAAAGAGCAAACAGATTTTTTATATTCAGTTTTGAAATCTGACATGGGGCTAGACATACTGTCAGTTCCCCAGCTGCCCCAAGCTATGTGACTTGTTCCAGCACTTTAGGAGGGAGCTGCTTTCTGGCAGGCTGTTGTTTTTCCTTCTCAAAGTAACAGAAGGAGTCACAGTGGGACATGGGTTTTTTTTACTATTGAGTGCTGTTCTTAGATCTACCACCCATGGGAGGTGGAAGGGAGGGGGTGATATTACTCCAACTTGCAGTACAGCAGTAACGACTGACTGAAGTTTATCAGAAAACAAGTTACATGACTTGGGGCAGCTGGGAAATTGACAATATGTCTAGTCCCATATCAGATTTCAAAATGAAATATAAAAAATCTGTTTGCTTTGGAAAATGGATTTCAGTGCAGAATTCTGCTGGAGCAGCACTATTAACTGATGCATTTTGAAAAAAACATTTTCTCCAATGACAGTATCCCATTTTCTACCACTTAATAAATATGTCCATTAAGTAGACTGTGCTGGTACTACATAAAGAATATTAATATAGCATAACACATACGTCAATAATTCATTGCAGCAATTGTATACTAAGGACCAATGCAAATGGCTTGCTATAGTAGCCATTAAAGAATGTGGTACTTGTGACATCATATGCCCCTTCAAGGAGATCAAGGGATTGAGGTGAGTCCTTGAAAAGCTGCCAATCAGTGATCTTCCTTTATGTGATGTTTCACAGTAAAAAGGATTTCTTATTCTGTGGAGGCTTTGGTTTCCTGAGACCAGGAGATATAATTTGTCCAAGGTCACAACCAGCCGACATTGAAAGCCAACAAAGGCTTATTGTTTATGGTTAAACGCTAACAAGTTAACATCCTCACGGTATCATGTGCCTTATTTTTCCCTCTGACATTTGCTTTCCTCTTGTTTCCTTGTACAGTGCAAGAAGATCCTGCTGGGCTGCTCATATCTGGTGTTGGGTTTTCAAAGTAGAGGGGCAGCTAAACCACATGACAGTGTAAGGAATACGATAGCTTGCAGATGCCTTGAATTATATAATCGATTATCCATATTTCTTTTATTTTTCTACCCTGTACAACGCATTTAAAGGTAACAATTCCAAGAAAGCCCACTTTTGCATTACATGACAATATATGAAAATAAAGTCACACTTTGTCCTTGGGCCTTCCAGCAATACAGAAGTTGTACCTCAACCGGATTAGTAATAGACATTTGCAGGACACTACTGCAAACAGCACATTGACCCTGGTCTCATATGGGAAGACTGGCTGTACTTTCTTCTGCAGCGAAATAACTTGTCTACTATCCAGTCCATATAATGACCACACTCATGAGATGGGGTAGAGGTATAGGCAGTTAAGGATTGGGAAGGCTAGACACTGTTGTCTCAGACAGTAGAATGGGCTGGATCAACCCTTCCTTTGAAAAATGCTTATAATTTTATACGTTTAGGTACTGCTTCAGGTCCAGAGTAAGAGAAGACACCAATAACTCAAACACATGAACCTCTGAACTCTTGGTTTATTAACACAATCATTCACAGCCAAATAAAAAAGACTGGGTTCGTTCTGAGGGTGTAGTCCCTGGCCTCCCCACATGGCTTCAGTTTTTTGGAATTATAGTTTATATAAACAAGCTTAAACTCTGTAAACTCTGTAAATGGCAGAAGGATAGGAAGAGGATCCAAAGAAAACTGAAGATGCGGAAGATGGTTGCACCCTTGAGCTCCGCTGTGCTACTCTGCACGGATACGTGAGTTTCATAATCAGGGGCACATTTTTCACTAACGTACTATGCGGGGCAGAAGCAGGGAGGGGGCACTATGGAGGGTAGTGAAAGGGGCTTTTCACATTAGGGGGGTCCTTTAAGGGCATAAGTAATGACTTTGTTTATACATGCACTATTTCTGCCTCCTGGATATTCAAGCGGTTAAAATATGAAGTTGAATGCAGGAAAAAATATACCCGCTACCGCCTCCACATAAGGTGTCATGCATTGCCATGGTTACCTGAGGCAGAAGCTGCACGCACATCTGAGTCATAGATTGCTGGGTTTTCTTCACCTTATCCTCACTTTGTATAGTCAGAGAATTCAGATACAGAAGTGCATTTTGTACAGAAGATACTTTTGGCTGCCTAATGATCTACCTCAACGTCCATATAATTTGTGGATTTTCACCACTAGCATGAGGCCAATTCTAATTACGTTTAACATGTATATATTGAAATATATGCACCAGGATGGGCTGTGGGACAGAGACAACAACCTTGATACTGAACCAAGTGGACTTAACATAGTCTACTTGCATAGTGGGCTTACTGAGTAATCTTGAAAACGTTTCATCTCATCTGAGTAGCTTTTTCGGTTCAATTGAGATACCGTTCCAAGTAATAAGGTCACCATATTTCAGTTACCATAGTGCCCTGAACAAGTACTAATAAACCAAGTTATGTGGCTGAAGGTTCAAATGCAGTCACCACAATCCAATTATTTTTTCTGTGATTAACAATTATTGCCATGAAACTAACTGAGGCAGGAGTTTAAGCTAATACTAGAATAACATTGGATTATGCTGTTTCAAGCTCTCCTCCTCTCTCTCTGTTTAAGGGAGGTAGCTTCAAGCCAGTTGTCTTCTCAAAGGTGTGCCCCTTTTCCATTAGATGTAGACAGACTATTGAGTCTTGACCTGTGGAATTATCCATGCTAGAGAGTTTCCACTAACTTGGTTGAATTGAAGAAGCTGCTCAACGTGATTGGTGAAACCTTTCAAAATTACGCAACAAGTTTCTTTACACTTAGGGTAGAACGCCACGGGCGATTTAGGTCCAATCTGGCGCTACACGACAAAATGCTGCTGTCAAGTCGGATGCTACGAAACAAGTTGGCGCTATAGAAATACATGTTAATAAATATGGTAAAAGATAGAAATGTCGGATGAAGTTGCAGCGTGCGTACAACACAACTGTTGCTTTACACTTAGGGTAGAACTCCACAGGTGATTTATTTATTTTATATTATTATATATATTTGCAAAAGCATTACTCTCATAAATTCCGATGCATCATAGAACATTATTATTGCGCTGTATGTTAGAAATGAATAGTGACATTGAATCTAAAAGAAATCACCATCTGTTCCAACATACATGTTGTGCTTGCACCAATGACTGTATCTGTTCAGTGCATTTGTTTTGGTCTGATTGCCATGCTTCTGCTCATAAATATGAGCTAAATATATATACATTATACATGGGTGTGATCAAAAGAGCTGTTATATGACCTGATTAATACATGTATTTGAATATTGTATAGATGCTGTATTTTTTATGCATGCTCCTTTTCTACCTCATTCTTATACAGGTAAACAAACAAAATGCTCGGGACCTATAGATTACCAGATAACAGATCTTTCCGTAATTTGAATCTTCATACATTAAGGGGAAGATTTACTAAATTCACATGAAGGATTCGAAGTTCGAAAGACCACTTTGACCAGTGAATTTTGTAAATTCGATCGAATCAAATGATTCGAATAAAATTTCATTTGAATATTCGACCATTCGACTGTCGAAGTACTTCCCCTTTAAATTTTTATTCGACCACCTAGTTTGCCAGATCAAAGCTACCGAATTGCGTTTCCTTATTTTTGATTGAATAAAAAAATGAGATCGATCGCAAAAATTGTTCGAATGATTTATCGATCAATCTAATTTTTCCTACTCGATCGTTCGACCAATCGAATTGCAGTAAAATCCTTCGAATTAGATATTCAAATTAGAAGTATTTTACGTTCCTTCCTATTCACATGGTTGAATTTTGAATTTTTTTCAATTCGAAATTGACCACTGACAAATCTGCCCCTAAGTCTACAAATAAATCAAGTAAATATTAAATAAACCCAATAGGCTTCCATAAGGATTAATTGTACCTTAATTTAGATCAAGTACAGTAATGTAAATAGAGGGGGGGGGCGGGCCCTGGCACGGGACGTGCAGCCGGGCCCCCCTCCATACGCAATTATCGGCCCCGATTCAGTAGTGCGTGAGCTCCAGGGAGGGCCCTGAGGGTGTGTGAACCCTGGAACAATCGCACCCCCTGAACCCCCAGTAGTTCCGTCTCTGATCAAGTACAAGGTACAGTTTTATTATTACAGAAAAAGGAAATTATTTTTAAAAATTTGGATATTTTGGATAAAACTGTTGCCATTTGAGTAAAGTTGTTCGGTCCAACAACTTTACTCAAATGGCAACAGTTGTAACAATTCAAGCTATAATCCCTTGGGGAGTATATTTGGATACTTTGTAGTTTTAATTTTATCAAGATGTTTATACAATGTTACAACTTCGTGTTTTTATTTTCATAATATGAGCTATAAAATGACCTTGGATTGAGTTCCAGAGGATGTATTAGGTCTATGTATGTTTTTATGTTTTTTGTTAAATGTTATGCTAATGAGTGACGTGGTTACTATGTCAGCACTATCTGTCTTTGTTCCCGACAATTTTCTGTATATAAGACAGTTTCTTTAACCAGTGTGCACTTTGAGAAAGGCCTCGGAGGGGGCCGAAACGTCAGCCTTTTTAAATAAAACATTTTCTCTTTTATTAAGACCTGAGAGTGCGGATCCCTTTTGTTGATATTACTTGGAGATTTTGATACTGCACCCAGGCATACCTGATAACTTTAACGTGAGTGCCGGCTCCATGGAGGATTATATATATATATATAATGTAACACGGAGATCGGTGCGTTAATCCGCACACCCACCTCTGTAGCGCAGGTAAATTGGCGGATGACAATCGGCTAATAGCAAACGATTGGCTGCACTGTAAAAACACACATAACGTCGTGGATTGGCTTTGATCCTGATGGGGATATGTTCACTTCTGTTTCTTCTTTGCTTTCTCTACTGTCACTCTCTAACTTCTGCACTTCACTCACCTCTAACTCCTTATGGCGAAAAGCAGGTACTGTTCTGTTGTTTACATTGTGGAATGCCTAGATAATAAATAGACTGACACTTTGTCGCTAGGGGGCGGTACCCAGCAACCAATTTTGGCGCCAAAACAGGGCCTGAAGCCTTAAATCTGTTTGCTCACTGGGGGTCTGGTTGTTTGTTTTGTCACTCCTGACGAAGATCCCTGTGGGGGATCGAAACGTTGAGTTCAAATAAATATTACAAGTTTTTTTTCACCAAACAAACCCTGTGAGTGCTGCAACTTCTTTTACTATAAAAAATTTTTTTCATTTGCGGGCACCCAGGTATTTGATTTTTGTTAACGGTGTGCACCATTACCTGTTACTTGATATATAGATATATATATATATATATATGGTATGCATTTTCAAATACATTAAAAGTTGGCGCTGACTTTAAAGCTTCAATATTCCCCATATATATATTTACCTGACTTGCAGGCCATAAATCTTTGGCTAAGCCATTGCTACACCATTGCCAGCTCCTGTACTCAACAATCTAAAAGTCCGACAACCATACACAATACATGTAAATATGTCATGATCATCCCTTTTTCCTACTGCTCTGCATCTCCCCTTCTTTTTCCTTTTTTGCAGGTTTTCATGTAACTTTTTCTTTCTCTCCTCTGCTTATTATTATTTAAAAATATGTGCATTTCTTCCTTGTCTAATTTTAATCACACTGCCCTCGCACTACCCTCACTTTCTTGTCTCTTTCCATAATCCCACACTTGTTTCTCACTTTTCCTACTGATTTTATGTTCTTATGTATCCCACTCATTTCTCATTTAATTGACCCCCTCATTTTTTATCTTCTTTTCTTATGTTCTAATCCTACACTCTTCTCCTCTCCCATTCTATCCCCTCCTCTTGCTCTCTCAATTTCCCAATAGAGAAACAGAAATATGCAAGGGGCAAACACATGACAATTAAAAATACTTACAGTTAAATATCAAACAAATCATTTCAAATGCTATTAGTTATCTTCACAGCGTGTCTCCTGAAACTCTGCTGAAACTCTGCTATACTGTAGATTTACTGGCAGAGCTGACATTGAAAACTGTTGACAGATGATAAATGGAGTAGTTTATAGCCTATGAGATAGCCATCAGCACAGCCATTATCAAATTCTGTGTGGCTGTTAATGCTACACACATCATGTTGTGTTGTAGTCATAACACAAATGAAAACATGATACATAATAATCTTATTGGTGGTAAAACAATTCTATTGTGTTTATTTAATGTTTAACAGATTTTTTTGCAGACCTCAAGGCTGCCATACACAGATCTGCTCGTTTGGCAATGTCGCCTAGGGCCCAACGATCAGATAATAATGCATCGTGGCCGGATTCCGACGGGATTTTTTTTAACCTGCCTGATCAAGATTTTCCCGACATTCGGCCAGCTATTGATGGGGGAAGCCTATCAGATGGTCCCACGTTATTGTGCTCGTTGCACCAGACTAGTTGAATTTGCATTTAAAAATACGGAAATTCGGCTACCAGAGGCGGCTTTTTGCCGCCCCTGGTAACTAGTCGTTCCGTGCCGCCTGAGGCAAGGTTCTCACCTTGCATAGTTCAACCCCTTGGATAGCACATCCTTTTCTGGCTGGGTTAGTACCCTATCTGAGTTTCTTAACCCACGTGTCTCTGGTGTACTTTGGTGTCTCATTTTTCTGCCTCCAGGTTAGCTCTTCTGTCCTTGTCACACTGCTGCTACTTGACAATAAGGTGGTGAATTTGTTAATTTGTCTCTCCTTACTCTTAATGTGTTGGGCCATCTGAGCATGTTCAACAAAAACAAATATCTTTTCCAGAGTTACATCAGGTAGTTGTTTTGCCAGACTCTGTTTCAGATGTTCAATGTCCTGTTTAAGGGCCTCAATGGTAAAATTAATCTGTCTTACCCGTTTGTTCAGTAGATGTTTTTGGGCTTTTTGTAAAATCTTGGTGGCTCTGTGACCTTTTTAAGGTGGAACCCAGGCGTATGCTACAAGGGGTGATTCCCTGATGTCGGAATCTGAGATTAAATCGTAGATGGTTTCGATAGTCTGCCAGTTTTCTTGCTGTTCTTTCATATTCCCGAACCAGCTTTAGAGTAATCTCTCCAAAATGAATAGCAATATGACTATGAAGATTCTCATTCAACCAGGTCATGGTATATTTATCAAAAGTAACTCAAAGCAACTGGACTTGCTGAGATATTTTAATGAAGATGTTTCACTGCTCATCCGAGCAGCTTCTTCAAAAGCTTGGGCCTTTGTCAAAACAGCAGCAACCAAGCCCACAACAAGAATATCAAAAGAAATAACCACCCAGAGACACATAATAAGCAATACATAGTCATTCCATATGTAGCTGAAGTGTCGGAGAAACTCAGGAGGATTTTCAACAAACACCACGTCCCTGTGTTTTTCAAACCTAGCAACACACTGAGACAAAAACTGGTACACCCAAAAGATCCAACTCCTAAGGAAAAACAAAGCAATGTTGTATACGGAGTCCAGTGTAGCGAGGAGTGCACTGATCTATACATTGGGGAGACAATCAACTGCTCCATAAGCGAATGGATCAGCATAGGAGGGCAAACTCTACAGGACAAGACTTGGCTGTTTTTCTAAACCTAAAAGCCAAGGGACACTCATTTGAAGATAGCAATGTCCAAATTTTGGATAAAGAAGCCCGCTGGTTTGAAAGAGGTGTGATAGAGGCGATTCATGTTAAGGTGGAGAAACCATCCCTTAACAGAGGCGGGGGCCTTCGACACCACCTGTCTGCTACATACACTGCTGTTCTCGCATCTGTTCCCCGGGGGTTTCAGAACTCTTGACACATCCATTCATGCAACTCTCACAAGTAATACCTGTGTCTAGGAGTTGCATGACACAAGTACAGTTGCTTTGAGTTACTTTTGATAAATATACCATGACCTGGATGAATGAGAATCTTCATAGTCATAGTTTTTGGGAGATATTAGCAGTGGTAGGCAGGTAAGGCAGGAAAACGTTACCCAATATAAAGTCACTGGATCACAGTTCTTGTGTTTTAACAGCACATTCAAGACTTTTCCCCACTCCCTTAGCCCTGCTGACTCTCCCCTCCTGGGATATCAGCTCACCGGCCTCTCTGGACTGTTTCACATTCTGGCTATACACAGTCACTTTAGACTCTCAGTCACCTGGTCACATCTCCCTGGGCTCTTTGCAGTGTCAGGTAGCACCCCCCAGCCGCTCGGAGTTTTCCTAACAGAGTTCCTGTGAAAGTGAGCTCCAATATGAGAACTGGACTACTGGAATACATACCTCCCAACATTTTGCAAATACAAAGAGAGACCAAAAAATTTGCAGCTCAGCATAACTTTTTGTGGCCATGTTCATTTTACAAAATTTGGCAATTTGGCATTTTTTTTCAGTCTTTACAGTTTTGTTAATGAAGATGAAATGTTGTTTAAAGGAGAAGGAAACCCCTCCCTCGCTCCCCTGTGTAGACCCCCCTCCCTCCCTCCCCCACCCAGCCTACTTCCCCCCTCCCAGGCAAATGCTACTTAATTTTTTAATTACCCCTCCTGCAGATTTTTGGCACTGGAGTTAACAGCAGCCATCTTCTTTATTTGGTCTTCTCTGTAACTTCTGGGGCATGTGCAGTTGGAGGAGATATCTGGAACCGATACTGCGCATGTGCTGAAAGTCGTGTGTTCGTGACTTTCGGAGCATGTGCAGTGGTTCAGTTCCTGAAATCTCCTCCAACTGCGCATGCGCCAAAAAAGCCGTTTTTTTTCCTTTACAGGTTTCCTTCTCTTTTAAACTTTTTCCAAGGGACCTCATTATCTAAATTGTTACAATTATTTATTTGCTACAAAGTATCTTAGCTGCACATGGTAACTGTTCTGGGCCCAAAAGTTAGAAACTTTATTTCTTTTTCTGGCTATTCAGTGCAGAGAAAGTTGGGACTTTTCAGTACAAATGGGGGACAGTGGGTTGAGCTGTCAAAAGTGGGACTGTCCCCCCAAAAAACGGGACGGTTGGGAAGTATGGATATGGATTGACTGTTCCTTCCAGAATCCTACAGCTTCCAGGGCCAGAAAGCAATATTCTTTAAACAGAGAAACCACTCTCTGTTTAGTAACATCTCCCTTGAGTTTTCTGACTCTTTCCAGCTTTCAAACGGGGGTCACTGACCCCATCTAAAAAAAACAAATGGTCTGCAAGGCTACACGTTTATTGTTACGGTTACTTTTTCTTACTCATCTTTCTATTCTCACCCTCTTCTATTCATATTCCAGTCTCTTATTCAAATCAGTGCAACCAGATTGCAGCAACTGTAAGAGCTGCTGAATAAAAAGCTAAATAATTAAAAAACCACAAATAATAAAAATTGAAAACCAATTGCAAATTATCTCAGAATATCACTCTCTCTACGTCATACTAAATGTTATCTCAAAGGTGAACAACCCCTTTAAGCTCTCTATGACCTATTGACACCCTTGGCAAACTCCATAGATTCTATGATATCACCTAAGTCACATTCTGATGAACAGGTATGGGACCTGTTGCCCAGAATGCTTGCAACCTGAGGTTTTCCGGATAATGAATCTTTCCATATTTTGCATCTTCATACGTATTAGAAAAATAATTTAAACATTAAATAATCCCAATAGGCTGGTTTTGCTTCAAATAAGCATTAATGCTATCTAAAGGCCCCCATACATGGGCCGATAAAAGCTGCCGACAGACCGAGTAGGCAGCTTATTGGCCTGTGTGTGGGGCCATCCGACGGGCTTCACCCATCGATATCTGGCCAAAAGTCGGCCAGATCTCAATCGGGCAGGTTAAAAAACCCAGTCGGTTCGCGGGCGCATCTCTGTGTGTATGCGGTCCCACTGACCGTATCGCCTCCATTATGATATGATCATTGGGCCCTAGGGCCTACGATTGGATCAGCCCGATATCGCCCACCTCAATGTGGGCATATTGGGGAAAGATCCGCTCGTTTGCCGATATCGCCAAACGAGCGGATCTCCATGTCTATGGCCACCTTTAGTTTGGATCAAGTACAAGATACTGTTTTATTATTAAAGAGAAAAGGAAATCATTTTGAAAAATTTGAAATATTTGCTTACAATTTAGTCTATAGGAGACAGCCTTTCTGTAATTCGGAGCTTTCTGGATTCTGGATAATGGGTTTCCGGATAATTGATCATATACCTGTACATTGCTCCATAAACTCCTGTTTGGTATAAATGCCTGTTGGTATCTGTTAGCATTTCTACGGGCTTTGACCTATATGGCCTGTTCTGAAGTCTTTTTTTACAAGGATCTCATCTGCAGTACCTTTCTATGGGAAAATGTCCATGACTCTAATAGTTATACGGTTGTTTATATTCTCAATACAAAGAGAAGCAATTTCTAGATACAAATATCCCTGTGCAACCATTCCAGATGGATATCACTTGAGGAAAAAGTTCAATACGCCTCTATTTATACTTCAGCGTTTACAAGGCTAAAATTAGCATTTGTGTTTGAGCTTCCAATATTCTCCTCTCTGAATGCATCGTTGTTTTGTGCAACATGTAAAAATATGCTCCTTTTCTGGCATTCATTTGCACTCATTTGTGGCCACTAGATAAAGCCCTCTCTTTGTAAAGCAGAATCAAATCTATTTTTTTTGCAGCCCTCTGCCCTGCCAACTTCTCTCCTTATTACTAATCCCCCTTTTCCCATACGAGTAAATCATTATTTGCCGGGGGAACAAGGATTTCACCTCCCTGTACAACAGTGATAAGGTTTCCTCGTGTCTTTTCTGTGGTTTCTCTTTTTCCTCCTGTAGAGTTTGTCAAACAAAATTAGCACATAGTTTTCTGAGCTACAGCTGGAGCCCAAACACTGACATACATTTTAACAAAGCAAACTCTGAAGTTACTTCAGAGACACGTATTCTTCATATGGTCAATGCATTCACAGAATGCTTCCAAGAATATTTTTAGACCTTTTGTAGAAAGCAAAGAGAAGGCACTGACTGGTTCATACAGCTTTAGCCGTAGCCGCCAGCTGTCTCTGATTTACTGGGATGTTCCCTGTATTTAACTCTCTGGGAATGTCCCTAAACAGAAACATTTCTAAAGTCTTATTCTTAGCGGCAGATTTACTATTGGTCAAATTCGAGGGTGAATTTCAACCAATCGAATTGCGGTCGAATTGCCGCAATTCGATCGACCGATTAGAAATAATTAGATCGATCGATAAAATCGTTTGAATCGAACGATTTTAACCATTCCATCGAATTTTTTTATTCGATCCAAAATAATTAAAACCAATTCGGTAGGTTGAAACTGGCAAACTAGGTAGTCGAATAACAATTTAAAGGGCGAGTTATTCGACTGTCGAATATTCGAATCATTCGATTCGATCGAATTTTCAAAATTCGATGGTCGAAGTGGTCTTCAAAAACATTCAAAAATTTGAATCTTTTTGAAAATTCGATCGGATTTCAAATCCTTCATGTGAATTTGCTAAATCTGCCCCTTAGTTTTCTCATTCTATAAACTAAAGTTTTTAAGGGGGGGGGGGTTCACCTTTAAGATAACTTTTAGAATGGTTTCAACTGGTCTTCATTTTTTTATAGTTTTTGAATTATTTGTTTTCTTCGTCTGACTCATTTTAGCTTCAAATGGGGGTCACTGACCCCATTTAGAAAACAAAAGCTTTGTAAGGCTACACATTTATTGCTGTTGCTACTTGTTATTACTTGTCTTTCCGTTCAGGGCCTCTCCTATGCATATTACAGTTTCTTATTCAAATCAATGCATGGTTGCTAGGGTAACAAGCAAATTGCTGAAATTGCAAACTTGGGAGCTGCTAAATAAAAAGCTAAATAACTCAAAAACCACTCTAATAGATTAAAGGTAATTTAATGGAGAACGACCCCTTTAAAGTAAGTGATTAAAGTGATTATTGAATTAGAGAGAAGGGCAACTAAGCTAGTAAAATGTATGGAAAACCTAAGCTATGAGGAAGTACAGGCCAAGTTGTGGTTGTTCTCACTGGAGAATGGGTGCTTAAAGTGGACCCGTCACCCAGACACAAAAATCTGTGTAATAAAAGTCCTTTTCAAATTAAACATGAAATCCAATTTCACATTTTTTTTAAAGCATTCATAGCTGTTTTAAGCTCATTTAAAAATCTCAGCTGTCAATCAAATATTGTCTGCCACTCCTCTATGCCTTAGGCATAGAGGTGGGGCAGATAATTACTTTCACTTTCCATTCAGGACTTCCTAGATGCCACTGTTCTCCACACATTCCCCCACAGTCACGGTCATGGGGAAAAAAAGTTTTTTTCAAAAAACACATTCCCCCAGTTCTCTTAACCATTTAATTGTGTAGCCAGGACATGGGGATAGACATTGGGTCCCCCATTCTGGTGCACAAACAAGATTCTGAGATGATACAAGGCTTGCCTTAATAACAGTGTCCACAAAATGGCTCCTGCCTGCTTGCTATAATTATGAATTCCCAGACTGAAGAAAACAAGATTAAAATAATTTATGTAGTTTAATTAATGTTCATTTTGCTTGACTAATTTGATAAAATAGGATTTTGAATATTTTTTTGGGGTGAAGGGTCCACTTTAAGGTGATTTGATAACAATGTAGTAATATATAAGGAGATCATATATAGATATGGGACCTGTTATCCAAAGTACTCGGGACCTCGGGTTTGCCGGATAATGGGTCTTTCTGTAATTCAGATCTTCATACATTAAGGGGCAAATTTACTAAAATTCCTATAAAATCCTTCGAATCCCCTCGAAATTCGATAAGCTTTGAATGCTTATCAAATAATTTTAGCCCATTATTTCCTCGATATTCGGTTTCTCGATGAAATCGTACGATCGAATACTGATCGTTCGATTTCACGAAAAAAGTCGTATTTTTTCCTTCGAGCCTCCGAAAGCTTTGTACGATTCGAACGATCGAGGCATTCGATCGTACGAATGGTGTTCGAGCAAGTCTTTGCAAAAGAAGCCTATGGGGGGATTCCCATAGGCTTCTATTGGTATTCGGTAGGTTCAATCTGGCGAAGTCAAAGAAATTTTAAAATCCTTCGATCATCGAATGATCGAATATTCGGTCATTCGATCATTTGATGATCGAAGATGCCAAATTTGCATATTCGATCCTCTGAAAAAATCGTACGATCGGTATTCGATCGAATTCGATGGAACTTTGATCTCTTCACACGAATTTTGTAAATCTGCCCCTAAGTCTGCTAGAAAATCATGTAAACGTTAAATAAACCCAATAGGCTGGTTTTGCTTCAATAAGGATTAATTATATCTAAGTTGGGATCAAGTACAAGCTACTGTTTTATTATTACAGGATTATTTGATCATAATGGAGTCTATGGGAGATGGCCTTTCTGTAACTTGGGGCTTTCTGGGTAAAGAGTTTCAGATAATGGATCCATACCTGTAATATGTGATTTTACAAACAGAGAAAATAGTACACACACACACACACATACACTGTGTAGAGGATTTTTTTCTTATAAAATATTAAATTTGTCTGTTTCCCTTCTGTGATAAAACAAGCTTTTAATCTGGAGGGAATAAATGTCAACTGTTAGTCTTTTTTACATACATGGAGGATAACAGAGAATGCCCGGCTGTAAACCATCACAGCTTTACCCACATGCTCCAGTAACCAACAATAGCAGTGCTCCACCCTGGCATCAGCCTCGAGCAGAACCTCTAAATGCTGGCTGGCTACCATCTAAACCTGTCATTTTACATTGCAATGCTACAATAAAGAGCTGCATTTGCTAAAGGAATTGTGTTGTGCGAATCCTGCCCTTTGTCCAAGTCTTCTCGCAGCAAGGTGTCACCTCCCTTCTACCACCCAAGCCTTAATACTAGGGATGCACCGAATCCAGGATCCTTCTGCCTGGCCGAACCGAATCCGAATCCTAATTTGCATATGCAAATTAGGGCCAGGGAGCTAAATCACGTGACTTTTTGGCACAGAAGAAGGAAGTAAAAAATGTTTTCCCCTTCCCACCCATAATTTGCATATGCAAATTAGGGTTCGGATTCGGTTCGGTATTCGGCCAAATCTTTCGGGAAGGAGTCGGGGGTTCGGCCGAATCCAAAATAGTGGATTCGGTGCATCCCTACTTAATACATACGTTAAAGGGATACTTTCATGGGAAAACATGTTTTTTTTCCAAAATGCATCAGTTAATAGTGCTGCTGTGCAAACAGATTTTTTTATATTTCATTTTGAAATCTGACATTGGGCTAGACATTTTGTCAATTTCCCAGCTGCCCCAAGTCATTTGACTTGGGCTCTGATAAACTTCAATCACTCTTTACTGCTGTACTACAAGTTGGAGTGATATCACCCCCTTCCTCCCCCCTCCCCCAGCAGTCTAACGACAGAACAATGGGAAGGTAACCAGATAACAGCTCAATAAGGGTGGCCATACATGGAGAGATCTGCTTGTTTGGCGATGTTGTCAAATGAGCGGATCTCCCCCCCGATGTGTCGACCATGAGTTGGGCGATATCGGGCTGATCCGATCGTGGGCCCTAAGTCCCAGCGATCTGATCAGAACTAAGTGTCAACGGGCAGTTGGACCACATCAACGACTAGATGCGGCCGTGATCTGACGGTTGGTCTGTCTGCGGTTTTTATCAGTCCATGTATGACCACCTTAACACAAGATAACAGCTGCTTGGTAGATCTAAGAACAGCACTCAATAGTAAAAACCCATGTCCCACTGCATTCCATTCAGTTACATTAAGAAGGAAAAATAGCCTGCCAGAAAGCAGTTCCTTCCTAAAGTGCTGGCAGAAGTCAAATGACCAGGGGCAACTGGGAAATTGACAAAATGTCTAGCCCCTAAGCCCCTAACTGAATATAAAAAAATCTGTTTGCTCTTTTGAGTAATGGATTTCAGTGCAGTAGTCTATTGGAGCAGCACTATTAACTGATGCGTTTTGAAAAAAACATGTTTTCCCATGTCAGTATCCCTTTAAATAAACAAAAAAAAAATACAACCCCACTTTTACGTGACCAGAATCTACACTTTCCAGGAAACTACGCTGATTATTTGCAGACTGGCACAGGTAAGCAGCGTTCATTTCTTCCTTTAGTTTACATTTTCCCAGAATTTATGTTTATTTTTATCAGTCCCCAGGATAATGTAAAAGTGAGGTTCTATTTTCAAGTTCTATATTCAAGTTTGAGCGTTTTAAACTCAATGTTTTTTTCGATTTTTCTAATGGAATACTCTGGCTGCCCAGTTTCTCGAGTCGATCTCAATTTTTATTCTGTTGATCTAGAAAATTAATAAAATCAGCCTCGAAATACGGTTTTTAAGGTGAACAACCTGTATAATTAGGACATCCTTGCGACCCAGTAGCAGTATATAAGAGAACTGATATAATTCCCTGCGGCAGAGAAAATTGTCTGAATCTTACAAATAATTTGTTACACTGAAATCAGGTAAAATGCACAACGTTATATACAGTTAAGCGTTTTCTCTATTACTGTTTCATTTTGCCAATGTTTATGGGTCACAGCATCCACTCATTCAAGCTTAACTCTAACATTAAATGTGACCTTATGTTTGCTGAATGAATACATTCTTCGGTTTACTAGAATGGTTTTTCCCGTGCTATGAGAAACTAGTTTCCATGGTAACCTGGCTCAGGTAAAATGTCTTCACAACCTGAGTTAAATATGTTTTGATAGGCAGGCCGCTGGCATCTCTCGGCATTGTTATAGAGGTTGACTTTGATTCATCCGCCAGAAAAATTACAATATGCTTACGCAAAAGACAATGAAACATTATTATCGGCTTGAGTAACCTTATATTATATCTGTTTAGGAAAAAAAAGGACAAAAACACCAAAATATTTAAATGCATACATTGATTATACAATTTTTTTTATCTTTAGCAGCCTAGGAAGCCATAACTGATATCTGACTCCTCCTCACCAGGGAAGAGTAATTTTTTTTCCTGATATTTGTGAAATCATCATATTTGTCAGTGGTGATATTGTTTAGAAATTTGTGCTAAAATTTCACTAATAGGATCATCTATGACCCCAGGGAACTCAAGTGTAAGTAGGGCCGGGCCAGGCTGGCCAGGTGCCCTAGGCAACCTGGCCGGCAAGCCCTGCGCAAAAGACGTTGGGAGGGACGGAGGGTAGGGGTGAGCCATGGAGGGGAGGGACAGTGATGGAGGGGCAGCAATGGAGGGGGAGGGACAGCGACGGAGGGGAGGGACAGCGACGGAGGGA
The DNA here is from genome assembly GCA_024363595.1 of Xenopus borealis. Classification (NCBI taxonomy): domain Eukaryota; kingdom Metazoa; phylum Chordata; class Amphibia; order Anura; family Pipidae; genus Xenopus; species Xenopus borealis. The sequence goes on from CM044441.1 coordinate 21,484,416, forward strand.
GGGACAGCGACGGAGGGGAGGGAGGGACAGACAACGACAGAGGGGAGGGTGTCAGGAGTGAAGGAAGGCGAGTAAGACTGATCCGTGTTGACTAGGGGTAAACAGAAGAAAATGTCTGTGATAGCTGCCCAGTGCCCCCCTATTATTGCACCCTAGGCTGCTGCCTCTTCTTCCTACCCCTAGTTCTGGCCCTGAGTGCAAGAGCACCTAAGGATGCGGGAGCTTGCCCCTTAGTCCTCATTCGGAAGGCGCTTGCGATCGATGATGAGAGAGAATGAAGTGCATGGAAGAGGTGGGAGTAGTCAAACCTACCCCCCCATACACCCCCTTTTTCAGGCTTAATGCTGTGTTTGATTCAAAGAATGTGTAGACACGGAGCACTAGCAGGATTAAAATTAGCACTTTATTGAATAATATTAAAATACACAGACGCACAAACTAGAAAATGCTTAACGCGTTTCGTGGTCAAAACCACTTCCACGTAAGCACTTATGCTTGTTCTAGTTTGTACGCTCTATGTATTTTAATATTATTCAATAAGGTGCTGATTTTAATCCTACGAGTGCTCCGTGCCTACATATTCTAATGGACTTTCCGGAGGCGCTTCCATGTGTCAGCACAGTAGGATGGCATAAATGGATATGTGAGTGCTCCCTGTATGTTTGTTTACTTGTGTTTGATTCAATGCCCACTCTAAAATGGATACGCATTCTAAAATAGAGCACAAAGGACTGCGGCCAGTGTCAGACTGGGGGGGGGGGTTCGGAGCCCACCGGGAAAGCTATCTTAGGGCCCCCCACTGCAGTATCAAAAGCCCCATCTGGCCTGGCCAGGTAGGGAGGATCAGGAGCACCGGCAGCGTCATAGTGAAGGGAGACAGTCTGGGCCAGGGGGCCACGAAGGCTAGGGACCACCAGGTATTTTCCTGATGTGCCGCCGGCCCAGTCTGACCCTAAATGCAGCTGTTTGCTCAATGCCCCATGCAGTGGACAAAGATTGCTGAATGTGACTTGTTTTGCACTTTGCACTCTGTATGGGGCACTGTAAATGAGCACTCATCTTTTTATTTGCTAAGAAAAACTGTGATAAAAAGTACCAATGGCAATATTAAAGCTTTGCTGTAAATGTTTGCCCAGAAAAAAAATCTGGCCCCCCCTGCATTATTAGATGCATTTATTCACTGAGATGGTGGTGATAAATATTTCAATGCACACTATAATACCTTCAGAGCGAGTTCACAGTTCTGTATGTTTTTGCCACTTTTTAAATAACAAAACCAAGAGTAAGTTACTCTGCAGAACCCTGTAGAGCAATTCCTGGCCCTTGGGGGCCCCTGCCACCCTCCTTTTAACTAGTAGGAGAGGCAATTATTAGTGAAGAAAGTTACTGTCTGGCACAGAAATATCTTCCAAAATTAAACAAGCACATGTATGTAGACAACTAAGAGTTTCTGTCCATTCTCACTGGTCAGTGGTGGCTCTCAACCCGTAGTAGCACATTACAGAAACGTTTTAAGGCAATAAAGCCAAATGATAAAATGAGTATTTTTTTCATGGCATAATGTGCAAGCCATAACTTGAGATTAGAAGTACAGGTATAGGACCTTTTATCCAGAATGCTAGGGGGATGCAGTTTTCTGGATAAGGTGTCTTTATGTAATTTGGATCTTCATACCTTAAAGGTAACATCAAAAAATTTAAGTGTTTTAAAGGAATTGTTCTGTAAAAAAATAAAAACTGGGTAAATAGATAGGTAGTGCAAAATAAAAAATGTTTCTTATATAGTTAGTTAGCCAAAAATGTAATGTATAAAGGCTGGAGTGAGGGGATGTGTAACATAATAGTCACAATCCAACTTCCTGCTTTTCAGCTCTCTTGTTTTCCACTGACTGGTTACCCTGGTGAGCAGGTAGTAACCAATCAGTGTTTTGAGGGAGGGCCACACGGGCCATAACTGTTGCTTTTGAATCTGAGCTGAATGTTGGGGATCAATTGCAAACTCCCTGAACAGTTATGTCCCATGTGGCCCCCCTTCAAGTCGTTGACTAACTCAAAGTTAAGCTGAAAAGCAGGAAGTTGGATTATGGCTATTATGTTACACATCCAGTCACTCCAGCCTTTATACATTACATTTTCAGCTAACTAACTATATTAGAAACATTTTTTATTTTGCACAGCCTATCTATTTATCCAGTTTTTATTTTTACACTGAACTGTTCCTTTAATGGAATGACAATACAATGTACTACTGCCCTGGACTGGTAAACTGGTGTGTTTGCTACAGAAACTCTATTATAGTTTATATAAACAAGCCAAAAGGTGGCAGCCATTTAAGCACAGGATACACAGAAGATAAGAAATATGTTCTGAAGAATCCCACTCTATACTACTGAGCTTATCTGTTTTCTACTGAGTATCCTGTGCCTTTTCTCCATTTTCCAGCCTGAATGGCAGCCCCCATGGCTTCACAGGGGCTTGTTTATATAAACTATAGTTGTGTTTCTGAAGCAGACACCAGTTTTACCAGTATAGCACAGCAGTATATTATTTTTCTTTACTTTAAGACATCTTCATTTTTTGGTGTTACTGTTCCTTAAAGGAACAGTAACACCAAAAAATGAAAGTGTTTTTAAGTAAAGAAAATACCATGTAGTGTTGCTCTGCGCTGTTAAAACTGATCTGTTTGCTTCAGAAACACTAATATAGTTCATATAAACAAGCTGCTAAGTAGCAATGCCGAAAATTGAAAAACGGCTATATGGCACAGGATGGGTAATGGATAACAGATAACATTATGTTCTACAGAGCTTATCTGCTGTGTAACTTGAGCCTGTTCTCTTTTGACTAGTTGCCCCCATGGCTACACAACAGCTTATTTATATAAACAATAGTAGTGTTTATGAAGCAAACACTGCACTTTTACCAGTGCAGGGCAAACCTGCATTATATTTTTATTACTTTAAACAATTTAATTTTTTGATGTTACTGGTCCTTTAAGTATATCTTAAATGTGAACAAGTACAAGGCTCTGTTTTCGCATGACAGTATCCCTTTAACAATGCGGTGGTCCTTCAGTACCATAACAATAATATTAAGGAATGGTCTAGCTGGTGATGGACTTATATCAGTAGGTTTAAAAATATTATTAATAATGAAAAGAAAATATAATTGCTACCCTTTAGAATCAACATCATCGATTGAATAAAAAGTACCATTAATTCAAAGCTGCTTCTTCAATCAAAAGGTACAATTAAAAGGAAAATTGTGCTTGTCCAGCCATTTCCCAGATTGTACAACTGCTGCACTACAGGAAGTCTCAGCATGCTGAACTTAATTAGCCACAGAAAAATGGTTATCCAGTAAGGATCATTTTATATTAGGATGAAAAAAAAAAATGTTATACTTTCTTATTAAAGTAAAAATAAATTAGTTACATGATATTAAGTACATGGCATGACAACAGTTTTATGTTGATGCAAGAATAACTACAAAGGCACACAAACGTCTCAAAATGCAGTAAATGCATAAAAAGAAAGGACTCGAAATAGATGGAATTTCATGGAGCACATTAGACCAATCTGAAATATAATCTTCCAATAAAGTCAGCAGGATATTTCAGCTTATTCAGGATAAAATGGATTAGGCAAGTGTTCGGAGATACTGATACGTAACCATGCACTGCAGTCTTTGCAGTCTTATTTTAAGACCATTTAGTATAAACACATTCTGAACACCATCGTCAATAATTTCTAAAAATAATTCATAATTCAAAGAAAAAAGAAAATACAATCCGCACATATGCTTCAGGGGCGACTACTGTTTTGTCAGAATGCATATAATAGGATACAGTACCTTTGAGCTGTTATGCTGGCATCTGTGAGTTCCAGAAAACCATCCTTCATTTGAGCATTGGTCAATGTCGATGTTTTGAAGATTTACATCCACTTTAAGAACTCCCCTGCAATGAATGAAAACAATTTATTGTGAATGTTAAAGATAGCAATGCATGTAAAACTTTCAGCAGTGTTATCATAATTTTAGAATGGGTAAAGCTCATCTGGGAGTCAGGCTAGGAATCTCCTGTTTGCTAGTTTTCACCTTGTTTTCGCCTCACAACCCTGGAGCTTTATTGGTCAGTCAATCAAAGCTAGCTATCTCCTATATATCTCCCAGACTGAGTCTGCAGTTTATTGCCCTGTGAGTGGGGCCCTCCGACGGGCTTCCCTGATCAATATCTGGCCATAACTTGGCCAGATGTCGATCGGGCAGGATTAAAAACCCCGTCGGATCGCAGCCGCATCTGTGCGTTGATGTGGTCCCGCGATCCGACCACCCATTTGCGCGTCATTCTGATCCAATCGTTGGGCCCTAGGGCACACGATCGGATCAGCCCGATATCGCTCACCTCAAGGTGGGCATATCTCTCAGTGTATGGCCACCTTAAGACTCAGCACTCCGTAGGGATATTTCCCAAATCACTTCAAGCGTGCTCACTGTATGATAAGAACTGTGGAGGTGCACTCCCTAAATTTATAGCATCTTGCCTGGGTGCTGGTAAATAAGGTAAATAAAGTGACATAGTACCGCACTCAACAGGAATACTTATGAAAATAATTTATTGAAAAAATCCGACTTTTCAAACACCAACTGTGTTATCTGTGAGAAAGAGCACAGCTGGTATTCAAAACATCAGGTTTTGTTTTTTAACAAGTATTCCTGTTGAGTATATATATATATATATATATATATATATATATATATATATATATATGGCTGGGAAAACACTAGAGGGAAGGTACATATCTCCCAGAATTAGAGAAGAGAATTTTTAGAGGCTGTGAAATCAGCATGTAATCTAATGTAATCTCACCAGGGGAAAGAAGAAAGTCTGAGCGACTAAAGCTGGCCATAGACGCAAAGATCCGATTATACGAATCATTGTACAATCGGACATCCCCATCTCCTGACCTGCCACTAACCTTCAGATTAAATAAAGTAGTAAAAGAACAGATGAGCTGATGTTCTGCCCCTACAGCAATCGTACGGAAGTTTATGTCCGACAAACGTCTCCCACTGAAGATTGTCAGATCAGCAATACATGCGGCAATATCACTGGCAGCTGACCAAAATCTTTTAACCTGTCCAATCAACTGAGTGACCGATCAGCATGGCAAGACAAATGTCGGGACACTCCACACATGATCCGAAAATCGTTTGGATCGTTGCGTCTATGGCCATCTTAAATGGCTGCAAGGCTTTCTGAAGCAAGGGGAAGTTTGGGTGGGAAAAACCTAAGATTATATCAGCTAAGTAGGGTAAAACCTAGCTGTAAAGAGCAGGACCTGTACAGCCACAGTCTGCTAGTGAACAAGGCTATGCTAGTGAATTAACAAAATTTGTTATTGTTGCTTTTGTGAAAACTCTACAGTAAAAAAAAAACAGATGTTTAGGGCTACCTTAATGTCACTGCATTTTTACATTAGGAAGATATTGCTAAGGGCAGGGTCACACGGGGAGTTTTCAAGCTTAATTTTTTTTTTATCAATTCTTTATTTTTGAAATCATCAGAAGAAAAGAAGAGGGAGGAGGATTTACAGAAAAAAAGGAGGGAGGGTAGGGGGAGGGTAAAAAATTTCCACAACATTCTCACATCTTGTACAAGAATTACAAGCAACAACAAGTTTTTACGCAAAACAGATCATGTGGTCATATGAACATGAAAGAAGAAAATAATTTTCAGTCGTTCCGAATTGACATTGGCATCTTAGAATACTCTCAGGGGATTTATTTATTAGGTGAAGTTTCCGACAGTATTTCCCTAATAGGTTATTATAAGGATTTCAAGAATTCTACCCATGGGTACCATATTTTCCAATATTTGGAAGTCTAATTATGTATTAAACATGTCATTTCTTCCATTTGTCTCACATCTTCAACCTTAGAGAGCCATTCCCGCCACGAAGGAGCCTACTGACTTCCATTTTAAAGGGATTAATGCCTTAGCAGCATGGAGAAGATGTAAAGTGAGAGGGTCTTTTATTATATTCCCAGTGTCAGAGAGTCTATTTAATATGATTGTTTCAGGTTTATCAGTACATAATTTCTGACCTGTCACCTTACCTATTATCTCCAAAACCGCTTCCCAGTATGTCTGTATAACAGGGCATAGTATCCACACATGGGTGTGATTTCCTTCATATATCTTACACCTCCAGCAAAGCCCTGTACTTTGTGGGTACATTTTTTTCAACTTCGTTGGTGTATAGTGCCATCGTGTGAGTAATTTGTACATAGCTTCCCTTGTTCTGGCAGCTTTAGATGATTTGTAGACAGATTGAATGGATTTTTTCCACATAGCATCTGTTATATCTATGCCCAGTTCTGTAGCCCAATCTTGGCGTTGCGATTCTGGACTTGAAGCCAAAGCTTCTACTAGGAGTTTATACAGTTTAGATAATGGTTTATTGATATCTGTCAAAGAAGATAATAAAGATTCCCAATGTGTTTCCGGTCTGTGCCTTGAGACCCTTTCGATTGGAGATATACTTGTAGTTGGTTAAAGCCCCAAACATCTCTAGGATGCCGTCCCCATCTCTTTTGTATGTCGGCTAAGGGAATGGTCTTTCCATTTTTTATTAGGTCACTTAGCGTGGTTTCCCTGGAGCCCATTAATCCCCATCTGGTAAATGACCCTTTCTCCAAGCTTGGAGCGAATTCAGGATTTAACATTAGCGGTTGTAGGATATAGGGAATTTTTGTGAGTCCAAATCTAAATTTATTCCTATGCCATACTTTCAATGTAGCCCCCACTAGGGGATGCTGCCACATTATCTTAGGTATGTGATCTTTAGAGATCCATAAGTAATTAGCTAACGGGAAGCCTATCATTAATTGTTCCAATTCACACCAATCTTTTTGTTTGATTTTATTATTAGATGACCAATCTAGGATTCGGACAAGATGGGTGGCAATATAATACAAGTAGGGATCAGGTAATCCTAAACCACCTTTCTCTTTTGTGGCTATCAGTATGGTATTCTTCAGTCTTGGGATTTCTTGCCCCAAACAAATTTAGATATTATGGACTTAACAGATCTGAAAAATGAGTTTGGAACCAATATTGGTAAAGTTTGAATAAGATATAGAAGTTTGGGCATAAGTATCATCTTAACGGCTTGTATCTTACCAAACCATGATAATTTAAGTACTTCCCAATTTGCTACCATCTTTTGAAGGGATGTCAGGAGCGGAAGATAGTTGTCTTGGTATAGTTTCCCTGTATCCGCCCTAATTTTAACTCCCAAATATTTTATGCTTGGCTCTGCCCATGTAAAGGGGAAACTAGCCTTCAGACCATACAATTTGGATTCAGGTATATTAATATTCAGGATCTCAGACTTACTATAATTCACTTTAAAATTTGAGAATTCACAAAAGGTTTTCATTAGGTCAATTACTTTCGGTAGAGAAATAATCGGTTTCGTAATATATAATAGCAGATCATCAGCAAAGGCCATTCATTTATACTCCCTATCCCCTATAATAACACCAGAAATATCAGGGTCTTTTCTGATATGGGATAGAAGTATTTCCATAACCATGAAAAGAACAGGCGATAAAGGACACCCCTGTCGTGTTCCATTGTGTATGTGTACCTTGGGGGAGAGTATCCCGTTAACTTTAATTCTAGCGGTGGGTCATATAGAGCCATAATTCTCTGTATAGTGGTATGGCCAAAGCTGTATAAAGTTTGTTCAAGAAAGGTCCAAGAGACCCTATCAAACGCCTTCTCGGAGTCTGTAGTAAGAATGATTGTAGGGATTCTTTTCTCTTGGGCATGTTTCATTAATGAAATGACTTTAAATGTGTTGTCTTTTCCTTCCCGTTTAGGTGTGAATCCCGCCTGATCAGTATGAATAAATTCCGGTAAGTATCTCTTTATCCTATTACTAATAATTTTGGCATCTATTTTAAGATCTATGTTAATCAAGGAAATGGGTCTATAACTCTGACAGAGTTGAGGATCTTTGTGTGGTTTAGGGAGGATTGTAATGTGTGCTTCCTGTGCTTGAGGATGAAATCTAATATTGTCTGTAATGCTGTTGAAATAACTAAGGAGCAGAGGAACTAGGTCTTTTTTAAATGTTTTGTAGAACGAGGCTATATACCCATCAGGCCCGGGCTTTTCCCAGCTGGCAGTGAGTCAATACATTCTTCGATTTCTCTCTGTTCGAACGGGGTATCTAACTCTTGACTCTTATCTTTAGGCAGTTTACGTATACCTGCATTTGCAATAAATGTAATGCTTCTGTCTTCAATGTCGGGGTTTTTAAGTGATATAATGATTGATAATACTCTTGAAAAGAATCAGCTATTCCCTTGGTATCGTAATGTACTTTACTCCTATTGTCTTTTATCGACATAATGTGCGTTTGAGGTTGCAGTTTTTTGATTGTCCTAGCAAAATGCTTATTGCATTTATCTCCTAACTCGTAGAATCTCTGTTTGGACCTCATAAAGCTTTTCTGTACTTTCAAATTCAGTAATGCCCTAAGTTGTAGTCTCTTACATTCCAGAGCAACCAATGTCTTATGAGCGATATTTTCCTTATGGGATTGTTCCAAATGTGAAATTTCTTTTAACAAGGACGCTAATTCTTTTTCCTTTTTTTTCTTTAGATTACTACTCATGGCGATCAAATTTCCTCTGAGAACACACTTGAACGTTTCCCAAAGTGTCTTTGGGGAAACATCTACTGTATTGTTAGCTTGCAGTATTTGCTCTATCCAAGATTGTATTTGTTTTTTCCTATTCTGTGTATGTAAAAGATATTCGTTAAGTCGCCACGTGAATTCTGCCCTCAATGTCTTCGGTATAGTAAACTTTACAATAATAGGAGGATGGTCTGACAATAGTGTATTTCCTATGTCGGTTTTAAGAAATATTCGTAACCAATGTTGGGATACAAAAATATAATCAATATGTGAATAAACCGAATGTACCGAATGTTCATTCAATCCATTAACATTAAGGGAGAATATATTCCCTTCCATGGCACCTTTATTAGCCATGATCATCAAAACGGGATAACTTCCTATGTACAAAGTTTTCCTCACACTTGTCATTAACTTGTAAAATAAATGAGGGGTACAATGGGGTAGAGAAAAGAGTAAAAGGTAAAGAAAGTGAAGAATGAGGGGTACTTAAATGCCGCAATATACTAATCAGGGTACGGTCCCTGAATGATGATAGGGTAGTAGCGGCTCGGGTGTCTTATTATACTTGCATTGCGGATTCCTCGTTTAGGTATTAGATGGAGAGAGTCCTGGAGATGGTTCATTCCCACAGTATGTCCATAATCTTTTGATAATAACCAAAATAAGTCCCTTGTAAGCTGGTCAGGGAAGTAGTAGTCCAAAGATCATCGGGTGTCTTCTGTCTCAAAAAAAAAAGCTGAGAAAAGGAATTATCCAGTCCCTTCAGGGTCTCTATCTCTCTCTCTGTATGTCTTGGGTGTCCTAGGTGTTCTAGGTGTTTTCTTGGAAGATGGGGATAAGATCCATTCATCTTGTTGGTCAAATGACATCTCTTGTATTTAAGTGGCGTCTGGTATCCATCCAGGCAGTTCCATTGGAGGAAGGTGTAATTTTTTCAAGAAGTTATCTGTATCCATAGGGACTCTGATAGTTGCATTGATCCCTTCATGGTTAGCAGTTAAGGAGAATGGATCATCTGTATTGGATACTTTTTCCACGCAATTCGTCAGTGAGAGCTTTCAGCAATTTCCTCTTAAGTAGGGTTATTCTCGATAAATCCTGGAAAAGTTTAATAGTGTTCTCCTCGTATGATAATTGGCCGACTTCTCTGGCCTTACGTAATATCTCTTCTTTTAAAGGGAAATCATGTATGCAACATAGTATATCCCTTGGAGCATTTAGAGGGGCTGCTTTCGGTTTATAGACTCTATGAGCCCTATCAATTTTGATGTCTATAGCCCTCTCCCTCTATAATACGGAATTAAAGATTTGGAGAAGCACAGTTTTAATTTCTTCATCTTGGATCACCTCAGGTACCCCTCTTACTCTTATGTTGTTGCTCCGGCTTCTATTCTCCTGATCCTCAATTTGCCTTTGGAGTTCCTGTATAACCCCATCCTGTTGCTGCATATGCTTATGGAAAGCTTTTTGGTTATCATTGTGTCTGCTGACATTAAGTTCAAGGCTGTCAGTACGTGCCGAAATGGTTAACATGTCCCTTTTAATATCTTGTATCTCTTCCTTTATTGCTAGGGTCACTTCCTGCAGCATTTCCTTGATATCATTCTTAGAAGGCAGTTTGGCAATATAAGTATGTAAATCTACCTCCTCATCGATTTCACTTTCTGCCTCAGACATCTCCCTGTTTGAGTCAGCTTCCTCCTCGTGTTCTGCTTGTGCGGCCGCCATCTTGGATTCGGCTCACAGCGTTTTTTTATGCAGAAATAGAGGAGCGATCTCTCCCTTCGTGATCTGTTGTCTGCGCCCTGGAGTCTTGTCCTTGTCATGCTTCATTTTGTGAGTTTTCCCCATTGCGATGCGCACTTTGTATGGCCGGTTTAGCTCAGGCTGCACGGAGCTCACTGTCTATGCGTGCATACGGCTCTGCGTCCAAGCCACACACCCCTCAAGCTTAATTTTTAAAAATGTGACAGTGTAACAATTTAGAGTCTGCAACTGAATTACCGAATAGCCAGACTCAAACACCAGAGACATGAGCATTCAACTTTATATTTTGCAAAAACAGTAAAAAAAGAAGTAATTGAAAAAATCTTCATTTCTGGAGAACAATCTGAAAACAACTGAATTTAAAAAGTTTTTGGAAGGTGAACAACCACTTTAAGATGATAATTAGTTCAGTATCAAACAAAAAAATGCCTTGGAGGAAAACATCTCAGAAGAGTTTTAGTAAACTTTGAGAAAGAGGCAAGCGGAAAAACAATTTACAGTACAGGGCTTTAGGAGTGTTAACAATAAAGGTGTTACAGGTGTGAAAAATACAGGAGGGATTATTGTCTGAATTTCATGTGTAAACAATGCAGTTAATCTCAGTACTGATACCTTTTAATCTTACACAAAGTAAGCAGTCACAGCAGATTTTCATCGGTGTTTGCCGCACTTTGCCAGCGCTACTCAAATTCACTAAAATGCAAATTTGCGCTCAGTGCGCCGAATGGTAGCAAGTGCTACCATTACTTCACCAGGCAAAGCGGATTTACGCTAGCGATGCCTAATTTGCATACGGCGCAAACTTAAATTTATAATAGAGGTGTATGTTACAGCCACTACATTACACTACACAAGCCCAGAAAATAAATAATAAAAATAATAATAAAATAAAGTTGTCTTATTGACCTAAACATGTGCCCCCTGTATAGTTGAGTTGCCATATGTTAGGAAATGTAGGGGGGGAAGGAGGGTAACCCCCCCCAAAAAGATTTCGCTATTTTTCAGACTATCGCCCTACAAAAGGTAAAAGACGCTAGCGTTTTTTGGGACTTAGAAAAAAATTTAAACTTTTTTTTTCAATCTCCTATCTATTGTATTGAACTTCACCAGGTCTGAGCCTTGTCGAAGTAAAGTCTAGCACAAGTAACGTTCAATAAAATGGGCACCTTAATGAATTAGCGTAGTTACATCCTTTCGCCAGTGCGCAATGTCGTAAGGGTGCGAAGTTGCGCTAGTCTATCTACTTTGCTAGCAAATTTTCGCCAGAGTCTGACTTAGTAAATTTGCGAAGTTGCGAATTGACATCACGCTGGCGAATTAGCGCTAGCGTTAGACACCAACTTCAAATCTTAAATAAAAGTATTTGCTTTGGAAACAGACTCCTATATCCTTGCTGTCTCGGATGCCAACTCTATCATAAGCAGCAACGACAAACACTTTTATTTTGTTTAAATTCACATTAGATGACAGGTTATTTGTCTTGCGTATGCCGAGTCTCAAAAGATATTTTTCTTTAATGAACTCACAGGCTTAAAATTTTCATTTATTTGAATGCAGATGCCTGCTCTTGCCAATACAGTGCTGTTAAATGAGGCGCGGGTCTTGATGCCAGCTTCGATATCTACCCCTTGTGTGCTCAGAACATAAAAATAGCCTTTTGGGTTTGTAACAAATAAAATGAAATAGAAATAAACATTAACATCATAATGACAAAATTTGGCTTGTCAGCTTAACGCCAGCTCCATATCCGTCAAGTGGGATGGCAGTTCTCAGCAATACCAAAGCTTTAGGCAGTGTAATATGCTCATAATTATGTTATTTGCAATTGCACACCATCTGTGACTGAGGGAATTGTTCATATACGGTTATGGCACCTGTTATCCAGCTAGAGACTTGGGGCTTTCCGGATGACGGATCTTTCAGTAATTTGGATCTTCATGCCCTATGTCTACTAGAAAATCACGTAAACAAGAAATAAACCCGATCGGCTGGTTTTGCTTCCAATAAGGATTCATTATATCTTAGTTGGGATCAAGTACAAGCTACTGTTTTATTATTACAGAGAGAAAAGGAAATCGCTTTTCCTGTGGATTATTTGGATGAAATGGAGTGTATATTTACAGTATCTACTGCACAGTTACACATTTGAGAAGGTATCATTGTGAAGAATAAGTCAGCCTTCAGTTGCTGTCTGCAGAAACAAAGAAAAGGTGCTGCACTCCAGTCTGCTTCAGTTCTATCCACACAATAGGATCTTATGGTTTTACCATAATTGTCTGAGAAATTAGGTCACTAAGATAAAGATATCTCAGAACTTTCATTTAGGGATACCTTCCATGTACGCAACTGTAAATTCTGCTCATCTGTAGAAAGACGGGTGAATTATTTAGCAACTTGCTGATATTAATTAGCCTAGGAGCACTTCCATACAGTGTCGCACTGGCCCGGCGGGACACCAGGAAAAAACACGGTGGGCCCCGACCCTCATGGGGCCCCTGCTGGGCCAGACCCCCCTTCCTAATTGCAAATGAAAAATTTGCTGACGAACAACGTGTAGTGACATCAGCGCTCAGCAGCGCCACTGTTATAGGTGAGGGGGGGTAGGAGGGGGTGAGGGGGGTCGGCGGGGGGGGGCCCTAGACGCAGTCCTGGTGGACCCCGGGCCGCCCAGTACGACCCTGCTTCCATACTACCTTTGTTGTTTAGTGAGTTATTCTGTATGAATGCAAGTCAGACTTTCATTTGGTTGTTGAACCCTTAAAGTGCCTTTAAATTGTTTTAAAAATAACTTTAAAGGGATACTGCATGAGAAAGCATGTTGTTTTCAAAATGCACTAATAGTGCTGCTCCAGCAGAATTCTGCACTGAAATCTGTTGTTCAAAAGAGCAAACTGATTTTTAAATATTTAATTTTGAAAATCTGAAACAAAGCTAGACATATTGTCAGTTGCCCAGCTGCCCCCAGTCATGTGACTTGTGCTCTAATAAAACCAGTCACTCTTTACTGCTGTACTGCAAGTTGGAGTGATGTCAACCCCCTCCCTTCCCCCCAGGCAGCTCATCAGCAGAATAATGGGAACGTAACCAGATAACAGCTCCCTGGTAGATACAGTATAACAACATCAGTAGTAAAAATGTCCCACTGCAATTCCTTCAGTTACACTGAGTAGGAGAATCAATAGCCTGCCAGAAATCAGTTCCATTCTAAAGTGCTGGCTCTTCCTGAAAGCACACGACCAGGCAAAATGACCTTAGATGCACCTACACACCAATATTACATTAAAAAAAAAAATACACTTGTTGGTTCAGGAATTAAATGTTACATGGTAGAGTTATTTGCATTGTAAACAGTGTAATTCAGAAATAAAAACTACACCATTAAAATCATGGCAGAAAACACTTTGAGGTAAATAATTAGGACCAATATGAAGTTTGTCTGATGTAGGTAAGATGCCTTAATTTTATGATCACAAATGTAATTCTTGAAAAAGCAAACCTTGCATAAACTTGTAGATCAGGGGACCCGCTTTTTTACTTGTGAGCCATATTTAAATACAAAAAACAAGCATGAAAAAGGATGCCAAATAAGTGCTGTGATTGGCCATTTGGTAGCCTCTATATGGGCTGGCAGCCTACAGGAGGCTCTGTTTGGTAGTGCACCTGGTTTTTGTGCGACCAAAAATAAGCTCCTGCTTTGAGGCCACTAGGAGCAACATCCAAGGGGTTGGGGAGCAACATGTTGTTCACAAGCCACTAGTTGGGGACATTGATATAACTGGTGTTTTCTGGTACATATTTGTACAAACCTTAAAAGGTGTAATAACTGCCCTGCCAAAATGTTAGTATATCAGCCGAGAATGCAGAGCCCCCTTTAGAAAATTAGAAATCCATTATCTTGAAACCCACTATCCATTATTAGCCCCGGATTATAGGAAGGCAGTCTCCCATAGGGGTACATTTATCAAAGAGTGAAGTTCCGCCACTAGAGGGAAATTCCGCAGCTCTCTATGCATTTCTATGGGATTTTTTAAGGTGTATTTATCAAAGGGTGAAACTTCACCCATTGATAAATACGCCTTTCAAAATCCCATAGAAATGAATTGAGAGCTGTGGAATTTCACTCTAGTGGCAGAACTTCACTCTTTGATAAATTTACCCCATAGACTCCATTTTATCCAAATAATTGAAATTTCTTTTCTCTGTAATAATAAAATAGTGCCTTGTACTTGATCCTAAGCTACTGGTTGGGGATCGCTGGTATAGATAATATACAGTATTATCCAGAATGCTTGGGAACCGGAGCTTTCTGGCTAACGGGTATTTTCGTAATTTGGATCTCCATACATATACTGAAACATTAAATAAACCCAATAGCACTGTTTAGCCTCCAATAAGTATTAAAGGGGTGGTTCACCTTCAAGTTAACTTTTAGTATATTGTAGAAGGGCCAATTCTAAGGAACTTTTCAATTGGTCTTCATTATTTATTTTTCATAGTTTTTTTAATCATTTGCAATTTTCTTCTGTTTCTTTGCAGCTTTCAAATGGGGGTCACTGACACCATCTAAAAACAAATGCTCTGTAAGGCTACAAATGTATTGTTATTGCAACTTTTTATTACTTATCATTCTATTCAGTCCCTCTCCTATTCATATTCCAGTCTCTTATTCAAATCAATGCAGAGTTGCTAGGGTAATTTGTACCATAGAAACCAAATTACTGACACTGCAAAATAAAGAGCTGCTGAATAAAAAGTTACATATCTATAAAACCACAAACAATAAAAAATTAAAACCAATTGCAAATTGTCTCAGAATATCCCTCTCTACATTATACTAAAAGTTAACTCAAAGTTGATCAACCCCTTTAATGATATTTTAGTTGGGATGAAGTTCCAGGTACAGGTATAAGACCTGTTATCCAGAATGCTCAGGACCTGAGGCTTTCCAGATAAGGGATCTTTCTGTAATTTGGATCACCATGCCTTAAGTCTACTAAAAATCAAGATTAAATAAACCTGATAGGATTGTTTTGCCTCCCAGGATTGATTATATCTTAGGTGGGCTCGAGGTACTGTTTTATAATTACAGAGAAAAATAATGTAAACCATTATGAATAGTTTGATTAAAATGAAGTCTATGGGTGTTCCAGTAATTTGGAGTTTTTTGGATAACGGGGTTCTAGATAATGTATCCTATACCTGTACTGTTTAATTATTATAGAGAAAAAGGAAATATTGTGTAAGAAGTAGAATTATTAATTAGGAGCTTTTTGAATAACAGGTTTCCGGATAACGGAGCCCATTCCTGTGCTAAATTTGTCACAACACTTTTGAATCTGAACTGCCACATACTATTTCCATAACCAAGGGGCAGATTTACTAAGGGTCAAATTTCGAATTGAATAAAAACCATTCGAATCTTTCAAATGCATTGTTCGGTTCCAAAAACACTTCTTAAAGGCTCCAGGAGGTCCCCCATAGGTTAAGTAGCAATTTGGCAGGTTTAAAGAGCACCTATCGCTTTAAAAAGTTACCCCCAACCAAAGGTGCGGGCTGATAGAGCCCGCATTCCGGTTGGGGGTACCAGTACTTTTTTAAAAAAAAACATGCCCCCCCGCCAGTGCAGGCGAACTCGCACCGGGAGTACTGGTACCCCCAACCGGAATGCAGGCTCTATCATTGCCCGCACCTTTGGTTGGGGGTAACGTTTTAAAGCGATAGGTGCCCTTTAAGGTGGCCAAAGTGTATAGTAGAAGTAGCCAAAAATTACTTCGAAATTTTTTTTTTTATTCGAATTTTCACTTCAAACATACCCAAGTCAGGAGTATGAAAAGGCCTAAAGCAGTAGATCAGTAGTGCTACAGTTATATTAAAAAAAAAGCCTGTCATGTGTTTGCACCTGTCAACAGAATATAAAGAGATTAAAATGAAAAGCACAAGGTCTCTGGGTTTCTAAATACATTAAAAAATCTAACACATACAGAATATATATATATATGTTATAAAAAGAAGCTGAGACTTATTCCAAACATGTTCCATCTGGCACAAAATGAAGGCAAAAGTACTGTATTGTTTAAAAAAAAAATGCTCATCTTCTAAATTGATTTAATTAAAGCCCATCTTTAAAGAATCATTAACATTGTATTGCTGCAACTGCAACTGTAAAACACTGCCTGTGGTTGATTGCATCATGTATTCCAAATACTCATGTAACTACTAGAGATATAGCAAAAGGTATATAAGGTATATAGCTAATATTGCCACCTTTCTATGGCATAAGATTCGGGAGGGCGAGATGACATCACAGGGGTAGGTCAGTTACGCAACAGGGCGTATTGGTGATGTCAAGGGGCAGGATGATCAGCATGTCAAGGGGGATCCTGCCTGGGTCAAAACCGGATGAGTGGCAACCTTAGATATAGCCAGTACATAAAGGACAAATAAAGCCACAAAAATGTTTTACTTAGATAATTTTGTAACAATTTAAAAAAGCAAAGAAACAATTAATTTATTTAAGATAATCAGGTCTCTTGGGGAAACCATGACTTGCAGCTTAAAGGGCAATTCACCTTCAATAGCAAAACTATAACACTTAAAAACTACAGACATGTGTTCAAACTTTTATAACCTGCCAAATTTTGCTAAATTAACATGGTAATTGGGGGTGTGGCCACAAAAATGTGCATAGTCAAAAATGTTTGCCACACTCCTAAATGTTGGGAGGTATGCCCTGAGCCTCTGTAGAAGACTTGCTCCACTGAAGTGGTTGCATGGCTTCCCACTAAACTATATTACTGGGTTTATTTAATATTTAAATCATTTTTTTGCAGACTTTTGTGATCCAAATTATGGAAAGAATCCTCCTGAGCATTCAGAAGGGCTGTCAATGTCAAAAGCTGGGGACAAGGAGTTTTCCAGATCATTCCCATTGACAACTCTGCTTCTCTAAACTCCTCTCTCTAACAACTTCAGTGGACCCATTCACCTACTCACATCGAGGGTCATGCTCTATATCTTATATTCTGTTACTTGTTCCATCCATCCAACCTTACGAACTCTCCCTACCCCCTATCTGACCACCTACTCTCCTTTTCACCTCACAACCATCTATTTCCACCCACACGTACGGAAACCTCAACGCATTTGATGCACAACAATTATCGACAGTATCAGCACAACCCATTTCTCATAGTAACAATCTTTCTTGTCCAAATAGGGCAGCTTCTCTCTACAATGATGCTTTTTCATCAACTCTCGAATACCTTGCTCCTTCCACCACCCGTCACAGCCAACCAGCTAAACCCCAGCCCTGGCAGACTAGTGTAAACCAGTTTCCTCAGAAGATGTAGTAGATCAGCTGAACGACTGATCCTGAACTGATTAATATAACTGCCCAAGATCTTGCTAATTTCTTTAATGAAAAAAATCAATCTCATTAGACTGAGCATACCGTCTGACAACAATCTCAGACTAACATGTAGTCCACTCACATCCACTTTGCACTCCTTCACCCCAGCAACACTAGATGAAGTCAGCAAACTTCTAGCCTGCTCAAAACCCACAACCTGCTCCCTTGACCCCATTCCCTGTCGCCTCCTTTATCCAATCTCTGCTACACTCTCTCCTGCACTAACCCACCTATTCAACCTTTCACTCTCTACTGGTACATTCCCATCCTTATACAAACAAGCACTAAGCCCATCTAAATCTCTCTGCAGCATTTGACACAGTTGACCACCTTGACATTCTATCCTCAGCTGGCATTCGTGGCACTGCTATTTCATGGTTTACATCTTATCTGTCTGACCATTCCTTTAAAGTTGCCTTCTTTAACTCTACTTCTACTAGGTTCCCTCTCTCTGTCGGAAGTTCCTCAAGGCTCTGTTCTAGGCTGTTCTCGCTCTATATTACTTTGCTAGGAAAACTTATTCAGTTGTTTGGTCTTCAGTATCACCTCTATGCTGATGACACCCAACTCTACTTGTCTACTCCTGACCTCTCTCCCTCGGTCCTTTCACAAGTTACAGACTGTCTCTCTGCTGTCTCCTCCTGGATGTCACAGCGCGACCTGAAACTGAACCTTTCAAAAACAGAACTTGTTATATTTCCTCCAAGATCTTCCCCTGTCCCACAGATATCACTCACAGTAAACAACACTGCCGTTCATTCCACAACACAGGCACGCTGCTTAGGAGTTATACTAGACTCACATCTGTCTTTTTCACCACACATACCATATCTCCTTAAAGACTCACCTGTTTGAAGAAGTCTAAAATCCTAATGTCTCAATTGTACATTAACCTTTAGTTTGTAAACTCTAATTTGTAGGGCCCTCCTATCCTGTTGTACTCTGTAAACCCTTGACTGTTATCAGCCATGTATTCGCTGTTTGTTATAACTAAGGTAAAGCACTGTGTATCTTGCCAGTGCTATATAAATAAATGACGATAACGGATATTTCGGTAATTTGGATCTTCATACCTTAAAGTGGACCTGTCACCCAGACACAAAAATCTGTATAATAAAAGTCCTTTTCAAATCAAACATGAAATCCAATTTCAAATTTTAATTAAATCATTCTTAGCTGTTTTAAGCTCATTTAAAAATCTCAGCTGTCAATCAAATATTGTCTGACACTCCTCTATGCCTTAGGCATAGAGGCGGGGCAGACAATTACTTTCACTTTCCATTCAGCACTTCCTAGATGTCACTGCTCCCCACACATTCCCCCAGTTCTCTTAACCATTTAATTGTGTAGCCAGGACATGGAGATAGACATTGGGTCCCCCATTCTGGTGCACAAACAAGATTCTGAGATGATACAAGGCTTGTCTTAATAACAGTGTCCACAAAATGGCTCCTGCCTGTTTGTTATAATTATGAATTCCCAGACTGAAGGAAACAAGATTAAAATGATTTATATAGTGTAATTAATGTTCATTTTGCTTGACTAATGTGATAAAATAGTGATTTTGAATTTTTTTTTGGGTGACAGGTCCACTTTAAGTCTACTAGAATATCATTTTAATATGCAATAAACCCAACAGCCTGCTTTTGCTTCCAATAAGGATTAATTATATCTTAGTTGTATCAAATACAAGGTAGTGCTTTGTTAATACAGAGAAAAGGGAAATTAAGTTTATAATATTGGATTATTTGGATAAAAAGGAGTCTATGTGAGATGGCCTTCCCATGATTCGGAGCTTTCTGGATAACAGGTTTCCGGATAATGGATCCCATACCTGTACCGACATATCTAGCAAAATAATGTCTTAGTCATTATCTTTACTTTTTTTGCCATCACACATAACTTTTATATTCCTATAAATGATCTGTTCTTTTTTTTTCTCTCTGTTTCATGCCATCCCTCTCTCTACTTCCTAAAATCTAATATATACAATATGACTTACATATTATACTTTCCCATATGCTCATAATGTTTGCATGCAACAATCACATTCAAATAATAATTAATGAGTAATAAAATATAAACCAGCAAAAATAACTACACTTACAAGACTATCTACTTATATTAGATATACCATGACCTGGATGGATGAAAATCTTCATAGGCATATCCTTACAAGACCTTAATCCACCAATACAAAACAGATTTTTGGACTTGGTATTTCAGTCCCTTACTTGGACCTACTGTACATCAGGTGCAAAACAAAAATCCATTACACTCCGTAACCTCGTCCTAGATAGGGTTGCATAATAAAATGGCAAGGGGCGGACCGGTGACATTAAGGGGCGGGTTGGTAATGTTGGGGGTGGGACTGATGACTATTGGTTGATCGCCATGTCATTCACTTCAATGTCCAGTTTGAATTTCCTAATTTGGAAATCCGGATAGGAACTTTTCCCCCAGGTTGTCTGGGTGAAATATGGACAGGTGGCAACCCTAGTCCTAGAGCCAGAAGTTTGGGGCTTCAAAATCTAAAAGTGAGCTCAACCCCATACAATATACATGATACAATACCAGTTTGTATCAGGATACAGTATGGGACCTGTCGTCCAAAATACTCAGAACTTTTGGTTTTCTGAATAAGGGATCTTTCTGTAATTTGGATCACCATACTTTAAATCTACTGAAAATCATTTAATTATTAAATAAACCCAATAAACTGGCTTTGCTTCTAATGAGGATTAATTATATCTTAGTTTGGATCAAGTACAAGGTACTGTTTTATTATTACAGAGAAAAGGGAAATCAATTTTAAAATTTTAAATTATTTGATTAAAATGGAGTCTAAGGGACATGGCCTTCCCATAATTCAGAGCTTTCTGGATAACTGGTTTCCGGATAACTAATCTCATACCTGTATTTATAAATATAAAACATAGGATGTGTTTGCATGTGCAGTCCAATTACAGAAAGACACTGCCTGGCTGCAGCTACATATAATCCAAAGAAAAGAACTTTAAAGGGAAACCGTCATGACTTTTTTATATTTCATTTTTGAAATCTGACATGGGGCTAGCAATTTTGTCAATTTCCCAGCTGCCCCAGTGATGTGACTTGTGCCAGCACTTTAGGAGCGAACTGCTTTCTGGCAGGCTGTTGTTTTTCCTTCTCAGGCTAAGGCCAGACGGGGAGATTCGGGGCATTTTGTCGCCTGGCGACTTCTCGCCGCGACTTGTAGCCCCCGAACCTCCCCGAATAGCCAAGTCCTAGGGCGCACCGGCGTTGCTTGAAAACGCCAGCGCCTAATCTCCCCGTCTGCCCTAGCCCTCAATGTAACTGAACCAGGTAGCTATTATCTTGTGTTAGGGAGCGGTTATCTGGTTACCTTCTCATTGTTCTGTTGTTAGGCTGCTGGTTGGGGGAAAGGGAGGGGGTGATATCACTCCAACTTGCAGTACAGCAGTAAAGAGCGATTGAAGTTTATCAGAGCACAAGTCACATGACTTGGGGCAGCTGGGAAATTGACAAAATGTCTAACCCCATGTCAGATTTCAAAATGAAATATAAAAAAAACTGTTTACTTTTTTGAGAAATGGATTTCAATGCAGAATTCTTCTGGAACAGCACTATTAACTGATGCATTTTGAAAAAAAAAATTTTTTCCCATGACAGGATTCCTTTAATTAAGAATACTACTTTTTTTATTTTGCTCCAGCTTTTTGTGCAGACTAAAGACAATATATATTTTTCCTGAACTAAGACGTTAGAGAAAAGCTTTTGTTCTGTTCAACTGCTGGACTATCAAGTCTCCAGCTGGCTCGGGGAATATTTACAGTCCCAATTCATTTACAAACATGCACCTTTTTCTTGAAAATCTAATTAAATAACTGGTACCCCCTGTTGCTCTTTATAGTACAAATCAATCACTGAAGCAAGGTAGATAACTGCAGTGTGTTCTTCTTTCTAGCCAAGAAAACACACATCCATATATTTAGGTTATTTTTATGACCTTGTAGTTCTTATTAAAACATTTATAGAATTCTTAACTATACCTTAATTGTTTTATCTATAAAACCATTTTCCTGCAACCCCTGATGTTCTATGCATGTTCTTTTTGAAATCTAAAATCCACATTCATAAAAAATGAAGAGTTCTTTTTTGACCATTTTTATTATTTTAAGAGGCTAATTGAAAGGGAAAGATCATTTCATTATTGAAGACATTCGCTTGAGGCTCATCATCTGGAGCATTTGTGGGTTTTGGGTAAGTGTAAGATAAAAATGATGCAAACATTACAAACAAATGCAAAGAAAAAAGCACACCTACTATATGACCATTCCATATCTTATAATAATAATAATAATAATAATAATAAAAACCCTTCTTAAAGGAACAGTAACAGCAAAAAATAAAAGTGTTTTAATGTAATACAAATGTAATCAACAGTCTGGTCATTTCCTTATGGGACCAGACTGTAAATTATATCCTTATAAATGGCGCATTCTGATGTCAGAACATGCTGTTTATAACAAGTGTCCCCCGCCGCCGATTTCGATGCTACACGTTCTGATGTCAGAACGCACTGTTTATAATAGGGGTCCCCCGGCGCCGATTTTAACGCTGTGCATCCGATTTTGATGCCACACGTCCCATTTTGAAGCAGGGCTTCTGATTTTGCCGCCGGTGCGTCTAATTTTGATGACATTTCACTGTAGAGTATAATGCATAATTTAAGTCACCTCAGCATTATGTGACCTGCATAAAACCATTTTATATATTAACTAGTGATGGGCGAATTTATTCGCCAGGGTTGAATTTGCGTCGAATTCCCGAGATTCACCGCTGGCGAATAAATTCGCGAATCACTAGCAAAATTTCGCCGAAAAAAAGAGTCGCGCTTCGTTTTTGACGCGACGCGGCAAAAGCGTACCGCGACTCGTTTCGCGAATTTTTCGCCGAAGCGAATCGCGGGAGATTCGCCGATCACTAATAGTAACATAACTCCTAGGTGACTTATAATATCTTTATAAAATACAGTAGAGGGTACATTATCCACTATATAATGTACTGTTGCCCTGCACTGATACAACTACTGTGTTTGCTTCAGAAACACTAATATAGTTTATATAAATAAGCTGCTGTGTAGCAATGGGGGAGAAAGGAGAAAAGATTCAGGTTACACAGCAGAGAGCAGATAAGCTCTGTAGAACATAATGGTGTTATCTGTTATCCACTATTTAACCTGTGCCATATAGTCTTTTTTTTTTTCAATTTCCACCATTGCTACACAGCAGCTTGTTTATATGATCTATAGTAGTGTTTCTGAAGCAAACAGATCAGTTTTACCAGTGCAGGGCAACACTACATAATATTTTCATTACTTTAAAATCTTAAATTTTTTGGTGTTATTGTTCCTTTAACCACAATTATTTTTAGTCAGTTGTACATTATAGTGGAGTGTTTAGATACTGTATGTCTGGTTATTATGTAAGAGGTTGTTCACCATCGAGTTAATTTTTAGCATGATGTAGAGAGTGATATTCTGATATTTGCAAACTGGTTTTAATATTAGAGATTTTTGCTATTTATTTCATTTTTTATTCAGCAGCTCTCCAGTTGGGTCCAGAGTCTGGAACATGAATTATTATTTTATCATTATTAAAATGTATTTATATAGTGGGGCTGAATAGGAGAGGATAATCAAAGTAGTAATAATACAATTGTAGCCCTACACAGCATTTGTTTTAGTGAACCACATTTGACAGCTGGAAGGCAAGTCATTTATTAAAAAATTATAGATAATGAAGACCAACTGAAAAGTTGCTTAGAATTAGCCATTCTATAACACTCTAAAAGTTAAAGGGATACTGTCATGGGAAAACATGTTTTTTTCAAAATGCATCTCAAAATGCTTTCAAAAGAGCAAACAGATTATTTTATATTCAATTTTAAAATCTGACATGGCGCTAGACATTTTGTCAATTTCCCAGCTACCCTGGTCATGTGACTTGTTCCAGCACTTGTTCCAGCACTGGAGGGAACAGCTTTCTGGCAGGCTGTTTTTTTTCCTTCTCAATGTAACTGAATAGAACGTACTCTTTCTGCTCTTTGGCGATTCCCGTGAGATTCGGCACATGGCCAGTTGTCCAGAACCAGGAATTTGCGCCAACTGCGCATGTGCCGAAACGTCAATACACAAAGATTACCGAAGAAGATGGCTGCCATGAATTCCAACGCCTGAATCTGCCACGAGGGGTGAGTAAAAAGTTAGGAGCATTTGCCCGGGGTAGCAAGTAGGCTGGAGGGGAGCGGGGTCTATGGGGGAGGGTTTTTTTAAAGTATAGGTTTGGTTCTCCTTTAAGGACTCCCTCCTTTCCCTATAGAAATCCCTTACAGATTCTGACAGACGTAAAGCAAAGATTAAAGTATACTGTATCTACAATAAAGACGTCTTTGATTTTACCTCGCTTATATATTCTCCTACAAAATGTAAATGTAAAAAGAAAATGATTGCTTTGCCACCAACCTGGATTTATACTAGCTTGGTTAGCATGACAAGTACAAGCTACGGTATTTTTATTACAGCTGAAAATCAGTCAGAAATCAAGAATTACTGATGAAATACAACAGAAAAATATGTAAATGACATTGCAGTATTTTGAAGGTTTTGGATTCAGGGTTCCCAGATAAAAGATACTCTACCTGTACTAGCAGCTGTGAGATTGCAGTGTTGAAGCAGTCGAGAGCATTTACTGGACGTGTCTGCATTATGACTTAGATCAATCAGCTTGGGCTTTACTGGCTATTAAATGACCTGCAGTCTGCAGAACTGAAAATAAATCTCGTTGGCTGTAAATATTACTGTCTGTGAATGTTCGCATATCATTTACACTAAAACAAATCTGAAAAATAAGATTGCTACACCGTTTAATGAAATATACATACATAAACTTTATTCTTGTGGGGTCGGTCTCCTGGGGAAAGAAGGATTTCAGGCTGGTAATATTCTGATCTAATATATTGTCATGTCTGTTGGTAGCCCGATACAAGATTTTAGAAAAATAGGTGAAACGACTGTATAATGACCCGCCCCCCGGAAGTCATGCATTCATACAGGTATGCAATCTGCAATGCAGAATGCTTGGGACCTGGGGTGTTCAGGATAAAAGATTTTTCTGTAGACTGGATATTCATACATTAAAGGGATACTGTCATGGGAAAATATTTTATTCAAAATGCATCAGTTCTGCACTGAAATCCATTTTTCAAAAGAGCAAACAGATTTTTTTATATTGAGTTTTGAAATCTGGCACTAGACATATTGTCAGTTTCCCAGCTGCCCCCAGTCATGTGACTTGTGCTCTGATAAACTTCAGTCACTCTTTATTGCTGTACTGCAAGTTGGAATGATATCATGCCCTCCCTTTCCCCCCCCCCCAGCAGCCTAACAACAGAACAATGGGAAGGTAACCAGATAACAACTCCCTAACACAGAATAACAGCTGCCTGGTAGATCTAAGAAAAACACTCAATATTAAAAGCCAAGTCCCACTGAGACTGATTCTGTTACATTAAGTAACAGAAATAACAGCCTGTCAAAAAGTAGTTCCATCCTAAAGTGCTGGCACAATTCACATGACTTGGGGCAGCTGGGAAACTGACAATATGGCTAGCCCCATGTCAGATTTCAAAATTAATTATTAAAAAAATCTGTTTGCTCTTGAGAATTGGATTTCAGTGCAGAAGTCTACTGGAGCAGCACTATTAATTGATGCATTTAAAAAAAACATGTTTTCCCATGACAGTATACCTTTAAGATTTATTAAAGGGGTTGTTCACCTACCAAACACTTTTTTCAGTTCAATTGTTTTCAGATTGTTCCCCAAAAATAAAGACTTTCAATTACTTTCCATTATTTATTTTTTTATGTTTTTCCATAATCTAAAGGTGGCCATACACAGAGAGATGTCGCCATGAGGTGGGCGATATCGGGCTGATCCAATCGTGGGCTCTAGGGCCCAACGATCGGATCATAATTGAGGCCATATGAGCGGTCGGTATTTTTAATCCCGCCCGATTGTCATCTGGCCGACTTTCGGCCAGATATCGATCGGTAAAGCCCATCGGAGGGCCCCGTACACGGGCCAATAAGCTGCTGACTTGGTCTGTCTTCCATCTAACAGGTCCGTTTTCATTTGAATACTAATAGTTCAAATTAAACAATTAGCGCATATGATGAAACGATTCGAAGGATTTTCCCCCAAAAAACCTTTTGAACAATTAGCACATTTGATCAAACGATTCGAAGGATTTTCCCCCAAAAAACCTTTTGAACAATTAGCACATTTGATCAAACGATTCGAAGGATTTTCCCCCCAAAAAAACTTTGACTTCTCAAACTTAACCAAAAGACTCCATATAGGTTATAGGAGGTCCCCCATAGGCTAAAACAGCAATTCGGCAATAGTGGCGAATAGTTGAAGTTTTTAAAAAGACAGATCTTCGATACTCGAATAGTCAAATTTTTTCAATTCGAAACAAATGTTGGCCGAAGTACCCAAAAATTACTTTGAAATTAGAATTTTTTAATTAAAATGTTCACTTTGACCCTTGATAAATCTGCTCCTTTTGTGTTTTCCTTGAAAATTTGAGTTTTCGGTCCAAAATAATTTTTTCAGGTTAAAAAAAATAATTTCTTTTAGCTTTTTTTTAAAAAAAAAAACATGTTTAGAAATGTATTATATACCGACCCTGGAAATAGCTCAAATCTGACAATACTCCATCTAAAACCTGTCGAGGTCATGTAGCAGTCAATGGCAGAGGTCCCTTGAACCACTTGAAGATGTTAAGAGCCTTCATGATGTTCCAACTTTTTCAGAGGATTTTGCCCAAACACTCCAGCGATTCAAGGTTTTTTTTTTCACTGAAAACTCAACGAATCTGAGAACTCGCAGAATCAATTTTTTTCCCTTTCAAGTTTTTTTCCTAAATTAGAAATCATTCAATTTGTCAGTTCATTCGAGTTAATTAAAAAACTGTAAAATTCGACCTTTGACTAAACCCCCCTAAGTCTAGTAGAAAATCATGTAAACTTTAAGGGACAGGATTATCAAGGGTCGAATTTCGAGTTCGTGTGAGTTATTAAAAAATGAAGTCCAAATTCGACCAATTGCCATTTATTAAAAAAAAATCTAATTTTATAAACTTGGGTGAATCCGATCGACCCTCAGTCAAATTCTATTCAGGTTTTTAAAACTTGAATTGAGTGTTTTTTTCTGACAAAACTCAAATTTCAGGAAGGCTGGCACAACTCCAAATTGAGTCCAGGCTAAAACAGCAGTTCAGCAGGTTTAAAGGGGTGGTTCACCTTTCTTCTAAATTTTAGTATGTTAAAGTATGGCCCATTCTATAACAACTTTCAATTGGTTGCCATTGCTTTTTTTTTAAATCTTTTAATTATTTGTCTTTTTTCTTCTGACTCTTTCCAGCTTTCAAATGGGGGGTCACTGACCCCATCTAAAAACTAATGCTCTGTAAGGCTACAGATTTAATATTATTGCAACTTTTTCTATTCAAGCCATCTCCCATTCATTTTCCATATAGCTCAAAAACCACAAATAATAAAAAATGAAAAACAATTACAAATTGTCTCCGCATATCACGCGCTACATCATACTAAAAAGTTCATTTGAAGGTGAACAACCCCTTTAAGGTGGTGAACAGTCAAATTCGAGTTCTTAAAGGGCCAGTGTATGTACGAATTTTAACAATTCCCTAATCGAATTATACAGTTTTGGCCATAAAAAAAAACTCAAAATTTTTTGCTTCCAATAAGAATTAATTACATCTTAGTTGGGATCAAGTACAATCTACTGTGAGAGTCTATGGTACAGTCTTTCCATAATTGGAGCTTTCTGGATAACGGGTTTCCAGATAATGGATCCTATACCTGAATATAGAATTTATATAGCACGACGCATGTGACTTTTAACTAGGGATGCACCGAATCCACATTTTGTAAATGGCTGAACTCCCAAATACTGACCCAAATTCTAATTTGCACATGCAAAATAGGGGTGGGACAAAAAGTCACTCAATTTCCCTCCCCACCCCTAATGTGCATAAGCCAACTCATGGCCAAAACTGAATCCTGGATTCGGTGTATCCCTACTTTTGACAATATTTTTCATCCAACCTCCCAATGCAAAACTTGACAACGTCAACTAAAAATACAGCCAGGGTTGTACTTAGGTCCGATGCTGCTGTAGGCATCTGACCTGAACACGCCCCCTAGGTTGTGGAAGTGACGTTAGCGCACCGTATGCGTGACGTCACTTCCACTCACCAAGCTTCTGACTCACTTCAGCGCTGACTCTACCCCTCACCCCTTCTAGCTCCGTCACCGGATTTCAATAGGAAATCCATGGTGGGGGGGTGGCTCAGGGAATTAAAAAAAAAAAATTTTTTAAATGCAGCACTAGTTAAGGCACCCAAGGGCCACCCCCACAATCCTGCCGCTGTAGGCACAGGCCCTTGGGTGCCTATATAGAAATACGGCCCTGAATACAACTCTAGTAGAGCTCTATCAACACTGCACAACTGGACGCTTCAGAGTTGCACATCCTTAGGGTTGGGGCAGACGGGCAGATTCAGGGAGATTTAGTCACTGGCGACTAATCGCCTCTTCTGCGTGGCAACAATCTCCCCGAACTGCCTTCCATCTGCTACAATGAAGAATCACCTGCACTAATGCACTCGCGGCACTTCAATTTCCAAAGTCACCCGAAGTTGCCTCATGAGGAAACTTCGGGCGACTTCGGAAATCAAAGTGCCGCGAGTGCATTAGCGCAGGTGAAGGTGATGCAGGAAGAAGGGGAGATTGCTGATGCACAGAAGACTAAATCTCCCCGAATCTGCCCGCCTGCGCCAACCCTTACAAGGTCAAATATTATCAGGGATTGATGTGGAAAGTAACTTTAATTCTGCACATGTTTACCCATCAATATGCAAACATTACATTGGCTGACCTTGAGAAGTGAACCAAAACAAGTGAATCTACACAATGCAATGCAAGCCTCCGCCCAATGTACTGAAAGGCAGAATTCTTCATAGTCTTTCCTGATAAGAATCCCATGCATTACCATTACTGAGAGCTGCTGCAGCAGTACATATAGACAGAAAATCCAATTTTCTGACACATTTAGGGCACCACTTCAAAGTTGTGCTGCGAATTACATAAGGATATGTTCATTTTTGCAGTGTGAGATCAGAGGAGAAGCTGGTATATCAACTATTTAATCTAGTTCTTTTCTCTACAAGCAATCTCTTTTACACCATCCTACATGTTTGTCTTTTGCTTTCAAACTATTTGGTTTTCATAATTGTCCACTCAAGAAATAATTGAATTGACGACTTCACCCCCACTACACCTCCTCCTCCAAATCACACTCTTTCACTGTGGGTGTCCACATTGTTTAAAGCTGCTCGACACCTCCAAACACCTTCTACATGAGTGAAGAAAAAGATCGGACGGGACTAAAAATCCCTTCAGATTGTTGAATTGGGGCATCTGGGAAATTGGCAATATGTCTAGCCCCATGTCAGATTTCAAAATGAAATATTTTGAGAAATGGATTTCAGTGCAGAATTCTGTTGGAGCAGCACTATTAACTGAGTCAAGTGATGAAATGACATCACTAAGCTTCAGCTATAACAGATGACATCACTAAGCACCGTTTATAAGGATATCATTTACAGGATATTCATGGCTCTGGTGTATTATATGTAGTGGATAATGTACCCCATACTGTAATTTATAAAGATATTATTTGTCACCGGAGATTTATGCGACCATATAAAGGTTGCATTACTCCAAAGTGATTACTAATATCTATATAAATTTAAGAAGGGGTACATTACGCATTATAATCTACAGTTTTTGTGTCCAGTCTCTTACTTCCTTTGCTATATGTATATTAAGTGTTTACACTTTTTAGGCTGTTTTGCTTTTGCCCCCCCCCCCCACTGATTAAAGTTTCTCCCTGTAGTTCCTTTTTTGGGGGCAAGTGCTCTCTCTAACTTATAAACAATGCATACTGGCGCAGGAACACATTGTTTATATAGTGAATAAATGACCCCTTTTGTAAATTATAAGGATATTATGTTACCGAGGAGTCTCATTACCATATAAAGACACAAGGCCGAACGCTTAGGGGCAGATTTATCAAATTCACATGAATGATTCGAAATTCGATCGAATTTTCAAAAAGATTCCAATTTTTTTGAATATTTTTGAAGGCCACTTCGACCGTTGAATTTTGAAAATTCGATTGAATCGAAGGATTACAATAATTTGAATAAAATTCTATTTGAATATTCGACAGTCGAATTACTTGCCCTTTGATTTTTTATTCGAATGCCTAGTTTGCCAGATTAAACCTACCGAATTGCTTTTAACTAGTTTTGATTGAATAAAAAAAATTTGATCAAATGGTTAAAATCGTTATTCGATATTCAAATTTGAAGGATTTTAATTCCCTTCGACCCTTAGTAAATCTACCCCTTAGTGTTTTTATACAGGTCATGGAACTCCAAGGTATTAACATGTATTTCTATAGCGCCAACTTGTTGCGTAGCGCTGAGTAACTTCTAATATCCTCATATTTTGCAACAGGGGGTACTTTATTTATTATAATACATAAGTTTCAGTGAGTCATGTGACAGAAATGACTTCACTTCTCATCTTTTATAACTGATGATATAAGTGATTGTACATAAGGGTATAATTTGCAAGATATTCGTGGCTTTTATGTACTATATGGTTATAAGGTTATTCTCATGAGAGGCCTTTAGTCTATAGTCATATATTTTAATTAGTATGTAGATGTCTTTCTAAATTACTACTTAAATATCATCCATAGAATTAAAAAAAAAAAAACAGTGTCTCCAACAGTCAAATGATCAATTTTAATATGTCTGGTTGATTTTTCTAAGCAATAACCTTTGAACCAGACATGGGTGATCTCCTTTAACCCCTCCTAAAATATGTCTTTTCAAATCAGTATAACAATCCTTTTAGCAGCATAATGTTCTTTTGTATTCTGTGCTAAAAGCAATAAAGGCTCCCGATGTTGGACTGTGCAGTAGTCCACAAGGATAGTCTACTGAAATAAGCTACAATTTTCCAACATGAAATTCACATTTCCTTGTGTTCTCTGCTTCTCCCTGTCAGAGGGAATGAAAATGTGCAGTGCCATGGAAACTCACACACAAAGTGCACAGTAAAATAAAAGGTCTTCTAAATGTGGCTTCACCAGTAGCTCATAAATCAAAGTGCATGGAAAACCCAGCACCTGCGAATTTAGTCTATCTCTCGGCTATGGAAGCCATAGTGATATATCACCCATGAGGGAACCCTGAGGTTTTTGTTTTTTTCCACCACTCGCAGCAAAGGGTTAAAGGCAAAATGAAATTGGTGATTTATCTGCTGTTGGGAGTAGAAGACCTAGCTGGGAAGATGAAAAGAAAACTGTGAGATCCTCTGCCGAGCTAATCAGTGCTCTGTGTTATTATTTAAATGACCTTCGCTGTCATTCTAAGGTCAAAACTAAATCGCAGTTGCGTTGGCTGAGCCTATAGCAGTAATCTGTTTACAGCAATAAATATAATCCCATTATCGCATGATATTATCTTTTAAAATTAGTATGGAATGAAAAATGGAGATTGTTTTTAAGCCGTCACCAACAGGCACTTATACCAACTGAAATGTGTCTTGTGTTGCACAGCAAAATATGTCTCCAGCATGTGCTAAATTATACGGCTATACTGTTTAATACACAAGAGCCATAAATAGCCTGTAAATTATATCCTTATAATACACAAAAGCCGTAAATATCTTGTAAATTATATCCTTATAAATGGTGAGTTCTGATGTCATCAGTTATAAACGGTGAGTTCTGATGTCATTTCTGTCACATGACTCCCTGAAACTTGTGTATTATAATAAATAAAGTACCCCCAGTTGCAAAATATGAGGATATTAGAAGTTACCTCGGCCTTCGGCCTCGAGTTTTTATATGGTCACGAAACTCCTCGGTAACTTATAATATCCTTATATTTTACAAGAGGGGGTACTTTATTCACTATATAATCTACAGACTGGTCATTCCCTTATGGGTCTAAATTATATCCTTTTAAACAGTGTGTTCTGAAAAAATGGACCAGTGGACAAATGCAACCAGAATTGGACGCCAGCGACCAGAATTTGACGCAGACCCCTCTGAACCCCCCTCCCGAACCTCCCACAAACTGTAGATTATAATGACATCAGAACGCGACATTTCTCATAGGGGTCCCCGGCTGCTGAGCTGGCGCGTCCATTTTGGATACGGCGTGTCTAAAATGGATGCCGTGCGTCCAAGATGGACACTGCACATCTGAATTGGAATGCCAGCGCGTCCGAAATAGACCAGAAGACACCGACCCTCCCACAAACTGGGCCAGAATTTGACACCGACCCCTCCCAACCAACAAACAAACTGTAGATTATAATGCAAATGTACCCCCCACTCAGAGTTATGTGACCTGTATATACAGTCACATAACTCTTGGGTGACTTATAATATCTTTATAAATTACAGAAGGGGGTACATTATACACTATATAATCAGCAAAAGCCATGAATATCTTGTAAATCAGGGGTCCCTAAACGTTTTGGCCAGGGGACCAGTGTTAAGGCAAAAATTTCTGCAAGGACCAGGGTGGGGTCAGCGGGGGTCGGCTTCCAATCCGGCGTGGTGGTGTCTAATTCTATGCGCCTCGTTAATTGCGGGCTAGACTCAGCAGCCCAGTTCAGGACTGTCCGCTAGAGTCCTGCAGTGGGTTGCGTAACACGGTACCCTGCGGGTAGAAGTTCCAGGTGCGGGTATAGACACGGGTCGTCTGTTCTGCAGGTTTGCGGGTCCGACTATGGGTCTTCTCAATAGCGATTTTTACTCATTTTTTGTGATCATGCCTACTTCCCATGATGTCACTTCCTGTTACAGTGACCGCACTTCTTGATTCTTGATGGTCAGCATGACAATACTTCCTGATTCTTGATGGTCAGCAGGTGACTGGTTCGGGTTGTGGACAAGGTACTTGCGGGTCGTGGGTCAGGTAGCGGGTCCAGGCGGGTAAGAATGCGGGTTGTGGGTCCGGGTTGCCGGTCGCGGGTACGGGTTGCAAAAAGTGGACCCCACGCAAGACTCTACTGTCCACGGCCTGGTGGTTGGGGACCCTTGTTGTAAATGATATCCTTATAAACAGTGAGTACTGGTGTCATCAGTTATAAATGGTGAGTAGAGATGCCATTTTTGTCATAACTCACTAAAACTTGTGTATCATAATAAATAAAGTACCCCACGTAGCAAAATATGAGGATATTAGAAGTTACCTCGGAGTTCCATGACCTGCGAGACCTTTATATGGTCATGAAACTCCTCGGTAACTTAGAAAATCCTTAGAATTTACAAGCGGGGGTACTTTATTCACTATAGAAACGGCGCTTAAAGGACCAGTAACAGCAAAAAAAAAATGTTTTTTAATTCGTTAGTATGCTACAAAAAAAAAGACACCAACACATATTGAACTTCAAAATCACTAAGTCTTTATTAACTTACCAAAACTCTGCTAGTGCTCCTCTTCAGAAACAGCGTCAGGGCAACAATCCATCGTGCTGCGCGCAATTTCTCCTCCCTGGCTATCTCCTATATGGAATGCATGGAGGAGAAATCGAGTGCCGCACAATGGATCGCCGATCGCCTTTTCTGAAGAGGAGCGCAAGCGGAGTTTCAGTAAGTTATTTAATAAAGACTTAGCGACTTTAAAGTTTAATTTGTGTTGATATCTTTTTTTTTTTTAAATTTGCTATTACTGGTCATTAAACGGGTTGTTCATCTTTAAATTAACTTTTAGTATGATGTAGAGAGCAATATTCTGAGACAATTTGCAATTGGTTTTCATTTTTATTATTTGTGGTTTTTGATTAATTTAGCTTCTTATTAAGGAGCTCTACAGTTAGCAACTTCAGCAATCTGGTTGTTAGGGTTCAAACTATTCTAGCAAACGTATGAAAAAATGCTCTGTAAGGCTACACATGTATTATTATTATTATTGCTACTTTTTATTACACATCTTTCTATTCTGGTCCTTTCCTATTAATATTGTATTCTCTATATTCTTATCAATGGTTGTTACAGTAACTTGGACCCTAGCAAGCAGATTGCTGAAATTGCAGACTGCAAATAATTAAAAAATTAAAACCAATTTCACATTGTCTCAAAATATCACTCTCCACATCAGGAGTGCCCATACTTTACTAATGCGAGGTCTACTTTTAGTAAAGTTCTCCCATTATCATTTAGATTCATAAAAGCATTGTTAGCATTCTGTTTCATGGAAAATATTACATCAATATTACACTGATTTACGAGAGAATTGTATTGCTATATTTAACTAACAACTATTTCTTATGTAACCTTAACATAATAAATATCTGAATGAAAAGAATGAAATAGGAGGGTGATATAGACAAGCTGTTTGTTGACAGTGTATCGATTTACATTCTAGCCGGCGGAAAGGCTTTTCGGGGAGATTAGACGCCCGAAATCTTAGCATGTGTCACTACCCTTAAGGCACCCTGCGCTACAGCATTCTAAAAAAATGATTTAATGCTGAACAACCCATTTAATATTCTGCCTTCTGGTGTTTCAGTCTGGCAGTGCAGTGACCATTGAGTAGATTCTGAACGGTTAGGGCAGAACTACACGGACGATTGCGGCCCGTTTTCAACGCATCAGACGCGGGGAGTTAAAATGCATGCGACAAAATCAAGGCACCTAGTAGAAAGTCAGATGGTGTGGCAGGGTTTATCCGATACAACACGACTGTTGGATGAAAATGCTGCAAACTGCGTCTTCATCCGACAGTCGCACCGTGTCAGATCAACCCTGCGACACCATCCGACTTTCTATTAGTTGCCTTGTCGCATGCGTTTTAACTCCCACCGTCAGATGTGTTGAAAACCGACTGCAATCGTCCATGTAGTTCTGCCCTTACAATTTGCTCCATTAGTTGATTTGTTAACATTTCTCAGCCGCATATGTGGGAGTATTAGCAACTATTGTATCAACTATAACAGCTGCCTTTAATGAAACTCTGGGTTTTGGTTGAGCACAGCCAAAGACAAGAAAATGGCCAACAAAGGTATTAATGTAAAACATCGACGACCTCCCTCTCCCAGAGACATATGGGAAAATTCACTAAAGCCCGAAGCGTCTAAGGCTAGCACTTATTCGCCAGCGTGACGTCATTTCGCAACTTTGCCAATTTACTAACAGTATCCCTGGCGAAAATTCGCTAGCGAAGTAGATAGACTAGCACAACTTTGCACCTAAGGGTGCAAAGTTGTGCTAGTCTATCTACTTCGCTAGCAAATTTTTTCGTAAGCGCCAGGCGAAGTTGCGCACTGATGAAGGGACGTAACTACACTAATTCACTAAGATGTCCATTTTACTGAACGTTACCTCTTGCGCTAGACTTTACTTCAATACAGTTCAATACAATACTTTTTTTTAGGGTGATAGTCTGAAAAATAGCATTATTTTTTTGGAGGGTTACCCTCCTACCCCCCCCTACATTTCCTAACATATGGCAACACAACTATACAGGGGTCACATGTTTAGGGCAATAGGAGAACTTTATTTTATTTATTAAAGGTTTCCTGGGCTTGTGTAGTGTAATGTAGTGGCTGTAACATATACTTCTATTATACGTTTAACTGCACGCCATATGCAAATTAGGCATCGCTAGCGTAAATGCACTTTGCCTGGCGATGTAACGGTAGCGCAACTTCGCTAACGTTCGCCGCCCGAGCGCAAATTCGCATTTTAGTGATTTAGTGTTTAGCAAAAATTCGCCTGGAATTCTGGCAAAGCCATCACAAGCACATTTTTACCGCTTAGTGAATTTGCTCCATAAGGTTCGAAGTGCAAAAATCGAAAATAATTTAAAAAAAATTTTTTCGATCGCATAGGTCCGTTTTTGATTGAATAGGTCCATATTCAATCAAATTCGAATCTATCTACCAATTGATTCCATATAGGTCCCCCATAGGCTAAAACAGCAATTCGACGGGTTTTAGATGGCGAATGGTCGAATTTGAATTTTTAAGGGAACAGTACATGATAAATTTCAAAATTGGTATT
This sequence comes from Xenopus borealis, assembly GCA_024363595.1. Lineage (NCBI taxonomy): Eukaryota > Metazoa > Chordata > Amphibia > Anura > Pipidae > Xenopus > Xenopus borealis. Next base: position 21,520,552 of record CM044441.1, read on the forward strand.
TTGGCATTTTTTGCAAGTTTAACTCGAATTTGGACAATTCCTTAGTCGAGGAACACAAAAATAGCTTGAAATTTGATTCTTTTTTATTTGAAAATTCACTTCGACCATTGATAAATCTGCCCCTTAGTGAAACAGTCACAAATAGAAAATATTACAAAAAAGGTGAATTATCTGAAACCAACTGATCTGAAAAAAGTGTTGGACATTGAGCAACCCCTTTATGATTGCTTCCAATTGGTTCAGAGACTGTGTGACGGTCCACTGATAGTAATGAAAGACAAATGCAGATTGCTAAATTTGAATACCCTATTAAAATTAGTAGTGCATGTATAGGACCCATTATCCTGAATACTCAGGATCTGGGGTGTTCTGGATAAGAGATCTTTCTGTAATTTGGATCTCCACACTCCATACTAATCTCACCGAAAAAGCCTTCCCGCTGGCTAGAATCTACAGTAAATCGCCGGCGGGATAGCAATTGAAGGGATTCATTTTCTTAAGTTACCTCATGAGGAAACTACGGGCGACTTCGGTAAACGAAGTGCTCTGAATGCCATCCCGCCTGTGATTTACATTTTAGCTGGTGGGAAGGCTTTTTGTGGAGATTAGTTGACAGAAGAAGAGGCAACTTGTCGGTGGACAACTAAATCTCCCCGAAAGTCTACAAGAAAATCATTTAAAAATGAAAAAACCCAATAAGCCAATTTTGCTGCCAGTAAAAATGAATGATATCTTAGTCTGGATCAAGTACAAGCTACTGTATTATTATTACAGTGAAAAGGGAAATCATTTTTTAAAATATGAATTTTTTGGATAAAATGGAGTCCATGGGACGGGTTTCTGGATAACGGATCACATACCTGTATAAACAAAAGGTGTATTTTTTATACAGATTTCTACAAATATTTTTAAGACATAATGCTACCCTGCGTTGTAAAAACCAAGATTATACTTACTGCAGCATGGTCAAAATGTTGATATGGTTTACTCTAACTCCACTTTCTAAACAGCTTCATGTCGATGATATACAACAGGGATCCCCAACCTTTTTCGGGGGGTCGACGGAGTCGGGAGGGGGGTCAGCCCCCAATTTGGTGCACCGGTCTCCAATTTGGTGTGCCTGTGTCCAATGTGGAGCTCTGGCGTCCATTTTGACTTGACAGCATCCATTTTTTCGCACCTTGTAAAGGCTTTGCGGCCCACTCCACGACTGCCTGTCGCCCGATTCTGGGCTGCGGCCCGGTGGTTGGGGACCCCTGATATACATTATAACGGTTTCTGTGAGTTCAATTCATATGGATATCCTATCCTTTTTTTCACCTTCACTGTTATAGACTATGGTCAGACAAGATTCTCTTTTTCTCAGAGAAGATTCTCTTTTACTAGCCCTGGGAATGTCACTCAGTCTCATCTCAACATTCCCTATGGGGACAGACACATGAGAGAAAGTGTCAGCAAAAACGTTTTCCTGGAAATTAAACAGCCAGCAACTTCCAGGCAAAAATTGCCGTTAACTAAAAAATGCTTAATGTACTTAGCACGCAATGGGTCAGTGTTGGTTATTTTCAGTTGAATGACTAGGCAAATATTATTTATCGCTGCCCAGGTCCAGGCTTAGAAATTAATAGTTACTTAATTAATTGATATGAAAAAAAGACAACTGCCCAACAAATTCAGCATACTCATTAATAGAACTGTAGCCCTTTATATTATTTCTATTATATTTGTACTGTAGCTCTGTTAGCCCTACCTGATGCTGTATTGTAGCATTACTGAGCAGCACCAGCCCACGAACCTCAGTTTTCTGATCTGATAAAAAAAAATTTTTAAAAATGAGCCCCTGCTATTTGCCTCTAAAATTTTTATAAAGTAAACCCCAATTAATCTTTCCCCGTAACTGGTTCATTTCATTCCCTTTACTGGTTTAGTTGAACTTTTCCAAGCTCAATAATGTCGATCCTAGCGACTGGAGCCCAAAAGTGCTCTACACACTAAGGGGCAAATTCACTAAGATGCGAAAATTCGCCTGGCGAATTGCGGCAAACGCTAGCGATGCCAACGCTAGCGTTTGCCGCACTTCGCCAGGTGAATTTTCGCCAGCAATATGCAAATTCACTAAAGTGCGAATTTACGCTCAGGTCGGCGAACGGTAGCGTAGTTGTACTAGTGTTACTTCGCTAGGCAGAGCACTGTTACGCTAGCGAAGCCTAATTTGCATACGGCGGGAACTTTAACATAGAATAGAAGTGTATGTTACAGCCACTACATTCCACTACACAAGCCCAGGAAACCTTTAATAAATTAAATAAAGTTCTCCTATTGCCCTACATGTGCCCCCTGTATAGTTGAGTTGCCATATGTTAGGAAATGTAGGGGGGAAGAAGGGTAACCTCCCCAAAAAATTATCGATTTTTTTCAGACTATCACCCTCCTATGCTAAAATACGCCAGCATTTTTTTTTCAACCTCCTATCTATTGTATTGAAATTCGCCTGGTCTGACCAGGCGAAGTTACGTCTAGCGTAAGTGCTAACGTTCAAGAAAATGTTCATCTTAGTGAATTTTGCGAATTTACAATCCTTCGTCAGTGCGCAACTTCACCTGGTGTAAGGGTGCAAAGTTGCGCAAGTCTATCTACTTCGCTAGCGTAAATTCGCCAGAGTCTGTGTTAGTGAATTTGCGAAGTTGCGAAATGATGTCACGCTGGTGAATTAGCGCTAGCGTTAGACGCTTGTGCTTTAGTGAATTTGCCCCCATAAGAGAGGACTCTATAAAGAGGCCAAGTTATGCTTTCAGTCCTTAAAGGAACAGTTCAGTGTAAAAATAAAAACTGGGTAAATAGATAGGCTGTGCAAAATAAAACATGTATCTAATATAGTCAGTTAGGTGAAAATGTAATGTATAATGGCTGGAGTGACTGGATGTCTAACATAATAGCCACAACACTACTAGTTAATCAGAGACTATAAGGAGGGCCACACAGGACATAACTGTTCAGTGAGTTTGCAATTGATCCTTAGCATTCAGCTCAGATTTAAAAGCAAAAGTTATGACCCATGTGCCCCACCCCCTCAAGTCACTGATTGGTTACTGCCTGGTAACCCATCAGTGGAAACCAAGAGAGCTGAAATGCAGGAAGTAGTGTTCAGTTATGTTACACATTCAGTTACTCCAGCCTTTATAGATTACATTTTTGGCTAACTAACTATATTAGAAACATTTTTTTATTTTGCACAGCCTATTTATTTACCCAGTTTTTATTTTTACATTGAACTGTTCCTTTAAGTTACCTCTCACACCAGTGGTTCTCAACCTTCCTAATGCTGAGACCGTTTAATACAGTTCCACATGTTGCGGTGACCCCCCAACCATAAAATATTAAAATATTTTGGTTGCTAGCCCAGAGCGGATTGTTAGGAAAGTACAGGAGACAGCGTGGCTGCATTAAGGTTTTTCGTGACACCCCAATTACCATTACAAATTTTAAATGGGCAGGGAGAGCTGTATGGCAGTCCCTACTAAGGGGATATAGAAAGTTGTAGTGCAACTGGCTTCCCTACACAGGTTACTGTACTACAACTCCCAGCATCAACACCCGAAGAGCTAAAACCCTGCCCCAGGGCTAGTGGGGAGAGAGATGAACCTGCTCCTGGAACCCCTTAAGTGACCCCTGTGAAAGGGTCGTTCGACCCCCAGGTTGAGAACCACTGTCTCACACAGTATAGGTCTCTATAAAAAGATATTGCGTAAAACAACTCATATGTAAAACCCTGCTTCATGTAAATAAACGGCATTCATAATAATTTACTTTTTTAGTAGTATGTGCCATTGGGTAATCCTAAATAGAAAATTGCCATTTTAAAAAAATAACAGCAGCCCCCTGGGATCCTATGATTCACAAGCATACCCATGCACACAAGCCTACCAAACTATACATGTTAGGTCACACAAGCCAATTAACAGACAGAGTTCTGTTTTTTGCTTCCACACTTCTTCCTGTTACAGTTAGAGTTGTATGGGACCTGTTATCCAGAATGCTCAGAATTAGGGAAAAGTCATCTCACACTGACTCCATGTTATCCAAATAACCTTTTTCTCTGTAAGAATAAAACAGTAGCTTGAACTTGATCCAAACTAAAAATATAATGAATCCTTATTGAAAGTAAAAACAGCCCATTGGGTTTATTTAATGGCTAAATGATTTTCTAGTAGACTTAAGGTATGAAGATCCAAGTATGGAAAGATCCTTCATCTGGAAAGCCCCAGGTCCCAAGCATTCTGGATAACAGATCCCATACCTTAGTATTTCTGGTCGGCTGATCTCTGAGCACACAGACCATCACAAAATAGTGGTTCAAGGCAAGAGATGTAAAAGGGCAATATTTACTTAAATACATATTCTAGTTTTATGAGAATCTTTTATTTTAAGTAGTGCAATATTTACTTAAATATATATTCTAGTTTTATGAGATTCTTTTTCTTTTAAGTAGTTTATTTACTTTTCCTTTTTACAATAAACCAACGAACAAAGAACTAAAACACTTGTGCATTTGTTCCGGTTTACAAAAATGATAAATTTTCATACCTGTTACACACATATTTAGTTATACATTATCAGATCATACTTCCATACTTATCAATTGGATAAGATTCTTAATAAATCACTTAATTTGATGTAAACTATCTGTTGCTCAAGTATTCATTTTGGGGGTATAGTTTTGCTTTATTGACATTTAGTTTACAGTTAGCATTCATGTTCTTTCCCCCATGATCATAACCTTGAAATTACCAACGCTGAACTTTTTTTGTCAGTTTGCAGCTCAATCCCCTGATTTATTCAAATATCTCTGCACAGTTGGAATATCCGCAACTTGAACCCTTTGCACAAAATCAGCCAACACTCCAAACAAAAGCAGAAGCTCCTAACCCAATATTCATTGTGATCTACCGTACACTTAACCATTGACACAAATGTGGTGAGGCAAGTTCACCAAATCTCCGTATGTATGGCCAGCTCAACTTTTTTTCCCCATTACAATAAACTGATGTTGGATGTGTCTGATCTTACATTACACTAGCTATAGGGGGATCAGATTTCCTAGGATCCGACAAATCTCATAATGTTGCATAGTTGTTGGATGACATCATTAGATAAAGTCTAACCCAAAATCGTATCAAAATCTCCTGTGTAGTTTTATGCGTAGTTATCAACTCCCCAGAATAACATTAGACCACATATACTGTATATATTTTATAAAGAGAGAGAGAGAGACTATCATAAATCTCAGTGGTGTGCGGTTATGCCATTGCTTTGCACCAAGGATGGGAGATGCACATTCCAATCAGCCCACAAACAATCTCAATCCATTAAACAAAAGAAGCCAAGGGATTGCACTCCACTCCAAAAATATGAATAAAAAAGTCTTTATCAAATAATTGCATCATAAAAAAGCCCAATGCGTTTCACCCACAAAGGTGGTCTTCTTCAGGGAAAGAAAAAGTATCACAGCTTTGGCTTCTATTGCTTTGCACCCTGTGACTACTTATATGCCACCCATACAATCATATGCCATGACATCCTTATAAATATTTCAACCATATGACCGAACACATCATTTCAGTTTAGCGCACCTGAATAAAGAAAACTAATGGATCACTGGAATCAATCAAAGTAAATTTTGCAGGCTCCTCTCAGGGAAATATGCTGTTCTGTTTCACTGTGTTTTTTTTCTTCCAGATTCGCTTTTCCTTTGTCCAAATGAATGCTGGCGAAATGGAGGACTGCGTAAGAAGATGCTTGGAATTAGACCTCAAGGCATTATTTTAGAACATACTCAGTGGAAGTCCTAAAAAGCTTTTTGAGTTGTGTTTCTGACTAAAAGCACAACAGGAGGTCATTTATTAATGCCTCTTAGCAGTGAAAAGGTCAGAGCTGAGCTAAAAGCATAGAACAATGAATAACCCATCGGTCAGGATGGACATTAATGATAGATTTTTAAGAGCAATGTTTAATTCCTATGGTTTTGTGCCTCGCAGGTTTCAACGTTTCTATGTCAGAGCAGCAATATAAAAGAGGTTACACTATCAGACATGCCAACAACATACTAAGACTATGTGGTCATTATATTTATCTTCCAAACCTACTGAACATCAATTTCCAACATTTTCCGACATGTTTCAGGCCATTGCCTTTGACACTGAACCCACAAGCCTCATTAGAATGTTCCTGCAGTGCAAATGCAAGTTTGTTTTATTCCTTATTTTATACTTTTTACTAACAAGGACAATCTCATCTGTCTTTCAAACATTTTTAAGGTGCAATCTTTGGTTGGAATCCCTGCTCTGATGCCATTGTGCTGAACAATACCCAGTGGGCTCTAAACCAACAAAATACACGTAAAGAAGGGATTTGTTTTCAATGGAGAGATGACATTGTGGAAAGGGAGGTGAATTGGGAACATTGGATCAACTGAAAGATTCTACTATTTTATAGGAATGCCGTACCTGGAAACATAAAACAGCAGCACTAGAACACTAAGTTGACCTCTCCTGGACCTTACTCAGGACATCTGCAAGTATGGGACCTGCTATCCAGAACGCTCAGGACCTGGGATTTTTACAGATAGTGGAACTTTCATTAATGCGGATCTTCATACCTTAAGTCTACTACAAAAACATGCAAACATTAAATAAACCCAATAGGCTGGTTTTGCTTCACTAAGACTTAAGTATATTTTAGTTGGGATCAAGTACAAGGTACTGTTTTATAATTGTAGGGAAAATATTTTTTTAGAAATTGAATTATTGGGATAAAATGGATTACGGCCTTCCCATAATTCAGAGATTTTTGGATAAAAGGTTTCCAGATAATAAATGTATAATGGGTTATAGATTTATTTCTGGATTCCTGTCTTTGTGGAAGTTCAAAGCTCTGACTATGCCTCTTGCATAATCACTGGGCCCTTGTAACAACTCACCATACACTGACAATTGTCTGCACTATGTAGCAGAGTTTTAGAGCCAGTGGTCATAGACCTTCAGGTGGTTATATTTCAAAGGTCGAACGTTAGAATTTTGTACACCTCCCATGAACTCGCAAATCAAATGGTATCTTTTTTAAGAAAAAGCTTGAATGGCAAAAACACAATTCTGCAAGTTTGAAGTGCGAAACCCGAAAACATGAATTACTCGAGTTTTTATCAGGAAAAAACTGAAATCGCTCAAATTATTTGAAACCTTCTGAAAAAACTCCAACATCATGGAGGCTACTAACATCTTCACATGGTTCAAGGGACCTCTGCCATTGACTCATACATGACCTTGACAGGTTTTAGATGGTGTATTTTCAGATTCTAGCTAATTCCAGTGTCAAAGTATAATACATTTTGAAAAATTAAATTTTAAAAAAACTTATATTTTTATGGAAAACACAAAACAACCCCCTTAATGTTGTACTGAAGCTCTATGACTCCTATACAAGACTAATTAAGGATTCTGTATAAACCCTTAAAGGGCAAGGAAAGTGTAAAATAGAATAAGGGTAGAAATGCTGTATTTTGTATACTAAACATAAACATGAACTTACTGCACCACAAGCCTAATCAAACAAATGATTTATGCTTTCAAAGTTGGCCACAGGGGGCTGTCATCTTGTAACTTTGTTATACATCTTTGCAAGACCAAGACTGTGCACATGCTCAGTGTGATCTGGGCTGCTTAGGGATCGTCATAAATGATCAAAACAGCACAAGTCAAAAAATATCTGCCAGAAGACGATACAGCAAGACTGATTAATAATCAGAATATACAGACTGCACTGGGTCCTTTGTTGTCATGTAATCTAATGTGGATTTTATAGTTTTTGTATTGTTTAATACTAACTTTCTCCAACTCTGCAGAACCAGTGGCTGTAGCAATATAATCCTCCTAATAGAATCCCAGCTTATCTGTTTAAATCTGGCTCCATGATCTTTGTCCCTGCAGCTGGAGTTGGAAACAGTAAAGAGGATGTAAAGGCAAAAATAAAAGCCAATACAAATCTCTACATAGTCGGCGACTGCTCTACAGGGAAACAATGCTAAAGTTCTGAAAAGTTGGGAAGTAAGGTGGGGGCTCCCCCTGCTGTTCATGAGTTTGATTGTTTGCCTGTCCAGCAGTTAGGGAAAGTCTAACAATTCCTATCCACAAAAGTAAATGTAGGGAGACTTTCACTGCATACAGTCAGGTTTCTTATAGAAAACGATACACATTTTTAAATTAAAGTATATTGGAGATATATTTCTTTCTCATTAAAGAAAAATGGGATTTTAGTTTTTTGCCTTTCCTTGTCCTTTAAAAATTTGTAAAGTATTGTAAAGTACAGTTACTGAATACAATGATGCAACCATAGTAGGGTACACTAAGTGATATTGTACTTTACAAGTTTTGTAATGGAAAAGCTCAGCCATAAATATACTTTTAAGCACTACTTATTTCTGATTTAATGCTCTGCAGAAATAATATAAAAGGTCACATCCCTTGGGTTAGTCATTCTAGGGATTCCAAACACAACAGTTATTATTCCAGCAGGCCTTTTGAGCGTGAATATCTAATCTAGCATTTCAACGGCCAGAAACACATTTCTCTTGTATGTCTTGGTAAACAATAATAGGACGTGAAAGCCCAAGGCCTGGTTTTCTTTGCCCACAGGAATACTTCTAACAGGGAGAAATGGACTTTAATAAAAATATGGATTAGGTGTCAATTGTTATTTAAACATGTTCTCATGGTAAAAGGAAATGTAAACCTTTATTTAATTTTGCATCATACTTGTTGAAGCTTATGTAATTGGCTATTAACTTTTCACAACACATAGAATTATCAGAGGGACATGGAATAAGAATATAAATATTTATTTCTCAATTCCTCATTTCTGGCCAACACTTGTCACTCCCAATGGTAGCAGTGATCAAAACTGCAAGGCCAAGTACTTCGACCATCGAATGGTTGAATGATCTAATAGATTTTTATTCAAATCGATCAAATTATTCGAAATTCGAACCTTTTTAAAAATTTGATCGAATTTCGAATCCTTCCCACAAATTTAGTAAATCTGCCCCCATGTAAAATGACACAGTGGTGTACGGTGAGTTTTTGGACTAACATAGAAAGTAATGCTAATGGAGATTGAGATTGTTGTTTTCGTAAATGACCCTTCATTAGCAATGCCACCTTCCGACTCCATCAAATCTATGTGGACAGTGACATTATGTCCATGGGGCAGATTACACTGGGATGCAGGGCAATGATGTTTCTTGGGGGTGATGATGTCATTGGGTGGGAAAATGACAAGGAGGTGGGTACTGGGCATTTTTTGGAGTTACTGTGCTGCAGTTTTGTCCAGGTTTCAGGAGGATCAAATCGGGGCAGGTTTTGAACTGGATAGTCCATGAAACCAGAGAGATGTTGACCTCTAGTGTATTGGTTCCTAAGCCCTAGGGACCTCCCCCAGGAGGCTGTTACTTTTGGAAAAGTGCCATGGAAAGCTGTCTCAATTTTTAATAGGGTTAGATTTGGTCAAAACGCTTTATGCTGTACTAGCTATACTAGGACCCTAGCCTGAAGGTCAATTGGGGTGAACACCTTTTGCCTCTAACAAAGTTATCCCCAACCAGTGGCTCAGGAGCAACTTGTTGTTCACCAATCCCTTGGATGTTGCTCTCAGTGGTTTGCATTTTTTAATTAGATTTAAGATGAACTACAAAACACAGCCTCCTTTAGACTGCCAATCCCCTTTGGGGCTACCAAACAGTCAAGCACAGCATGTATTTGTTCCCCCAGGGATTTTGTTCATGCTTCTGTTGCTCCCCAACTATTTTTACAATTCAATGTGGCTCACATAGGTAAAAATGGGATACTGACCCAAAAACATATTGAAATATGAAATGATAGTATGCTTTTAATGTTTACTACTCTACTCCACTGACATTACTGACTGTCTAGCTTCATTGAATCTGAATCAGAAAAAGTCCCTACTGGAGAACACATTGCTGAATTACAATTAAATTACCAAGACAAGGTTACAAGGATAAAGGGTTTTGCCATAAAGTGGAGAATTGTGGTTTGAAGGGGTAGTTCACTTTAAATTGAACTTTTAGTATGAGTTCTCTTTAATTATTCAGAATTCTAATTCTCCAGTTTGGGATTTCAGCAGCTTACTAGGGTCCAGTTTGCCCAGTGGTGGGAATGAGAGACAAGACAAATATTTGAGGGAATGAATAGAACGATAAAATATTGTCATTGCAGAGCCATAATTTTTTTAAGGCTGCTGGGTCAAAAAGCACCATCTGAAAGCTGGAAAGAGGCAGAAAAAGGCCAATAATTTAAAATCTATTTTAAAAATCATAATTTATGTGCCAGCAAGTTATGCAGCGTTCTAAATAAACATATAACAAACAAGGGGTCAGGATAATTAACAGACAAGGGTTACAGTATAAGAATGGGGTCAGAGGATGCTGGTCAAAGAGCTTAGAAAAATGAAGACCAACTGAAAAGGTTCAGAGAATAGGACATTTTATAAAATAACTTCAAGGTTAACTTTGTTAACTTCAAGGTTGTACTACTCCTTTAATAGCACATAAAACACATTGTAATTTAACAATATGATTTTTCCCATCAGTGTGGATTTAAGCTTGCTTCATATACCCCAAGTACATGGCATGGTACTATTGCATTAGTCGAAAAGGCAAATCAGCCAGAAATGATGAAAGGCACTACTGGAAATGCAACTGCCACATTTAGATGCTTTCTAGATAACTGGTTGCCAGGTAATCTATCTCATATCTTTACAGGCAAGATGGTTCCAGATCATGTGCATTTGTTTAGGTCTTATTCCAGGAGGACAGACTGAAGTAGAGGGCTGAGCTAGAACACTATGATAACGGAATATGGGAGGGGGAGGGTCTGCTTTAAGAATAAATAATTAAAGACTGTAGTATGGCAGCGGGGGGGGAGTCAGGTTTATCAATACTATTCTCAACAATGTCATTTAAAATATATTTTTAAAAATACCAAATTAATTTAGCATGCAATCTGTATTCTAGTTTATTAAACTGTGCATACTAAAGTAAATAAAGGCTATTTTGTCAAATATTGTAAACATTTATCTAGATATTTATGAAAAGAAAAATCTAATTACCGCCCCCCAGTGCAAGGTATACATACAAAAAAATTTTTAAAAATCTTAGGTAGGTCACGTTAAAAAGGAAAAAAAAAACGTACAGGGCTGAACTTTATTTTTCCCTAAAGGAATACATGCAGAAAGGGTTCCCCCAGTCTTGATTTCAGAAGCAGGCCGCGCTGCTCAATAAACCTATTAGTCATAACGCGATTTGAAGTCAGTGATAATGTCTGGGAGCAAAGGGAGGGGAAAAAATACAATTGCCATTATTACAGCGACTGCAACATCTGCTATGAAGTGAATCAGCAGCTCTTTGCTCTTAAGTACAATAATCCGAATGTTATTGGCTTAGGTTAACTCTAAAATCCAGCCAAGCGTGCCGTGCGTCAACTGCCTGCAAAATGCGTCGGCAGCAATGTGACTTCTGAACGATACCCAGGGAAATTTACTGATAACTTTGGGCACTTTGCATAGAATTGTTATGATATTTTAATTCTAGCAGAGGCTCATTAAGGAGGTAAGATCATCAGCGGCTACTATACCATGGCATTCTCCCTATAGACTGCTCAGTGAATAAATAAATGGCAACAATAGAGGCAGAGGGAGACCCCTGTATACCAAGACAACACTGCAGATATTTCCTTGTCAGTTAATCTTGCTGGCACGCAAAGGGTTGGCCGTGTGTCTTTGATTTGTGTGCTATATTTAGCAAACTGTTGCTGGTGTGTCTCCATCATTCCGGGATATGTCTGCTTCAAAAAGCAACCTAATGTACTTTCCGACTGGTAAAATTATGGACGTCGCTCGGCTTCTTCTAATTACACAGTGCAGATAGTAATAACACACCACAAAACATTATTATATTTATTAAGCCTGCTGTACTGCAAGGGGGTGTTATTGCAGGAACAATGGATTCAATTTGATCTGTACCCTGTTCTGTGTAATTAAGAAATGCAATTAAGAGTGCAATTTGAATTATGCAAATACAGTATTCGTAGACTCTAACTGCCAGATATTAGTAAACAATTGCTGTCTGCCATAAGGAAGGAACGTATACGGGGAACCCTAAGTGCCCTGGTGACATGTTACATAACCAAACGAGGGGAAAGGGTTGCACATCGTTCTGGAATACTTAATAATTGCTCCCAGGAAGACATTTATCCTTTGACTGTGCAGCTCTACCGGAAGCCTGGAGTAATAAGTGAATTAGCCATTACCCAGTCCCCTGCTCAAAGCATGTGTTGCGTGCAGAGTGGAACTATTCCCTCGACTGACACGAGTCTTTTTAGTATGATTGACAACCGCCAACAATACGCAAGCGACAAGTCTGATGGAGTCACATGCGTCAAGATAGAATTGGACTGAATAAAAAGTTGGAGGTAAGAACTACACGATTGCTGCGTCCACATCCGACAGTCATGTCGCGTTGGATTTACTGTAGTATTTACCTGCGACATTTCGTTCAGTCCAATTAGAATCTTGACGCCTTCGTTTACCTTCCGACTTGTTGCTTGCATTTTGTTGGCAGGCTGTCGATCCGGCGAAAAACGCTTGTGTAGTCCTACTCTTATTCGTTAGCCTCAGAAAATATTGCCCTACCTGAATTCTTGGACAAGGTTCGGCTTAAACCCATAAAACGCAGCCGAGAGGGTAAGCAGCCAGTGAGGGCGGTATTTTCCACGGTCACATTCCAAAAAGGGCGAGGACCACTTAACGTGACTCCTGTCGGTGATGAGGCTATTCCCTTTCTTCCAGCCATCCTCAAAAGTTTTAGCCCCATGCAGAAGCCGCTTGTGCAGGTGAGGCCTCCACTTGTGCTTGACAGGGTGCCACCAGTCATTTTCCGCAGTAGCATTAGCCAGATGATGGGCGGACGATGACAGATCTTGTAAATGTATCTTGCCTTCCTCTCTGGTGGCTTGGAGGAAGACCTGAGGCGCGTGGGACCCGGGGTCCACGTTGAAGGTGACGGCAGATCGGAATACGGCGGGCTCTCCTTCTAAAATACTTTTGATCAAGGCGTGATACCACTCCACGTCTCTCTCCAGGTGCTGCTCCCTGGACTTATTGCTTTGTAAAACCATGTTTAGAAAGTTGGTGGCGTGAAGCAGCAAATCCAGAGCTCGGAGCAAGGTGGGGTGGCCAGTAGTTGCAGATGCCCCCGACAAGCCGCTTAACTCGTACCTCTTGTAGCACGAGGCTGCCTGGAGCTCCCCGGGGGCCGCTTTATACAGAAAGGCTGCCACATGTTTGGGCAAATCCTCTGCCAGGTTCTGTGCCAAGGGGGCTCCCTCCGTAGTGTGAATCCACAAGGCAGAGTGGTCGAGGCTGAGGGGGCTGTTGTAGATGGGATGTCTCCTGTCGTGGAGGAGCTTGTGCTGCTGCTGCTCTTGCTGATTGCCTGGACGCCCTTCTACCAGCACCGCGTCTTGGCTGGACGCAGCTGCCAGACACACGCACGCCAGGCAAGCCGATAGAAAGATGGTGAAAGCCATGATCCTCCCCGGGGGCAGCTCGGAGCAGCGTTAACTCACAGGAGCCATGTTTAAGGCAGCGTCGAACGAAAGGCGAGTCCGTTATTCGTGTGGAAAGTATCGGCGGCGCGCCACACAGCCGAGTGTAAATAGCGCATCCCGTAGCTCCGTGCTGGCTCCTCAGCACTCCTCCCTGTTACTCCACCCTCCACACTTGTACCTCACATCTCCCCCTCCTCCGTCCTCCGCCTTCATCCCTCCGCACTACTTCTACCTCACGTCTCACTCCTCCCCTTTCCTCCGCCCTCCGGTGTCATTCCTCTGCCCGTCTTTCCCCCGTCCTTCCTTAAACATGTGCAGCCGAAAACAATGTCACTGTTCCTCCGCCCTGACACTTCTGCATAGCACTACACACGTCTGCTGCCCTCATTATGTTTTTTTTCTTTATTTACGTGCTTCCAATTTTCCCAGCCAATAGCTTTCCAAGAACCAGTTTCTTAACCAATCAAGTTTCAGTTGGCTCTTCACTTATTTTAAAGCAGCATCCACTCCTAAATGGACCAGAGTTGTGTATGCTCTAGTGGTGTTGCCCATAGCAACCAATCAGCTCTTGCTTTTGTTTTTTTTCCTGTAGGTGACAAATCTAATTGCTAATTGGTTTCTAGGGGCAACAACCCTGGTGATATGTACCTTCAAACTCACACACACACACTACCCCCGTTCTGCCTCACCTGTATTATTCATGTTTGTTTATATTTCACTACAAATACAGCAGAAATCCACATTTAACTGGGGCGACGCAAACAATTTGCCTAAAATATAGAAAAAATTGTAAATCCAGCAGGGAAAGCCATAGGGAAAATTAGGAAAACTGGGCAGGCAGTTTTGCCTCAGACAGCCCTTCAAAATACCGCACTCAGGCACGGATTTGTGGCAAGGCCAAATAGGCCCGGGCCTAGGGCATCAAAATTTGCTGCCCTGCCGAATCCTAAGGAGCACCAAGGTATTTAGAAACGCATGAACAGAGGCCAACGCTAGGACCACGCACGCCCCCAGATATTTGAGTGCACTAGCGTGCACACAAGGGGCCGTCACTAGGACCGCACAGCTTCAGGAGGGGGCACGCGTGCGAAGCGTCCATCGCTGGCCTTGGGGCGCCGCTGGAAGAAATCCGGCCCTGCACGCTGTCCAGGTCAAAAACAGACAAAAACAACCCTAGTCGGCTCAGCGATCAAGCTGGCCGGAAAATTTAGATCAGGGGCCACCTTTTCTGGAAAAAATACCGGCCTTCCTATATATTTATCTTTCTTCCATATTAATAACATTGGGACCAACCATCCATCATTTTTAATAAAAATGTTAAATACCGGCCAGGTGGCAACCCTAGGGGCCTTTGAAGGCACCCAAACATCAGCCATTATTAGTGCTGAATAGTGCTTTTATTTGCGGTTGCATTAGTATTCGCTTCCGCACCATATTTTACACTACAAATATTCTTCACTTCATTGTAATTTTTTCAAACGATTCGAATACAGCCTATTCACTCGCAGAAAAAAATTTTTTTTTTTAAATACGTTTCCGTTGGTCTACTTTTTTTCGAATTTCGAAGTTATGGGAGCTAAAAAAATACTCCCATTAATTCGAAATTCGACCCTTGAAAAAACCTGCCCCTTAATATATTGGGGATCATGATATTATGATATTATGATAAATATGCCGTTTGTTTTAATTTTTTATTATTTGTAGTTTTTGAGCTATTAAGCTTTTTATTCAGCAGCTCTCCAGTTTGCTATTTCAGCACAAAGTGGCATAACTACCAGGGGTGCAGGGGGTGCATTTGCACCAGGGCTCTCACCTCCTTGGGGCCCATCAGAGCCATGATCTAGGGGGAGATTTTATAGCAGGAAAAGGCACACTGGCACACAAGATGTGAATGCAGGTGAAAACCTTGCAAAATTTTTATTACCGGAAGTGCAACGTTTCGGGGCAAGCAAAAATTTTAAATTTTGCAAGGTTTTCACCTGCATTCACATCTTGTGTGCCAGTGTGCCTTTTCCTAGTATTAGATTTGAGGTTGCCGGTTTACCTCTATCACTGTGCACCAAGGAAATCTGGAATTATCTACACAGACAGGTGTGCGTGAGCAATTACTACTTTGAGATTTTATAGCACACATGATATCAATACTCAAGCATGCGGTTTATAGAGGTAAGGGCACGACAGGTGTGCCCATCGTGTACCGGGGCCCACCATGGAGTAGTTACACCACTGTCAGCACACACACATTACCCTAGCAACCATGCATTGGTTTGAATAACAGGCTGAAATCTTAATATGGGAGGGTCCAAATAACACATGAGCAATAAAAAGTAGCAATAAGAATACATTTGTAGCCTTGCAGAGCATTTGGGTTTTTTTCAGAAAGAGACAGTGGCCCCATGGCTTCTCCATTTTTTTTGCGAATAACGGACATGCGCATCCAAAACGAGAACTATAGAGGGTTCTGTTAATGCACTTTCTGAACAGACACATTAACCATCTCAGCAGATCCTTACAAACCTGCGCATAATGTGATGTCACTGTACGCACAACAGAATCAGGAAGATCAGAACAGGGTCTTGAGGGTATCTGCGATTTCCATAGCAATCGTGTCAAACGACAATCCAAAAATATTATACTGATTATTACTGATGTCAGTCTGATGTCACTAGAATTTAGAGGCATGCACATTGTAAATAATATTCATGCTACAGGTATGGGATCCATTATCCAGAAACACCTTATTAAAAAATCTCCTAATTATGGCAAGGCTGTCTCTCATAAACTCCATTTTAACCAAATAATCCAAATTTGTAAAAATGATTTCCTTTTTTCTCTGAATAATAAAACAGTACCTTGCACTTGATCCCATATAAAGCTGGCCACTGATGCAAAGATACCATTGTATGAAACTAAGGTTTGTACGATTTTCGGACCGCGTGTGGAGTGTCCCAACATTTTTTTTACCATGGCGATTGGTTGTTCAGTCGACCATACAGTTTTAAACATTGATATCGACTAACGATAATATTTCTGCATGTATTGTCTATCTGACTATATCACTGTGTGACTGTCTCTACTATTTGTCGGATATAACTTTTGTACGTTTGCTGTCTGTCAATTAATGGCCCGAATGGTTAGTTGCAGGTTGGAAGATTGGAACGGGCGTTTGTTGGTCCGGCTATAATCTGCAGGTCTATGGTTAGCTTAAAGGAGAACTAAAGCTTAAACCGAAACTGTCATGGGAATTTTTTTTTTTTTTTTTTAAACGCATCAATAATAGTGCTGCTCCAGTAGACTTCTGCATTGAAATCCATTTCTCAAGAGAGCAAACAGATTTTTAATTTTGATATCTGACATGGAACTAGGAAACCCTGTTCGATCCAGCAGAATTCTCAAAAGAGCAAACAGATTTTTTATATTCAATTTTGAAATGTGACATGGAGCTAGACATAAAGTATTGTCAGTTTCCCACCTGCCAGAAAGCAGTTCAACTCCTAAAGTGCTGGCACAAGTCACATGACATGGGGCAGCTGGGAAATTGACAATATGTCTAGCACCATGTCACATTTCAAAATTGAATATAAAAAATCTGTTTGCTCTTTTGAGAATTCTGCTGGATCAGCACTATTAACTGATGCGTTTTGAGAAAAAAAAAACGTTTTCCCATGTATCCCTTTAACTAGAATATATTTTTGGTCTTTGTTTGTGTGTCAGCACGGTCAATGGTTTGAGTTATGGGGTTGCCTTTACTACTTAAACTGTCTGTTTTCCAGTTAGAGCTATTCATGGTTTATTTATATTAAGCACACAGTTTTACATATTGATTTTTCTTATTGAATATTTTGTTATAAAGACTGTCATTGTTTAATAGTTTTCCTTTCCTATCCATGTGCAAACACCTTCATTAAAGGAGAAGGGAACCCTGTCGGCCCAAAAAGCCTCCCACCCCAGCCTAGCTCCCCCCCCCCGGGGCAAATGCCCCTAACTTGTTACTTACCCCTCCTTGTAGGTGCTCTCCAGTGGAGTTCACGGCTGCCATCTTCTCACAAATAAGACTGCTTGTGAACTCCGCTGGAGAGCACCTACAAAGAGGGGTAAGTAACAAGTTAGCATTTTCCCCGGGTGGGGAGGTTGGCCAGTGGGAGGAGGGAGGGGGGCCCCGGGGGTGTGTGGAGGCGTTTTGATCGAACAGGGTTTCCTTCTCCATTAAAGCAGAAGGAAAGCCTGGAAGCATTTAGGGGGTACCAAACATTAAGCACCTCCAAGTGATTGTATCTACCTATCCAAACCCGGGCTGGTGCTCCTATGAGCAAAAATCTGCACCGGCCTGGGGTTATAACAGTGAGCACCACGGAGAGATCTACTTCCATCTTCTTCTGTCTTTGCACAGCTGCACACGTGCAGTAGAAGGAAAAGCCAAGCTTTAACTAAAAAGTTGGCTATTTCATAAACTGCACATGCGTTAGTGCAGGGAAATTGAAGACAGAATAAACAGAAGGCGATCTCTCTCTGTGGTGTTCACTGGTATAACCCCAAGCCAGTGCAGATTTCTGCTGGTAGAAGCACCGGCCCAGGGTTTCAGGTAGGTAGTGTGGTAGAGTGACTGGGAAAAGGTGGAAAAAGGTCACTCTAGCCTTTAATTCCTCCCCATTTGCTAAGATAGACTCCAGGAAGGGAGCTGTCTGTAAACAGAGAACAGATTCTCTGTGTAAGTTTGTTAGCCAGGTACTCCATTCCACCGAGCCAGTCCGGAGATTGGAGCTCACCTTCCACAGGAAAGCTGTCCTGTGGAAAGGCTATTTAAAGCTAATTGGAATGGGAGAGTGTGTCTCTCAGCAGGGCACAGCAGGTAGGAGACCTGGCTGTGTTAGGAACTCCCAGAGGAGCTGGGGGTGCTGCCTGCTACTGCAAGAGCAGAGGGAGTCCGTGGCTGTGAGAAAGAGCCAGATATTGTGTCTGTGTGGGACACTGAGGAATAGCCAGGAGGCTGAGAAATTCCTGTAAAGACTGTGAGTACAGGGGTGACCCAACCTATGTTTTTCTGGTAGTCCACAAGGGGCCCAGTATAGTGAGGGAACACTTCAAAGTGAAGGTAGTGCCCAGTGGGCAAGGATTTATTTTTATGTTTTGTTTTATAATGCTGAAATGGTCACCTCTGTTTGAATTACTCACTGGAAAATAAACTGATGTTTCTTTGAAGAGCCTGTGTGTCCCTGTCTTTATGCTCCTTTTCCTATGCTGCCTGCCCTACCATTTGCTAATTTCCCCCAAATTTAAGTGTTCAAGCCACCAGGCTGTCACAGTAGATACAATCACTTGGGGGTGCTTAACGTTTGGCACCCCCAAGTGTCTCCAGCCTTTGCTTCTCCTTTAAGCCCAACATACTTTAGTTTAGAAAGAACTCATTTTTGGGGCACTGTATCAAATGCTTTGGCAAAATCCAAACAGACCACATCTACTGCTTTCTTGTTGTCCAGCATCTTATTAACCTCATCAAAACAATGTGATTTGTCTGACATGATATATCCATTGTAAAGTCATGCTGATTATTGCTCATAATGCCATTAACTAGGACACAATTTTGAATGTGATCCCTTAACAAGCCTTCAAATAATTTGCCTACTGTGGATGTCAAACTTACTGGCTTATAATGAGATCACATTCCTTTTTTAAACAAGAATTGCATCAGCAATAATCCATAGGTCCGAACTAAGCTCTCTTAGTACCCGAGGGTGTATTCCATCTGGACCACGGATCCAGTACCTGTTTAGCATCCCTTATGGAAAAGCCTCTGCCATGTGAAGGCCATTGCTTATACAGTCAATTTAATAGTCATTCTAAATCCAATTAATGAGTTCTCATTAAAATTGTCTTATACTGAGCTTAAATAATGCTAGATTTGTGACAAAACAATCTTATTGTGTTTACATAGTTATATGTTATTTTGCACATTACATGAAGACCTTTTTTTTTATAGTTTTTTTAATTATTTGTCTTTTTCTTCTTCCTCTTTGTAGCTGTCCAATGGGGGTCACTAACTCCACCAGCCAAAAAACTATTGCTCTGTAAAGCTAAAATTTTATAGCTATTGTTAACTTTTTAAAAATTTCTATTTCAGGCACTTTTCTATTCTTACTCCAGTCTCTCATTCAAATCACTGCCTGGTTATTATGGTAAACTGGACCCTAGCCCTAATAGAGTGAGCTCCAATATATCTTCTAAGCAAAATGACCCCCCTAAAAGATATACTGGATTCAACTGTCATTCAAAATCAGGCTCCCAATTTCTGCAGGAAGAGAGACAGAAGAGAGACAAATGCTGACCAGGGATAGTGAAAAATAATTTGAACATTTCAGAAACGATTCAGAATTTAGTTTATTGTATCTAGAAAATGTCCTTTTTTTCAGTATGTTGAAGCTTATATAAAATTTTCATTTTTCGTAACAGCTCCCCTTTAATTAGGGATGCACCGAATCCACTATTTTCGATTCGGCCGAACCCCCGAATCCTTCCCGAAAGATTTGGCCGAATACCGAACCGAATCGGGACCCTAATTTGCATATGCAAATTATGGGTGGGAAGGGGAAAACATTTTTTACTTCCTTGTTTTGTGCCAAAAAGTCACGTGATTTAGCTCCCTGGCCCTAATTTGCATATGCAAATTAGGATTCGGATTTGGTTCGGCCAGGCAGAAGGATTCGGCCGAATCCGAATCCTGCTGATAAAGGCCGAATCCCGAACCGAATCCTGGATTCGGTGCATCCCTACCTTTAATACACCACAGAGCTCCTAAATTGATTTTAAAAAATAGAAAATGAGTAAATTCAAATTACATTATATTCTGTCTAAGCAATCCTTACATTTTTAATTATAATTATACATTATCATTTTTTGGGACTGCTAATGTAATCATTATGTATTTTATTGTATAATATTTTGAAGAACTTTTATTAATTTATAACACCAGGATTTTAGATGTTTACTATTTTACTCAATATAATTTTTAGTGACGTATTTTGTTCGACACACTTCAGAATTCTGCATTAAAATTCCTTAATTCCTGTGCACATTTATAGGCTGTATTATGTAATCATAAAAGCTACTTGATACTTTATTATTACTTTCTAATTTTCAGTTCACACTGTAAATATTAATTTGTGATGCCTTGATTAATTTCACCTTCCCTTACCCTTGATACAATAGCAACACTGGGTTGATAGTTTAAATAAATACATTAAAATTACAGCTATGGGATTCCTTATCTTGAAACCAGTTTTCCAGAAAGCTTTGACATACGAAAAGGACATCTCCCATAGAGCCCTTTATTATCAAACAATTCTAAAAAAAAATAAAAAATAAGTTTCAGTTCATAACAAAACTGAAACTTGTATTTGATCTTAACTAAACTGCATGAATCCATATTACTTTCAAAACAATTCTGTTGGGTTTACTTAGGGGCAGATTTACTATTGGTCGAATTTGAGGGTTAAAAAACCCTTGAATTCGACCATGTGAATAGATGGGGAATAAAAATCTTTTGAATTCAACTATCTAATTCGAAGGATTTTACCGCAATTTGATTGGTCGAACAATTGAATAGCAAATTTTCGATCGATCGATAAAAATCATAAAATCATTCGAATTCGAATATTTTTATTTGTTCAAAAATAACTAAACCCAGTTCGGTAGCTTTGATCTGGCGAACTAGGCAGTGTAATAAAAATTTTAAGGGGAAGTACTTCAACTGTAGAATAGTTGAATATTCAAATAGATTTTTATTCGAATCATTCGATTTTCAAATTTTCAAAATTCACTGGTCGAAGTGGTCTTCAAAAACACTCAAATTCGAATCTTTTTGAATATTCGATCGAACTTTGAATCCTTCATGTGAATTTAGTAAATCTGCCCCTTAATCTTTCAATGAATTTCTCAGATTTATAATATGGTGATCCGAAATAACTAACAGATCCTTTATTCAGAAAGACTCCAAAATAGATCTTATACCTGTGTTATAATTTTCAAGTTCTCTAAATTATCATTATTGTCATCTAAACATAAAAAAAAAGAATTTTAGGTCAATATATATATATTAATTATAGAAAATAAATATTCTATCTTAACAATAAGTGAATTACTGAAAGCTATATAGCCCTTACAATGGTGAACAAACGTTTGCAAGCATTGATTTGCAAGCATCTGTTTCTTTTTCTCTAAATCTTATCAATTTTTGTTGAAGGTCATATGGTTGACTGAATTGTAGTCTGATACATGAAGTCCAGAACAGGAACTGCATTTCAATACAATCTTGTGACAAATTGCAGGTCGAGAACAGAGTCACAGATGGCTTCTGTTGGAGTCACTCCATGTACTGCACACAGGCACAGTTAAAGGACCAGTAACATCAACAAATTAAATTGTTTTAAAGTAATAAAAATATAATGCAGTGTTGCCCTGCACTGGTAAAACTGCTTCAGAAACACTACTATTGTTTATATAAATAAGCTGCTGTGTAGCAATGGGAGCAGCCATTCAAAGGAGAAAAGGCTCAAGTTACACAGCAGATAGCAGATAATCTCTGTAGAACATAATGTTATCTGTTATCCATTACTTATCCTGTGCCATATAGCCGTTTTTCAATTTCCGCCATTGCAACTTAGCAGCTTGTTTATATGAACTATAGTAGTGTTTCTGAAGCAAACAGATCAGTTTTAACAGTTCAGGGCAACACTACATCATATTTTCTTTGCTTTAAAACACTTTAATTTTTTGGTGTTACTGTTCCTTTAATGCCTAAAAGCTGAGACAAATGAGTGAATCTTTGCCTGAATTAGTCAAGCTGATTTAATCAGGGCCGTGCCAGGCTGGCTGGGCGCCCTTGGCAACCATGGAGGGGAGGGGGGCCACAGAGGGGAGGGACAGCAACGGAGGGGAGGGACAGCAACGAAGGGGAGGGAGGAACAGACTACGACAGCGGGGAGGGTGTCAGGAGTGAAGGAAGGTGAGTAAGACTGATCGGTGTTGACTAGGGGTAGGAGGAAGAAAATTTCAGAGGTAAATGCCCAGACCAGTGCCCCCCTATTATTGCACCCTAGGCAGCTGCCTCTTCTGCCTACCCCTAGTTCCGGCCCTGGATTTGATTATTTGGCTCCCAGACCAACAATCAATGGATACCTATGCTCACCCATTTGGCCAATGTGATCCTTTGCCTGATTTCCCATACCCGTATTTGCAAACAATTTCCCCCATAGTTTAAAATGGTTTTCACCATCTTAGAATTAAAAAAAAACAAAAAAAAACGAAGAATTATAAACGCTTTATTAACAAAAATATTGAATCTGAATAAAAATTGACAGTGTTGCCTACAAATGTCTTACATTTTCATTTTATGAACAAATAACAAATAAATAAATAGACCTGCGGAATAAGCATTATTTACACACAAAATCAAGCAGGGGAAAACATTAAAGGGATACTGTCATGGGAAAAAAAAATTTCAAAACGCATCAGTTAATAGTGCTGTTACAGAAGAATTCTACATTGAAATACATTTCTCAAAAAAACAAACAGATTTTTTTATATTTTGTTTTGAAATCTGACATGGGGCTAGACATATTGTCAGTTTCCCACTTGCCCCAAGTCATGTGACTTGTGCTCTGATAAACTTCAATCACTCTTTACTGCTGTACTGCAAGTTGGAGTGATATCACCCCATCCCTTTCCCCCACCCAGCAGCCTAACAACAGAACAATGGGAAGGTAACCAGATAACAGCTCTCTAAGACAAGATAACAGCTGCCTGGTAGATCTAAGAACAACACTCAATAGTAAAACCCAAGTCCCACTGCATAATATTGAGTTACATTGAGAAGGAAAAACAACAGCCTGCCAAAAAGCAGTTCCCTCCTAAAGTGCTGGAACAAGTCACATGACCGGGGCAGCTGGGAAATTGACAAAATGGCTAGCCCCATGTCAGATTCCAAAACTAAATATAAAAAAAATCTGTTTGCTCTTATGAGAAGTCTACTGGAGCAGCGCTATTAATTGATGCGTTTATAAAAAAACATGTTTTTCCATGACAGTTTCCCTTTAAACTTTTGTTAAAATCTGCCCCTTGGTTTCATTTTTGTATGTGTGCCTTTACAGATAGGCCCCCTTAGCAACCAGCCTGACTGGGCTGGTCTGGGGCAGGGCTGCTGGACCAATGGGAATCATGGCGCCGGCACAAAGTTTAAATACTACACTCCCATTGGTCAAAATGTGAAAGGACTGCCTGGGTGTAGTTTAGTAACAGTTTGGCGTGCTCCCCCAATACCATTGCCTCAGGGACGTCTGAGTTTATTGAGCTTGTCCCACTCACTCGCCCTACCAAAAAAGTTCTCTATTGCCTGTAGCAGCAATTGAAATTGATTGTTATGGTTTTGGGAAAAATCTTATTAAAGCAAAACTCTGGCTTTCCTTCCCTATCAATGGGGCAGATTCAGGAAAGGGTGAAGTGGCTAACGCAAGAGACTTTTCACTAGAAATCTCATCTGCAGGGACATCGCCAATTCGCTATCAGAGGCAGACGACAATTCGCTAGAGAAAGAGAACGTCACTAGTGTTCGCTGGCACTGTATTGCCAGGCGACTTTTCACTATGGCGAATGGTCGTTGCTCCGCAAATTCACTAAATTGCAGATTTTACTGAATGTTCCCTCTTTCTTTCCTTCGACACCTTAGACCAGGTGAACTGCTGAAATAAATCAGGAACTTCCTCAAGCTGTCAGTGGTATTATAGCCTGTACCCCGGAAAGTCAAAAAAATGCTAGGAGCTTTTTTTTTTTTAAGATGGATTGCCTTTAAAGGGCAAGGAACGTGTAAAATAGAATAAGGCTAGAAATGCTGTATTTCGTATACTAAACATAAACATGAACTTACTGCACCACAAGCCTAATCAAACAAATGATTTATGCTTTCAAAGTTGGCCACAGGGGGCTGTCATC
Source organism: Xenopus borealis (assembly GCA_024363595.1). Taxonomy (NCBI): domain Eukaryota; kingdom Metazoa; phylum Chordata; class Amphibia; order Anura; family Pipidae; genus Xenopus; species Xenopus borealis. The sequence goes on from CM044441.1 coordinate 21,545,205, forward strand.
TTGTAACTTTGTTATACATCTTTGTCTGACACTGGCACTGCACATGCTCAGTATGGTCTGGGCTGCTTAGGGATCGTCATAAATGATCAAAAAATAAAGCTGTTTGAGTTCTGCATGGCTGGTAAGTAAGGCAGGGGCTCCCCCTGCTGTTCATAAGTGATTGTTTCCCTACCAGAAGCATAAAGACGGTACACATTTTAAAATTAAAGTATATTGGAGATAGATTTCTTTTTCTTTAAAGAAAGTAAAAATGGGATTTTATTTCTTTGCCTTTCCTTGCCCTTTAAAAGTCATAACAAACTTTTTTGGGTTAACAGTTTTGTCTTTATTAAGGTTCCTTGGACATTTGTAATAAAAAGTGGCCATTTCAAACATTTGCACCAACATCTCTAATAAAGATGTCCATACAAATTTAATGTACCTGCCCTATTCAAATTGACCTAAGCGTTAGATCAGTAGCGAATTTTCACTAGGCATAAACACATGCTAGCGAAATGCTCGCGCTGAAGAAGTATCGCTAGCGAAAAGTCACCAGGGTTCGGTGCCCAGGACACAGCTTCGCATTTTAGTAAATTAGCGTAATGGTAACAAATTTGCGCCTGGCAAAGTGTGCAAAGTGGTCGCTGGCGACAATTCAGCCTTTAGTGAATCTGCCTCCCTGTGTCCATGTCTGTTTAATGGGCAGGGAAGAGGGGGGCCAATTTACACTTATATCTTTTATATATTAATATATATATTAATTAATATATATATATATATATATATATTCCAACAAAGTAAGCAATGGCGTATATGATGAGCCAGAAATAGAATTGCTGAAAAGGTTAATGGACTAGATAGTTAGTGAGGTTGGAAGAGATCAGAATTCTGCTGTCCAGAACCCTGGACAGTGCTATTTCTTGGCAGCTATTTCAGCCCAGTTTTACAGATGCCCAGAAAATAATCTGCTCTACAGTCCAATCATCAAATGTGCATGAGTTAGTTTGCATCACATGTCTTTAAACAGACATTATTTTAACTTGTTTAATCTTGTTTTCAGCAAGTAGAAATTGTCTGGGCGTGTTGGCACAAGCCAGTTTATTATCAGAGGGATTATGGGTGGGCATGCTGAAGGTATGTGTGCTATTATGCCAAAGACATGATGGAGAGTGGAAGTTTGTGTGTTTGTGTGTGTTTAACTCCACTCAACCAAAAATTGTTGGCTGGGGAGTCAAGGGTTTGATCCAAAAGTCTTGCTTTGTGGCCTTTGGCAAATTCCTTAATCTCTCTGCATTTAAGGCACCAAACTCATATTCTGGCAGGGATTTACCATATGTTAATATGTTTTGTGCACTGTCCTCCATAAAATTATTACCACCACTTAATAGTAATGTTATGTATGCCAAGACTCTGTAATAATAATTAATAATATACAATAATACACAAAACCAACTACAGGTATGGCACCTGTTATCCAGAATGCTCGAATAACGGATCTTTCCGTAATTTAGATCGTCGTACCTCAAATCTACTAGAAAATCATGTAAACAGTAAATAAACCCAATAGGCTGGTTTTGCTTCCAATAAGGATTAATTATATCTTAGTTGGAACCAAGTACAAGCTACTGTTTTATTATTACAGAGAAAAAGTCTGTAGTCATTCCCCTGGAGACGGCCTTTCCGTTATTCAGAGCTTTCTGGGTAACTTATTTCCAAATAACGGATTCCATACCATTTTTATTCAATTTACTTTCATGCATTTCCCTTGTCTGTCAATCTACTACCCTATATTTGTGAGTTTAGTCATGGTTTCTAAAACCTCTAAAACTACTAAAATCTGACCTTGGATAAATAAGCCTCTAAGACAGGGGTCCCCAAACTTTTTTGGCCCGGGGACTGGTGTATCGCTAAATTTTTTTTGCAAGGAAGGTTGAGGGAGTCAAGGGGTCGTGAGGGGGTTGGGGGAGGTTGCGAGGGGGCAGCGTCCAATTTGCGTGCACCGGCGTCCAATTTGACACACATCGTTAATTCGTCACTGCCCGCTTCTGGGCCCCGGCTTGGCGGTTGGGGACCCCTGCTCTAAGTGTAAAGAAACCCAAAGACATGTACTAAGGTATGGGATCCGTTATCTGGAAACCCATTATCCAGAAAGTTCCAAATTACGGAATGCCTTTCTACCGTAGACTCCATTTTATCCAAATAATCCAAATTTTTTAAAATCATTTCCCGTTTCTCTGTAATAATAAAACAGAACCTTGCACTTGATTCCCAACTTAATCGGAAGCAAAACCAGAAAACCAGCCTATTGGGTTTAGTTAATGTTTACATGATTTTCTAGTAAACATCTATGAAGAGCCAAATTAAGGAATGATCCGTTATCCAGAAATCCCAGGACCCGAGTATTCTGGATAACAGATTCCATACCTGTACTGTACTGTATATGGCTCCTTCATGCCATGCACAATATCAGTCACCTGGAGACAACAATTATATTAAAAAACACACTTATTTACTCACACTTATATACTCTGCAGCTCATCATCAATGCTAGGGATGCAGTGGTCTGGCAAGGCCTACACTCACTTTTATCTGATTAATTAAGAATTCCAGTATTTCGTTATGAATTTTTAATGAATCAGATGAAAGTGAGAGTGATATCAAATAGAAGGCCCTAAGTTACCCGCTTCCATCAGCTTCATGGTTTTCACCATTATCCGGCCCCTCTAATCCATCCACAGACTCAAGATACAGTACCTTGTAATCGTGATGGGCCAATCTGTAAGCCGAGATCTCTTCTATACGCATATTTGGGAAGAAAATAAAATCACACGTTCCCAAGGAGTTTAAAGGTCTCTAAAGCTATTTTCTTGCACAAATGCGCTACAAAGCAATTCTGAATAATGTGCTATGCTCCCATTACTCTTCGATCTTTCGTCAAAGGACAAGAAATTGTACGGTTTGAAATCTGCATTTTATGTATTTCCCTTGTAGTGAGCGATGTGAATTTATATATGAATATTTCAAGACATGTCTAATTTATGTGTAATTAGTTACTCTCCTGTGCCTACTTAGAAGCCGCCTGCAACTTCCAAATCATATGTTACCCCGTGCATTATTTTACATAATTTCCAGCTGAATGCATTGCTGTTTAAAAAAAACAAAAAAACAACAACAACATTTGTTTTATTTGAGTTATTTTACCTTGAAATGGTGAATATGGAATTTTAGACCAGGATTTGCAATAAAGAGAATCAAATAGCATGAGAGTAAAATACTGTATGTTCAGACTTTAAAGCTAGCAGGAGACAAGTGAGCATTATAACACACTTTCCTAGCATCTGGGGGCTCACTGACAGCTTTCTAGCTAGGGGCATAGGATTCTTAATGACCTACTTATGGAGCCATCTGCCCTCACCACATACGAATGTGCACCTAGGCAGAATTAGAAATCCTAAGAATTCTCTCAACAGTGACTACTACAAACAAGAACCTTGTGGAGCTGCTGCAGACTCTTTAAGGAAACATACAGTATAGTTGCTGTCACTATTCATTATGCTTAGTAGTGTGGCACAGTTGCCTGAATTTTTGGCAACTTCTCTGCAAGGCTAATAAATCAGACTGGGCTGGTGGAACAGAGTGGGGAAAACGTGGTGGGCCCGCTGACCCAGACCTGCTCCCCTCCTGGCCACGCTCACCTTGGGTCTTGAAGGAAAAATATATGTGCAGGGCAGGGGGTATTTGATGGGGGGTTGCAGCTGGGCCAGGGGGCCGAGGGAGTATGAAGGCCCCTGACATGGTAACCTGATGGGCCCCAGACTCCCAGTCTAAGGCTGGCCACAATAAAGTAGGAATAGCTCTGACTGTTTCATTTTTATATATAGAAAACTCTGAAGAGACATTAACAATATCTTTGTATAGTATATGGAGAGTTGTAGCGGTGAAAAAGACCAAACCTACTGCAGATGGCTAATTCATTTTTAGAAGGGCCTGGAGAGCAGCATGTTTGATTCTTTTTTCAGCAAGGGCCACTTGGGTTCTATCATTTACTCTGGCGGTACTTCACTTGTCAAGGGTAGGGACCATTTAGTTGTATTGAGCCTAAAGACTTCTGGTGGTTGTTCTGCTTGATGAACATGAGATAGAGAGGAAGTCTAGAGAACCTCAAAAGTGTGGTACCATCAGCAGTAAAGTAATCCACCAGCCTATTGACTGAAAGTAAAGATGTTTCCAATCATTGCCCAGTTGGCCCTATGATTAAAGCAGCCCTGAGAGTAGACTGTCCCTGTGGGACTTGTTTTCTCTAAAATAAAGGCTTGTTTATTTCTCTTTACAAGTACAGAACTTTCATTTGAAGCAGCGTAGGTGGTTCTTGACAGCGAAGACAGTGAGGTTGCGGAATGCACTGCCGGGCTAATTCTGTTGATGCTTTTAAAAGGGGCTTGGATAATTTCTTGGACAAGTATAATATCCATGGTTATAGTGATTTCCACATATGCAGTAAGTATAGCTACAGTATGTATAGTATAAATATTTTTATATGTGAGTGTAAAGATAGGTCTGTGTAGGAATGTATGTGTATATATATATATATATATATATATATATAAGAGGAGTTCTCCTTTTAAGAAGCTCAAATTAGCTATGTAACTATGCAACATTGGTCCTGACTGAAATGAGTTTTAAGAAAAGAATAAAGATGCAAATGAATTACAGCAAGTATGTTTTATGGTAGGCTGTGTGCTTGTCCTTGAAATTCACTTTCACTTAATGATGCATCTGTGATTTTGTAATGGCAAACATTATCACAGCATTGAAATTAGATGAGGTCTTACTGTACAATTTGCCACTTTATGTCACAGAAAGCAAAGTGTGGATCGCTAGCCATCTACAGAATGATAATGAAGTCTCCTGATCGCCCAAATGAGTACCGGAAAGAACATAAAATCATTTTATTTTCCAGCCAGGTGGCAAAGCCATCTTGTTAAATTACATATGAGCCAAGGCTTGTTGTGTTTATTGGATTAGATGCTCACAGAGTAACATCTTCTGGTTTCAAACATTTTTAAACGGATAATGTCAGTTTATCGTCTTTAAAAAAATACACCAGAGCTCCCTGTTTCTGCTATGAAAACAGTTTGGTTGTTTAAAAATTAATATGCAGCAGAAAATTTATTGGAACAATAATTATTGAGACAATAGTATAATTATATTACAGGTATCGGATCTGTTATCTGGAAACCCATTATCCAGAAAGCTCAGAATTACTGAAGAAGGTTGTCTCCCATATGGGTGAATTCACTAAGCGGCGACAATGCGCTTGCAATGGCTTTGCCACAATTCGCCGCACTTCGCCAGGAGAATTTTCTCCAGCTGCACTAAATGCACTAAAATGCGAAGTTGCGCTCAGGGAGGCGAACGGTAGCGAAGTTGCGCTACCGTTACTTTGCCAGGCAAAGTGCATTTACGCTAGCGATGCCTAATTTGCATACGGCGCAAAGTTATATGTATAATAGAAGTAAATGTTACAGACACTACATTCCACTACACAAGCCCAGGAAACCTTCAATAAATAAAATAAAGTTGTCCTATTGCCCTAAACATTTGCCCCCTGTATAGTTGAGTTGCCATATGTTAGGAAATGTAGGGGGGAAGGAGGGTAACCTCCCAATAAATTACACTATTTTTCAGACTATCACCCTAAAAAAGTAAAAGACGGTAGCGGTTTTTTGGGACTTAGAAAAAAAAATTTTTTTTTCAAACTCCTATCTATTGTATTGAACTTCACCAGGTCTGACCTGGCGAAGCAGGAGGTAACGTTCAGTAAAATGTTCATCTTAGTGAATAAGCGTAGTTACGTCCCTTCGTCAGTGCTCAACTTCGCCTGACGTAAGGGTGCGAAGTTGCGCTAGTCTATCTACTTCAATAGCGAATTTAGACACTGTTAGTAAATTGGCGAAGTTGCAAAATGACGTCACGCTGGCGAATAAGCGCTAGCGTTAGGCGCTTCACGCTTTAGTGAATTTGTCCCATAAAATACGTTTTATACAAATAATCCAAATTTTTTTAAAGTGATTTCCCTTTTCTGTGTAATAATAAAACAGTAGCTTGTACTTGAGCCCAACTAAGATATAATTAATCCTTATTGGAAGCAAAACCAGCCTATTGGGTTTATTTAATGTTTACATGGTGTTCTAGTAGACTTAAGGAATAATGATCCAAATTACAGAAAGATCCCAAGGTCCAGAGCATTATGGATAACAGTTCTCCTACCTGTATCTTTACACTTGTTATTTTCATAAGCTCCCTTGTACCTCAACGAGAAATCCTAATTAGAATGAGAAGCCCTTTTTAATATATTTTTATTTGAGTGTAATTAGTTATTAAGAGCTGATATGCAGGACACTGTATTTTACATGATGCTTAGGAAATACATTTAATTGGCTTACCATCAGCCTGCAATTAAATCAAAGCAAACTCATATCTGAATCGACATCATTTTCGCATTAGTATATTTTACATTTGATCCTTAGTGCAAAGCTTTGGGGATATTTGTGTTTTACATATTACCAGTTTTACTAAGATAACATTTTAATGTCATTCTCTTGGGGGTAAGTGGTTTATTGATTAAAGTTGGCTCTGTTTATAGCTTAACACTGCAATTTTCCTAGTGAAGGCAGATAGTGATGGGCAAAGCTATTCGCCTAGCTCGAATTTTCGGCATCAATTTCCGATTTTCACGAATTATTAGTGAAATATTTCAAAATTCACAAATTTATAGTGAAAACGTTTGAAATTCACAAATTTAAGGAAATAGTTCCAAATTCACGAATTTATAGTGAACTAGTTCAAAATTCACAAATTTCTTTTTTTTTTTCAATTATATTTATTGGCATTTGAAAATGTACAGTGATAAATAATAATAGCGCATAAGAATTACACAGCAAAAGTAAGCATACTTAAGATGGATAGCAAGAAATAGATTACAATGCAAAGTAAAATGAAATATAGAAAAAAAAACATTCTCAAAACTACATGAAAATTAACGAAATTCACGAATTTATAGTGAAATCGTTTGAAATTCACAAATTTATAGTGAAATCGTTTGAAATTCACAAATTTATAGTGAAAATGTTTGAAATTCACGAATTTTTGGGAAATAGAAATTCACGAATTTAGTGAAATAGTTTGAAATTCACAAATTTACAGTGAAATAGTTCAAATTTCACGAATTTTTAGGGAAAACGTTTGAATTTTCCAATTTCACTATTTTTGAAAAATTTTCTCCATTTCTCCGGAAATTTGTGAAAAATTCTGCAAAGCGAAATGCCCCAGATTCGCCCATCACCAAGACAGGCAATTATCTCCATGAGACTACTTAGGTATTAGTATGGTATCTCCCACATGGTGGGAATGACAAGAGCATGGGGGCGTATAAGGGAGGGGTAGCTAAATTTAAATTTTTCAAGTAAAGCTGGGTATTATCTATATCACTCCCGTTATCCAAAAAGTTCCGGTTAAGGAAAGGCCGTTTCCCATAGACTCAATTTTATCCAAATAATCCAAACTTTTAAAAATGATTTCCTTTTTCTCTGTAATAATAAAACAGTAGATTATACTTGATCCCAACTAAGATATAATTAATCCTTATTGGTATAAAACCAGTCTATAGGGTTTATTTAATTTTTACATGATTTTCTCTTAATTTAAGGTATGAAATTCCAAATTACAGAAAGATCCATTATCTGGAAATCCCCAGGTCCCAGGCATTCTGGATCATAGGTCCCATACATGTACCTGTAAATATCAAGTGAGCATAAAGTACAGCTGAATATTTTCTATAACCCTTTTCACTTGGAATATATATAATAACAGTTCTAACTTTGCCTTTGGCCAACCCAAAACTGGATATAATTAATTCTCCCATATCTTGGAGGGTATCTCATCCTATTTATCTCTTGCCAAGGAGCACAGAAGTGACCTATATATGATCCAGCACAAGCCCAGTTTTTGGTTTCAGAGAATATAATCTCTACATGAAATTCCAAATGTATTTCATGTTCACTTTGTGTTGTGTTTGGTAGCCGAGGATGAGCAGGGTATAACAATGTTTTATTAGCAGGTCATGCAGCCATTACATAACAGCAGTAAGTCTTAATTTCACTTTCAAGCTGTACAGAAAGTCCTGTATATGCACAGTGCCACCTGCAGGCCATTTGTATAAACACCACATATTCCCCCTATAGTAGGAAAGCATTTGGACAAATATATAAACAATATATAAACAGTAACAATTAAACTGTATGTATCTTAAAGCAAGATATTCTTCACATGACATAGTCCTTGGTCCATGCAGGTAGTTTCCTGATTCTCTCTGTATGCCTTATAGGTTCACTTTCTTCTGCCCTATTGCAGTTGGCATCAGGAGTAGGGAAATGTCCTTTATCAAATGGAACATCTCCAAAGTCATATCTAGCAGGAGCAAGATGACTTGCATTCCATATGCGTCCATCAGACAGTTCATATGTGTATGGTCCTCACTGGCGTCTCACTTCAAGTGGTGTAGTAAATTTAGATTGTCCTTGTTTCAGTATTCCTGGTTTCTTAATTCTGACTAAAGATCCAGGCTGAAAGTGCATTTCTCTTGCGCTACGTTTTCTATCAGTATAAGCCTTGCATTTGGCTTGGTGACGTTTCACAATGTCAGCGGTCGATGATTTTGTAGTCTGGTGGAAGTTTGACGTCTGCAACATGTAACCTAGTGCGCATCTGTCTGCCATGTAATAATTCAGCTGGAGATGATTGTGTTGTTGCATGGCATGTTGCTCTGTAGTTATGTAGTTCCTGTGAGACAGTCTCAATTATAGAGTAAGGCCATTGCCTCAATTTCTGGCATACTGGTTTTACATCTGGTCTCAACTTAACTTTGTGTACAAAGATATTTGCACAGCCCAGTGATGTGTTGCTTTGTGGTGAAATTTTAAACACAGGTTATTGGCAGGTACTGGTGCTGTAGTAATGAGACCATTCACTAATTGTAGGTTTAATGCAGCAAAGAGATCCCTTCCAAGTATAGCAGAACCTTTATTCACAATGTAAAAGTCACATTTTGCAGTATTTGATTCAAATTGTACAGTCACTGGCAAGCAACCAAGCACAGGGATTGGATCCTTTAAGTAACTGACCAGTCTCAGGGCAGGTGCAACAAGTTTATCTTTTGCAAAGTATTTCAAGAAAATATCCATTGGTAGTATAGAAACAGCTGAACCTGTATCAAGCATCAGGTTAATGGAGTGTCCCTTGTCAGCAGAAGCAGTACTGACACTGACAGTGCATATGAACTTGTGTGGAATAATGTACACTTAATCCACACTTAATACTGTAACATTTGTAGTAGTAAGTTCATGAACATATTTAGTAGAACTACAGCAGACCGTAGCAAAGTGACCTGGCTTTAAACATTTGCGGCACTGTATAGGTTTTGCTGGACATTTAGCACTTTGCAAGGTGTTGTGTTGATCCACAGTGAAAGCAGTATTTTTTATTTGCATTTCCTGCACGGTTTTGCAGTGAATCCCTTTCCTTAGCACTGTATTTTTCCTGTGACTGCGTATTATTAGGCCACAGTTTTGAATTCACAATCTGTACATTCCCAGCAGTTCCCTGACTGAGAGTTTTAGCCTCTGCCACTGCTGTTTCAATTTGGCAAGCAACTGTAATAGCCTTTGCAAGGGTTAATTCTTGCTCTAGGAGCAGTCTCTCTCTAATGCGTGGTGAGTTTGTTTTTTCCACTATTTGGTCTCTTAGCATTTCATCTGTTAGAATCCCAAACTCACAGGTAACAATCAGCTCTCTTAAGGCTACTACAAAATGTTCAGTGGATTCACCATTACACTGTCCACGTTGGCGGAATTATATCTTTCAGCAACCACATTTACTTTTGGCACAAAAAAGTTCTTTATAGCAGTAAGAGCAGTTTCATAAGTATCATCAGGTATTAGTAATGTATGGAATACAGTATATGCTGTCCCTCTGCTCCCAGGCAGTGAATACGTAAAGCACGCTTTCTAGCTGCAGAAATCTCCCCTTGGTCAGCAGCAATAATGTAGTTATACGGATCCAAGCAGTAAAAGGTATGGTAGGCTCACCAGGGTTTGGTAGAAAAGGTGCAGGCTGCTGCAGAGGTAGAAAAGACATCCTTGTCGCCATTTGTTGTGTTTGGTAGCCGAGGATGAGGAGAGTATATCAGTGCTTTATTAGCAGGTTCATGCAGCCATTACATATCAGCAGTAAGTCTTACTTTCACTTTCAAGCTGTACAGAAAGTCCTGTGTATGCACAGTGCCACCTGCAGGCCATTTGTATAAACACCACACTTTGGCTACTGGATCCAATAAGCAGCAAATCAGTAAACTGTTAATTTGAAGAAATGGACAACCCTGGTTTCAAACCAGGAACCTGTTATGCTCCAGGCACCGCTCCCCCTTGAGCCACAGGAGGCAATGTGATGGTGGTCGGGCTCTGGTAACGTTGCTATGTTGCCTCCAGGTCAGCCTTTCTTAGTATACTCCCCCGATCCAGCTGAGGGCAATTACTCATTTGAGGGCTATTTAAGCCTGATTCCCTAAAACCCTGTGCTGGTTTATTGGCCCAACTGCTGTCTCCAAGCCTCGTGACCTTATGATTTCCTGATCGTGTTCTTGATTTTGTTTTCCTGTTCCTGAAATCTCCTGGTAAGTCTTGTCTTTTTCCTGCCTTGTTTCCTCGCTCTTTTTCTTATCTGTTCCCTATTACTCCTGATTTTTGGATCTCCCGGTATTGACCTCAGCTTCCCGACTTTTTGCATGTCCCTAATAGTTTGTTACTTGTAAAGGTCTGAAGCAGTGTAAAATACAGATGGGAAATCTGGATTTGGCATTGCATAAAATTTCATATCTTGATAAGTTCACCTTTTATTTTACACAGATTTTTACACCGTTTTTTTCTGTGAATTTCATTTTACACTGCATAATAAATAAGCCCTTTAGAGTGAATTCAGACAGAAGCAATGTAAAATAATGGCAGAAAATCTGGCGTTCGCATGGCGTAAAATTGCACACACCTTGATAAATTCACTGTTTATTTTAAACAGTTTTTTCAGCAAATTTTTTACACAACATAATAAATAGGCCCCAAAATATATCCTATTTCTGCATCCTATGATGGAACCCAGCTGACAAATTCAGGATTTCAGCCTCTCCTAATGATCATGTTGATCAATGAGGTCTGCCTTGAGGTCAGCAGGTGAAGGACAAAAATGTCCCAGAAGTCCCAGAAACAGGAACATTAAATATATCCATTTTTTGTATATGTACACCTTCTCCATGGGCTGCATTATAGTTTTGCTTGCAATGAATAGCGCATTCACTGGTCAGAAGCTAAAAAAGGCCACTTTACCAGGATTATAATTCTACAATTATATTATGCTTATATAATTGACTCCTTAGGTATATTTACAACTATTATAAAGGTGGCCACAGATGTCTTCGCCTTGTTTTAATTAAAATGATTGGTTAGACAGATTGCGTTATCACCAATATGTCTTTATTTCATAAAAAATTTATAAATTACTGTACATTCCCAAAAATGTCACAAGAGCCATTTATAATGAAACTGGAATTGCACTGAGGGAATTATACTAATAAGCCTCATGTGCTGGTGAGGATTTTTGACATGCGGCTGGTCATTATCTGGTCCAAGCTGTGAAAAGATATATTCAAGCAATTCAATTATTTTTTACTTCTTGGTAGGTATAAGAGTGAGAATATAAACTTGTATTGTACTAACATTTACCATTTTATGTTCATTAAATAAATATTTATGAATTTGGGAATAAAAACATTAAAATTATTTTACTGAATGCAAGATTGAACTGTAAACCCTCAAAACATATTAACAAAATTCTCAGAGTACTCTTCTGAGTGCTTTTGCAAGTTACATTCATTATTTTTCTTCTAGTTTCAAGTTATTAGCAGTTTTTCACAGCTGATGTAATGCCTTTGAAACAACAGTGCCACCTACTGTTCATACCGGATGATTAACCATACATAGTAGGCAGAAAATTATGTTAGTTAGAAGAGGAAATTTTTGAGACGTTTACAACCAGGTCAATAACTTCTGAGCACAGCAAAATCGCAATACATGGTACCTGGCTTTTTCACACATATGCACATGCGACGGCCTCTGGATTTTGAAGAAAGAAAGAGGATCACTCACTGGCCAGTGCCCGGGCTGGTGTGGTTTTCTCCAACAGGAACACTAAACTGGGGTATGATGTAAGTCATTGTTGTGTTTTGGTAGCTGAGGATGAGCAGGGTATAACAGTGCTTTATTAGCAGGTTCATGCAGCCATTACACAACAGTAACATAAACTCTATCACTCTCAAGCTGTACAGAAAGTACTGTGTATTTGCATAGTATTATTAATGTTCACAGTGACATCCGCAGGCCATTTGTATAAACACCACATTCCTCCTATAGTAGGAAAGCATTTGGACAAATATAATAAACAGAAACAATTAAACAGTATGTATCTTAAAGCAATCATCTACATTCTAAACATCACATAGTCCTTGGTCCATGCAAGTAGTTTTATGATTCTCTCAATACGCCTTATAGGGTCACTTTCTTCAAGCCTATTACAGCTGGCATCAGGAGTAGGAAAATGTCCTTCATCAAATGGAGCTTCTCCAAAGTATTTGATTCAAATTGTATAGTCACTGGCAAGTAACCAAGCACAGGGATTGGATACTTTGAGTAACTGACCAGTCTCAGGGCAGGTGCAACAAGCAAATTGTTTGCAAAGTATTTCAAGAAAATATCCTTTGGTAGTATAGGAACAGCTGATTAATGGAGTGTTAATGGAGTGTTCCTTGTCAGCAGAAGCAGTATTGGCATGGACAGTGCATATACAGTAAACTTGTCTGGAATAAATGTAACCTCTTTAGCCACACTTAATACTGTAATTTGTATTAGTGACATGTTTAACAGAACTACAGCAGGTTTTAGTCTGACCTACCTTTGAGCATTTGCGACACTGTACTGATTTTGCAAGAAATATAGCATAATTTGCAACCACAGTGAAAGCAGTATTTTTTATTTGTATTTGCTGCACGATTTTGCTATAAATTCCTTTCCTTAGCACTGTATTTTGGCTGTGACTGTGCATTATTAGGTCACAGTACTGGATTCACAGTCTGTACATTCCCAGCAGTTCCCTGACAGAGTTTTAGCCTCTGCCACTGCTGTTTCCATTTGGCTAGCAACTGTAATAGCCTTTGCAAAGATTAAATCCTGCTCTAGGAGCAGTCTCTCTCTAATGTGATGTGAGTTTGTTTTTTCCACTATTTGGTCTGTCAGCATTTCATCCCAAACTTGCAGGTAACAACAGCTCTCTCAAACCTGCTACACAATGTTCTGTGGATTCGCCATGATGCTGACCACTTTGGCAGAATTTATATCTTTCACCAACCACATTTACTCTTGCCACGAAAAAGTTCTTTATAGCAGTAAGAGTAGTTTCATAATTCTCATAAGGGGTTGGTAATGTATAGAATATACGCTGTCCCTCTGCTCCCAGGTAGTGAATAAAAACACGCTTTCTAGCAGCCGAAATCTCCCCTTGGTCAGCCGCAATAATGTAATTATCAAACATACGGATCCAAGCAGTAAAAGGTATGGTTCCAGGGTTTGGAAGAAAAGGTGCAGGCTGATGCAGAGGTAGAAGAGACATCCTGTAGCAGGTTCATGCAGCCATTACACAACAGCAGTAACTGGAATTCTATCACTCTCAAGCTGTACAGAAAGTACTGTGTATCTGCATAGTAAAAATAATGTGCACAGTGACACCCGCAGGCCATTTGTATAAACACCACAACTGAAATCGTAGGGAGGTGCCCTGACAATTTCAGAACTTAGGACAGACAAATATGTATACCCTCACCTGTTAATAAACTCATTTAGACAAATACAAAACATGAAAGTGGAGCGGTGCATTTCATTTCGAAATGTGTAAATATTGCGCCTGTCAGTGCTGTGCAAGTGCTAGCACTATGTGTAGGAGCACATTCCACCTGGAAATGGTTAAAGTTTAACCATCAGAAATAAGATCTGTCCGCACTCTGTATTTCATTATGGAGTAAACAAGAACTTCATCTCGGCGTGTTTGTCCTTGTTGTCCCTTGATTCTCTTATATGTGCTAATGGTCTGCTTTCTTATTGATTTTCCAGCTGCATCTTCACCTGCGCCCTTTTTCAAAGCATGCAGCTGTATCTGCTGTCCCAGAGGAGCACGGTTTCTCTTTGTAGAAGTCACAAAGGAGGCATTCTATTCTTTCCTGGCACCTAAATGATTCTGAAAAGAAACCAGTTACTATATTTAGGCGTAACGATCCTACAGGACTCAACATGCCAACTATGCATGACCTGCTACTGACATCACAGATTTTCATAATGTTTTCCTGCTTTTATTTTCCTATTCCCCATATGTAATAACAGGCACGAAGCTTGCCCAGGAGCAGTAAGCAATACCAACCAATACGCAGTTTGCTTTTAAGATGACCAGTAAATGATTCCTGCTGATTGGTTGCTCTGGGTTACTTCTCCTTAGTCTTTTATTATCAAATGGTGAACTCGCAAATTGATAAATACACTTCTAAAAATTAATATTAAATGGGTGCAGTTTTTTGTGATGAGCTTTAATCTCACATTTTGATAAAGTTGCCCCTTAGCATTAATAAGTTTGCTTGGCTTTTGAAAAAGTATTATCTACTTTTAGGCTGGCATATTTCCTGGTACAGGTATAGGATCCATTATCCAGAAGCCCTTTTCTAGAAAGCTCCCAATTATGGAAAGGCCATCTCCCATAGACTCCATTATAAACAAATAATCCAAATTTTTTAAAATGATCCCCTTTTTCTCTGTAATAATAAAACAGTACCTTGTACTTGATCCCAACTAAGATATAATTAATCATTATTGGAAGCAAAACCAGCCTATTTAATGTTTACATGATTATCTAGCAGAGTTAAGATAGGAAGATCCAAATTATGGAAAGATCCATTATCTGTAAAACCCCAGGTCTTGAGCATTCTGGATAATAGGTCCCATATCTATACAATGAAATAAAAGGGACCACCCAAGGTTCTAATGGTACACTCACTCAATTTAATTAACCATGTTTCAAATAAAAGCAAATTGGTGGATGCGGTAATCAATGGTCGAATTAGTTTTTTTTACCTCGAATGAATTCACAACTCTTATTTAAGGAAAAACTTGAATCAGCAAGTTCGGGGATAACAACCCAAAAATTTGAATTGATCAAGTTTTCAGCAGGAAGAAACTTGAATTGCTCAAAATGACTGAGTTTTCGGGCGAAACCCTCAGAAAAAAACTCAAACATCTTTAAGACTATTAACATCTTCAAATGGTTGAAGGGACCTCTGCTACTGATTGAATAGTTGATAACTTCTAGTACCCGGGTACTTAAAAGATGTGACCAACAAAGCGCATGTAATTGGTGAGCCAGCTGTAATACTACATGGGCAATGAAAGGCACATCTTATACTCAAATATACCAAAATACTGTACATATAAATTATAATTAGAATTTACCATAATACAGGAATGTAGTAGTAAAATGATAAATAATAAGACCTCTATCCCAACCCGAAAACATATACATGCATCCAAAATTGCAATTGATCAGGTTGGACATCTACCTACCCATAGAGCTACTCACATCAGATGTCATGATCTAAAATGCTTGGGGGCCAAAGGCCAATGTGAATTTCACCCTCAACGGGCTTCCTAGGGGTACTAATTGTTGTGTTTATACAAATGGCCTGCAGGTGGCACTGTGCATACACGTGACTTTCTGTACAGCTTGAAAGTGAAAGTAAGACTTACTGCTGTTATGTAATGGCTGCAGTTATACCCTCCTCATCCTCTGCTACCAAACACAACAAATTGGCGACAAGGATGTCTTTTCTACCTCTGCAGCAGCCTGCACCTTTTCTACCAAACCCTGGTGAGCCTACCATACGTTTTACTGCTTGGATCCGTATGTTTGATAATTACATTATTGCTGCAGACCAAGGGGAGATTTCTACTGCTAGAAAGCGTGCTTTACTTATTCACTGCCTGGGAGCAGAGGGACAGCATATATTCTATACATTACCATCACCTGATGATACTTATAAAACTGCTCTTACTGCTATAAAGAACTTTTTTGTGCCAAAAGTAAATCCTGCTATACTTGGAAGGGATCTCTTTGCTGCATTAAACCTACAATTAGTTGATGGTCTTATTACTACATCACCAGTACCTGCCACACAGCCTGTGTCTAAAATTTCACCACAAAGCAACACATCACTGGGCTGTGCAAAGAACTTTGTACACAAAGTAAAGTTGAGACCAGATGTAAAACCTGTACGCCAGAAATTGAGGCGATGGCCCTACTCTATAAGGGAGACTGTCTCACAGGAACTACATAACTACAGAGCAACACGCCATGCAACAACCCAATCCTCTCCAGCTGAATTATTACATGGCAGACAGATGCGCACTAAGTTACATGTTGCAAACGTCAAACTTCCACCAAAGACTATTCCTACAAAATCATCTACTGCTGAGATTGTGAAACATCACCAAGCCAAATGCAAGGCTTATACTGATAAAAACCGTGGTGCAAGAGAAGTGAACTTTCAGCCTGGATCTTTAGTCAGAATTAAGAAACGAGGACCATACACATATGAACTGTCTGATGGACGCATATGGAATGCAAGTCGTCTTGCTCCTGCTAGATATGACTTTGGAGATGTTCCATTTGATGAAGGACATTTCCCTACTCCTGATGCCAACTGCAATAGGGCAGAGGAAAGTGAACCTATAAGGCATACTGAGAGAATCAGGAAACTACCTGCATGGACCAAGGACTATGTCATGTAAACAATGTTTATATTGCTTTAAGATACATACGGTTTAATTGTTACTGTTTATATATTTGTCCAAATGCTTTCCTTCTATAGGGGGAATATGTGGTGTTTATACAAATGGCCTGCAGGTGGCACTGTGCATACACAGGACTTTCTGTACAGCTTGAAAGTGAAAGTAAGACTTACTGCTGTTATGTAATGGCTGCATGACCTGCTAATAAAGCACTGTTATACTCTCATCATCCTCGGCTACCAAACACAACAATTGTGTTAATGTGCCATTACACATTGCATAACTGTAACTAAGAGAAGCAGGAGTTAAAGGAGAAGGAAAGGCTAGGAGCACTTGGGGGTGCCAAATGCACCCACAAGTGATTTTATCAGCTTACCTGTAAACACGGGCTGGTGCTCCTATCAGCAGAAAACTGCACCGGCCTTGGGTTATACCAGTGAGCACCATGGAACGATCCACTTTCATCTTCATTCTTTAAATTTCCCTGGGAAATCTCATGCGCAGTAGAACGAAATAGCTGGCTTTTAAGTTAAAGTTCGGCTTTTCTCTCTACTGCGCATGCACAAAGGAGGAATATAGAAGTGGATCACTCCATGGTGCTCACTGGTATAACCCCAGGCCAGTGCAGTTTTCTGCCAATAGGAGCACTGGCCTGGGGTTTCAGGTAAGTCGATACAAACACTTGGGGGTGCCATTCTCCTAGCCTTTCCTTCCCCTTTAAAGGGCACCTATGGCCCCAAAGATTTTCCCCAAACCGAATGTGCGGGCTGATAGAGCGTGTCACACACGCGCATACTGAAAAGTGGTCACACTTCCGAGGCTGCTATTCATACTGCGCATGTGCTTCCTAAGAGATGGCGGCACACATCAGGAGCTCCCTCCCGGTGCGAGTAAGCCAGCGCCTGCTGGGGACATTTTTTTTAAAGTATTAGAACCCCAAACCGGAATGCGGGCTCTATCAGCCCGCACCTTCGGTTTGGGGAAAATTTTTGGGGCCATAGGTGCCCTTTAATATAACCCAATTTCTATTATGCTGCAGATGTTTATATCCAGGGTTCTTGGGTGCAATAATCACATGTTGGTATTACTCCCAACTTTCTCCTGTAAAACACTTGTCTGTTCTTCCTTCTTCCCTTCTCTCTCTCTCTCCACTGTTGTTAAACATTAAAATGCGAAATGAAAAACTTCTAAAACAAGCTTTATCTAAGGATATACCGGCATGAAGGCTTTTCTGTATAAAGTATTTATTATCACAAGGGTTTCATCCTTGATAAGCAAACACACGCAGGTCCCACTGGATTTGTGGACTAGTGCCCAGAACAATCTGATTTAAATCTAGAAATATATTTCACTATTCACTAAAACAAAACTGATTTAAAAACACAAAAAAAAAAAGGAGCATAGGAAATTTAAGTGTAAAGCGCCGTCCTTTGATTCTATTGAATGCCTGTCTGTTCTTCTCAGTCCCATAATGGCTCTAGATTCTAAAGCTGATAAGATGCTAAGATAAGAAGAAGAAAAGAAAACCTGGCAGCTTATTATAAGATTCCCGGAGGAAGTATAAATTGCTCGCAACACATCAAACCGGATATTCATTAACCAGCAGCAGGGAACATCAGATTCTTAAGGAAACAGAAATTCCCTTCGACTTTAATGTCACTTTCCGTGTGATTGAGCACCACAGTGAAGTATCATCTATAGCACTGTTTGTATAGCTGCATTTGTATCGTGCTTTGTTTATAATTACTGCCAGAAAATGCAGTAAATAAATGCAGTGCTTTATGAATAAATGTCAGCCATCTACTTTCAGGCGCTAAAAATTAATTTGACATTTTGTGTTTTTTTTTTTTTTACGATGAGCCTCAAGATTGAAAGAACGATGCCTCCTTGCTTTTGAATAGAGCCAAAAACTGAAAAATGGAAATGTAAGAGTAATCATTACATCAAATATATTTGTTATGACTTTTGTGTTGCTTGTATACCAGAAAATGAGACCATGTCAGTCTTTAATTAAAGGTAACCCCTCAAAATAACTGAATGTAAAATTGCCCACTCTTCTAAGCACTTTTACAATTTTACATTCATTATTTTCTTTTCAAAATAATGTTCAAGATATTAGCAGCTTTTAAAGGGATCCTGTCATGGGAAAAAAAAATTCAAAATGCATCAGTTAATAGTGCTGTTCCCGGAAGAATTCTGCATTGAAATCCATTTCTCAAAAGAGCAAACAGATTTTTTTTTAATTTCATTTTGAAATCTGACATGGGGCTAGACATATTGTCAATTTCCCAGCTGCCCCAAGTCATGTGACTTGTGCTCTGATAAACTTCAATAACTCTTTACTGCTGTACTGCAAGTTGGAGGGACATCGCCCCCTCCCTTTCCCCCCCCCCCAGCAGCCTAACAACAGAACAATGGGAAGGTAACCAGATAACAGCTCCCTAACAGAAGATAACAGCTGCCTGGTAGATCTAAGGGCTGGGGCCGATCCCGGAAATCCCTGCGCTGCGTGTGTATTAGTGCTGGCGCTTTTTGATTTTAACAGGCGGCGGGCAGGGAGAAGGCAGTTCGGGGAGATTGTCGCCAGCGATTAATCTCCAGGCAACAGAATCTCCCCGAATCTCCCTGTCTGCCCCAGCACTAAGAACAGCACTCATTAGTAAAACCTATGTCCCACTGAGACATTGAGAAGGAAAAACAACAGCCTGCCAGAAAGCAGTTCCCCCCTAAAGTGCTGGTACAAGTCACATGACATGGGGC
The DNA here is from genome assembly GCA_024363595.1 of Xenopus borealis. Classification (NCBI taxonomy): domain Eukaryota; kingdom Metazoa; phylum Chordata; class Amphibia; order Anura; family Pipidae; genus Xenopus; species Xenopus borealis. The sequence goes on from CM044441.1 coordinate 21,564,926, forward strand.
AGCTGGGAAATCTACAAAATGTCTAGCCCCATGTCAGATTTCAAAACTGAATAAAAATAAATCTGTTTGCTCTTTTGAGAAATGAATTTCAGTGCAGAAGTCTACTGGAGCAGCACTATTAACTGATGCGTTTAAAAAAAAAAAAAAAACACATTTTCCCATGACAGTTTCCCTTTAAACTACAGCACCACCTGCTGCTCATTGTGGCCAACTGGCTACAGTCGGCTGAAAATGAATTTACTGTGAAAGGGAAAGTCTTGTGACGTTAATGTAGAAGTTAGTCAGCCACTATTCAGTGGCACTCTGCCAGCACCAGCTAGGTCTCCAGGGGCGCATAAAGCCGCTTCTGGTTCATTTTAAGAGCTAAATTTCCGGTTTTTAAACTGGAAATTCGGCTTTACTAGTGCAAAAGAGCGCTATTGCGCTCTCCGCATTAGTGTTGCTGCCTCCCCCTTGGAAAAGTCATCGGGCTGGAGTGGCGGCATTACTGGAGCCACCTCTGGCGGCAATGTCTACAGGGAAGGTGCTGCCACTATTCATCTGATGTTCTACAAAGAGCAACATGAGCGTTTCTTTGCTCAGGAAATTAATTTTCAGCCGACTGTAGTCATTAAGCTGAAATAACTAGCAGGTGGCACTCTTGTTTCTATTAGAAGAGCATAAATCCACAATAAGCAGCCACCATATGAATATACACTCTAAAGAAGAGCAAAGATCGTCTTCTGCAGGACTAATAATATTAACATTACAGTGGTTGTGTTAACTTTTAGTATGATGTAGAGAGTGATATTCTGAGACAATTTGCAATTGGTTTTCGTTTATTTATTATTTGTGGTTTTTGAGTTATTTAGCTTTTTATTCAGCAGCTCTCTAGTTTGCGGTTTCAGCCATCTGGTTGCTAGGGTCCAAATTAACCTAGCAACCATGCACTGATTTGAATGAGAATATGGAATATTAATAGGCGAGGGTTGGAACAGAAAAGTGAGCAATAAAAAGTAGCAATAACAATACATTTGCTGCTTTTATTTATTTTTAGAGGGGGACCCCCATTTCAAAGCTAAAAAGAATCGGGAGAAGAAGGCAAATAAACTGTAATAAAAATAATGATGACCAATTGAAAAGTTGCTTAGAATTGGCCATTCTATAAAATACTAAAAGTTAACTTAAAGGTGAACCAGTCCTTTAAAGTGGTTGTTCACCCTTGAGATAACTTTTAGTATGATGTAGAGAGTAATATTCTGAGACAATTTGCAATTGGTTTTATTTTTGGTTTTTGAGTTATTTAGTTTTTAATTAGCAGCTCTCCAGTTTGCAGTGTCAGCAATCTGGTCGCTGGGGTCCAAATTACCCTATCAACCATGCATTGATTTGAATGAGAATATGGAATATTAATAAGGGAAGGCCAGAACAGAAAGATGAGTAATAAAAAGTAGCAATAACAATTAATTTGCAGTTTAGAGAGGATTTGTTTTTAGATGGGGTCAGTGACCCCCTTTTCCAAACTAGAAAGAGTCAAGATAAGAAGGCGGATAATTCATAATCTATAAAAAATAATCGAAAAGTTGCTTATAACACCCCTTTAAAATACACAAACTCCAGCTGTATCATGGAAGTACAGGTATGGGACCTTTTATCCAGATCACACAAACCTGGGGTTTTCTGGATAATGGAACTTTCTGTAATTCAGATCAAGTCACATGACCAGGGGCAGCTGGAAAATTGACAAAATGTCTAGCCCCCTGTCAGATTTCAAAACGGAATATAAAAAAATCTGTTTGCTCTTTTGAGAAATGGATTTCAGTGCAGAAGTCTACTGGAGCAACACTATTAACTGATGCTTTTTTGAAAAAAACATGTTTTCCCATGACAGTATCCCTTTAAACAATAAATAAACTCAATAGGCTGTTTTTGCTTCCAATAAGGATTCATTATATTTTATTTGGGATCAAGTACAAGCTACTGTTTTATTATTACAGAGAAAAAGGAAATCATTTTTAAACATCTGGATTCTTCAGATAAAACGGTGCCTATGGGAGATGGCCTGGATCTGGATCCCATACTCGTGTGTGTGTGTATGTATGTATATATATAATATATATATATATATATATATATATATACTTTGCAAGTCATCTTAGTATTCTATATTATATTCTACTCATGCAATTCCTCCAAGATTGCAGGCATCCCTATCATCTAAAGTAAAGGCTACATTATCCAGTGCATAGTGATATCTGAAGATGCATTAATATAATAGATCTTTGTTTGTAAGTTCACATTTGTCCTAAGGCATAAACTGAACTTAATAGAATCTCTTATTTTTGTTTCCTTCATGTCTTCTTTGTCTGTATTTTATTTACTCCGTAATTAATATAAAGCCAAGCTACTGTAGCTGTGGGGCAGAACAGATGACATTCTCTCTTTAAGTACATGGAAATGGGATGCTCTCCCCTAGCCTTTTCTCCTATAGAAAATAGAGATCCATCGTCCCCTGGCCAGGGGAACCAATGCAGAAAAGAGCAACGTATGAGAACTGATAAAAAAGATGAATTATAAAATGTTTTTTTTTTTTTTTTTACTCTTTGAGATCAGTCTCCAAGGCTTAAAGTTGCACTTAAATGTAAAGCTCTGGTGCCCATACCAATGTTTAAAGGGATATTGTCATGGGAAAACTAATTAACTAAAAGTGCTGCTCCAGTAGACTTCTCCACTGAAATCCATTTCTCAAAAGAGCAAACGGATTTTGTTATATTTAGTTTTGAAATCTGGCATGGGGCTAGACATTTTGTCAGTTTCCCAGCTGCCCCTGGTCATGTGACCTGTGCCAGCACTATAGGAGGGAACTGCTTTCTGGCAGGCTGTTGTTTTTCCTTCTCAATGTAACTGAATAGAACGTAGTGGGACATGGGTTTTTTAGGGGCCAGTAGTGATGGGCAAATCTATCCCGCTTCACCGAAAAATTTGGGAATTTCCAGGGAAATTCACAAATTGGCGAAAAATTCACGAAACGAGTCACGTCTTGTTTTTGATGCGCCGCTTTTTATGCGCGTAGCGTCCTTTTCATTTTTTTTCGACGCGCTTCTCTTTTTTTTTTTTTTTTGCTGGTGTTTCGTGAATTTATTCGCCGGCTGCGAATCTCACAAATTTGTGCCTGGCGAATAAATTCGCCCATCACTGGGGGCGAGTACTTCGAAAGTATGTTTGTGTGCTCTGTGAATCATATGATCCCAGGGGGCGGCCCTTATTTTTTAAAATGGCAGTTTTCTATTTAGGATTGCCCAATGGCACATACTACTAAAAAAGTATATTGTTATGAAAATGGTTTATTTACATGAAGCAGGGTTTTACATATGAGTTGTTTTATGCAATATCTTTTTATAGAGACCTTCATTGTTTGAGGGTATAGTTTTCCTTTAAGGTGCAAACATTATCCAGTAACCCCAGTTCCTGAATATTGTTGGTAAGAGATCCCATACTTATATGGGTATAGAATCCGTTTTCCAGAATCCGTTAACCAGAAAACTCTAAATTACCAAAGTTTTTAAGTATGATTTCCTTTTTCTTTGTAGTAATAAAACAGTAGCTTGTACTTGATCCAAACTAAAATATAATTACTCCTTATTGGCTTATTTAATGTTTATATGATTTTCTAGTAGACTTAAGGTATGAAGATCCAAATTATGGAAATATCCGTTATCTGGAAAACCCCAGGTCCTGAGCATTCTGGATAATAGGTCCCATACCTGTAATTAATCCCAACTAAGAATAAGGACTTTATAAACTTCCCCATATTATGTCTGTGCGGATGTAATACAATTCTGGTAAATATTATCAGAATTTTTTAAATGTAGCTTTGTTTTAAAATAAAGTTTAACTCTGATTTTGGCTTGAAATTGCTAATTGTTATCTGGAAACCCATTATCCAGAAAGCTCCGAATTACGCAAAGGCCATCTGCCATAGACTCCATTTTTATCCAAATAATCCAGATTTTTAAAAATGATTTCCTTTTTCTCTGTAATAATAAAACAGTACATAGTACAGGTATGGGATCCATTATCCGGAAAACTGTTTTCCATAAAGCTTCGAATTACTGAAAGGCTGTCTCCCATAGACTCCATTACAATCAAATAATCTACATTTTCTAAAATGATTAGTGATGGGTGAATCGGCTGCGTTTTTCTAGAGAAATTCGTGAAACGGCGGAAAATTTGCAAAACGCCACTGCGTCTCATTTTGGATGAGGGCATCCATTGCGGGCATCGAAAAAACGTACACCAGCGTTTATTTTTTGAAGCCGGCGTCCATTTTTTGGACACAGGCAATGGGTGGCAGCGTCCAAAAGGAGACGCTGGCTAATTTTCACCCAGGTGAAATTTTGCATGTGTTTCACGAATTTATTCGCCTATGACGAATCGGGGGAATTCACCGCAGGGGAATAAATTCATCCATCACTAAAAATGATTTCCTTTTTCTCTGTAATAATAAAACAGTAGCTTGTTAGTGATGGGCGAATCTACCCAGTTTCACTTCGCCGAAAAATTTACGAATTTCGCTGGAATTGGCGGAAAAATTTGCGAAACGAGTCGCGGCACGTTTTTGACGCGCGTCGCTTCGTCTTCAACGCGCGTCACGTCGGTTTCGTCGCGCGACTCGGTTTTTAGGCAAATTTTCGCCAGGCAAATTTTCGCTGGCGTTTCGCGAATTTATTCACCAGCGGGAATCCTTATTGGAAGCAAAACCAGCCTATTTGGCTTATTTATTGTTTTATAGTAGACTTAAGGTATGAAGATCTGAATTATGGAAAGATCCGTTATCTGGAAAACCCTAGGTCCCCATCATTCTGGATAATAGGTCCCATATCTTTATTCAGACACAAGAGGTCCTCTCTTTTTTTTTCCCACTTAACCTTCAGGCTGAACCTTCAGTATCTAGGAGAACACATACACATTTCACCCAACTGTCATCTCAGTTGACATTTAGTGCAGCCCTGCAGTTCGGCAAGATCTATTTAATGAATTTTTTGTGTTGGATAACTGGACTGTAAGTCGAATATTTAAAATGGCTACACTGTGAAGTTCAAGAGTTTTTTTGCATAAATTTGTACTCAAGATAAGGATGGATGCAACTGCCATATGCCATAACATATCAATATCTCTCTGAACACATTCATGAACTATAATAGGGGTATAGCATGTGCTACGTGATCTGATATGTCAAATATACAGGTTTATTAGAATCTGCTCATATCGTTTGAATATGCTTGATCATATTTTGCCCAATAAGTGCAGCTTGGATTGAGGAGATTAAAAAAGAAAATGATCAAACTGATGCGCACACCTGATATTGATATTCGATTTGTCCCTTTGTACAGCGAGAGAAAAACGCCATTTTTCATGCAGTGCATTGTCATTAATAAAGCCAAGTAGCAAGATAAGCCATCAATCATTATTTTAATTTAGAAAGACATTTCCTCTGCTCTGCTGGCCATGCAAGTAAATTAGTGACAGAGAAATCATCTCCAATCAATTTCCGCTGCCTTTATTTGTCTTTTTCTTTCTTAACTGCTCAGCAGCGAAAAGAGCAAGTTAATCAAATGTCACTCCTGTCGGCTGATTAAAATTATGTATTGTGTGCAGTGATAACAGATGCCCAGGCTTTTGTATTTGTGCAGGCATTTCCCATGTCAAGTTTAAGGGATACTTGACATATGCAGCTTGGTGGTACAGGATCCGTTATCCGGAAACCCATTAGCCAGAAAGTTCTGCATTACTGAAAGGCCTTTATAATAAAATAAACCCTGCTGAAGAGGCGATTAGTCGCCTGGCAACTAAATCTCCCCGAATCTGCTCGTCTGCCACTAGCCTTAATGAACATTTCTTTTTAGACGGGGTCAGTGACCCATATTTGAAAGCTGGAAAGAGTCAGAAGAAGGAGACAAACAATTAACAACTTTAAAAAATAAATTATTAGAATCGTCCATTCTATAACAAAGTTAAGACTACACGGGAAGATTAGGGGAGATTAGTCACCTTGCGACTAATCGCCGCTTCTTTGGGGAGACTAATCTCCCTGAATTGCTTGCCCGTGTCTCGCGCCCGCTAACCTGTAAGTCGCCTGCGCCTATTCACACGGGGCACTGCATTTTTCTAAGTCGCTCACAATTGCCTAACAAGGCAACTTTTAGCGACTTTGCAAAACGCAACGCCGCGTGTGAATAGGTGCAGGCAATTCTTCATTGAAGCAGCTGGAAGGCAGGGGGAAGCGGTTTGGTGAGATAGTCGCCAGGCGATGAATCTCCCCAAATCTTCTCATCTGGACTAGCCCTAAAGGTGAACCAACCCGTTAAATTTCCAGTTGCCAATAATCGACCTTGACAATGTTGGATTTGTACTGGGATGACAAAGCTGGGATATAACCGGTCATTTATTTAATTCCCAGCCTCAGCATAAATAGAATGAATGGTTCTGTCCAACACATGCCAGAAATGGAATCACTAAGATAAATTGGTAATCCTTGAAAGCCACAATTTAGGCAGAAGCTTTCCGCAGTACATTTATTGAGGCTCTGGTATTTTCGCAGTGTGTAAGGGAAATATATTTACTGGGCAGGCAAGGTACAATCATTAGCAGAAAAATCATACAGTTGACACAGAGGAAGGCAAATTAGGGACGGTATAGAAAATTCCTCAGGGGTAGATTAAGTGAAGGTTTTCTGAAGTTTTCCCACTTCTTAAAGATTTATTTCATTATTTTTTTCACATTTGTGAAAGGCCGTTCATATTGTAGCAATTGTTTGCAGTGACGTCATTCCTGACCAATTTTTGTTGCAATAAAATTAACAAATCAGCCAAGGTCTCACCAGTACAGGTATGGGGATTACAGAATCCCTGTCTCCCATGGACTCCATTTTTATAGAAATAATACGACTTTTAAAAATGATTTCCTTTTACTCTGTGATAATAAAACAGTAGCTTGTACTTGATCCCAACTAAGATATAATTAATCCTTATTGGAAGCAGAACCAGCCTATTGGGTTTATTTAATGTTTACATGATTTTCAAGTAGTATTAAGGTATGAAGATCCAAATTACGGAAATATCCTTTATCTGGAAAAACCCAGGTTAGGCTACTGGGGGAAGGAAGAAAGGGAGGGGGGTGATATCACTGCAATTTGCAGTACAGCAGTAAAGAGTGATTGAAGTTTATCAGAGCACAAGTCACATGACCAGGGGCAGCTGGGAAACTGACAATATGTCTAGCCCTGTGTCAGATTTCAAAATCAAATATAAAAAAATCTGTTTTTAAAAATGGATTTTTTTTTGACAGTATCCCTTTAAAGGAAGGAAATGTAGACTCCTAAAACAAGTTAATACAGGAATGGGACCTGTTAACCAGAATACTCTGGACATAGGGTTTTCCAGACAAAGTATCTTTCCATAATTTGGATCTTCATACCTTAAAGGACAAGGAAAGGCAGAATTCACTTGGGGTGCCAAACGTAAGGCATCCCCCCAAGTGATTATATTGATGTACCTCAAACCCGGGGCCGGTGCTCCGAAATCTGCACCGGCCCTGGGTTATAGAAGCGAGCACCACGGAGATCAGTACCCCCAGGATGTACGCTGATGCGCATTTCCCCGGACGAGGAAAAAAGCCGATTTTAAAGTTAAAGTTCGGGTTTTCATTCTAATGCGCATGTGCATCAGCGCGCATCCAGAAGTACTGATCTCCATGTTGCTCGCTATACTGTCTTAGTTTGGATCAAGTACAAGCTACTGTTTTATTATTACAGAGAAAAAGGAAATCATTTTTTTTTAAATGGAGTTGTTTGATGGATTCTATGGGAGATGACTTTCCTGTAATTCTGAGCTTTCTGGATAATGGATTCCATACCTCTATCAAATTGATCTTCTGAGCACTTTTGCAATTTTTTCAAGATGTATCCAAAATAGATAGCAGCACTCCCATATTAAACCACTTTATTTTAGAATTACATCTGGCACAGCAACGTTTCGGACCACCTGGTCCTTCTTCAAGCTGATAAAGTATAAAACTGCACAGTGTAACTTCCTTAAAATGGACCCGTCACCCTGACACAAATATCTGTATAATAAAAGTCCTTTTCAAATTAAACACGAAATCCAATTTCAAATTTTTATTAAAGCATTCATAGCTGTTTTAAGCTCATTTAAAAATCTCAGTTGTCAATCAAATATTGTCTGCATAGAGACATAGAGGCGGGGCAGATAATTACTTTCACTTTCCATTCAGCACTTCCTAGATGTCACTGCTCCCCACACATTCCCCCAGTTCTCTTAACCATTTAATTGTGTAGCCAGGACATGGGGATAGACATTGGGTCCCCCATTCTGGTGCACAAACAAGATTCTGAGATGATATAACGCTTGCCTTAATAACAGTGTCCACAAAATGGCTCCTGCCTGCTTGCTAGAATTATGAATTCCCAGACTGAAGGAAACAAGATTAAAATAATGTATATCATGTAATTAATGTTCATTTTGCTTGACTAATGTGATTAAATAAGATTTTGAATTTTTTTTGGGGGTGACGGGTCCACTTTAAATCCCCACATTAACTGCTCTACATCATACTAATGGGCAAATTCATGAAAGTGCGAAGTGGCTAACGCTAGCGCTAACTCGCCAGCATGACGTAATTTTGCAACTTCGCTAATTTACCAACACTGACTCTGGCGAATTTTCGATAGCAAAGTAGATAGACTAACGCAACTTTTAACCCTTACGCCAGGCGACGTTGCGCACTGACATTACTACGCTAATTCACTAAGATGCCCATTTTACTGAACGTTACCTCTTGCGCTAGACTACTTCGCCAGGGTCAGACCTGGCGAAGTTCAATACAATAGATAGGAGATTGAAAAAAAAAAAGTTGAAATTTTTTTTGTCACAAAAAAAAAAAACGCTGGAGTGTTTTACTGTTTTAAGGGTGATAGGCTGAAAAAGATTGTAAATTTCTTTTTAGGGTAACCTTCTTCCCCCCCTACATTTCCTAACATATGGCAACTCATTTATACAGGGGGCACATGTTTAGGGCAATAGGACAACTTTATTTTATTTATTAAAGGTTTCCTGGGCTTGTGTAGTGGAATGTAGTGTCTGTAACATATACTTCTATTATACTTTAACTTTGCGTCGTATGCAAATTAGGCATCTAGTTTTTTGTTCCGCAAGTTTACATTTCCTTCCTCAAAAGTTTTCTCCTGATTACTGATCATTTTTTGTCCTTTGAATATAACATTTCTGTATATTAAAGCTCTTTTAAGCGTTCTTTATATAATCGTTTCAGATTTGTTTAGAGTGATAGAAATTCTTTATCACCTACAATATGACAACCGCATATTTGGAAGTTATTTTATGATACATGACTCATATCTGTAGGAGGCAAAACTTCGACAAGTAAAAACTTGATGGGCGGAATTGGAGGAACAGAACAAAAACCTTCTGTAAGGTACCAATAAAAATCATTATAGAGAATAGAAAAAAAAGCAATTTGAGAGTTTAACATAAAAGTCCTTACAATACAATGTGTTACAATAAAGAGTGAAGTTCCGCCACTAGAGTGAAATTCCGCCGCTCTCCATTCATTTCTATGTGATTTTTAAAGGCGTATTCATCAAAGGGTGAACTTTCACTTCACCCATTGATAAATACGCCGTGCAAAATCCCATAGGAATGAATGGAGAGCGGCGGAATTTCACTCTAGTGGCGGAACATCACTCTTCACTTCACTCTTTGATGAATCTACCCCTTTGTGTGCCAAATAATGATCTTCTTGCCCTTTGTTAAAAGTGATATCATGGGCTCACAGGAGGCAAAGGTTATGTTCCCCCTAATTATACAATGGTAAGGCCCAAAACAAACCTTTTCAGTGCAGTGCTAGAATATCCAGCCCAGGTTGGGATCTGTTATCTGCAACGCTCCGAATTACAGAAAGGCTGTCTCCCAGCTAATCTTAATTTTTAAAAACTATTTCCCTTTTCTATGTAATAATAAAACAGTACCATGTACTTGATCCCAACTAAGATATAACGACTCCTTATTGGAAGCAAAACCAGCCTATTGGGGTTATTTAATGTTTACATGATTTTCTAGTAGATTTAAAGGGCACCTATGGCTTAAAAAAGTTACCCCCAACCAAAGGTGCGAGTTTGCCTGCACTGGCGGGGGCATTTAAAAAAAAAAAGTACTGGTACCCCCAACCGGAATGCGGGCTCTATCAGCCCGCACCTTTGGTTCAGGTAACTTTTTAAAGCGATAGGTGCCCTTTAATGGGGTTGTTCACCTTCGAAACACTTTTTTCAGTTGTTTCTCAGCAGCATCTCTGGAGTATTAGTAACTATTGTATTAATTCTAACAGCTGCCTGGAATGAAACCCAGAGATTTTGATCAACAGGGACAAAGATAAGAAATGTATCCATTAACTGTATCAATTTAGAACAGTTTTGGGTAGTGATGGGCGAATTTATTCGCTGCAAATGACCGCGATTTGCTACAGGTAAATAACTTCGCAGAACACCGTGAAATTTTGCCAGCGTTGAAAAATCGGACACCCAAACGGACGTCCAAAAACGGACGTGCGTCCAAAATGAGACGCGGTGGCGTTTCAATTTGCAAAAGATTCGGCGAAACACTGCCGTTTCGCCCATCACTAGTTTTGGGTGGTCGCCAACCCACCCGAGCTGCTTTAGAATGTGAAAACTGACACTTTAAACTTCAGTTTTAGAAAGACAGTCACAAATAGAAAATAGAAAGTGTCACGGTCGGCACCCTGAACCAGAACAGATGCCAAGTTCCCTGGTCTCGGCTCGGCTTCACCAGTAGTGTGACCGCCTTTGGCTTCGGGAGGAGCCCTCATGCCACCTGGACTTAACGAGAGGAGCAAGGCGAGGAGTTCTGGCAAGCAAAGGGGCACGACTGTTGTTAGAGTCAGTTAGGCCGAAGGTCACGGTACAATAGGATAAGGCAACAGGAAGTCAGGCAGGCTGGGTCGAGGCAGGCAGATAGCTAGGGTCGTCAGGCAGGCAAGGGTCAAAACCGGGAATCAATCAGATAAGGATGAGACAGAATCAATGGTCAGTTAACAGGCTCGGGTCAGGATACAGATATCAGAATAGTCAAAAGCCAGGCCGGGTCAAATACAGCAAACAGGAACAAACGGAAGCTTTTCAGCACAGATACAAGGCACCAGGAATAAACCTATCACGGGCAACATTAAAAACCCAGATGCCCCTTTAAATATTTTTAAATTTGGCGCCAGCCTGCGCCTTTAAATATCGGAAGTGCGCGCGGCGCACGCACTAAGAATCCGGCAGGCAGAGGAGGCAGAGCGGCGTGGCGGGCGTCCCCGCCGCACCACTAGACCATCAGGGTAAGGCTTACTTACAGAAAGTAATTGGAAAAAATCTATCTATCTGAAACCAACTCGTTGTTTGAAGGTGAATTACCCCGGAAAACTGCAGATCAAGAGCATTCTGGATAACAGATTCCATTCTAAAATGACATTAGGAGGAATATTTACAAAGAGTCAAAAGTGAATTTTCAATTAAAAATCTAATTTTTTAAATTTCAATTTCGAAGTAGTCTCTTTAAAAGAATTCGAATTCAACCATTCGCCACCTTAAACCTGCCGAATTGCCATTTTAGCCAATGGGAACCTCCCATGGCCTTAACAGAGATTTTTTTTTTTTTTTGGAAAATCATTTGAATTGTTCGGTTCGAACGATGCAATCGAACGATTCGAATTCAATTGAAAACTGACCTATTCGATTGAAAACTGTTTTCGATCGAAAAACATCCAGAAAAAATTGGATTGGTAGAATTTTTTTTTTCCGAAATTCGACCAATAGTAAGGGGCAGATTTATCAAGGGTTGAATATCGAGGGCTTTTTTCCGATTTATCCAATTAAAATCCGACAAAATCGACCATTGAATTTGTTGGATTTTAGCACTTTTCGATTTTTCGATACAATCGTACGATGGAACAATTTTACGAAAAAATTTAGTTCAATTGTTCGAAAAAATCATTCGATCGTAGGATTTCTATTCGAACATGACACTTAAAAATTTTTTAAAAAAGCCTACGGGGGGGTGGTTCCCATATGCTTCTATAGCAATTCAGTAGGTTTAATCTGGAGAATTGGCACATCGAATAAAATTTTAAAGGGGGAAGTACTTCTACCATCGAATGATCGAACGATCAAATATAATTTTATTCAATCTATTTGATTCTATCGAATTTTGCAAATTCGATGGTCAAAGTGACCTAATTTGCATATTCGAAAATTCGTGAAATCGAAAATTTTCAATTCGATGGAATTTCGAATCCTTCACACGAATTTAGTAAATCTGCCCCTAGGTATATAATATACTACACATGCATGAGTCCAGTAACTCTTTTCCTTGAAAAAGGACAGAGGGGCGTTTTCTTGTGCTTTACTATTGCAAGCTATTCATGAAATGATTCCATTATCCTTCGGTTTGGACTTTGTATTACTGCAGTGTTTCTGCCCACTGCTCATCCTGTCTATTTTAGGTTTTCTTGCTGTGTACCAGTAATGGTGATGCCTGCCTCAAAGTCGCCCTTGTTACCTAGAAAGATGATTTTTGTTTCCAAGCAACTGGCTGCTATGGCAACAGGATGCTTCGGGTGATGTCAGACCTGACCATATGCATCTCATTATCCTCAAATATATTTTACTTAGGGTTTTATACATATATTAGCCTATTTTCTACAAATTCGATACAGGTATGGAGCCTGGCATACAGAATGCACAGGGCCTAAGGTATTCCAGATAAGGGATCTTTGCTAAAAATCATATAAATATTAAATAAACGCAGCAGGATTGTTTTCCAACCAATAAGGATTAATTATATTTTTAGCTGGGATCAAACACAAGGTCAAAATTAAGGCAAAAATAAACAAGTTTTAACTTTTTGCATTATTCAATCATAATGGTGTCCACGGGAGACAAGCTTCGGGTAATTCTGAGCTTTCTGGATAACGGGTTTCCGGATAATGAATGCTATACCGCTACTGAGAAGCACCACCAACACATGAAATTACTGGAAAGACTCTAGAGCGATATTTGCTTGTTGCATCTTTGTGCATCATTATTTTTAATGTATTTCATTATGCTCAAACTCCCAAACTATTTAAAGGGTAAGGAAAGGCAAAGAAATAAAATCCAATTTTTTACTTTCTTTAATGAAAAAGAAATCTATCTCCAATATACTGTAATTAAAAAAATTCTACCGGGAAACAATCATAATTATGAACAGCAGGGGGAGCCCCTGTCTTACTTACCAGCCATGCAGAACTCAAGCAGCTTTGTTTTTGATCATTTATGATAATCCCTAAATCAGCCCAGATCACACTGAGCATGTGTATGTAGTCTAGTCTTGCAAAGATGTATAACAAAGTTACAAGATGACAGCCCCCTGTGGCCAACTTTGAAAGCATAAATAATTTGTTTGATTAGGCTTGTGGTGCAGTAAGTTAATGTTTATGTTTAGTATACAAAATACAGTATTTCTAGCCTATATTTTAGACTTTCCTTGTCCTTTAAGAGACTGGACAGAGAATAATGAGTAATGCATATTGTTTTCAATGTATGGTAAATTCTGACCAGTCCCAGGATTTGGTTCGGGATTTGTCCAAGAATCTGCCTTTTTCAGCAGGATTCGGGTAAATCTTAATGCCTGGCTGAACTGAATTCAACATGAGACTTGTCGTCACACAAACAAGGAAACAAAATTAAAAAAAAAATGTTCCCCTCTCATTTCCCCTATTTACATATGCAAATTAAGGTTCAGATTAGGTTCCGTATTTAGAATCTTAAAATAGTGGATTTGGTACATCCTACCAATAACTTGTATTAATCAGATCTGGTGTATCTGTGTGACCAAGCAATGTAAAGAAGGATTAAGTAGGTGCACATAATACTTTCCAGTCTTCTTTATGTTTAAATGTTATCACTTCCTGGCTGTGTTGCTGCTTACAGTGCCAGTAAAGTGTCTCCATCTTTTCACCATTCCCATTTTTTATTAGTAGTCCAAGGAAAGAAGGTGATTGTCTGAAAGACTGACACATTGCTGAGTTATAACCGGATACCTGTCTTCCCTGTACCCAGTTGGCACTTCTGTGAAGGGCTATAACTTTTCAGTATGAGCAAAAAACACAAAGATTAATTATTTCCTCACAATGTGTCTATTTGTGTTATGAAAATCCATTTGTGTGACAGTTCATTAAATGAAAACCTTGGGAGTGTGTTGTTGCAGCACTTATTATAGCTGCCGCATCATAGATCAAGTCACATAGCCAAGATCCTGTGTCAGTGACCAAGACATTCACAAAGTTGTGTATCACTGGGCACAATATATGTGTTATTTTTACAAGGAAATGATGTTACTGTTCTTTTTAGATTTACAATGTATAAATCTTCTTTTTGATGCTATGTAAATTTGACAGTCTAATGTATGTATATAAATAGAGGATGATTTAATGGTGAATAGTCTTCACAGGAATGAAATTTAAAACTGATGGATAGATGATAGATAGATGATAGATAGATAGATAGATAGATAGATAGATA
>CM044441.1:21581644-21596025 GCA_024363595.1 Xenopus borealis
GGGGGGGGGTACAGTTTAACCCACATATTCTGGATCGCAAAACCTATGCCTGTACCAGGGAGGTAAAACATTTTTAATTTTTGCCTCCAATAAGGATTATTTATATACTATTCTGGATCAAGCACAAGCTACTGTTTTATTATTACAGTGAATCATTTTTTACAATTTTGATTATTTGGATAAAATGGAGTCTATGGGAGACAGACTTTTCATAAAAGTGATAACCAACAATCCTCATTGGCTTACTTGAGCACATTTTAATGTGTTTGTCTTTAAACTCAGACAAAGAAAAAGGACGGCTGTATAGAACTCCATATCCTCATATCAAACCAGCCCTTAGGTCTCCATCATCTGCTTCTTCCTTTTCTATTGATGTCTGTGACCCAGATAGGAACATTACATCTCTGCTTCCTGACTGCCGGTTTTCAGAGGTAATGATACATTAAGGATGGCTGCTGGCTGTTACAGCTCTGCATTGTTAGGGAAAAAAAAACCTTTAAAAACCTCTAAAAAAATAAGTGTCAGGTACCTGACAGCACTATGCAATGTACAATTCTTTGTCCCACAGCACAGGGAATGTTTTGTATTATTAACTTTGCATTTCTTTATAGCATATAGCGTATATCATAATCCTAGACTCCCAATATAAATTACATTGCCATGTGCATTAGGTGAAATTTTGTCAAACAGATTTGCACAGAGTAATATGGAATGCTGGAGAGGAGAGAGATTGAGATATATATATAAATATATTTTATATATATAACTGCACAGAGCTGGAAAAAACAACAGCTGCCTGGGTTTTTATATATATATATATATATATATATATATATATATATATATATATATATATATAGACCTTACAACTAAAGCCAAGAATGATGGTGGAGATGCTGTAGGCTGAAGTCAGAGTGCATTGAATATTAAAACAACATCTTTATTAAAGAATATTTAGTATGATGTAGAGCGTGATATTCGGAGACAATTTGCAATTGGCTTTCGTTTTTTTATAATTTGTGGTTTTTAGCTTTGTATTCAGCAGCTCTCCGGTTTGCATTTTCAGCAATCTGGTCGTAAGGGCCCAAATTCCAATGCACTGATTTGAATGAGAGACTGGAATATGAATAGGAGAGGCCTGAATAGAACGAGGAGTAATAAAAAGTAGCAATAACAATACGTTTGTAGCCTTGCAAAGCATTTGTTTTGTAGAAAGGGTCAATGAACCCCATTTGAAAGCAGGAAAGAGTCAGAAAAAAAAGTAATTAAATTACTATAAAAAAAAAAAGAGAAAGTTGCTTAGCCATTCTATAACATACTAAAAGTTAACTTAGAGGTGAACCACAACAATGCAGGGTGCTAGACTTGTGACCTGTTGTTTTCCCAGTTCATATTTTAGCTAGTATTATCCATTTATTTAATGTTTACATGATTTTCTAGTAGACAACCTATGAGGATCCAAATGACAGAAAAATCCCTTATCCGGAAAACCCCAGGTCCCGAGCATTCTAGATAAGCGGTCCTGTACCAGTATCATTAATATATATATATGTAGTCTTTCCTTCATAATAGCCCTGTGCATGTACCTATTCACAGAATGTTCTGACATTTTATTATGATGTTATTTTGATGGCCATTGTCAGAATACGTAAGATGGGATCTTAGATCTGGGCATTCAGATCTGTTAGGAATGAATTAGGTGGAAGCTGGGTCCCTAGAGATAAATACATTGTGATTTAGGGTTCTTGCCAACATATGTGCAGAGAATGTCATGTTCAGTAAGTTCATATTTTCTGTATGGACATCTGTTTAGGAATCGATATAGAAAGAACTAAAAGATAAGAGCCCCCAGATGTTCCCAAGACAGATGACATACAAAGAGACTCGTAGTTTGAGCTTTTCCCTACAAGCAAAGTGGTGGCAAAATGTAAAACTGGTGCCGGTATCAGCCCGTCAAGGACAGGTAAAATCACTACAGATATGGGAAACCTAATGGCCTAGAAAATAAGGACTCATTTCTTGTGACGATTACTGTAATGCAAAGGAGCTGATGAAAATTCTGCACAGGCCTCCAAGTTTTTCGTACGTTGCACCCTGTGCTGTGAGGACCAGTAGATGCAGGTCTTTGCTGTCCAGAATGGAAAACAAGGACCTGTACTGTTCCCATGAATACAGTGCTGCCCGCATGAAGGTGTTTTGTATTCATGAAGGGTGGGCTGGTGATGCATGGGTGTTTGCTTCTCGGCCTTTTGGCTAAGATCAAGTGTAGTATCTTCTCTGAGGTGGGCGGGGTGCATTTAGCTAAGGGTGCATCCGTGTGAATCCGTCCACTAAGGGGGAGAGAGGCACTTGGTCCTTTGGCCAAAGGGCTGGCGTACTTAGTACCTCAAGCTATGAGTCCCAGGCCTTGCAAACCTGGGGTGCCTAAAACCACTGGGTTGCAGTTCACCCTATGGCACTGGCACTTTAACGCACTCCTGCACTTTATACGCACTATGCTCTTTAGCCCCGGGCCTTTTGGCTAGGAGCTGAGACAATTTTTATATTCTGGCTGATAGGCTGGGACAGCACACTGTCTAACACTTATTAATTTTCCCACCCCTATTTTAATGAACTTATAACACTTTTAGCACTTTCTTATGGGATGGGTGCAATACCTCCAGGTTTTGTGCATGTCTAGCGGGGAGATGTGTGGCCATCTGGTTCCTTCTCCCCCTGAACCCGGCCTGAGTAGGCGCAAATGGACCTCTTCGGAGGTAACTCATTCCTTTCCCTTTGGGGATAGCTTTGCGGTGAAGGGGGCCTGAAGACCCTTGCCCCCTGTCTGTGTCTTTTGTGCCGGGGGGTCGGGGATAAAGTGTTCCACCCTCACCTTCAGGCGAAGGTGGTTCCGAAGAACTCTTTTTAACTTGGCTCCTTTTGGGCCAGATATTCTGGAGTTTTTATGGGGGGGACTTTGTCTTTTTTAAGACTAAGTCCCATTGCACCCTTTGCACTTGTGTGTGTACATTGTGTGTGACAATTGCACTGGGTATTTTGTTTTAATCACGCTCGAGCTCAAAAAAATGGGTGTTTGCCCATCTTGCCCCCTATCCACCCCATCATTTAGTTTTAATCTGGAGTGAAACATAGAGTACGGCAATGCCTCAGACACAAATGTTGGACAAATGACCACAATGGTGCACAATTCTGCACTCTTTAGTACTCAGAGTTTAAAGGTTTAAATAAAACACATCTTTAACCTTTTCATATAACCTGAAATCATTTATAGGTCATTTGCCATTACTCATCAGCCTTGTGGATGCTCGACAACCTGCATTGTTGTGCATACATTTGCATGATTAATCAGCACTAAAAAAAAATAAGAATGATGATATTCATTATGTTCAGATTATCAGAGGAAAACACAGTTGCAGAGATAGAAAGAGGAAATGTTTGTTGAATGGAGAATAATGCACTGCAGTGTTTCTTAATTGGCTAATTCAGGTTCCGAGAATGCTAGGGAAATGGGCTTTTCTGGAGCTTTTCCGGATATGGGATCTATCTGTAATTTAGATCTCCATACCTGAAGTCTAGTGATGGGCGAATCTATCCCGTTTCGCTTTGCCAAAAAATTAGCGAATTGCCTCTGAAATTCCCGAATTGGCGAAAAATTCTGGAAACAAGTCTTTTTTTGACGCGCGTCGCATCGTTTTTGACGCGTGACTCACTTTTTTTTTTACACCAGCGAATTTTCGGCAGACTAATTTTTGCTGGCATTTGGCAAATTTTGCTGCGAATTCGCGCCTGGCGAATAAATTTGCCCATCACTACTGAAGTCTGCTAAAAAACTATTTCAATAAACCCAGTGGGATTGGTTTTCCCTTAATATGCAGGCTCGGACTGGCAATCTGTGGGTTCTGGCAAATGCCAGAGGGGCTGCTATAATGTGCCATAGAAATGTAGTATTTAGTGGGCTGGTGGGGGCTGTTTGGGCCTCTGTGTACCTGAAATGCCAGGGCCTATTGTAACTCTCAGTTAATATAGAATCATGCAGCTTAGTTACAGAGGGGAAAAAAATAAAATTAATTTCTTTGAAGGAAAAGGAGAACTACACCCTAAAAACAAATATGGCTAAAAACATCATACATTATATATTGAACTGGCCTATAAGTCTTCAAAGTTGTGCACAGTGCGACACTGGACATGCTCAGCGGGCTCTGAGCTAAGCTTAGGGGTCGTCACAAATCAAGTAGAAAATTAAGTTAGTCTGTCATAAAAGTTTATGCTACAGGGCTGATTATTAAATTCTGATGCTAGTTGCACTGGTGTTTGTGCTGCCATTTAGTAATTATCAGCATTAATGACTAATCAGCCTTATATTGTGACTATATTTCTATTCTATGTGTACTGTATATTGTGAGTGGGTCCCTAAGCTCAGTAAGTGACAGCAGCACAGAGCATGTGAATCAGTGAATCAGAATCAGAAAAGAAGATGGGGAGCTACTGGGGCATCTACTGGGGAGACACAGATCTTTACTGCTAAAGGGCTGTGGTTGCCTTGGGCTGGTACACAAGCACAAAACATCATGTACAACATTTTTGTCCTTCTTCTTTAGTTAAGCTTTAATTCTCCTGTAGAAATACATTCAATGATTAAGGGTATTTGAAACAAAGCTCTACAGTGGAAAATCTCAAAACTAAGAACAAAAACAAAAATTGACTGTGGCCTATTTATGCTGACAGATTTCTGTTTAAATATGTTTTATTCATTAACTCGTATGGCACAGTATTGTATATTCCAATTAATTCTATTATTAGCAAGTTTCAGCCGTACACCTACATGCTGGCAATGCGCATTGTGCTGGCAGAAAGAGTATTTGGGTCCTTTTTGCTTGTGTTACTGTGACAAACATATGCACATACAGTATCTGTCTATTTAATGCAGAGCACTGCGGCAGGACCCCTAAGCGCGGCCTGTGAGATTTCTGCAACTGCCAAGCAAAGAGAGATGATGTTCTCACAACAATACACACTCAGAAGGATCTGTATTTCAAAGGCTTATTTAAGCCTCTGATAAAGTTTAAAAGCGACAAAACACGTAAAGCAAAGGAGGCGACGTCATCTCCAAGCGCCCCAGGAGTGTTACGGCAAAACATGTCATGGGAAAACATGTTTTTTTCAAAACACATCAGTTAATAGAGCTGCTCCAGCAGACTTCTGCACTGAAATCCATTTCTCAAAAGAGCAAACAGATTTTTTTATATTAATTTTTTTAATCTGACATCGGGCTAACCATTTTGTCAATTTCCCAGCTGCCCTGGTCATGTGACTTGTGCCAGCACTTTAGGAGGGAACTGCTTTCTGGCAGGCTGTTGTTTTTCCTTCAATGCAAAGAGATTTTGAAACAGACCAGGAGCCGGCAGCATTCAATCTGCAATCACCCTTTATTGGTGCATATACATCACGACATGTTTCGGGAGCTAGTCCCTTTTTCACTTGAAAAAGGGACTAGCTCCCGAAACATGTCGTGATGTATATGCACCAATAAAGGGTGATTGCAGATTGAATGCTGCCGGCTCCTGGTCTGTTTCAAAATCTCTTTGCATTGAATTTATCACACTTGGATGGTGTGTGTTGAAACAGCAGGCTTAAAACAACCTGATTTGATCCACTCAATCCTCTCTGTTGTTTTTCCTTCTCAATGTAACTGAATAGTACGCAGTGGGACATGGGTTTTACTATTGAGTGCTATTCTTATATCTACCAGGCAGCTGTTATCTCGAGTTAGGGAGCTGTTATCTGGTTACCTTCTCATTGTTCTTTAGTTAGGCTGCTGGGTGGGGGAAAGGGAGGGGGTGATATCACTCCAACTTGTAGTACAGCAGTAAAGAGTGATTGAAGTTTATCACAGTAACATGACTTGGGGCAGCTGGGAAATTGACAATATGTCTAGCCCCATGTCAGATTTCAAAATGAAATATAAAAAAAATCTTGTTTGCTCTTTTGAGAAATGGATTTCAATGCAGAATTCTTCTGGAACAGCACTATTAACTGATGCATTTTGGAAAAAAAAAAATTTCCCATGACAGGATCCCTTTAAGTAATTTAAAAAACGTCTTTATTTCTGGGGGACAATCTGAAAACAATTAAATTGAAAAAAAAAATAAATAAGTTTTTGGATGGGGAACAGCCCCTTTAAGTCTACTAGAAAATCATGTAAACATTAAATAAACCCAATAGGCTGGTTTTGCTTCCAATAAGGATTAATTATATCTTAGTTGGGATCAAGTACAAGGTAATGATTTATTATTATAAAGAAAAAGGAAAAACAATTAATGCAAATTTGGATTATTTGGATAAAATGGAGTCTATGGGAGACAACCATTCCATAATTTAGAGCTTTCTGGATAATAGAATTCCAGACATGTCCCATACCTGTCTCCCATATTTATTTAATGCTTTCTAAAAGATGAGTTATATTCTAATTTTCATAATAAATCCTTTTTTACCCGAAATACCACCCCACAATCTCTTTGCCTTAATGGATAGTAAGCTCTTTATTAACCCTCCCTTAGGGGCAAATTCACTAAAGTGCGAAGCGTCAAACGCTAGCACTAATTCGCCAGCGTGACGTCATTTTGCAACTTCTAAAATTCACTAAAACGGACTCTGATGAATTTTCGCTAGTGAAGTAGATAGACTTGCACAACTTCGCACCCTTACGCCAGGCGAAGTTGCGCATTGACGAAGGATCGTAACTACGCAAATTCACTAAGATGACATTTTCAAGTCCAAAAAAAAGATGGCGTGTTTTACGATTCTAGGGTGATAGTCTGAAAAAGATCTAATTTTTTGGGGGGGATTACCCTCCTTCCCCCCTACATTTCCTAACATATGGCAACACAACTATACAGGGGGCACATGTAGGGCAATAGGACAACTTTATATAATTTATTAAAGATTTCCTGGGCTTGTGTAATGTAATGTTGTGGCTGTAACATATACTTCCATTATATGCTTAAGTTTGCGCCGTATGCAAATTAGGCATCCCTAGCGTAAATGCGCTTTGCCTGGCGAACTAACGGTAGAAGTACTTCGCTAAGGTTTGCCGCCCTGAGCGCAAATTCGCATCTTAGTGAATTTGCGTAATGCTGACGCCTGGCAAAGTGCGGCGAACATTAGCGAAGCCAACGCTACCGAATTTGCCCCTTAGTCTCTGCCTTTTTCAAGTTGTCTGAAGATTACAGATACAAAGGAGTTTATTATACAATGGGGTTAACTGTGGCTAATTAGTTAACTAACCTGTAGTCTTCCCAGTGTCAGGCTGAAGTACTTTGGGTTGACTGGTAACTCAACCACAATCACCACAGATCCACCCCCCAACCACTGCTCAAAGCCCTAGTATTCAGCCAGGGGTAATCCCTGCAGTTCCACCATGAGACCAGTGTTGGGTAGCAAGTTGCCAGATGGTCTGTTGGGGGTAGGGTTGCCCACTGGCTAGTATTTTACCGGCCTGGTCAGTATTTTTGATGGTTGATCCCAATCTTATTAATAGGGGAAAAAGCTAAATATATAGGAAGGCTGGTATTTTTTTTCCAGAAAAGGTGGAAACCCTATATTTATCAAATGTAATTTAAAGCAACTGGATTTGCTTTGAGTTACTTTTGATAAATATACCATGACCTGGATGAATGAGAATCTTCATAGTCATGTGGCAACCCTAGTTGGGGGACCAGGGCCCACCGGGATTCTTTCCGCTTTCCCAATGTGCCAGTCCACAACTGCCATGAAGAGCTAAGTAGGTGGAATCCAGTACTGTTCTGCACAGCTTAGTGTAAAAGATAATAAAAGATATAGATAGCAAAGACAGAATTACAAGGCATTTATATACTTTATACTTCCCAACTGTCCCGTTTTTCACAGGGCAGTCCTGATTCTGATAGCTGAGCCCGCAGTCCCGGATTGTTACAGAAATGTCCTGAGCTCCTGCACTGGACAGGCAGAGATACAAAGTTTAGGAAATTAATAAAATAATTAGTGACCACCCAGTTGGCTAAAACTTTAATCAGAGTCCCACAACCACCAATTCCTTCTGATCCCTTCAGGGATATCAATTAACAACAATAGTGTCCAGTAAACATCACACTGTTCTATTAAAGGACCCCAACTCGATTGAAAAGCAAGCTCCGTCATTACCGAGGCTCCTATTCTAAATACTACAGGCATATATCTCTGATCTTACTCTCTTGATAAAGATATATGGGAGAGGAAAATATTAATACTGAACAATATCTTGAGATTCATTGGAGATTTTTAGGATAATTTGTTTTACCTATGAATTGGGAAGGACTGAATATTGATTTTATAAACATCCAAATTAATTTTGCTGCTGAATTGTTTTAGCGATTGATTGTTCTGATATGTTTTATATGACTTTTTGTGCTTAATTTGGCCAGCCAAAATCTTTTAAATATTTCAGGGTTTGAAAATGTACTTAGGTGATCCATCTAATTGTAAAGAGGGCAATAAAAAAAGCTTTTTATTTTATTGTTAGGAATTGGTTATTGGATTTTTTTTGTCTTTAAGGGGTTATTTCCTAAAACTCGAATTTATCTCATATTTTTATTAAACCAAGCTCGACCAAACCCCCGGGCATGGTTTTATCTTATTTTACAATAAAATAACTTGAAAAAGTTGGGCTGGGAAAAGACTCAAATCCTGCAAATTCTTAGGATTTGAAGCCTGAATCACTCGATTATTTTTCAAAAAATCCCCAATTTTTTTTGGGATTATTGGACGAAACCCAGCCCAGATCATGATATCTTCAAATTGTAAAAGGGGCACCTGCCATTGACTTCTGAATGACCTCAACAGGTTTGAGGTGGTGCATTTTAGGATTTGGATTTTTAGCAGCTTCTGGGTATAATAAATGTAAAAAAAAATTGTTTTTTCTCTTAAAATTCGAGTTTCTGTCCAAAAAACCTTGACCAGAAAAAAAAAAATCGAGGTTTAATAAATTACCCCCTAAATGTTTCCGAAATATAAGAAAGAAGATTTTTGGCAATAGGCTGGTTTTGCTTCCAATAAGGATTAATTATATCTTAGTTGGGATCAAGTAAAGCTACTGTTTTAGTATTACAGAGTAAAAGGAAATTGTTTTGTTTTTTTTTTAAACATTTTTTAATTATTTGGATAAAATTGAGTTTATGGGAGACATCCTTATTACAGAACTTTCTGGATAACAGGTGTCTGGATAACTGATCCCTTACCTGTACCTACAATAATTTCCAAAGTATCATAACTCAGAATGCCAGTAGCCAATGCTAGTGCCAGTGTATGGCCACCTTTATCTCAAATAGTTACAATTGTAACTATTTGAGATAAAGGTGGCCATACACTGGCACTAGGGCCCACGATCGGATCAGCCCGATATCGCCCACCTCAAGGTGGGCATTTTGGGGAGAGATCCGCTCGTTTGGCGTGTAAGGTCTCTTGGGAGATCTAAAGCTGGCCATACACGGGCAGATAAAGCTGCCGATATCTGTTGTTTAGACCAAATTGACAGCTTATCTGCCCGTGTATGGGGGCTTCCGACTGGTCTTCCCGACTGATATCTGGACACGATATCGACCAGTTGGAAGTCCATTGCACTTCTCGTAATCCGATCGTTTGGCCATAGGGCTAAATGTTCGGATTACCCCGATATAGCCCTGCCAGTTATTGGCAAATTGAGGAAAGATCCACTCGTTTGGCGATGTCTCCAAACGAGCGGTTCTTTGCATCTATGTACCCACGAGACGCAGCATGTCGCGTCTGAACCTGCGTTCGCCGCTTACGTGCATCTCGTGGGTACAACGCCATTGAAACTAATGAAGTGCGTCAAGACCTGCGCTCCCCTGCGGCTGAACGCAACCAAATGGAACGCAGGGGAGCGCAGGTAAGAAACGCTAGTGTGTAAGGGGCCTAAGACTCGCAGCTTGAATTTGCCTTTTTTAGCTAGACTATAATAACACCCCCAGAAATGTGTTCAGACTTTTCATAACCTGCCAAATGATGTCAAATGGACATGGTATTTAGTGAGTGTGTCCCCCTTTCTGATTTTCATGTTAGAAATAACTTCTTTAAAGAGAAATGTTCCTAGAAGCAACATTATCAGGGACAGCTGTTAATAGACGAACTGCAGGGCCTCAGGCGGCAGCGCCCCCCCCCCGGTTACCAGGGGCGTCAAAAAAGCCTCTCCTGGTAACTAAGAGCCGAATTTCCGGTTTTCACTTGCGATCTCTGCACTAGCGCCGTGGACCCCCACGGCCGCCTCAGGCGGCTTTATCATCTGGATGGCCCCTGACTATCTGGGTCCTACTGTAGAAAGAAATGCATCTGTTATTAGTATGAACCAGATGTCTTGGGTATCTGTGCTCAAGTCTGGACTGAGATCCAAAATAGACCCTAGTATTCCAAGTACAAAGAAGCCCAAACAGCTCCCCTAGGCCCAAAAATAGTGACAGGGGTGTAACTACAGAGGAAGCAGACCCTGTGGCTGCAGGGGGGCCCAGGAGGTATAGGAGCCCCATGAGACCCTAATTCATAAGCAATTTCTATAAATATTGGTAATAAAGCTCAACCTCTAGACATTTTGGGGGCCTGAAAAATAATTTGCTGCGGGGCCCCGTCATATCCAGTTACACCACTGTGTCTATGGCATCTTACAGCAGAATCTACAGGTTCATGTCTGCAGCGCCCACAATACCAATCAACCAATGTTATCTTTATTGACTTTGTACATTCATCCACCGTATTTAATGACCTGGGTGAGCAGTAATGTCCGTGGCTTGTGAATATAGTGCGTGCGTCCGCTTGAGACGGTCCATTCCTGGTGATGCAGAATTGATTTTTTTTTTTTTTTAATGTCTATTTTCCTTCCTTGCACTTTATGGTGTAGATACAGGATCATTATGTAGCTCAGAGTTAATTAACCGCCTGCTGCGTGAGGTTTATTATGGCTGTGACTGTATTTTAAATAGATTGCCCTCTCTCTTCTGCCAATACGTGTTAACGTTGTGAGACTGAGGTTCTGTGTGGTGGGGACAGTTACAGCGAATGTAAACCCTCAGAATAAAAATGTAACTTGAAAAAGCAAGCGCACTCTAATGTCTCATTTATGCTTTATATCCACTTTGAGCAACATCATTTCAGGAGGGAATACAGGTGTGGGACCTGGGGTTTTCTGAATAACGAATCTTTCTGATCTTCATACCTTAAATCTAGTGATGGGCGAATTTATTCGCCAGGGGCGAATTCGCGGCGAATTCCCGCGATTCGCCGCTGGCGAATAAATTCGCGAAACGGGCAAAAAAATTCGCCATCAAAAATTTGCCGCGCGAAAACGAGTCGCGCGTCGTTTTTGACGCGACGCGCCAAAAACGACGCGACGCGTCGGAATCGACGCGACGCGCGTCAAAATCGATGCGACGCGCGTCAAAAACGACGTGCGACTCGTTTCGCGAATCGGCGAAAAATTCGCGAATTTCTCTGGAAATTCGCGAATTTTTCGGCGAAGCGAAACGCGCCCGTTTCGCCCATCACTACTTAAATCTACTAGATCTCTGAAAGCATTAACAGGGTGGTATGTATGTAGGGTGGTGCGTATGTTATAGAGTGGCCAATTTTTTTATATGAATTATTTGCCTTCTTCTTCTCTTCTTCCTCGACTCGTTCCAGTTTTCAAATGGGGTCACTGACCCCATCCAAAAAGAAATACTCTGTAAGACTACGCATTTAGGGGCAGATATACTAAGGGGCAGATTTACTGTTGGTCGAATTTCGAATTGAAAATTTTTTCGAAATTCTACCATGGCAATAGTTAGGGAATTAAAATCCTTCGAATTCGACTATCGAATTAGAAGGATTTTACCTCAATTTGATTGGTCGAACGATCGAATCGAATGATTTTTTCGAACGATCAATTTTTTTTTTTATTCGATCAAAAATAATGATACCCAGTTTGGTAGCTCTGATCTGGCGAACTAGGTGGTCAAATAAAAATATAAAATTCGAATATCCAAATTTGAATATTCGATGGTCGAATTTGCCTAATTTGCATATTCGAGGATTCGATTTAGAGTCTTTTTGAAATTCGATCGAACTTCTAATTCTTCATGTGAATTTAGTAAATCTACCCCTTAAAAAACCCTCGAATTCGACCATTGAATTTTAAGGGAATTAAAATCCTTCAAATTCTAATATCGAATTCGAAGGATTTTGTCTCAATTCAATTGGTCGAAACGATCGAATAGGAAATATTCGATCAAACGATAAAATCGATAGATTTTTTTTATTCGATCAAAAATAGTTAAAACCAATTCGGTAGGTTTAATCTGGCGAACTAGGCAGTCGAATAAAAATTTAAAGGGCAAGTTATTCGACTATCGAATATTAGAATATTGAAATGTTCAAATTGAATTTTATTTGAATTATTCAAATCATTCGATTCGATCAAATTTTCAAAATTCGATGGTCTAAGTGGTCTTCAAAAATATTTGAAAATTCGATCGGATTTCGAATCCTTCATGTGAATTTAGTAAATCTGCCCCTTATTGTTATTGCTGCCTTTTATTACAGGTATGGGACCTATTATCCAGAATGCTCGGGACCTGGGGCTTTCCAGATAATGGATCTTTCTGTAATTTGGATCTTCATACCTTAAGTCTACTAGAAGATAATTTAAACATTAAATAAACCCAATAGGCTGGTTCTGCTTCCAATAAGGATTAATTATATCTTAGTTGGGATCAAGTACAAGCTACTGTTTTATTATTACAGGGAAAAAGAAAATAGTTTTTTCAAGTTTGGATTATTTGATTATAATGGAGTTTGTGGGAATCAGCATTCCGTAATTCGACACTTTCTGGGGAAGGGGTTCCGCATAATGGATCCCACACCTGTACTTATCTTTCTATTCAGACCCTCTCCTATTCAGATTCCAGTCTCTTATTCAAATCAAGGCAGGGTTACTAGGGTAATTTGTACCCTAACAACCAGACTGCTAAGATTGCAAACTGGAGAGCTGTTGAATAAAAGGGTAACTTAAAAAAACACACATTTCCTTATCATACAAAGTTAACTTAAATAAATAAACCCAACAGGCTGGTTTTGCTTCCAATAAGGATTAATTATATCTTAAGGTGGCCATACACGGGCAGATAAAAGCTGCCGACAGACTGTGTCGGCAGCTTATCTGCCCGTGTGGGGGGCCCTCCGACTGGCTTTCCCGATCGATATCTGGCCGAAAGTCGGCCAGACGTCGATCGGGCAGGTTTAAAAATCCCGTCGGATCGCGGCCGCATCTGTTCGTTGATGCGGTCCCGCGATCCGACCGCCCGTTCTGATCCGAACGTTGGGCCCTAGGGCCCACGATCGGATCAGCCCGATATCGCCCACCTCAAGGTGGGCATATCGGGGAGAGATCCGCTCGTTTGGCAACATCGCCAAACGAGCGGATCTCTTCGTGTATGGCCACCTTTAGTCTGGAAAAAGTACAAGCTACTGTTTTATTATTAAAGATAAAAAGGAAATCATTTAAAAAAAAAAAAATAAATAAATAATTATTTTGATAAAATAGAATTTATGGGAGATGGCCTTAATAAAGAACTTTCTGGATAACGGGTGTCTAGATAACGGATTTGTTACCTGTACCTAAAATAATTTCTAGGGATACACTAAATCCACTATTTTGGATTCGTCCGCACCCCCCGAATCCTTCAAGAAAGATTCGGCCAAATACTGAACCGAAATCCTATCCCTAATTTGCATATGCAAATTATGGGTGGGAAGGGGGAAACATTTTTTACTTCCTTGTTTTGTGCCAAGTCACGTGATTTCCCTCCCTGGCCCTAATTTGCATATGCAAATTCGGATTTGGTTCTGCCAGGCTGAAGGATTCGGCCGAATCCGAATACTGCTGAAAAAGGGCAAATCCTGGCCGAATCCCGAACCGAATCCTGGATTCGGTGCATCCCTAATAATTTCCAAAGTATCATAACTTGGCAAGGGGGTATTTTGTTTGCTAGAGATGATTGAAATGCACCACGGAAAAAAAAACCGCAACATAATTTGACATAATGGCATAGAGAATTACCCCTCTGCAATAAGAAGCCTGTTCATTGAAATGCTTTCAGAATATCCCCTGTAAATGCTACTGGGAAGAAAATTGATGGATAATATATTGTTGGACAGCTCGTTGTCATTTCCTAATGCTGTGGCTGTCGGATACAAAGTAAATCCAGTTTCCATTATCATTATTAAAGATGGCAGCCATAATGGCCAATGTGAATTTAATTATGGCGAAGATTTGCCCACTGAAGCATGTCTGCACTTAAAATAGAAGTTCCTTTTTTTTTTTT
>CM044441.1:21597882-21622288 GCA_024363595.1 Xenopus borealis
TATTAACTGATGCGTTTTGAAAAAAAAAACATGTTTTCCCATGACAGTATCCCTTTAAGTACTAACCAGCCTTATATCAGGACAGTTATATTATATATATTATGTGCACTGAATCCAGGATTTAGTTTGGGATTCGGACAATATTTGGCCTTTTTCAGCAGGATTTGGCTGAATCTAAGTACCTGGCTTAATCGAATTAAAAACAAAATCACATGGCCTATTTATTATGCTATGTAAAATTAAATTCACCAAATAAAATTGTTTAAAAAGCTGTCTACAAAAAATGGTGAATTTATCAGGCTGTGTTTACGCGACGCGCGCTGGAAACGACGCGACGGAAACGATGCGATGTGCGTCAAAGTTGACGCGACGCGCGTCAAAAGCGTCCCGCGACTCGTTTCGCAAATTTTTCGCCGATTCGCGAATTTCTCTGGAAATTCGCGAATCTTTCAGCGAAGCGAATCGCGAGAGTTTATTGATTGCTAAAGGCCTAAATGAGCACTTTGCTTTAGATTTGAATTTAACTGGCTATGTATAGTGAGAGCAAACAGCTATTTTTAGGAGCAAAGATAACAATCTGCTTCTTGTTTTTCTACACAATGTGACAGTATAGCCAATAAAAATCCCATTTCAAAGTGTTAGTATCAGTCAGGCATATTGTAGCAGAAACCAGCTCACTGCTTTTAAGGAAATGATCATTGACCATTCGCTATACATTATATGTTTTACATCAGGGGTCCCCAATCAAGGGGGGGGTGTCTCCGGGAGGTCGGCGGGGGTCAGGAGGAGGGTCGGCGTAAAATGGTTGGGGACCCCTGTTTGGGGTTAGGCTTTTAAAAAATACAGGTATGAGATCCCTTATCTGGAAACCTGCGATCCATGGAGTCAATTTTAAGCAAAAAATTCTAATTTATTTTTATTATTTGCTTTTTTTCTCTTTAATAATATAACAGTACCTACAGTGTGACTTGATCCTAACTAAGCTGCATATAACCATATAGGTGAAAAAAATCAATCTTATTTGGTTTATTCAATGATTAAAGGTTTTTTTTAGTAGACAAGGCTCAGTAACTTTAGACAGTCAATCAGCAAAAAAAGCCGCTCCAGACTTACCCCTCGCTGTCCCCACTATAGGCCTTTTTGGATCCCACCTTTATGGAATAAATTCCCTATTTTACTTACTTGGAGTGCCGCCAGTTTTTCTTTTTGAGCTCAGTAACTTTGACTTCTTTCACAAAATTTCAGTTTTCTTATAATCACATTTAGCATGATTCTATTTAAAGGAGAATTCAACCCTAAATTTAAAAAAAACCCTACCCCCATCCCCACCAAGCAGCCTAAGTGTTACCCCAGGCAAATGCCTCTAATGATTTACTTACCGTTTGGTGCAGATTCAGGCATCACACTTCACGGGTGCCATCTTCAGCCGCTTCGGTAATCTTCGGAATTTCTCTACAATGACTAAGGGTGGCCATACATGGGCAGATTAAAGCTGCCGTTATCCTTCCTTTAGACCAGTGGTTCTCAACCTTCCAAATGCTGCGACACTTTAATACAGTTCCTCATGTTGTGGTGATCCCCAACCTTAAAATATTAAAATATTTTTGTTGCCAGCCCAGAGCGGATTGTTAGGAAAGTAGAGGAGACAGTGTGGCTGCATTAAGGTTTTTTTTCCATGCGTAGTGCGGCAAAAATATTTTGCCACACCCATTTTGTGTTCACACCCCAATTACCATGTTAATTTTACAAATTTTAAATGGGCAGAGAGAGCTGTATGGCAGTCCCTACTAAGGGGATATAGAAAGTTGTAGTGCAACTGGCTTCCCTACACAGGTTACTGAACTACAACTCCCAGCACCAACACCCGGAGAGCTACAACCTTGCCCCAGGGCTAGTGGGGAGAGAGATGAACCTGCTCCTGGAACCCCTTAAGTGACCCCTGTGAAAGGGTTGTTCGACCCCCAAAGGGGTCCCGACCCCCAGGTTGAGAACCGCTGCTTTAAACCCATTCGGCTGCTTATCTGCCTTTGTATGGGGAGTGCCAATTGGTCTCCCCGATTGATATCAGGCCAAAAATCAGCCAGATATTATTATTATTATTAATAATAATAATAATAATAATATCATGTATTTATATAGTGCCAAAATATTTTGTAGCGCAGATATCAATTTGATTTTTTTGTCGATCGAGGACCGCATAGGTTAGTAACTAGTTGATGCAGTCCTTGTCCCATTGGAGCCCATTTCCTTTGTTGTAATCCAGTTGTTTGGCCCTAGGACCAAACCATCATATTTCCTCAATTTCGCCCTGCCTTTAGTGGGCATTTCGGGTTAAGATCTGCCTGTTTGGCAACCTTATATCATGCAAGGTATATACCCATGCTGAAGGTTCATTGATAGGCTCAGTTACATCTAACTCAGTCAGGTGCTGCAATTCAAAAGTCTGTCTCTCAGTGCCACCAAAAAGGCAAATAACTATAAAACTATATATAATGAAAACCAATTGAAAAACAGTTAGAATTAGCCATTCTATAACATACTAAAAGCTGCCTTAAAGGTGAAGCAACCCTTTAGTATGAAGGTTTTCATTCATCAAGATCATCTGTTTCACTGCTCATCTGAGCAGCTTCTTCACTTCAACTTGAGCTTAACCTGAAAAAACTACTCAGATGAGTAGTGAAAAACTTATTCAATGATTAATCAGCAAGTCCAGTTGCTCTAAAATTACTTAATTACTGATGTTTTACTTTTAAGTTTTGCTTTCATTTGTGGGGTTCTCCTTGTTTTTTTTTGGTCCCTAACTGCTGGGCAGGGAAACAATCATACTTATGAACAGCAGGGGGAGCCCCACCTTACTTCCCAGCCATGCAGAACTCCAGCAGCTTTGTTTCCCTGTAGAGCAGTAGGCGACTGCCTTTACATCCCCTATAATGTTTCCAACTCCAGCTGCAGGGACAAAGATCATGGAGCCAGATTTAAACGGATGAACTGGGATTCTATTTGGAAGATTATTTTGCTGCAATACAAAAACTATAAAATCCACATTAGATTACATGACAACACAGAACCCAGTGCAGTCTGTATATTCTGATTATTAATCAGTCTTGCTGTATCGACTTCTGAAACATATTTGATTTGTGCTGTTTTGATCATTTATGATGATCCCTAAGCACCAGATCACACTGAGCATGTGCATAGTCTTGGTCTTGTAAAGCTGTATAACAAAGTTACAAGATGACAGCCCCCTGTGGCCAACTTTGAAAGCATAAATCATTTGTTTGATTAGGCTTGTGGTGCAGTAAGTTCATGTTTATGTTTAGTATACAAAATACAGCATTTCTAGCCTTATTCTATTTTACACTTTCCTTGTCCTTTAATAAGGGAACCATTTATATCATTGCCTATGATCCATCTTTTTTCACCGCCATTCCTTTTACTGACAGCACTCACACAGATCTCCTCCTGACTCTCCTCACTACTGCTGTCCATCACTGCATTTAGTTTGCTTTTACTAACTATTATATTTGCCACACACTTGCACTGTCTACCAAAAGCCAGGCAGTTGTTAAACGATGGTAAATCATGTGCCAATCTTCCCTTTCTTAAAATCAGATTTACTGTAAGCCCTTGGTGTGAGGAGGATGTGGCTACTCTGCTCAGGTGAGAAACCTTCTCTTCACTTCCTATTCCTGTTAGCACTTTGAGCTGCTGTTTTGTGAGTTGAGCTGCTTGACAAATTCTTTTTCTAATGTAAGATTGAATATCTGGAATAACATAGGGCATTAAAAGGGAACCAACTGAAACCTTATACACATGCCACCATCTCGCCAAAATTCCCTGCATGTAAATCTAGATATTTGCTTCATGGCTGTTTGCACTCCCTTTACGTATGAGTCGAATTATTTCTCTAATGCTTTGTTCCCCGTGGATTACGTGAAGGTGCCGCTGACTTGCCATTATCCCCTGCCCCATAATTTGTTCAGGCTGCAGGCCACAAAACCAAACTAGATAGCGATATCAGTCAGGGAGGGACCGATGGTGTTCTCCTTAAGGGCAGAACTCCACATGCGTTTTTTTCTGTGATTCTGCCGGATCCGACACTGGGCGACAAAATGCCTGCGTCACATGGGATGTGACGGAAATAAGGTAAGTAACAGAATTGTTGGATGTTGTCGCAGCTTTTATCAGACGTAACACAACTGTCGGATGCAGCTTGCATCATTTGCATCTGACACTTGTGTTGCGTCGGATCAAAGCTGCAACTCCATCCAACAATTCTATTACTTACCTTATTTCCGTCGCATCAGATGTGAGACGCAGGCGTGTTTTGCTTAGTTATATACATATATATACTGACACCTGCCTATTTCCAGTGGCATCTTTTCCTTGATAGTCCTCTGGCCAGTAAGCTTCCACTGGTAGATGCAGCTCCATGTGAATCAATTCCTGGTCCCTCTGACTGATTACAATACTGTCCATCAGAATGAGACATGCTGGGTATTTTATATAAATGACATTTATTTGGCCTTAAAATTTTTCCTATCACTTGTTTTAACTTAATAAAAACGAGGTGAGACTAGGAGTAGCGCTTGTGCTTTTTCATACCAGGTAGATCCATTCCACATTCTGACATCTTCTCCAATATGTAAATGTGGTTTTGCACTTTTGTCATAACATTTCTATTGTCTCTCAGGCATGTTTTGTTTCTGTTGTCTGTACCGTTTATGTAGGGCAGTGGTTCTAAACCTGGGGGTCGAACGAACCTATCACAGGGGTCACTTAAGGGGTTCCAGGAGCAGGTTAATCTCTCTCCACTAGCCCTGGGCCAAGGTTGTAGCTCTCCGGGTGTTGGTGCTGGGAGTTGTAGTTCAGTCACCTGTGTAGGGAAGCCAGTTGCACTACAACTGCTGAATCCCTCAGGGTCCAGATGGGGCCCTGAGACAATCCAGGTTCGGGATCTGCGCTGGCGGGGCCCACGAGCCGTGGGCCCACCGGATTTTTTTCCCCAGTGTCCCGACAG
This sequence comes from Xenopus borealis, assembly GCA_024363595.1. Taxonomy (NCBI): domain Eukaryota; kingdom Metazoa; phylum Chordata; class Amphibia; order Anura; family Pipidae; genus Xenopus; species Xenopus borealis. Next base: position 21,602,903 of record CM044441.1, read on the forward strand.
ACCCAGTCCGACCCTGATCTCTGGTCATCCTGAAAAAATCCATGGACTGTAGAACCAGGAATACTTCCATTCCAGTGGTTATTCAAAGGAATTCTTCTTCTATGAGGAACTAGAAAACACAAATATACTGTATGCGGGATCCAGAAAAATGGCACTAACACGAACATTCTGTTATCCAACAAAATTATAAGCACCGGCCAACAGAATTGTGGGGCACTTTTTTTTCCCAAGGCACCACAAATTCCACATGGCATCTTGCATTATTTAAAACAGGTCTTATACAGAACTGTAACAGTACTTCTTAATAATCCTTCCTAATTTGCATGTTAAAGTCAATGCATTTCTTTGCAAGCAAAGAGAACAAACAGTATTTGCTGTAGAGCCGTTGCACAAATTTTAGACGTTAAGTGCTTGTCTTCTCAGCCGGAAGCACAGATGGTGCTTTCTTTAGCTCATAAAAAGAACTTCTCAATAAGGTAAATAAAAATTCAGCTTTAGTGTTTGTCTTCAATTCCCTAATTTGAGTATTTTTCTTTTTTCCACTTAATTAGTCTCTTGGTGATATGTATAATATGAATGCACCAGAATATTGCATACAAAGGCCGTGGTTCTTTTCTATCTTCATATAGATCTTGGCTGGTGCAAAATATAGATAGTGGGGCTCATTTATATTATATATATAAATGATTATATATTATATATTTGCCCTGCGCATGGTTACATTTATAAAGCTGAATAAGAGTGTGCAAACAGAATTGAGATTTTGTTTTTCACACTGCGAATGTTTATAAGAGCTTTTTTTAAAAAAAATATGGCAATAGTATGTGCACACTTTGGGGCAGATTTACAAAATTCATATGAAGGATTCGAAGTTCGATCGAATTTTCAAAAACCACTTCGACCAGTGAATTTTGTAAATCCCATCGAATCGAATGTCGAAAGTACTTCCCTTTTAAAATTTTATTCAACCAGCTAGTTCGCCAGATCAAAGCTACGGACTTGGGTTTCCTTATTCTTGATCGAATAAAAAAAATTCTATCGATTGAAAAAATCAGTCGAATCGATCGCGTCAAAAGATTTATTGATCAATCGAATTTTCCCTATTCGAATTGCGGTAAAATGTCAGATTTCAAAACTGAATATAAAAAATGTGTTTGCTCTTTTGAGAAATGGATTTCAGTGCAGAAGTCCACTGGAGCAGCACTATTAACTGATGTGTTTTGAAATAAAAAACATGTTTTCCCATGACAGTTTCCCTTTAACAAAAGCCATTGGCCCTCAGGTGGAAACTTACCTTTTCTCCACCTTCCAGCCATCACGTGATGTGGCCCCCCCGCCCCTCATTGCATCACGGCTGCCCCTTTAGTTCCCATCCCTGGCTGGTAATATTTTTTTTTAAAGGCGGCAGCCCTACAGGCCAGTAATCTGCAGGATTATTGAAGAGAAATGCAGCAACTTCTGGATTCCATAAAAGGGGTTATTTATTGATATACTTTAAAGAATATAGACATGAGCAGCACCTACTACCCGACATGTTTCAGGCCTTCTGTCCCTTATCATAGGCCAGTTACACATTCATTACACTGGCTGAGATGCCCAGTAATGCCCCTGCACAATGGATTGTTGTGTCTGTTTTTGCTCACGGATAACCAAAGGCCTGATTCCCTTTTCCTCCTCAAACAATGGCTTGCAAGAACCAGGATGTAGGAAACCAAATAGATTCTCTAGTAGTAGTAGTATCAGGTGCTGCTCATGTCTATACCAATAGTGAGCCTTATTCTGCTCCAGAAATAACAAACAACACATTTTCCATAATAAACATAACAGGCAAAAAGAATGCTCGGTGACCGAGAAGACTGCCCCTTTAATTAAAAAATAAATGCAATTCTAAGGCTCTAGTTCTCTATTATTCTAAGTTAAATATTTCCAGGATGAATCAGCTATTAGCTAAACACGTAGAATGTAAATAATTCAGATGTAATGACTTGCTCGCATGCTCTGTAAAATGCCTGTCACACTGAAGAACCAGTAAAGAGACTCCTTTCACATCTTTGCCGTTGGCAATATAGCTGCAGATAGTTATTAAAATTGTAAAAGCAATTAGGATAATAACGGCATCCAAACACTTCAAGGGCTGTCAAAATCAACTGTCTGACATTGCAGAGATGCTATTTATACTTTATTCTAAACATGCTTCTATGTCACTGAACACAATTCTATTGTGAGAACGTTTAACACTTTCTGCTCTGCTTGCTGTCAGTAAACATTCTATGTGGCCTGGTACATAAAAGGTTAATAATCCATCTATTAAAAAGGGGTTGTTCACATTTGAATTAACTGTTAGTACGATGCAGGGAGCCATATTCTGGGAGAATTTTCATATTTTGCAATATTAGCAAATTACCCTAGCAACATTCAGTGATTTGAATAAAAAAGGGGTCACTGACCCCACCTAAAAAACCAAATGCTCTGTAAGGCTTCACCTTTATTGTTACTTATTACTCATCTTTCTACTCGGGCCTCTCATATTCATATTCCAGTCTACTACTCAGATCAGTTAAGGTTATTTAGCTTTTAATTCAGCAGCTCTCAAGTTTGCAATTTCAGCAATGTGGGTGCTAGGATCTAAATTACCCTAAAAACCAGATTGCTGAAATTTCAAACAGGAGAGCTGTTGCATAGAATACGCATAACCATGACTTAATTTCCTTATAAGAAGCTCACAAAAGCTTGACCATAATGGTTACATACCTAACTGCTGTCTCCTGCACTTTCAGTTTTCAAATTGACATGGGGCTAGCCATTTTGTCAAATTCCCATCTGCCCCTGTTCATGTGACTTGTGCCAGCACTTTAGGAGGGAACTGCTTTCTGGCAGGCTGTTGTTTTTCCTTCTCAATGTAATTGAATAGTATGCACTGGGACATGGGTTTTTACTATTGAGTGCTGTTCTTAGATCTACCAGGCAGCTGTTATCTTGTGTTAGGGAGCTGTTATCTGGTTACCTTCCCATTGTTCTGTTGTTAGGCTGCTGGGTGGGGGAAAGGGAGGGGGTGATATCACTCCAACTTGCAGTACAGCAGTAAAGAGTGATTGAAGTTTATCAGAGCACAAGTCACATGACTTGGGGCAGCTGGGAAATTGACAAAATGTCTAGTTCCATGTCAGATTTCAAAATGAAATATATTAAAAAATCTGCTCTTTTGAGAAATGGATTTCAGTGCAGAATTCTTCTGGAACAGCACTATTAACTGATGCATTTTGAAAAAAAATTTTTTTTTCCCCTGACAGGATCCCTTTAAGAGGGCTGATTTGTTTAAAATATCAGCTCTTCAATAGCCTAGCCATAATAAAGATGAGTAATAATGAACAGGAAAAAAAATCCCAATTTGCAGATTCTGTGATTCATTTAAAATTTAAGTTTGCCTTCAAACTGCTTATGTTCTGATTCAAATTGTTTGTTACTATGTTCCACTGAAAAACCAGATGTTACAATGACAACAGAATGGTGCACAGGTCCGCCATCAGAAATCACGGGCCCCGTGCGACAAAATTTCTACCTACCATGAGGGTCCCACCCCAGAACCCACACACCCCAACACCACAGTAAAAAGCCATACAAACATGAGAGCTAAAACTTAAACACTAAAAACCCATTGGTGGCCTGTGTTCCCTCTAGAAGTTAAATAAAAAAAAACAATTGGAGGTCAGGGGCCCCCATGAAAACTGGTGGCCAGGCCCCCAAAAAAACCTTAAGTGGCCAAGGTCTCCCTTACAAGTTAAAAAAGACAATTGGTGGCCAAGGGCCCCCATAAGTAAGAAAATATTCATAGGTGGTCTCTGGCTCGGTTCACGGCTTGGGGTCTTCAGCTTTGGATATTTGGCAACGTCCGTGCTCTTAAGGGGCCCTGCTAATCCAGAAAGTGCAGCCCTGCTGGACCCCTCTTCACACCTACATTCTACCTGGCCTGAGACAACTGTCCCCCCTGATGGTGGCCCTGACTAAGTACAATAATTGCCATTTCTATCCACGGGAGTTAAGGTGGCCATCGGCAACTCATTTTTTAACCTGCCCGATCGATATCTGGCCAACTTTCGGCCAGATATCGATCGGGGAACCCCGTCGGATAGCCCCTCACACGGGTCAATAAGCTGCCGACTTGGTATGTCAGCAGCTTTTATTGGCTCGTGTATGTGGGCCTTTAGACTGGAGGTGTCATTAAGAATGACCTGCAGTTGCTGAATAATGCCACCAGATGTCACCTGATATCCAAAAAAAGATGTTGTGGAAGCATTTTTATTTAACTGGATAAAATATAGTACATGGAATTTATGTCATAAGAAAAGCACATGTAAACATTGCAATATAAGACAATATATTAAATAAAACAATAAGCATTGGAATTTCTATGCTTCCTTAAAGGGGAACTCCGGCTTCCAAAAAAAAATTGATGAGTCCTACATAACACAGAAACCCCTAATATACACATCACAGTTACCAGTTTCTTCAAAATGTATGAATAAATGTAATTTTCTATGCTGAAATCTAACAGTTCTCTTTCTGAATCATTTGAAATCATGGCAGGGAAGGAGGGAATATACACCGATGTTGCAAATTGTAAAAGAAAGTACTGTTATTCCCAACCGGAATGCAGCTCTATCAACCCGCACCTTTGGTTGGGGGTAACTTTTTTTTTTCCTTTAACAGAGATTAAAGGGATTCTGTCATGATTTTTATGATGTAGTTTTTATTTCTAAATTGAATTGTTTACACTGAACTTACAGGCTATTGTTTCTTCTAATCAATTGAAGGAGTCGCAGTGGGACATGGATTTTTACTATTGAGTGCTGTTCTTAAATCTACCATGGAGATGTAATCTGGTTATCTTTTCATTGTTCTTTTGATGGGCTGCTAGTGGGGGGGAAGGAGGGTGGCAGGACTACAACTTGCAGTACAGAAGAAAAGAGTGACTGCAGCTTTTCAGGGCACATGACTGGAGTCACCTTGGAAACTGACAATATGTCTAGCCCCATATCACATTTATAAATAAAAAATCAGTTTTCTCCTTTGGAAAACAGATTTCAATGCAGAGGTCTGCTGGAGAAGCACTTTTACTGATGCATTTGAAAAAAAACATGTTTTCCCATGACAGTATCCCGTGAAGCTCTGTTAGTGCATTGGGTACATTTTCACGACTTCTCTTTCTCCTCATCTGAACTCTCTGAAAGCCTATTTTCAACTTCTGCCATTGCTACACAGCTTGTTTATATGAACTATAGTAGTGTTTCAGAAGCAAACACATCCGTTTTACCAGTGCAGGATAACACACCTTCATTTTAGTTGTGGAATCCTGAATGTGGCAGCAAGGAGATCTTTATTTCTAAATGGGACCTGGTTATAATGGTGCTCTGTCATATCATCATTTATAGCCGTAGTTTAGTGAGATTATCTGTGTCTAAATTCATTTTGTGTATTACAAGAAATCATGTACAGTACCGAACCAGGTCCCTATTACCATAAAGGCACTCAAGGGCTCGTGATGATTTAGTAAGCGGCCCTCTGGTGTCTATTTGGTAAGTACCACACTCTTCTTCAATCACTGCATACACAGTACAGCCTGATATCAGCACCAGTCATCAGGGGACACAGCCTTGCAACTTACTATTAATACAGGAGTATTTTAGAAGTCAATGTGGAGTTCATTGATCTAACACAGTTTTACTAGTTCACTGTTGCCACATTTACTAGACTTGTGCCATTTTCTGCAAGATATACCTGAACACCACCAAAGTTCGTATGGTGATTATGGTGCAAAGAAAAGTATCACTGCACTATTTGTACACGTTCACAAATTTGGCCCTGATTAATATCCGACATACAAGAATCTTATAAATATCTCAATCATTAAGCTAACCAGCAGGGAGTAAAAGTAGGACAAGTGGAAACATAACATTAAATAGTTTCTGCAACGGATGACAACTGCTCTATAATTAGAGGCCAATATCTCTATAAACAGAAAAATGACAAAATCTCATACAAGCTGTATGCATTTCTTCTATTTTTAGACTCATTCCACTTAAAAAGCGATTATCCTAATGATAAGTGTGTATTTCAGTAATGTATTACTGTAACGGTCTGTGAAACATGTAGTTATAGGAAATGCCATCAGTTCTGTGGGATTTCTCAGGCACTAACGAAGTACAAAGTGACATTTATTTCCTAAATGTAACAATGCACTTTGGGGAAAACACATGAAAATGTAAGACTATTTTTAGCTGGTTTGAGATGAGGCCTTTCCTTTTTCAATTAAGTTTTAGAATAGCTTTCCTGAATTCTTTCCATGTTTTTGTTCGATTGTTTTACAGAACCTTTAACAACTCTCTGGATTCCAGGAAGAAATATTCTATATTAGCTGACATAAAAAAAAAAAAATCTTTGACCATTAATGTATTTTTAAATATAAATTCTGAATAAAATTTTCCACATTTTCCATTACGATGTCTGGATCTGGTGCACTAATGTGGGTCTTTTTGCCATCTGCTTTGTGAAGCATTTCTAGGAGTGCCTTGTGTGAGGGAGGCAATGGGTGGAAGGAATTCAACAGGTGAAGCTGGCTTAAAGGGCTCTGCTTAATTGAATCAATTCTTAAAGCCTGTAAAATGGCAGGTGCAAACTTGGAATAATGAGCTGTACTCGATATAATGACCGGGCAGGTTCTATCCTGCACTCTGTCGGCAACTACTTTTGCAACCGCAGTGTGTGTGTCCATTATATATCCCGTAGATTCATACACTGAGTGGATCATTTCCAGGCAGTCTTTCTCAGAACACCAGTCACTGATAATATCCTCCTGGATGAGATGAACTAATTTTTTTGGCAGCTGATAGTGGCCTTCATTCTGCAACTGAACAAATAGCTGCCGCACAAACTCACCATCACTGTTTGTTAGCAGGTGCAAATACCGTTCGACATTAGAAGATTTCAGAATGTCAATGGCCGGAGAATAGGACTGTACAAGTTTTTTTCCCCTGAGATCATAATGGCCTGTTTTCAGAAAATCGGTCAAGACGTGGTTTTGGTTTGATGCACAAATTAATTTTCTGATGGGAACACCCATTTGTTTGGCATAAAGCGCAGCTAATATATTGCCAAAGTTTCCAGTGGGAATGCACACATCAACTTGATTTCCGAAAGATATGATTCCTTGGCTAACCAGATCGAGATAGGCAGAGGCATGATAAACAACTTGAGGGAGAAGCCGTGCCCAGTTTATGGAATTAGCGGTGCTTAGAACGGTTCCGTATTCAGCAGTGAGAAATCCGGTATAATCGGGATTGCTAAATATCTGTTTAATTGTATTCTGACAGAAATCAAAGTCAGATCCAACTGCTAATGCCAAACTATTTTCTCCTTGACAGGCGATGATTTGCAGTTTTTGAGCTTGGCTTATACCGTTTTCAGGATACAAGCAAAACACCCCAATCCTTTTCTTGTCTATATCACTAAGGCGCCCAAAACCATCCATGACAGCACTTCCTGTGTCTCCCGAGGTGGCGACCATCACCAAATAGTTACATGTTTTCGGAATACAATAGGCAAACAAGTGAGGCATGAATTGCAAAGCCAAATCTTTAAATGATGCAGTAGGACCATGAAAGAGCTCAAGAATGAACTGATTTCCGACCAAATGTCTTACTGGAGCTATTTTATTGCAAGCAAAATTTTCTCCGTAAGCTTTATCAACAATCTCTCCCAGTGTGAAAGCAGGGACATCAACAGGATGAATGCATCTTTCCAATATTATCTGAGCTCTCTCAGCATACGAGGATCCAACTAATGTTTTCCATTCTCCACTTGTGAGTTTTGGCAGACCCTTTTCAGGAACATAGAGTCCACCATCTGGAGCTAACCCTTCAATGACTGCGTCACTGAAATATTTTGCTTGGCTTTTTCTGGCATCTAATTGATTACTTGTGTTTCTGGTGGAAATAAAGGCTTCAGATTCAGCATTCTGGTATCTCATTATTGCTTGAATGACTTTGTCAGCTATATTTTCTATACTATCTCCATTCTGACAAAGCACACGTACATCGTGCCATTTTTTATAAAACAGTTTCCTTTTCTGAAGTATATCCCCAATCGACGCTCCAGACCTTTGGCCAACAATGCGATCAACTTTCATTCTTTCCAGTCTCTCCATGATATCTTTTGTGTCAACATCAAGATAAACAACTATCCCATTTTGCTTTATGTGTTCCATGCTTCTACAATGTAGAGGGTTGGACCCAGTGAGGGAAACAACACTTCCAGACGTTGAAAACTTTAAAAGGGCTTTTCCTTCCTCTTCTAAAAATTGGTCATCACCCACATCCTGCAGTTTTTTTGAAACACTCATATTCCAGTCTTTTTCTAGGACATCATCGTCGACATCTACAACAGGACAGCCCAGTTTCTGCCCAATTATTCTGCCTACTGATGTTTTCCCAGAACCTGGTGGTCCCATCAGAATAAGGTTTTTGTCTCCAGCAAGAGAGGTGTGAGTTGACATCCATAATTTCCGCAGTTTTCCGATTGCAGAGGACTTTGAAAGTAGTTGGTTAAGCATAATAGCTGTGGAACGGGCAGTTAATACAGGCGTGATTGTAGTTGTTTAAAGTAGATATTAAGCACCTTCTCTCAAATTAACACTCCAAACTACACCTGAAAAAGAAAGAAAAGATGCTATAATAAATATACCGAAAACTTCACAAGTATTACATTGACGAATACAAGTCTGTATAGGAACAGTATGCAAAGGCCCAAACAGCCCCCAACAGCCCAATAAATAGTGACGGTCTATGGCACATTCCACTTCTGACTCCTGTAGGTTTGACCCTTTTCTGAGCACAGCACACTGAATCTCTCCACTTCATGATGTGCCTGCTGGAGAGGATTCAATGCGTGAATCGAAGGGGGTGGGAAGAAGGGTGTCATGATGGGAGTGGGGAAAAAGGTGTCGTGATGGGGGGGGGGGGTAGCATACAAGGTTGAGTTGTGGAGACAGTGGATGGGGTTTGGCCTTGAGGCTGTATGATTACAGCAGACATTAACCTAAGCCAGAAAACACCCCCTACAGTACTTATAGGTACAGTATACCTTCATATACATTAGACAGCTTTAAGAAGGGGTTGGATGGCTTTTAAGCAAGTGAGGGGATACAGGGTTATGGGAGATAGCTCATAGTACAAGTTGATACAGGGACTGGTCAGATGGCCACCTTGGAGTCCGGAAGGAATTTTTTCAAAATGGAGAGGCTTCAGGTGGGGTTTTTGCCTTCCTCTTGATCAACTAACAGTTAGGTAGGATAATAAATAAAAAAAAAAGTTAAAAGGTTGAACTTGATGGACTTGTGTCTTTTTTCAACCAATATTACTATGTTTAAAACATGAGTTTTTTAATTAATAGGGTGCAGTACACCGAGAAGCCCTCCTTATAAACAAACCTTCATTCCCCCAGCTACAGCCTATTATATTTTATGATATATTTATATAATACACAGGTGCCACGCATTTCCTGTAAATTGTAGCCTTATAAATGGAGCTTAGTGACGCCACTTCTGTCACACGACTCACTGAAACTTGTGTATTTATAATAAATAAGTACCCATGTTGCAAAATATGAGGATACTAGAAGCCATCTCAGAGTTCCATGACCTGTATATTTGTTAAAAAGCACTTTATATAAATACTGCATAGTGATAATTTATGAACAGAGAAACTGGAAATGCTAAAAAACAGACAAAAGAGAATATGCACCGTTGCTATTCCAACATGTATGTGTGTCTGTACCACGTGTGCGTAACTTGGTGCAAGCCTAAATGCGCTCACGCAGTCTGAATTGCGGATTTAAGGGAACCATAGAATTTGGGGTATGTCAGGGATTAGCAGCTACTATTTACAGTCACTGCCAACCTGAGTGTCTATAGTTGCAAATAATTTTTAATTATTACTGCAATTGACTTGTGCCAAGTGAATCAGATGTGAATATCATTATTATCACTGCATGGCATTCCCATGAATGGAGTAAGAGAGATGTCTACAGCAAGTTGTGATGGGTGCCAGCTATTATACTGGAATCCTGGGGAACTACTACATCCCCCCTCCCAGACTGACAAGAGATGGGGTCAAAGCCTATACAGGTATGGGACCTGTTATTCAGAATGCTCTTGACCTGGGGTTTTCCGTATAAGGGATCCCTCTGTATTTTAGCTTTTCATACCTTAAGTCGTGAAATAACGCCATTAAGCTGGTTTTGCTTCCAATAAGGATTCATTATATCTTAGCTGGGATCAAGTACATGGTACTGTTTTATTATTAGAGAAAAAGGAAATCATGTTTTAACAATACTGTATATATAAAAAGTAACTCAAAGCAACTGGACTTGCTGAGATATTTTAATGAAGATGTTTCACTGCTCATCCAAGCAGCTTCTTCAGTTCAACTGACTGGTGTAGGGGAGTTCTTGGCAAACAGACTCTTCCAACAATTAGACAACAAATAGACTCCCCTACACCAGTCAGTTGAACTGAAGAAGCTGCTCGGATGAGCAGTGAAACGTCTTCATTAAAATATCTCAGCAAGTCCAGTTGCTTTGAGTTACTTTTTATATATATACCATGACCTGGATGAATGAGAATCTTCATAGTTACATGTTTTAACAATTTGGATAAAATTATGTCTATAGGAGATTGCCTTTCTGTAATTTGGTGCTTTCTGGATAAAGAGTTTCCAGGTAATGGATACCATACCTGTAATAAAGAGACATGGAGAAGTACTAAAATATGTCAAGTTACAGCATGTTACAAAATCCTTTAGGCCACCTTCCCAGTCATTATAATCTGCAATGTCAAACCCAGGCTGGTGCTCATTTTTGTGGAAAAATGTACTTGTTCACCCATAGACTCCACTTTATCCAAATAATCCACATTTTTAAAAATTACTTTCTTTTTTCTGTGATAATAAAACAGTAGCTTGACCTTGATCCCAACTAAGATATAATTAATACTTATTGGAAGCAAAACCTGCCTATTGGGTTTATTTAATGTTCACATGATTTTTCAGTCGAAAAATGGATTCTGTCATGATTTTTATGATGTAGTTTTTATTTCTAAATTAAACTGTTTACACTGCAAATAATTCTCTCTACCATGTAAAATTTAATTCCTGAACCAGCAAGTGTATTTTTTTTTTTAAATGTATAATATTGGTGTGTAGGCATCTCAGGTCAATTTGCCTGGTCATGAGCTTTCAGAAAGAGCCTGCACTTTAGAATAGAACTGCTTTCTGGAAGGTTGTTGTTTCTCTTACTCAATGTAACTGAATGTGTCTCAGCGGGACCTGGATTTTACTATTGAGTGCTGTTCTTAGATCTACCAGGCAGCTGTTATCTTGTGTTAGGGAGCGGTTATCTGGTTACATTCCCATTGTTCTGTTGTTAGGCTGCTGGGTGGGGGAAAGGGAGGGGGTGAGATCACTCTAACTTGCAGTACACCAGTAAAGAGTGATTGAAGTTTATCACAGCACAAATCACATAACTGGGGGCAGCTGGGAAATTGACTAGCCCCAGGTCAATAAAAAAATCTGTTTGGAGTATGGAGGGGTGTGTGTATGGATGATGGGTTTTCCTTTGGAGTGGTTGAACTTGATGGACTGTCTTTTTTTAAAAATGTACCATGACAGTATCCCTTTTAAAGGAACCCCTTCCCCCCCAGCCTACTTGCTACCCTAGGCAAATGCCCCTAACATTTTACTTCTGAGTTCACGGCAGTAATCTTCATGTATGGATGGCATTTCGGTGCATGCACACTTGGAGCAAATTCCTGGTTTCGGACAACTGTGCATGCGCCAAAACTCACCGGAATCGCTGAAGAGCTGAAAGAAGACACAAAGAAAAAGATCGCTGCCATTAACTCCTGAATCTACTGCGAGGGGTGAGCAAAAAAGTCAGAGGCATTTGCCTGGGGTAGCAGGTAGGCTGGGGTCTACAAGGGGGTATGGTTTTTTTTTAAAGTATGGGTTTAGTTATCCTTTAAGTAGGTAGATACAGAAAGATCTGTTATCCGGAGAACCCCAGGTTCCGAGCATTCTGCATAAGAAGTCCCATACATGTACTGCCCACGCACAAGACCAAGGGCATCATCAAAGATCGCAGGGGGCAGCAAAGAAATTGGGGCATCCAGTAGAATAGTAAAGGAGGCAGGTAGAGCCCTGCACGGGTCCATTTTTTTTTCAACCCGCAATCCAGACCCGCATTCTTACACGCCTGGACCCGCTACCCGACCTGCAAGTTTCTTATCCGCAACCCGGACCCGCAAGTATCTTATCCACAACCCCGACCCGCTGACCATCAAGAATCAGGAAATGCCATCATTGTAAGCGGAAGTGACATCATCGGAAGGAAGCATGATCAGAAAAAATCAAGAAGACCGGCGGCCTGACCCGCAGAACTGCCGACCCATGCCTATACCCGCAACCAGCAGGTTTTTGCAGGTAACCCACAGGTACCTGACCCATTGCAGGACTCTAGAGGCAGGTATATTTTTTCAAATAAGAAAAGCTGCCTATAGGTTTGAATTTAACCCTTTCGCTGCCAGCCGATTTGTTCCAAAAGCGAACATCTACTGCCAAGCAGTTTTCAGACGTTTTGACCTCATTGCATTTAATTAACATTTTTGACAAGAAAACCTACACAACATATGGCAAATTATATATTGTTTTTTTTGTAATGATTTGGGCTTGAATACTGTAAAAAAAAATTTTTACTTATTCTGGAGCTGTAACAAAAATTTTGAGTGAAATATGTGAAAAAAGTGCTTACATTTTGTGTCTTTTTTTCAAGATATCTTACACATGCTGATAAAAACGTTACAATTTCTAAAAGCCCTGATTCTGCTGAATCCAACTATATCAAATACATATTGGTATCCCACTTTTGTTGTCCACAGGACACCCCAATCATTAAATAGCATTTTGTACAATTTTACCTCAAAACATAACGGATAAGTGTATCCCTCGGTTAACGTGGTATATCCAACGATAGAAGTAAAAATACACCCATAAGTTAGGTATTTTTAGAAACTGCATACTTGTAGGTTTTTAGATGTGGTGTCGTTTTTGCTATAAATGAAGTCACCGTCACACAAACCACCATAAAACTCAACAATATTTTTCAAGTTTTTATTTTTTTCTGAAACACCATCAAGTTACAAAGTCAAAAGTTCATTTGAGAAAAAAATCTCCAATAAAAATTTTCAATGAAGCCATATAAGAAAGAAAAAATTGTCCTGAACGAAACAATACCACACATGCAAGGGTGCAGCTAGAGACGCGGCCTCCAAACACCCCAAAACAGGGCCAATACACAAAGGCAATTTCAGCTGGAAAATTTGGGGCTGCGCTCTAAGTTCACACCTTGCAGTTTCCTAGCCAAAACACCCCCTTACCTATGAAATACCCCCCACAAACCATATATTCCTAGAAAGTGCACATCTGCAGCTATTCAGCGGCACTAACCTTTCCCTCATATGTGGAGAATTGCGGGCGCAGCACTCCGTAGTAATTTGCAGTTTAGCCTAAAATAAACAAAAAAATTGAGACTAAGTTAGATATCTCCCCAAAAGTGCAGTGAAAACTACGAAAAACCTACCAAATATCAATCTACAACTTGTCCCGAACAAAATGATATGACACATGCAGGGGTGCACCTAGAGATGCAGCCTCCAAACACCCCAATACAGGGCCAATACACAAAGGCAATTTCAGCTGGAAAATTTGGGGCTGCGCTCTAAGTGCACACCTTGCAGTTTCCTAGCCAAAACACCCCCTTACCTATGAAATACCCCCCACAAACCATATATTCCTAGAAAGTGCACACCTGCAGCTATTCTGATTTGCCATCCTTACTTTCCTACATGCAAAACTGTGGATGCAGTTCTCTGTAGAATTAGCAGTTTGGCCTGAAATAATGAAAAAAGGATCCAGAGTTAGATATATCCACAGTATTGCCATGACAACTAAAAGAAACCTACTAAACATTAATGTATAACTTCTTCTGAAGAAAATGATACCCCACATGTATAGGTGCACACAACGACCCAGCCTCTAAACACCCTAAAACTGGAACAATAGCTAAGTTTTGAGTTTTGCTCACCTTACAGTTTTTCAGTCTAAACACTCCTTACATCTCAAATACCCCCCAAACTATATATACCTTGAAAGTGCACATCTGTAGTTACTCAGTGGTGCCTTCCTTTCTTTCCTACATGCAGATCTGTGGACGCAGTTCTCTGTAAAAGTTTGTAGTTTGACGTGAAAAAAAAGTTGCAAAGTTAGATTTCTCCCCAAATTTGCCATGGAAACTAAAAAAAAAAACCTATTAAATATCAATCGTCAACTTCAACTTCTACTAAACAAAAATATACCTAACATATATGGGCGCATCTAAAGATGCAGAAACCAAGCACACTAAAACTGAGACAATAGCTAAATTTGGGGTTGTGTGCTCAAGATCACACCTTGCAGATTTTCCCCCATTACCTGTGAAAAACCCCACAAATTGTATAAGTACTGAACATACACACCTGTAGTTTTGTAGAAGTGCTGTCCTTGCCTTCGTATAAACACATTCTGGAGGCTATTCTTCAAAGACCCTTTTGTTTCATCCGTACTCATGTCATCGCCAGTGCCGTTTTTTCTTTGATTTCTTTTGGGGGGGGGGGGTTCTTTTAGAACACTAAATAGAAAATCTGCACATTTATGGGAAACCTATAAAATATTCATACTGTAAACCCAAATCAACCTACCTCATTAGGCTACACCACCACAACATATTCAATTTGTGGTTAGAGCACACCAAATAAATATAGCTATGCCAGCCTCTGTTCTACAAAAATAATGCCAATACCAAGAACAAAATATATATATATAGCCCAGAAAGAGAGCCTCGGTGACAGCACAGAAAGCTAAGCTATTTTTTATTCAGAGCAAATATCCAATTTTTTCTCCAACAGTGGTAAAGCAAAGAATAAAGTGGCTATATAAGAAGCTGGCCCTAAGGGCAGAGACGCACAGTCCGATTAAGGGAGATTAATCTCCTCATCTTCAGGACGACTAATCTCCCCGAACTGCCTTTACACCACCTAGAATGGAAATCCCTGGCGGGATGGCACTTGGAGTGCTTTGTTTTCCAAAGTTGCCCGAAGTTTCCAAAAGAGGCAACTTCAGAAAACGAAGCACTCCAAGTGTCGTCTCACCGGCGATTTACATTCTAGCTGGTGGGAAGGCAGTTTGGGGAGCTTTGTTGCCCCGAAGAAGAGGAGATTTGTCTCCAGGCGACTAATCTCCCAGAATATGACAGTGTGCATCTCGGCTCTAAACCTAAAAGTTTGAAATGCCATCTGTCCCCATCTACCAGTAAACCATAACTTTCTTTGCACAACTGCAAACCCTGAATGTGCAAAGATCCCTTTACAAAAAAAGCTGAAGCCCTTACTAACCAAGATTCTAGGAAGACCTAATATACTAGTGAAAAAAAATGTTGCCCAAAAATAGAATATTAGCAACTGCACTGAAAGAAAATCTTTAGCAGGCAAGATGACATTATCTCAGCGTCATCACGCACCACAAATTGTTAGGCGCCCTTGTCCTTCACCTATAACTCAATTGTTTACACCTCCGAGTGCAGCGGGGAAAGAAAAATTCAAATTAGACACAGACATAAAAAAATTATTATTGCCCTGAACACAAAGCATATGTACAGTATACATTTTGCAAAAGGGATACTAATTGTTGAAAACAAATCAATACACAAAAAAAAATTCAATAGTGTTGCTGCGTATGGAATATTTCAAAACAGGGTTTGAAACATAACCCAGGGTTGCGAGGGCACTTTGGGCAATAGTACCGCGTATCTCGTCTGATACCCCTTTTGCGGCACACTTTTCAAGCTTTTTGGGCAAATTGCTTGCCAGGAGTGGGTGGAAGCTTGTCTATAAAATGCTTCCCTATCTAACGGGCCACATTGTCACCAGCAGCATGTCGGGAATCTCAGCACCACCAAACAACAGGGCAGGGAGTATCTGCAGCTGGTATTTATAATAAGACAATTTCGGGCCTGGTACTGCTGCCTTATATACAATGTATGAATTTCGAAGAGCCACTTGAATCATATAAATACCAACTTTTTTGTACCAGGCCCTTGTTTTCCGGGTGGCGTTGTAATAATGTTGGATTTGATCAGTTCTATCAACGCCACCCATGTACTTACTGTATTCTTTGCAACAAAGAGGTTTATTTTTAGGGGGCCTACCAACTCTCTGTTCTGCAATTACTGACGCATTGTGGATTGTCGTCAGCATGAATACATTTCTTGTGTCACGATAGTGGATGGCAAGAGCTCATCATTTCTAAGGGCATAAATTTCTCCACGACTCAATTTTTTGGTTACCAGATCCCTGGGCAAACCTCTTCGGTTACGATTTACAGTGCCACAGGCTGGGGTGTCCAAACAATGTAGGATTTTGAACAAGGGGATGCTTGTGTAAAAGTTATCCACACAAGTGGCAACCTTTGCCCAGAAGTGGAGTGATGAGCTCCCATACAATTTAACCACTGATGGACAGGTCAAGGGGACAACCAGGGGGGTGTAATTGGGAGTCCTTGCCCTCATAAATCATAAAATAACTGGTGTACCCCGTGCTGCTTTCGCAGAGCTTATAAAATTTGATCCCATAGCGGGCACGTTTGCTTGGGATGTATTGCCGGAATTTTATGCGCCCTTTGAAGAGGAGAAGTGATTCATCTATGCAAATGTTTTGGGTTGGGGTATACACTTCTCCAAAGCGCTGTGACAGGCTATCTATAAGGGGCCTCAATTTATGCAGAATGTCATGTCCTGGCTCATTAGGGGGTACAGCCGTGAAGTTATTGTTAAAATGAAGAAACCGGAGAAGTAGCTGATACCGGTTTCTAGGCATTGTGGCTGAAAAAACAGGGATAGACAACACTGTAGTTGTATCCCAGTAGGACTCCAAAGAATTTGTTTTAACGAGACACATTGCTAAAGTGAGACCTACAAACCTCTTCATCTAGTTAACATCTGTGGGATGCCACGCTTGTGCTCGAGCAAATCTGGGTAGGGGATTATGGGCAATATATTGCTCGGTGTACAAATTCGTATAGAGGACCATATCCTGTATGATGGCTAGGGTTGCCACCCGGCCGGTATTTTACCGGCCTAGCCGGTAAAACACCAGCCAAGGCCGGGGCCGGTATTACAAATTTACCGGCAATGTAGCTGCCGGTAAATTTGTAATACCCCTTAAAAATGGCCCTTGCCTTGCCTAAATCCAATAAGAAACTTACCTTTCTCGTGTCTTCAGCCAATCACTCGCGTGGCTCCGCCCCCTTTGACGGCACGTCACGCCCCCTTTCGGCCCCGCCCTCGCCGGCCGGTACAGAAATTTGTAAAAGGTGGCAACCCTAATGATGGCCTCGGTCAAAAATAATTGGAAATAATCAATTGTGTTGAAATTCCTGGTGTCCACCTTTACACCTGAGACCGCAGTAAATGGGGGAATTTCAGGGGTAAAATTACCAGGAGGCCCCCACGCAGGCACTCCTCCAGCTGCAGCATCACCCCTATCACCTGCTTCCTGATCAATCACATCCTCCTCTACCTCCATGGAATCCTCTAGAGCAGTAACAATGCTGCTACTCCCAACCGGTGACTCATCAGCTGAAGAGTCACTATCTGATGCGGGGGGCACGTACTCAGAATCGGAGTCGCTAAACTCCTCTGATCTAGATGCCATGCACAGAGCAGCTACCTCTTCAGCTGAATAAAACCTTTTGGCCATGCTGCCAACAAAATATATACACACACTAGTCCAAAGAGCTCACAATTGCTAAGAAACAAAAAAGCAATCCGCAAATTTCAGTCTGATCAGTACTTAGAAAAAGTGGACAACTATGCAAACACTGGCAAGCAAGGCTGGGTACAGCAGCACAGGCAAGAAAACAATATAAACAAATCTGGCAAAGAAAAAAAAAAGCTTAACCCCTCAACTCTTGAACTCCCTGGAAATCCCTGGAACACAAACCTATCTAACGATAACCAATACCAAATAAAACTCCTATCAACCAACAATCACTACCAAATAAAACGATCAACAATCAATATTGCTTGAATAAAAGACTGAACAGTGATTATTTAGTGTGATTTGTGTTCAGAATATCTAATCACACTATGCAAAGAAATGTTTTTGGGCACAAACAAGTAATTAACAGTGATAGCAAACTGAACACAAAAGCAAAAAAACACTAAAATAAATACGGTCAAATATCAACTGATCAGGTACAATGATTAGTGGTCCAAATACCTGATCACTACTCGAACTATGATATGAACTCTTTACAAAAAATGAATGAACAGCAACACTCAAATCACTCAAAATTCAATAAAACAGAACAATAGAATATAAAACCCCTGAAAATGCAACAGGGAACAAGCAATAAAAAGTAATAGAGCAATGCACAACTAAACACAATAAAACCACTGAAAATGTGTAATACAAGTAAAGTAAAGAGGAAAAAGTAAAGACCAACATAAATGAAAATTCAGCAAAAACAATTAGGAACAATCAAGAATAAGTAAGAAATAATCAAAAGGCAGTAATACTATATATAAAACACAATAAAATTCAATAAAACCCAAAAATATGTGATTACAATGTGTAATTAGAAATGGATTAGTGTGCAAAATATACCACAAACTAAAACAAATATGCAAACTGCAAGGATGCTATAGTAAATATGATAAATGCAAAGATACTTGTGTATGCAAACTTGAGAAAGTGTGTGTGCGTGTGTGTGGGCGCGCGTGTGTGTATGTGGGCGCGCGTGTGTGTGTGTGTGTGTGTGTACACTAATTAAAACTGGAGAACCACAAACAAAATACAAGTTAAGAAAAAATGTACAATAAGCACAATTGTAAAAATAAGTGTGTACTTGGGGTAGACAAGCAGATCTCACTGGCACAGACACTGGAGGACCTCAGCAAGCAGACTCGACGACCATCCACGACCACTAGTCCAAAGAGCTGACAATCACTGAAAAACAAAAAAGTAATCAAATTTCAGTGTGATCAGTAGTTAGAAATAGTGGACAGCTATACAAACACTGGCAAGCAAGGCAGAGAGTAAACAATTAATATAAAGAAATCTGGCAAAGAAAAAAAACAAAAAACCTAGCCCCTCAACTGTTGAACTTCCTGCGACACCCTGGAACCTTCTGGAAAACAAACCTCACTATAGCACTATAAGGGCAGGGGCACACAGGAGAAAATGCCAGC
>CM044441.1:21624331-21675102 GCA_024363595.1 Xenopus borealis
TACCAAAGAGCACCAGGTATCATTACTTATCTTTAGGGTGTGCGAGTCCCTATTCTAATCCAGGACTTACTATGCAAAGTATACCACGAACTAAAATAAATAGGCAAACTGCAAGGATGCTATAGTAAATATGACAAATGTAAAAGTAAAAAAATACCTGTGTGCAGGTGTGTCAGTGTGCACACAGCTGAATAAAAGTGGAAAACTGCAAAAAAAAATACAAGTTAACAGAAATGTACAATAAGCACAATAAGTGTACAAAACGGGTGTAAAATAAGTGTGTACCTGGAGTAGAAAGGCAGATCTCGTTGGCACAGGCACTGGAGGATCGCAGCTGACAGCAGGAGGGCTCCACGATGATCCAGGACCACGAGCGGCGCGGGGGGCGGCGCTCTCCAGCTTGAATTTAAATACCCCCCGCAGCTGACGTCTCTTGATGATGTAGCTGCGCTCTGACGTGTCCTGGGGGCAATCGGCGCGGAGGATTGGGCTGTGCGACCGGTAAGCTCGTTGCCTAGGGGGATGTGCCGGCAATCGCTCCTCTCTGCACTTAGAATTTTGCGGTGAGGGAGCGCATTTAGAGAAGAACGTAGCTCCTACGTTCTTGGCGTTTACAGCCTCTTTCTGTAGGAGCTACGTTCTTGGCAGTTAAAGGGTTAATGATCAAACTCACTGGGGGGTGTTGGGGGCTGACAAATTGGAACCCCCCCCCCATATAAGCCCTACGCCTAACTCTTTAACAATCAATAAGATGCTGCTGTCCACTAATAGTATATATACAGCCGCCGATGGCATCATAGTATGACGTAACACCATGAGTAAATAGTGTGAATGTGTCTGGCCTTTTCACCTCATGATATATGAGCAAAACACACACACGGCACAAGGAAGCCGCTGGACACATAGGAAGGATTCAGTGAATCTGTTTATTTGCTGCTGGACATTTGTGACACACATTATCACATCCCTGACTAGTCCCCGCAACCTGCCAACGTCACTGCTTCACAAACAGCAGCACGCTTCTCCTCACCTACCTGCAAGCATTCACTGAGCCACAATCACTTCACCATCAGCACACGCCCCCTCCGCTCCCAGCATGCACTGCCCGAGCCAGCAGGCCTTTAAAGGGAAAGCGCCTGCTTTGTGTTGTAACAAGAACGTTTCAGCTATATGTTAAAAAAAAAAAAAAAAAGTCCGTGCTTCAAAAACCACCAGCTGGTATCTATCCTACACAGCACATGCTTAGGAACTATAATACAATACAATGTCATGGCATTCTTGTTCCCAGCTGTTGCTTTCCATAGTCTGGTATAATCAACTAAAACTCCCAGAATCCTTCCCAAGTTGGAAATGCTGCTAATAGAAGCTGCCTAGCCACTTATTTGACTGACGTACCCTCAGTGTCCTGTTACAATAAAGTTTGTTGACATGCACAGAGAGCTGGGGAGAATGTAAACAGAGTGCTGTGCAGTAACCGTCTCCATGGTAATGTTACAGGCCACAACAAAAAGAAGGAGCCTGGCTGAGCAGTGGGAAGCCTGAGAGGAAGGTTGAAGGAGGCTAAACTGATACAATGAAGGACATGTATCCCAATGAAAGTATTTATAACCTTATCCCCCAGGAAGAGGTGAAGGTATCCAAGCCGCCCAGGTGAGAAGTGACAGAGTACAGAGATTTATATGAGTTTTAGGCGAGTAGTTGGGACTTGGGACAAGTTAAAGCTGTCAGGTATACTCAGACACTGTGGGCATAATTATGTATCACAAAGGTATTGTTTAAAGCAGTTGTTCACTTTTAAATTAACTTTTTGGGTCTCTTACTCATAAGCATTTTTCCCTGCGCTCCATTTTGCTGCGTTGAGCCGCAGGGGAGTGCATGAATAGACGCAAGCAATTCTTTTCAATGGCGCTATACTCACACAAGCGCATGTAGGCGCCGAACACAGGAAAAATGCAGCATATTGCATCTCAACCTGCGTTCGGCACCTACATGCGTTTGTGTGAGTATAGCCCCATTGAAAAGAATTGTTTGCGTCTATTCCTGTGCCAGAACGCAACAAAACGGAACACAGGGGAGCACAGGGAAAAACGCTCATGAGTAAGAGCCCTTACTGTGATGTATGGCAGTTATCCCCAACCAGTTGTAACATGTTTCTCACCATCCCCGTCGATGTTGCTCTCAGTGTGCTTATTTTTGAATTCTAGTTTTGGGAGCCAGTTTTGATTGCATAAAAACTAAGTAAAGTGCCAATTAGAGCCTCTTGTAGGCTGCCAGTCCACATAGGGGCGACTAAATAGCCAATCACGGCACTCATTTGGCACCCCAAGACACGTTTTCATGCTTGTGTTGCTCCCCAACTCTTTTTACTTCTGAATGTGGCTCACCGGTAAAAAAGGTTGGGGACCCCTCATGTAGGGAGTGATATCCCGGGAAAATTTGCAGTCGGTTTTCATTTATTATTATTTGTGGTTTTTGAGTTATTTAGGTTTTTATTCAGCAGCTCTCCAGTTTGTAATTTCTGCAGTCTCGCTGCTAGGGTCCAGATTACCCTAGCAACCATGCGCTGATCTGAATAAGAGACTGGAATATGAATAGGAGAGGGCCTGAATAGAAAGATGAGTAATAAAAAGAAGCAATAACAATAAGGGGCAGATTTATCAAAAGTCAAAGTGAAAATTTGAATTTCAAAGTTTACATTTTTTAAATTTATCATGTACTGGCCCTTTAAAGAATTCAACTATTCACCACCATCTGCCGAATTGCTGTTTTAGCCCATGGGGGATGTCCTGGGGATGTTGTTTGCAGCCTTCCTGAAAATCGAGTTTTTTTCAAAGAAAAAACTTGAATCGAATTCGATTCAATTCAAGTTTGTGGGTCGATCCCATTCGCCATTCGATTGGTCGTTTTCCCCCCGCAAATTTCAAGTTCATGGGAGTTTTTACAAGCCCATGAACTCTAAATTCGACCCTTGATGAATCTGCCCCTAAATATGTAGCCTAAAGGTGGCCACAGGGATGCTCTGCCAATGAGGCGAGTTGGTAACTAAGAGCCGAATTTCCGATTCAAACTGGAAATTCGGCTCTTCTAGTGCAGAGGGCGCTGTTGCGCCGTGGACCCTCCCTACCCCCCCCTTTCGGAGCTTTCGGGGGGGTGGCAAATTGAAGGCCACTCTGGTGGCAAATGTGGTGTATTGCCCCTGGGTGGCCATACAAAGAGAGACCCGCTCTTTTGACAATGCTCTCTCCCCGATATGCCCACATTGAGGTGGGCGATATCAGGCTGATCCAATCATGGGCCCTAAAGCCCAACAATTGGATCATAACGAAGTGTAAACGGGCGGTCGGATCATGGGACAGCATCAAAGAATAGATATGGCCACAATCTGATGGGATTTTTCATCCAATTCGATCAGGGACTTTTGCCCAGATATCGATCGGGGAAGCCAGTCGGAGGGCCCCATACACAGCCCAATAAGCTGCCAACTCGGTCTGTCGGCAGCTTTTATCGGTTCGTGTATGGCCATATTTACAAAGCATTTGTCTTTTAGTTGGTCAGTGAAAGTTGGAATGAGTCAGAAGAAGAAGACAAACAATTAAATAACTATAAAAAAAAAGAAAAATGAAGGCCATTTGAAAATGTTACCTTTATATAGCATCTAAAAGTTAAAATGTGTACTACCCCTTTAACTGAATTTACAATGTTTGTTTGTGCCATTCCATCGGCACTGTGTTTGAATCTGTTTCTAAGATGTCACCTCTCCCTGCTCTCCCTCCATCACCCTTTATTGTGACTATGCACTCCTGCTATTCTGTGTGCAAATCCACTCTCTGCTGTCATATTCACCTTCACAGTTTCATTCGGTGAAAACCGTGACTCCTGATGAAATCTGGGTGTTGTAGTTTAGTAACATCCAGGTACACCACAGACTCCAATCTTTTAGTATGTCATAGAATGGCCAGTTCTTAGCAACTTTTCAATTGGTCTTCATTATTTTTTTATATAGTTTTTTAATTATTTGCCATCTTCTTCTGACTTTTTCCAGCTTCCAAATGGGGTCACTGACCCCCATCTAAAAAAAAAAATGCTGTCTAAGGCTACAAATTTATTATTATTGCTACATTGTATTACTCATCTTTCTATTCAGGTCCTCTCCTAATCATATTCCAGCCTCTTCTTCAAATCAGTGCATGGTTGCTAGGGTAATTTGGACCCTAGCAACCTTATCGCTGACACTGTTGAAGGAACAGTTCAGTGTAAAAATAAAAACTGGGTAAATAGGCTGTGCAAAATAAAAAAATGTTTCTAATATAGTTAGTTAGCCAAAAATGTAATGTATAAAGGCTGCAGTGAATGGATGTCTAACATAATAGCCAGAATGAAACTTCCCTTTCTGCTCTTTAACTCTGAGTAAGTCAGCAACTTGAAGTGGGGTCACATGGGACATAACTGTTCAGTGAGTTTGTAATTGATCCTCCGCATTCAGCTCAGATTCAAAAGCAACAGTTATGTCCCATGTGCCCCCCCTCAAGTCACTGATTGGTTACTGCCTGGTCACCAGGGTAACAAGTCACTGTAAACCGAGTAGTGTTCTGTTCTATTATGTTAGACATCCAGTCATTGCAGCCTTCACACATTACATTTTTGGCTAACTAACTATATTAGAAACATTTTGCACTGCCTATCTATTTAACCAGTTTTTATCTTTATACTGAACAATTCCTTTAACTGCAGAACTGCTGAAGAAAAAGTTAATAAGTGAAAAAACATAAATAATAAAAAATGAAAACATGGCAAATTGTCTCAGAATATTACTCTCTACATCATACTAAAAGTTAATTAAAAGGTGAACAACCCCGGAAACCTGTAAGGAAAAAAAACTCCTGCCCTGTGGAGGGAGGGTGGTCTACACAGAGGAGGGGGAGGGGTTTTTACAGGTTTCCTTCTCCTTTAAGGATCACTGATTCAGGTAGCAGTCATTTAGCACAGGAAAAGCTGGTCATGCTCAATAACTACTGTAATCTGTCACTGCAACTTTAAGCATAGTTTTGATATCTGCACTTGTCCAGTTTATTATTTGTGTTTGCAAATCAACCCCCTATGTCCATTTAAATACTTGTCCCTGTTAAATGACCTAAAGCAAAAAAAGTTAACCATTTTGTCATAATTTCAGCATGAAACCGCTGTTCTGTACAGGGCCAAAATGAAAAGAACCTTGAGATTTCACCCTGCTTGTGCCTCTAAAGACAGCACTGTCAAACAGCAATGTGGTGAACAA
The DNA here is from genome assembly GCA_024363595.1 of Xenopus borealis. Lineage (NCBI taxonomy): Eukaryota > Metazoa > Chordata > Amphibia > Anura > Pipidae > Xenopus > Xenopus borealis. The sequence goes on from CM044441.1 coordinate 21,629,607, forward strand.
AGAATAATTGAAGAATTCTATTATTTAAAAAAATATGCACTGTTTATTGTATCGCAATTGGAAGTTATTATTTTGGTTACAGATATGTATCAACATTCCGGGAATCTGTCAAAGTTGAAAATAAAAAAGTCAAAGCTGCCCACAAAACCATGGGACCAGCAAAGGTAGACCCACCGATGCCTGGAGATTTCCTGCAGAAACATACAAAAGAGTTCATGTTGGCTCAAAGTAAGTGTGTAGGCATTGTAAGAACTCAACAAGATCCCTGTGTTTATCACTATGATTTAGTCATTCTGTATCTACTGTATACATGTATGCAATCTAGTGATATGCAGGTTCACCCAAAACCTGTGGCACTTATTGGTTAAAGGGGTGGTTTACCTTTAGGTTAACCTTTAGTATGTTATAGAATGGCTAATTCCAAGCAACTTTTCAATTGGCCTTCATTATTTATTTATTTATTTATTTTTAGAGTTTTTGAAACATTTAACTTCTTTTGACTCTTTTCTGCTTTCAAATGGGGGGGGGGGCACTAACCCCATATAAAAAACAAATGCTCTGTAAGGCTACAAATCTTACTATTTAAGCCCTCACCTATTCATATTACAGTCTCTTATTGAAATCAATGCATGGTTGCTAAGGTAATCTGGATCCTGGCAATCAGATTACTGAAATAGCAAGCTGTTTACAGGTATGGCTCAGGAAAGCTGACTTCTATGTTGTATCCTAGTTGTGCTCTACTAACATCAACATTTCCCATTCAAGTTATTGAAAAGCATATTTCTGGCAATGGGGTGTACAGTGACCCTCAGTGCAGTCCTCAGTGCAAACAGGGACAGGGGAAGTGTGTGCTCATGCGCGCAAGGGTGCGCTTCCGCATGGGGGGTGTGTGGCATGCATGCACTTCCGCACGGGGGAAGGGAGGGGCAGAGTAGAAGGACCGTGGCCTGCCTAGTCTGGCCCTGTACTGCCAAACTTGTGGATCCATCTTAAGATATTTAATGGGTTGATTGAGCTGGGTTGAAATAGCCTTCAGGATTCCAATTTGGGTACAAACCAGTGAGCAATTACTAAACCTAAATGGAATAAATTCAACACGAATGTTTGCAAAATTATTGTAACTGAGTACTAACTATACATTTTTCTTTCATGTGAAAAACAAGAAAGTGCTTCCATGGATCCCTCAGAGAAAGTCCCAAGGTGTCTGGATGAAGATAAAAGGCGCCCCCCAGTTCCCCACCACACAGAGCACCCAGTCATGGGAGTGCATTCAAACAAGAACTTCATCAAGACCAACGTAGCAGAAGCAGTCATGGCCGTGCCCAAGAAACCACAACCAATATCTGTTGACACTAAGAAAGGAGACAAGCATTTGCTTGAAACTTCTGGGCTTGTTCCTAAATATTTGAAAAAAAAGGTAATAAATCAGTCAAATATATAGTATATTCCTATAAAGTTTAGCCCTTTATGTGACTGCTGGTCACACTGCTGTAAAGCATAATTTTAAAAATGGAGTCCAACATTCACCTCTGTTCTGCCCAGCTCTTGGTGCAGGGGTATGTAGCCTACAGGGGGTAGGCATCACCTGCCCAATGAGTGAAGGTGTATCTAAATAAAAAAATGCTCCCAAGCCCAAATTGGGAATTCAACCTCCTAATAATACCAGGTCCTTTGCAGGTTAACCTCAGTTCTCTTTTATAGCTCAAAAACAAATGTAGTTCCTTGGGCCAGCTCAGGAAATAAAGAGGGGGCCCAGTACTGATAGCAACAGACAGATTATGTATGTGCACACTATCCAGGTGTTCTCGACACATGGCTTATTTACATGGTAAGGAACCTAGTACCAGTCAGGGCTGCCATCAGAAATCACTGGCCCCACACGACAAAATCTCCTGGGCCACGCTGACTCCACTGACAGGTCCACCCACCCCGCAGTGATAAAAAAAAAAAAAACACTAACGCTATATTGCACTTACTTTATTAGCAGGCCCCCATGCTGTCATTAAACTGCCAACTTCAGAAGGCAGGTGGAGCATAAGTGGCCTCATCTTCTGTCTAATAACAGCAATCTCTTCCCTTATTCACAGCCACAGAATTTTAAGTCCCAGTCCAGCCGCATGGGGATTGGATGAGTTGGAGGGGAAGTTTTAACTTCAACTATCCAATCCCTGAACAGCTCATCTGGAACTTAACTTTTGTGACCAATAATGGAAGAGAATGGACAGAAGATGCAGTCATCTGTGCTCCCACCCTCCCTTCCAAAGTCAGCAGCTCTGTGACAGCAGGGGGACTGGCTAAACAAGTAAGTGCAGCAATGGCTAGGCCCCCCCTTAAGCCCTAAAATCCTCGTGGCCCGGGACAGCCGTCCCCCCTCATCTGCTGATTGTTATCCACAGTGTGGAGGAAGTGGGCTTCTTTAATATGGGGGGCCCACACCAGTTATCTCACCCTACTTATGTGTGGCTGCTCTTCATTTATCTCTGACTCCATCACCAGTAAAGGGGTGGTTGACATATAGGACTGATGTCTTATTAGAACTGCAAAGAACCTTGCAAGATATAGGCATACATTTTGTTTTAACTGTCCAAACCCCACCCCAACAGCAAAAGTCTTAAAGGTTTTATTACTGCCCTTCTCCCAGGCTACTGGCCCTTTCAAGTAGTTGTGCCACCCAACTGCTTTGTGTAAAGGAGTCCTTAAAGCAGTGATCCCCAACCAGTAGCTCATGAGCAACATGTTGCTCTCCAACCCCTTGGATGTTGCTCCCAGTGGCATCAAAACAGGAGCTTATTTTTGAATTCCAGTTTTGGAGGCAAGCTTTGGTTACATAAAAACCAGGTGCACTGCCAAACAGAGCCTCAATGTAGGTTGACAATCCACATAGGGGCTACCAAATGGCCAATCACAGCACTTATTTGGCACGCTAAAAACATTTTTCCTGCTAGTGTTGCTCCCCAAGTCCTTTTACTTCTGAAGGGATCCCTGCCTTAAAGGGATCCTGTCATGGGAAAAAAATGTTTTTCAAAATGTATCAGTTAATAGTGCTGTTCCAGAAGAATTGAAACTCATTTCTCAAAAGAGCAAATAGATTTTTTTTATATTTCATTTTGAAATCTGACATGGGGCTAGACATATTGCCAATTTCCCAGCTGCCCCAAGTCATGTGACTTGTGCTCTGATAAACTTCAATCACTCTTTACTGCTGTACTGCAATTTGGAGTGATATCACCCCCTCCCTTTCCCCCACCCAGCAACCTAACAAAAGAACAATGAGAAGGTAACCAGATAACAGCTCCCTAACACAAGATAACAGCTGCCTGGTAGATCTAAGAACAGCACTCAATAGTAAAACCCATGTCCCACTGTGTTACATTCAGTTACATTGAGAAGGAAAAACAACAGCCTGCCAGAAAGCAGTTCCCTCCTAAAGTGCTGGCACAAGTCACATGACCGGGGCAGCTGGGAAATTGACAAAATGTCTAGCCCCATGTCAGATTTCAACACTGAATATAAAAAAAATCTGTTTGCTCTTTTGAGAAATGGATTTCAGTGCAGAAGACTACTGGAGCAGCACTATTAAATTATGTGTTTTAAAAAAGCATGTTTTCCCATGACAGTTTCCCTTCAAGGATATCTCATAAATGTGTTTTTTTTTTTGTAGGATTATGGTGAAACTCCAGAATACATAGTAAAGCGAAATGAAGAAGTAAAAAGAGCCCAGGAAGAGTATGATGCTTACGTAAAAGAGAGACTAAGAATGGGAGCCATGAAGCAGCTGTCTGATGAAGAACGGCAAAGTGTCTTAGAGGTACATTTTGCATGTCTTCCATTGGTCTTAAACAGAATAGTTGGCCTAACTTCCTCTTCAGCATCTTATATTCTGTCCATTCACTATAATAATAACTACCCTCAGAAACCTAGTTCATTGTCTAAAGGTGGCCATACACGGGCAGATATTGGTCCTTTCGGCTGTTTCTGCATCTTATCTGTCTCCCCAATCGATAACAGGCCAAAAATCGGGTTTGATTTTTCGTGTGATTCAGGACCGCATTGGCCAGTTGTTGCAATTCTATGACCTGTCGGCACCCATTTCTTTTGTTATGATCTGGATTAACCCAATATCGCCCTGCCTTTGGTGGGCATATAGGGTTAAGATCCGCTTGTTTGGCTACCTCGCCTCCGCGCCAAATGAGCGGATCTAATCATGTAAGGCCACCTTAAAGGAGAAGGAAAGGCTTCATGCATTTCATGCAAATGTTAGGCACAAATGTTAGGCACCCCCAAGCGATTATATTGACTTACTTGAAACCCCAGGCCAGTCCTCCTATCATCAGAAAACTCCACCGGCCTGGGGTTATACCCACAGAGCTATCCTCTTCTTGCATGAAGACTTTCTTTCTCCTTTAAGGCTTTGAACAAGTCGTACATCTGGCCCTCCATGACTTTTAAGGCATCAGGACCAATGAGTCTGGTACAGTAGCCCAGCCCAAACAATTTTATCTGTTCCAGTGGAGGGGAAGTTGAAGCAAGGCTGAGGTGAGGTTTACAGAAAATTTATGGAGAGAAGATCAAAGAAATAAGAGAGAAAAAGAGACGAGAATACAGGGAAGTGAAGGATAGATAAAGGGGTATATTTAGCAAAGAATGAAGTTAGAGATCATCACAGTCCACTAGAAAGAAATTCCGCCACTCTCCATTCATTTCTATTGTATTTTTAAAGGCATGTTTATTAAAGGGTGAACTTTAAAATCACATAGAAATGAATGTGTGGAGGCATTTCACACTAGTGGATCTCTAACTTCACTCTTTGATAAATATACCCCATAGAGGTAATTGTAATTTTAAGGGATGCACCCCGAATCTGCAGTGAAAGATTCGGCTGAATACTGAACCGAGTCCAACCCCTAATTTGCATATGCAAATTAGTGAGGGGGAGGGTAAAGTCATGCGCGGCAAAACATTTTTTTACTTCCTTGTTTTGTGACGAAAAGTCACATGATTTTAGGGATTCGATTTTGGTTCGGCCAAGCACAAGTATCCTGGATTCGGTGCATCCCTAGTGATTTTACTCAAGAAAAATGGTGGTTCAAAATATTTACGTGCTTGTATAGAGAGTGGTATTTTCTTCTACAGATGATAGTTTGAGAATGGCACAAATATGTGGCAGCAGCTGAAATTTAATTTCCCACATTAAAAGAACAAACCTCATAAAACTATGTACATTAAATTTGAGGTAATGAATGCTTACATTTACACCAAACTATTTCAGATATGTTCTGTACCACTAGAAGGGAAAATCATACTGAATACAGTTAAACCTCTAACTGTGTTTATCAAGGGAGAAGAGAAAATGTCATGTAAACTGTGGGAAAATGTAGATGAAGAAAATCAAGTTAAATTAGAGATGTGGGGCAGCAAACAAAGACTGCCAATTGCAGGAAAATGTATACACAGAACACAGATTTGTTTTAGAAGGGGGGGGAAATTCAGTGCTGGTTTAAAACTGGATCCAAGGGCTTTATTATTTAAAGGGTTTGTTCATCTTTCAGTTAACTTTTAGGGTAGGGGCACACGGTCAGATTTGGGGAGATTTAGTCGCCCCAGCGACAATCTCCCCCAAACTGCCGATTACAATGCACTGATTTGAATTAAAGACTGGCATATTAATAGGAGAGGCCTGAATAGAAAGATAAGTAATAAAACATAGCAATAACAATACATTTGTAGCCTTACAGCGCATTTGTTTTTAGAATTGGTCAGTGACCCCCCATTTGAAAGATGGAAAAAGTCAGGAAAAGTCAAATAATTAAAAAATGATTAAAAATTAATGAAGACCAATTGAAAAGTTGCTTAGAACTGGCCATTTAATAACATACTTAGGGGCAAATTTACAAGATTCACACGAAATGATCGAAGTTCGATCGAATTCGATCGTTCGAATTTTTCATGAAATCGTAAAGTGAAATTTGGCCTCTTCAATCATTGAATATCGAATAGATTGAATGATTGGATATTCGATAGTTTGATCATTGGATAATCAAAGGAATAAAAATTTTAATGTTATCCACTGCCTACTTCGACCAGATTGAACCTACCAAATTGCAATAGAAGCCTATGGGAAGCTCCCCATAGGTGCATCCCTCAAAAAATTAGGGATGCACCGAATCCAGGATTCGGTTCGGTATTCAGCCAGGATTCAGCCATTTTCAGCAGGATTCGGCCGAATCCTTAAAATCATGTGACTTTTTGTCACAAAACAAGGAAATAAAAAGTTTTTGCCCTTCCTCTCACTAATTTGCATATGCAAATTAGGGTTTGGTTCGGTATTCGGCTGAATCTTTCACAATGGATTCAGGGGTTTGGCCAAATCCAAAAAAGTGAATTCAGGGCATCCCTACAAAAAATTAAATGGATCATGGGGACCTGCCCTTAAAACATGGACAGGTACTGACCAATCATTTAAAGGGCACCTATTGCTGGAAAGGTAAATTGTTTCCCTCGCTAGAGTGCTCTTAAATTAACAATTCAGTGTAAAAATAAAAACTTGGTAAATAGATAGTATTTCAGCTCTCTAACTCTGAGTTAGTCAGCGACTGTAAGGGGGCCACATGGGACATAACTGTTCAGTGAGTTTGTAATTGATCCTCAGCATTCAGCTCATTCAGATTCAGAAGCAACAGTTATGACCCATGTGCTCCCCCTCAAGTCACTGATTGGTTACTGCTTGATAACCAATCAGTGTAAACCATGAGAGCTGAAAAGCAGGAAATAGTGTTCTGGCTATTATGTTAGACCTCCAGTCACTCCAGCCTTTATACAATACGTTTTTACCTATTTGTATAATAGAAATTGTGTCATTTTAAACACTAAGGGGCCTATGTATCAAAGTTCTCTGAATTGTACTTTTTAGCACAAATGAATATTTTTCATATAGTTACTTAATCCACAATTTTTTAAATAAAAGTGTAAAAACCATAAAATCGAATACAAAAATGCAGCAAGTAAAAGCTGTTGAGGTCATGTAGAAGTCAGTGGAATTTCCCTTTGCTTTCTTGCAAAGATCAGCCTTTCTTCTGTGGTTTCAGAGGTGTTCGGAGATCAAAACATTAATTGTCATATGAATTTTTCATTCGGTCATATGAATTTTTTTCCGAAAAGCTATTTTTGTTGGTACTTTTTTTATTTGGATCATTTCATAACTTTCATGACATTCAAGATTTTAGAGAAATAGGGGCAGATTTACTAATGGTCGAATTTCGAATTCGACCATGGGAATAGTGGGGAAGTAAAATTTTTACCGCAATTTGAACTATCGAATATAAAAAATTCGATCGAATATTCGAACGATTTTAATTATATAATTATTTATATTCGATCAAAGATAATGATACCCGATTCGGTAGCTTTGATCTGGCGAAGTAGGTGGTTGAATTAAAATTTAAAGGGGAAGTTATTCGAATATTCGAATAAAATTTTATTGGAATCATTCTAATTCAAATATTCGATGGTTGAATTTGCCTAATTTGCATATTCGAAGATTCAGTTCAAAACAAATCCGATCGAACTTCGAATTATTCACGTTAATTTAGTAAATCTGCCCCATAGAGTTTAACCATAGTTTCAAAAAGCTCCAATACCACTAAAATTCCACATTTAGGAAATGGGCCATCCCAGGTGGCCATCCGCATGCCGGGTCTCTGATATCTGGAAATTTGTTGACAGATCAGTCGGAAAGTCCATTGGTGGGCATATACTGGCAGATTAAGATGCCCACTAGGTCTTTTGTCAATTTCCCGGCTTCCCCAAATCATGTGACTTGTGCTCTGATAAACTTCAATCATTCTTTACTGCTGTACTGCAAGTTGGAGTGATATCACCTTCCCCCCCAGCAGCCTAACAACAGAACAAAGGGAAAGTAACCAGATAACAGCTCCCTAACACATGATAACAGCTGCCTGGTAGATCTAAGAACAGCACTCAATAGTTAAAACCCCATGTACCACTGTGACTCCTTCAGTTACATTGAGAAGGAAAAACAACAGCCTGCCAGAAAGCAGTTCCATCCTAAAGTGTTGGCACAAATCACATGACCAGGGACAGCTGGGAAATTGACAAAATGGCTAGCCCCATGTCAGATTTCAAAATTTAATATAAAAAACCTGTTTGCTCTTTTGAGAAATGGATTTCAGTGCAGAATTCTGCTGGAGCAGCACTATTAACTGATGCATTTTGAAAAACACATGTTCCCATGACAGTATGCCTTAATGATGTTTATTTTATTTTAGGGACTGAAGAAAAACTGGGACAAACTACACCACGAATATCAAGCACTGTCGGTTGTGATTGATACGCCACCAAAGAAGGCACACAAAGAACGACTGGAAGCTGAAATGAAACAGTTAGAGAAAGACATAGATCGACTTGAAAGACACAAAATTATCTACATTGCAAATAATTAAATGGAGTTTAAAATGTACCACCCACCTTACCATGCAGAGCATCACTCTGGAACCAACCCAATAAAGGATACTTTTGACAATTGAATAGTGCATTGTTCTTTACTGCATCCTAGATGTAGGTTGTCTAACATTTATGGGCAGATTTATCAAAGGTCAAATTTGTGTGATTTTTTTTCGAACATATTCAAAACTGGAATGGGAGGTTATTTAAGAAAAAATTTGAACGTCTAATATTCAATCGAATAGTCCCGACCCAAAAATTTTACTCGAATTTCAAATCAAAATCATGAAAATCCTGTAAATTATATCACTACAAATGGCACTTAAAGGAGAACTAAGCCCTAAAATTTGGCTAGAAATGCCATATTTTATATACTGAACTTTTTGAACCAGTTTTGAAGCATCTTTATAGTAGCGTAGCGCACCCTTGAGTGCACTTTAGCTGTGGATGTATGTGACCCGGCTATCTGCTTGCCTTGTGCCCCGGGACCCCAGTGTACCTGGGCAACTCCCAGTACCTGGTGTTGTTCAGTGCAGCAATAGATCCCAGTCAGACAAGTTTCTTTGCAGCAACTCTAACTTGTTTAATTTGGCAGTGATGTACAGCAATAACCTCTCCAGTGGGATATAATGTGCTCCTGGTGAGGCAATATACAGTACAGGTAGCCAGAAATGATAGATTCAAAGGATAATTACCACTCTCACTAGGCAATATCCCTTTGGATGAATAAAACACTAGGGTTTGGGTTTCTTGTATCTTGGCACCTTAAAGCAGATAAGCTCTGTAGAACATAATGTTATCTGTTATCCATTACTTATCCTGTGCCATATAGCCATTTTCATTTTCCGCCATTGCTACTTAGCAGCTTGTTTATATGAACTATAGTAGTGTTTCTGAAGCAAACACATCAGTTGTAACAGTGCAGGGCAACAATACATGATATTTGCCTTACTTTAAAACACTTTAGTTTTTTGGTGTTACTGTTCCTTAAAGACATATCTTACCAAAACTCCATCATGCGGCGCTTGATATCTCCTCCCTGGCTATCTCCAAGAAGGAAGGCAAGGAGGCAAATTAAGTGCCACATGATGGATCACTTGATCACCTTTTCTGAAGAAGAACGCAAAAGGAGTTTGGGTAAGTTATGTCTTAAGAAAGACTTTGTGATTTTAAAGTTTGATATTTCTTTTTTTTCCGTGCTATACAAATGAAAAAAACATTTTTGATGTCTCTGGTCCTTTAACTTCTCATGCTAATTATGCTGGTTTCTGAGCTGCCATGTACCAATAATCTGAATTATTAATTTCGAATTTTTACCAACTTCCCTAAACTCCCATAAATTCAAAATTCGACAAAACTTATGAAGAAATCGCATTTTTCAAAATCTGATGAATTAAATCGACCCAGAAACTCAAATAGAATTTTAAAAACTTGATTCGAGTTTATTCTCTGAAGAAAACTAGAATGTTAGGGAGGTTCTCTGAAAAAAAACTAGAATGTCAGGAAGGCAAATTGATCCCTGGACCTCTCCCACTGACTTAAACAGCAATTTGCAGGGCCGGATTTACATAGCGGGCGCCCCTAGCCCCACTGCCATTCGTTGCCCCATACTCTGCCCTTTATTCGCAAATTTTCATCTCAAGACTGGAGCAATGGGGATTGGCTTATGGGAAAATTAAATCACTATTGTATCTCCTGCGTATCCCCAGTGTTTGTGAATAGTGATGGGCGAACCTGGGGCGTTTCCAGAGAGATTTGCGATTTGGACATGGGCTTCTCATTTTGAACGTGGGCATCAATTTTTGGGCGTCGAAAAAACGGATGGCTGCATCCAAAACGAGGCGATGGGCAAATTTTCACGGGTGCTTCACAAATTTATTCACTGGCGGTGAATCGCGGGAATTCACCTAAAATTCGCCCGTCGCTATTTCTGAACCAATGTGGGTGTGGCTGAACAGCATGCTAGTCGAATTTGAGCTCTTAAAGGACCTGAGTATGATAAATTTCGAAAAATCTAATTCAAATTTTATTAAAAACTTTAATCAAATTTGAATAACTCCCTAGTTGAATTTGACAGTTTTGACCATAGAAAAACTTGAAAATTCGAATTTTTAATTCACCCTTGATAAATCTGGCCCTTAATAAATATGTATATTCAGTATGTCGTGAGTGGGTCCCTAAGCTCAGTGAGTGACAGCAGCACAGAGCATGTGAATCAGTGAATCAGAATCAGAAAAGAAGATGGGGAGCTACTGGGGCATCTACTGGGGAGACACAGATCTTTACTGCTAAAGGGCTGTGGTTGCCTTGGGATGGAACACAAGCACAAAACATCATGTACAACATTTCTAGCCTACTTGTTTAGTTACGCTTTCGTTTTCCTTGGTATGAGTTATCTGTGCTTAATGTAATTGCTGTTGCATGACTCCCTGGAACTTGTGTATGATAATAAATAATGTGCCGTCTGTAATAAAATATGCGTATATTCGAAGTCATCTCTGAGTTCCATTATTTGTATAAAAGTACACAAGTCACTTCTCGGTGACTAATAATATCCTCATATTTTACAGTACGGAGTATATTATCTACTATATATTTAGGTTTAGTTCTAATATAACATCTGATATAACATTAGCATCATCGCTAAAAGCCAATTTCCAGTACCAATTCAGATATAGACATTTTACACAATCACCTCGAAAATCTTGCTTGTCTTAGCTGAGACTTCAAGCGGAGGGCCATCCCTGCTAAGTACCTGACAGCTATCCTACTGCAACTAGGTGATTTAACTCTTGAAAAAAGAGGACCTAATGGAGGCCTGGTATTCCAGTGTAGAAAATCAATACGGCTTCAAATCAGTTGAATAATTCTATAAGGTCCTAGGCCATAATGGGGGCAGGCTTTAATTGTTTTATTTATCAGTGGCTGCTTATATTCCACCACTACTTTCTGCTAAAGCAGATTACAACAATTGATGGCGATCCCTGACTTTACTTTTTTTTTTTCAAAACATACACTTTTTTTTTAATTTTGCTTGTATTTTTAACTTAATGCAATAAAAATCATGTTACAAGTAGGAGCATAGATCCTGTTCTACACACTGTTGGAATGGGGTGGTGCAATATTAGTTGGTCATTCTTGAGTGGCACACATAGGCCTACATAGTGTATGCTTAGGGGCAGATTTACTAAGGGTCGAATTCGAGGGTTAAAAAACAGAATAGTGAGGGAAGTAAAATCCTTCTAATTCGAATATCGAATTCGATTTGTCTAACGGTCGACTAGAAAATATTCGATCGATCAAAATTCCATGTAATTTTTTTATTCAATCAAAAATAATGAAACCCAATTCGGTAGCTTTCATCTGGCTAACTAGGCAGTTGAATAAAAATTTAAAGGGGAAGTAATTTGACTGTCGAATATTTGAAAAGATTTTTATTCAAATTATTTGAATCATTCAGTTTGATCGAATTTTCAAAATTCATTGGTCGAAGTGGTCTTCAAAAACATTTTAAAATTCAAATCTTTTTTTACAAGACTGCATTTGTTCCAAAGTATCAAGTAAAAGGCTACTGCACACAAAGCCATTCCAAATGTGCACTAGCTCCTAACGTTTTATTATGCCAAACCACACAACATTTCAGGGGTACCTGATGAAGGGGTGCACGCCCCAAACATTGTATGGTTTGGCATAATAAAACGTTAGCAACATTTGGGGGCAGATTTACAAAATTCACATGAAGGATTTGAAGTTCGATCGAATTTTCGAATGTTCTAATGTTTTTGAAGACCATTTCAACCAGTGAATTTTGTAAATGCGATTAAATTCATTCGAATATTCGATCATTCGACTGTCGAAGTACTTCCCCTTTAAATTTTTATTCGACCACCTAGTTCACAGATCCAAGCTACTGAATTGGGTTTACTTAATTTTAATTCAATAAAAAAAATTTGATCGGTCGAAAAAATCGTTTAAATCGATCGATCAAATTTTTCCAATTCGATCGTTCGACCAATCAAATTGCGGCAAAATCCTTTGAATTCGAATTCGAAGGATTTTACTTCACATCCTATTCACATGGTCGAATTTTTTTCAATTCCGACCATTGATAGATCTGCCCCTTGCAGTGACTTTGTGTAGCCAGTAGCCTTTCTTATACCTGGTCAACCTTATTTTTATATTTTTGAGTGCATGATCCTTTATTTAACAGAATCCAAAATGAAATGGATTTCATTATATAAAACTCTAGGTAAAAAAATTTAGACTCTCCATAGAATTCTGACAATGAGCCCTCTATTCTCCTAGGCCTTTCAGCAGTTACAGGGTCGACTACCCCTATTGTTGGCACCAGTGTCACTCAAAACTTAGGAGAACCTTCAGGACTTTAAAATAGTGAATTATTATTTCCACCCATACTTGAATGTCATTTTAAGGAAAATATGGCGATATTTGAAATGGCCATAGTGTTAAAGCTGCTAGTTGTAGATAAGATAGCTTCTGATTTTGGGAAGGCAGATAAGAATATCTCTCTCAGACATACGTCGGGTCAAAACGCAATTTGTTCCACCTAGTCAATCAGTTTGTTCCCAGGATATTCAGACCGCACAGCACAAATTGTCAGATATACACCAGTGGAATGATCATATTTGGATTTGATCTGATGATATTATTTATTTGATATTATCAGCAGCAACAGAGAAAGCCCCTTGAGGGATTGAAAGTATAAAACCACTGAATGTGATATTCCATAAAAGGAAATATTGTATCCATAGGGTGCTGATGAATAGCTGTCTTCAAGGGCCTGTATGTACATCTCAGACTTTGTGAGGGATTCATGCTATCGTTTGTCTTTGTTTTTTTTTTGGATAACAATAAAAAAACACTTGTGACCTTCCATAGTTCTGTCCACTTCAAAGTGACCTTCAAACACAGTGGTGTAAGTAAGTCTAGTATTGACAAGCACTGCTTTCTGCTTCTCAGCTTTAAATCTTAAAGGAGAATAAAAGGCTCGATTTACTTGGGGGTGCCAAAAGTTAGGCACCCCAAATGATTGTATTGACTTACCTCACACTCCGGGCCGGTGAACCTATAAGCAGGGGTTCTTCCAGTGAGCATCACAAAGCAATCGTCTTCCTCTTTCTTCATGCGGCTGAGCCTGTGCAGTAACGCAAAAAGCTGAACTTTAACCAAGAAGTTGCCTATTGCATTATTCTGTGCATGCGTCTGCCCTGGGAAGTTTGAAGAAAGAAGGAGGATGGAGCTGATACTTTTGGGGGCACATTTACTAAAGGTCAAAGTGTAAATTAGAATAAAATTTTAATTTCTAAATAATATTGGGCTACTTCTGAATAGCCCAAAATTCGATTGGAATTGAAAAAATTCTAATTTTCTAGGCATTTTAGCCTATGGGGGACCTCATAGAACCTGTACTGAAAATTTTACTACGCTCCAAGGGATTTTGTAGAGAATCGTCCGATCGAATCGACCAATTCGAACGATTTTTATAGGTCCATTTTCGATCGACAGAGCCCTTTAAAAAAACTTTGTGGGTCGAATTTCGAAGTTTTTTCCCTTCGAAATTTTGGCCCTTAGTAATCCTGCCCCTTGATGTGATCACCTTTGTTATTGTGCTGTACAAATTTAAAAGGATTCTGAATAATTTTTTTTAAAAACACATCAGTTAATAGTGCTCCTCCAGAATCCTGCACTCAAATCCATTTTTCAAAAGAGCAAATAGATTATTATATATTTCATTTTGAAATCTGACATGGGGCCAGACATGTTCTTAGTTTCCCAGGTTCCCTCAAAATAACCAATACCCAAGAATAGAAAAAAAAGGCTAGGAATAATTTTAAAAAGAATGTAGAAGAATTTTTTGAATTTTGGTAACTATGGCCATTAGACTTCTTTTAGGGAAAGCCTTATATGAAGCAAATATTTTGCAGCTATATAGCATATAGCAATATTTTGACTAGTTCATTATCTTTTCCTGTTGTTCTGTTACTGCACTGCAATCCTGCTTCCCTACCCTATTTTTACGCTTCCTTTTTCCTCAATTAAAAACAGGAACAAACCTGTTTTTATTCAGAATAATTTTACACTGAATACAGCAGCAGTCAAATGTTTTTGAATGTCTAGTTCATATAGCTTGAGTGCCTTGCACAGTACATAAAGGGAGTAATTTCCTAAACCAAGTTTTTTGGGGCAAAATTTTTAATTTTTTATGGAAAAAAAACTTTAGTTTATATTTGTTATACCCCGATGCTGAAAAAACCCCAAATCTGAAAAACCACCATCTCAGATCTGTCAAGGTCCTGTATAAGTCGATGGGAGAGGAACATATCTCAATTTGGAGTCTTTGTGGTCTGCACTGGCTTTAGCCTGAAAATCCAACTTTTTTGTAAAACTTGAAAAAATCGAGCAATTTGGGAAAAAAGCCTGAAAATTTTTAGCAATTTGGGTTTTTGCTTGATTTTATTGAGTTTTTCATTGATCCGATAAATACAGGTTAATTAATAAGGTCAAATCGAGCATGGGAGTTGGTTGTAGCTTTTTTTAATAAAATATAATATAAATTCGGATTGTAGTAAATAACCACCAAAGTTGAAAAAATAAAACGTGACAAATATCACCTAAATAAACAAAAAACATCTAAACTGTGTTCTCATCAAAAATAGCCACCACATCAGAACAAACACCAGATGTATATTCAATAAGACTCTTAAAAGGGTGGTTCACCTTCAAGTTCACTTTTGATATGTTATAGAATGGCCAGTTCTATCAACTGGTCTTCATTGTTTATTTTTTTAGTTATTTACCATTTTCGTCTGACTCTTTACAGTGTCCAAATGGGGGGGAGGGGGTCACCAACTAGGGATGCACCAAATCTAGGGTTCGGTTCGGGATTCGGCCTTTTTAGCAGGATTCGGATTTGGCCAAATCATTCTACCTGGCCGAACCGAATCCTAATTTGTAAAAAATATTTTCCGCTTCCTACCCATAATTTGCATATGCAAATCAGGATTTGGTTCGGTATTCGGACAAGTCTTTCGGGAACGATTTGGGGGTTTCAGCCAAATCCAAAATAGTGGATTCGGTGCATCACCAACCCCATCTAAAAACAAATGCTCTGTAAGGCTACTACAAATGTATTGTTATTGCTATTTTTTTATTACAGGTATGGGATCTATTATCCAGAATGCTTGGGACATGGGGCTTTCTAGATAATGGGTCTTTCCATAATTTGGATCTTCACATATTTTCAGAGATTCATCAAAGAGTGAAGTTCCACCACTAGAGGGAAATTACACAGCTCTCAATTCATTTCTATGGGATTTTGAAAGGTGTATTCATCAATGGGTGAAGTGAAAGTTCACCTTTTGATGAATATGCCTTTCAAAATCCCATAGAAATGAATGGAGAGCTGTGTAATTTCCCTCTAGTGGCGGAACTTCACTCTTAACTTCACTCTTTGATGAATCTCCCCCATTAAGTCTACTAGAAAATCATGTAAACATTAAATAAACCCAATAGGCTGGTTTTGCCTCCAATAAGGATTAATTATATCTTAGTTGGGATCAAGTACAATCTATTGTTATATTATTACAGAGAAAAAGGAAATCATTTTTTAAAATTTAGATTATTTGATCATAATGGAGTCTATAGGAGATGGCCTTTCCATAATTTGGGAACTTTCTGAATAACGGGTTTCCGGATCATTGATCCCACACCTGTACGTATCATTCCATTCAGGCCTCTCCTATTCATCTACTAGTCTCAATACATGGTTGATAAAGTCTGGACCTTATCAACCAAATTGCTGATATTGCAAACTGGAGAGCTGCTGAATAAAAACTCAAAAACCAGAAATAATAAAAAATGAAAACCAATTGCAAATGGTCTCAGGATATCACTCTCAACATCATACTAAAGGCAATTTGTCTGAAAGTTCACTCACACACTCACAGCCTACTGCAGAAGTGCCCACAAATACAGTGCACGAGTTGGCTATTTAGCCTTGTATCAGCTCAGCAAGGTTAAGGACAGTGGCACGCTAGACTTTACTAGTTTGCATGTGGATCTTAGGGCAGAAACTTGAAACTATGCATTTAAGGCAGTGGCCGATGCCCACAGGTCTGGGATTCAAAATAGTCCCTGGAATTCCACGTACACAGACGACCAAACAGCCCCCAAGCAGCCCAATAAATAGTGACTGTCTATGGCATCTTACAGCATTTGCCAGAATCCACCGATTGCCAGTCCAGGCCTGGATGCCCGCAATTATTATTATTTGTGTCTGCAGGTGACAAATCTCCAGAAAATGTATCTCCATCAGAAATTAATTTCTGATGGTAATACCAACATAATGCAAAATTGCAACTTTGGTCAACTTCGCTAGATGTTGGTTTTACTGCCGGCGATTTCAGTTCTTTCCAATGGAGACGCATTTTCGGGGGATTCGTCACTCTCAGTCGCCCATAAATAATTTGGGGACGGCAAATCTTCTTTCATCTGCCTTTTTCTTCTTTAAAAAGTTCTGACAGAGGCTTCGAATTGTGTATTAAAACGTGTTCTATTTCTAATGAGATCTAGATTATTTTGAAAACATTTATGTGACATAAAGTTATATTTTGAAATGTGATGGTTCTTTGGCTGAAATTCTACCAAATAAAAAAAACCCACCAGGGTGTTCAAAAACTGGAACCCACTGCAAATGATTCTGGTTCTGACTGTGAGTACTGGGTTTCATCAGATTTATTATATTTATTTAGAGGTACACCCGATGCACAATTTTAGGTTTCAGCCGAATCCTAACAAGTAGTGATGGGCGAATTTATTCGCCAGGGCCGAATTCGCGGAGAATTCCCGCGATTCGCCGCTGGCGAATAAATTCGTCAAAGTTGACGCGACGCGCGTCAAAAGCGTCCCGCGACTCGTTTTGCGAATTTTTCGCCGATTCGGCGAAGCCAATCGCGGGAGATTCGCCCATCACTACTAACAAGCAAAACCCCACCAAAATATTGCAGCATATGATAAAAAAGATTGGCACCTTGTGTTGCTCAGTGGTCGACAGTCATGAGATATTTAGGGTGTGGATTAGGTTCAGCCAGGCACAAGGATTCTTCTAATTTTATTTTTTATTTATATAGCCCTGACGAGTTCAGTGTTTTCCTTATTACAAAGAGCATTTCATAACTGCACAGCCACAAGAATGATGGGTATGTCAAATATGTGTTATCAAGTCCAATCAAAAGAGTCAAAACAAGGTTGGTTTTTCCCATGCTTGCTCTAAACGGTCTGACAAGTTTTATAGAATGCCATTACATGTATTTTACTGTGTATATAGTTCCACTTAAAATTACATTTTTCATTAAAGGGCATCTATCACCTAAAAAATTGCAAAAAAAAAAAAAAAACTCCAGACCCCCTTCATTTGCAGATTTGGCACCTCCAATAGAGTTCCAGATATGGCGTACAATACGGTGGCTAGATGTGGTCTGTCTGTGAAATTGGTGGGGTAGAAATATATAGACAACAATTGAGAATTTATTCTGAATTTGTGAGCATTTAGTTACTAAGATAATAACAGAAGCAGAGCATGTCTAGTAACCTAAAGCAACCAACCTGATGCAGATCAATACAGGCTCCAAACGGATTCTTATGGTTTGTTAACACTGTAACAAATGTTGTACCTTATTAAATTATCCTCTAAATATTTATATTTTTCTAAGCACACTAAGTTGAAATGGGTATTTAAGCTAACCATAAGAATGTAAATCCCTTGGAGCACTTCGTATGAGCAGGCGTTGTAACTTTAACCCTGTGCCAGTCCTTACCAGGCCTCCTGTACCACCATGTCCCCCTGCTGCAAGGTTCGTTGCCACTATAGTCATGCCAGTGAGTATAGGAGCCAAGTCGTCCATCTGTGGGGCAGGCTGGAGTCCTATCAGGGAACAGTTACAGTGGAGCATCTGGGCAAACCTAATGGCACAGATTAATGGACCTGAAATGGGTGGGGCTATGCCCCCTACAGTAGCAGAGTCTGTTTCCTCTATAGTCATGCCATGAAATATAGAGAGCAAGGCCTCCCATCTGTGAAGCATTTCAATGATATAGATTAACAAACTTGAAACAGGTGGAACCTTTTGGGGGAATATGCAGGGTCTGAGTGGAAAGAAGTAGCGCTGGATTTCATGGGCGGGTGCCCCGAGGCCTGCACGGTCCTAGGGCCTGCCCACATAACCCCCTCCAGTGCGAGTGTGCCGGCACTGTAGCACTGGGGACCGACGCTCTGCAGTGCTCCCCGCAAAGTGGCTGGGCCGTATGCCACCCCTTACATTCTGCTGCCCTAGGCCCGGGCCTATGTGGCCTCACCACAAATCCGGGCCTGGAAAGAAGTGAGATTTAGGCGCAGAGGGCATTGTTCAACATTCAGTGGGGCATGGTCTACTTTGCCGATCATTCTTACTCTTAGCTGGTTATGCCCACAACGGGTCCTGGGTGGTAGGGTCCAGCCAACAATTTAGTATAGGGGCTCCATGATAACTCATAACAAGGTTACAATTTAGGGTTGCCACCTGGCCAGTATTTTTCTAGCCTGGCCGGTATTTTTGATGGTTGATCCCAATGTTATTAATAGGGAAAAAACATATATATAGGAAGGACGGTATTTTTTTCTAGAAAAGGTGGCAAACCTATCCCTGTCTGGAAAGCCACATAGGGGGCGGGAGGTAAAGTCACATGGGGTGTGATGTTGTGGAGTGGGGTTATAGTGTACAGGGTGGGGCTATGATGATGCAAACGGACGATCGCTGCATCAGTCTAGGGGAGTCCTGTTTTCCTAATTCAGAAACCCTGGCAGTTTTGACCCAGGCAGTCCTTCTGAAAACTGGGCTAACCGGGTGGATTTAATGCTAGTGCACCCCTAGGCCCCTTGTACCCTATAGCCCCACCGCCTTGCATACCCCGTCCTGCTCACATCTCCCTCACGTACTTTCCACTGCCCCCAGAACATTCCTCCCAACTGCACCGGTTTCTGTGGGACAGTCCTGATTTTAACAGGTCATCCCCCAGTCCTGAGTTTCTTAATGAAATGTCCCAACTTTGTCTTTGATCTCCTAGAGAAAAAAAAATGGAGGCGCTCAGGGGTGCCATGTTCGTCACCCTTGGCTTCTTCGTTGAGCAGGCACTGACATATCCATATATGGCGCATGCGCAGTTGGAGCTCCGTAAATTACCGAACGGCAATAAGAGGATCCGTAAAAAGCCGAGGCTGACGTACAGGGTGACCCTGTGCTCCACTGTGCTGCTCTGCATTGTGCAGGTCAGTATTTCTAAAGGGACACAATTCTGGCATAACAGTGAGCAGGGGAGGAGGTGGGCCTACAGAGGGGGTGGGGCAGTGGGGACTTTTGACTGTGGAGAGTTTAGCTCTCCTTTAAGCTGCAAGTCTCAGTTCTCCCAAGAGACCTGCTTATCTTAAATGGTTACAATTATATCTTTGCTTATATTAAATTGTTACAAATGTATCCAAGTGCAGCTACTGAGTGTTCTGGGCTCTCTGCCAAAAGCCTCTTATTTTAATTAAGTTTTAGAAACTTTTTATTTTTTTCTGCAGAAGATCAAAGACAAAGTCGGGACATTTCAGTAAGAAACCCAGGGATGAACTTTCAAAGTTGGGACTGTCCCGCAGAAACCAAGGCAGTTGGGAGGTATGTTTTGACTGTGGAGGTTTAGTTCTCCTTTAAAGGGGTCATGTATGATGTAGACAGTGATATTCTGAGACAATTTGCAATTAGTTTTCATTTTTTTTATATGTTGTTTTTGAGTTATTTAGCTTTTTATTCTGCAGCTCTCCAGTTTGCAATTTGTTATCTGGTTGCTAGGGTCCAAATTACCCTAACAACCATGCACTTGTTTCAATAGGAGACTGCAATATGAATAGCAGAGGACCAAATTAGAAATATGAGTAATAAAAAGTAGCAATAACAATACATTTATAGCCTTACAGAGCATTTGTGTTTATACTGGGTCACTCAGTGACCCCCGTTTGAAAGCTGGAAACAGTCAGAAGGCAAATTAATTAAGAAACTATAACTAATGAAGCCCGGCGGCGGCCCTGTTTTAGGTGAGGGGGGTTCAGAGGGGGTGGCCTGGACGGCAGTCCCAGTAGGCCCCGGGCCCCCCAGTCCGACCCTGTCTCAACTGTCCCTTTTTCGGAGGGACTGACCCTCTTTTGACAGCTCAACCTGCAGTACCTCAATTGTACTGGAAAGTCCCTCTTTTCTCTGCAATGAATAGCCAGAAAAAGAATCAAAGTTTCTAACTTAACTGGCTTTTGGCAGAGAGCCCAGAACAGCCAACAGGTGCAAATAAGATACTTCTGTAACAATTTTGAGATAAGAAAACAAGTAATCGTAACAGTTTAGATAAGGAGAAATATTTTCATACTTCCATAACCTGCCAAATTTTGTAAAATGAACTTGGTCATTAGGGGGTGTGGCCACAAACATTGCGCGTGGTCATAATTTGCGCCGCTACATGCGAATAAAATTGTTGCCCCTCTTTTAACAATGACAATCAATTCATTATTCAGAACAGCTGGTGATAAAACACGTGACAGCTGCTGAGAGTCACAATGTGCCACGGGTTATTATGAGACCAAATGATTGCTAAATGCGAGCCCTCCTACCCCTGCCCCAGATCTGCCTCCCGCCCCTCCCCCTTCTGCTGTTGTGGCGGCTGCACAGGAATTTGAGGTGAGAGACAAACTAGCGGGATTCAGCCCCCAAACAAGCCCCACTCGTAGTCGCCAGCCTTTCCCATTATAGATAACTGCACACAATGCGCTTTCACTTTGCTGCCTGAGGTAACGCCTTAGAATAATGCCACACGGTTTCCATAACGTTTAGGGAAACTTTTTAGAACTACATGTTCCGGCATGCGCACAACACTGGGCGTATCTAGGGAATGCTGGGGATTGTAGTTCCGCGGTATTAACTTTTGATTCATCCCCGTTAGTAGCGGAACCACGTGCGCGCCTATTCCATTACTCAAATGTTCGTGATCGTAACGAGTTTAAAAAGATGTTTATCGGAGGAGGAGGCCAACGATCTGTGCAACTACAATTCCCACAGTCCCCCGCTGCCACTTATATTGAACTGGAGTTGTTACAAGCGAAACTCGTGTTTCCTGGGTAACGCTGTTGGGATAGTACAGATGTGATGTTTCTGCTTCTTATTAGCAGAATATGAGTTTTCCTCACTAATCTGCTCAAGGCTTTTGTGTGGTCAAACATACAAATGAAACAAGCCAAATGGAAATGACCTCAGAATAACTTTAATCATAAATGTTAATTTAAATGTAAACAACCGCTAGATAAACGTTGGTGTCTCTGGGCTCCGTAGACTTCTGTGTAAGATGAATTTTCTGGTACAAATAAGAGTTCTGGAGAAGTGAAGGCAGGGGGCGGAGACTGACATAAAAGGGGCAGGGTTTGATTGCACAAGTGGGTGGATCAGGGGCTCAGGGTTGCTCTGTTGGCTGGTTTCCAGACAAATTGGGCTACTAATTTAAATGGCACCTGTTGGGTAAAAATGTTATCCCCCAACCAAAGGTGTGGGCTGATAGAGCCCACGTTCCAGTTAGGGATAACAGTAGTTTTTTGTTTTTTTTAAATGCCCCCCGCCAGCGATAGGCTACCTGCTCCAGGACAGAGGGAGCTCCAGGTGCGAGCAGCCACGTCCGCATGTGCATGCGAGTGACCAGACATGGGAGCTCCCTCCTGGTGCGGGTAGCCTAGTGCTGGTAGGGGGCATTTAAAAAAAAAAAAAAAACTACTTTTATCCTGAACCGGAATGCGGGCTCTTATCAGCCCACACCTTTGGTTGGGGGATAACATTTTTACCCAACAGGTGCCCTTCAACCCCCCTTGCGCTAACTCCTCCCTACACACCCCCCGTAGGCCCCCCTCGCTCCTCCCCACCAGCCTACCTTTCCTCCAGGGCTATTGCCCCTAAGTCGCTACTTACCCCTCTGTGTAGGGCCTTTCCAGCCAAGTTCACAGGGGCCATCTTCTCTTCCAATGGCTTCTTCCTGGATCCGTCGGAGCTTGGCGGCACATATAGGACAATAGGACACTGGTACTACTGCGCATGCGCACAAAGTTCACGAAGTCTGCCGATTGTGGTAGGCCGGGGGGAGCAGGGATGGGGGGGGGGTTAGAGCCCGGAGGGATTGAATTCCCCTTTAAAGCCTAGGTGGGTTTTGAAAGTACAAACTAGCCAAGGTACTGATTTGGACTATTTTTTGGGCCTTCGGCTGTTTTTTTTTCTTTGGAAATCTGAAAAAGTTTTTTCTTGCCCTAATGTGCCAAGTCTGCGTCTCCTGGTGCATGTTGGGTAGTGTAGTTTTTGTTTAATAATTTGCAGACTGGCAAATTTAATTTGACTACAATACCCAGCATGCAATGGGACTGACTTATGTAGCAGTGGGGAGTTACCAGATTTTGGGCTCTGTACCCCAGTCTCCCGTCACTCTTAAAGGAGAATCTAACCTGTAATGAAAAAACCCTCATTCAGGCTATTCAGGAGTATGGCATCCTGCTACTTCATTTGGTGACCCTGAGTAATATGGCAGCTCACTGGCCCAAACTGAAAGATGCTCCAGATTAGGTCAGTCTCTGTGATTTTGACAGAAATTGTATATGTATTAGGGCCTCATGGGGCCCCTATACCTCTTTGGCCCCTTTTGTAGTTA
Organism: Xenopus borealis; assembly: GCA_024363595.1. Taxonomy (NCBI): domain Eukaryota; kingdom Metazoa; phylum Chordata; class Amphibia; order Anura; family Pipidae; genus Xenopus; species Xenopus borealis. The sequence continues at coordinate 21,652,824 of CM044441.1, forward strand.
CACTCATGGTGAAGGGGCAAATCTTTGCCATTTTGTTTCATGCAAAACTCTGTGAAAATTACAAAAGGCATATTGTTCTAATAAATTATTTTGGGAGCTTACAGGACCCCACACTCTGTTATTAGGTTGTGGATGCAATATCACTTAAAAATTAAATTAAAAATTAAATATCACTTTAAAAGTGTAGGTGTTTTCTGATAAAATGTTCTCCTCTAGTAAGATGAACACTATAAGGAAGACACTAATGACTGTGAATTAAATTTTGCCTCCAAACTGTCCCTTTTTTTCGGAGGGACAGTCCCTCTTTTGACAGCTCAACCAGCAGTCCCTCATTTGTACTGGAAAGTCCCATTTTCTCTGCACTGAATAGCCAGAAAAAGAAACAAAGTTTCTAACTCAATTGGCTTTTGGCAGGGAGCCCAGCCCAGAACAGCTAACCGGTGCAAATATGTTACTTTGTAACAATTTTGAGATAAGAAAATAAGTAATTGTAATGGTTTAGATAGGAGAAATCACTGTGCTACACACGCCAATTTTTTTTGTCCCTCCTTTTACTTCCAAAATGTTGGGAGGTATGTCAAATTACCCCTTTTGCCGTTTCCCAAATAATTCAGCTGAATATGGCAGTTATAAATGTGTAGGGGTATAAACACACACACAGACAGTGGGAAGAAGTAGAAAAGTTCACCCCTAGTCCTCTCTCATGTAGGCTCTTCCCTGGCTGCACTCTACACATCACACCACACTAAAGCAAAATTATACCCCAAAAATTAATTCTTGAGCCTCAGATAGTTTATATGAAATTAAATGGCATATTAAAGAATCTTGCCAAACTGGAATATATATTTAAGTAAATATTGCCCTTTTACATCTCTTGCCTTGAACCGCCATTTCCTGATGGTCTGTGTGTTGCCTCAGAGATCACCTGACCAGAAATATTTCAACTCTAACTGTAACAGGAAGAAGTGTGGAAGCAAAAGACACAACTCAATTAATTGGCTCATGTGACCTAACTTTATAGTTTGTTTGGTATGTTTGCATGCACCGTGAATCCTATGATCCTATGGTCCTTATTTTTAAAAATGGCTTTTCAATTTAGGATTACCCACTAAAAACTTATATTATGAAATTGGTTTATTTACATGAAGCAGGGTTTTACATGTGAGATGTTTTATGCAATGTATTTTTATAGAGATCTACATTGTGTGAGGGGTATAGTTTTCCTTTAATAAAAAGCAAGGGACAGACAACCGTGCCCCAGGGGTGCAAGCCAGCCTTGTCCTTACTGCCTGCACTATGGTTCCCTTTCAGTCTGGGTTTTCTACACTATCCCCTATCTTGTGATTCTGAATGACACAAGATATATAAAATAAAGTATTTTTTCCCCATTAAAAGCACTAACCCTAAGTGCAGAGACCTGTGGCGGTTCTCTGTATAACAGAGGCAGGTGCAAAGTGCAAGAGAAAGGGCACATTGTACTTGTTTTTTTTTTCACTTTGCACACTGCCTTTCTAATAGTAAGTGACCTCTAGCGTGACTGAGGCCATTGGTGATTGTTAGAGTTCTGACTGGAGAAGGTTTTCACAGGCAGATCATTGGCTGAGGCCTGGGGAAATATATAATTTATACGACATGAACACTGTAGGGTAGTGGCCAGCGCGAATTTCGGCACTGAAGTGGTCCAGCCAGTGGCGCCACTTCCCCATTTTGGACCTGTAACCCACATTTCTGCTCCCTTATATCTACTGTCTGCACCTAGCTGCAACTCCTGTCCCAAAGTGATGACATCACAGAAAGGGAAAACAGAAGGGGAGAAGGGTGAGAAGCTGCTTATAAATGACTGGAGCTATGCTCTTGTTGCCCAGTCACATTATGAATCTTAGTTTAGGTTATGTGTATAACAAACACCAGATCATGTGATACTTATGATGATGAGATCATTTTAATTCTCCATTTTGTTCATGTTTGCCTCAGTATATCTATTCAGCTATCACAAACTGATAGACCTGTAATGCTTGTGATTGATGGAAGCAAAAGATCTTATGGCTGTTCTCTCTGTATCCACAGATATCTATTTTGCCTTGAGCAAGTATGACTGAGAAGAGTATAGCCCCGTCTAGAGATAATGGTGTTGTGGTAACTACTTTTTACTTCTTTCCATTTTCCAAATTCACTACTAGTCACCACCACCACCCTACTGTACCTGCTATACCACAATCCCTTCCCAGAGACTATTATTCCACTGCTACTATAGGCACCATCTCTCCCTACTATACCTGCTATCCCACAGTCACACTCCCTTCCCAGAGACTATTATTCCACTGCTACTATAGGCACCATCTCTCCCTACTATACCTGCTATCCCACAGTCACACTCCCTTACCAGAGACTATTATCCCACTTTTACTATAGGCACCATCTCTCCCTACTATACCTGCTATCCCACAGTCACACTTCCTTCCCAGAGACTATTATCCATCCCACTGTTACTATAGGCACCATCTCTCTCTACTATACCTGCTATCCCATAGTCACACTCCCTTCCCAGAGACTATTATCCACTGTTACTATAGGCACCATCTCTCCCTACTATACCTGCTATCCCACAGTCACACTCCCTTCCCAGAGACTATTATCCACTGTTACTATAAGCACCATCTCTCCCTACTATACCTGCTATCCCACAGTCACACTCCCTTCCCAGATACTATTATCCACTGTTACTATAGGCACCATCTCTCCCTACTATACCTGCTATCCCACAGTCACACTCCCTTCCCAGAGACTTTTATCCTACTGTTACTATAGGCACCATCTCTCTCTACTATACCTGCTATCCCACAGTCACACTCCCTTCCCAGAGACTATTATCCCACTGTTACTATAGGTACCATCTCTCTCTACTATACCTGCTATCCCACAGTCACACTCCCATACCTTCTATTCCATGGAAGCCCTGGTTACTTGTACTTCAGCCAACTACATGGTAGTTTATAGAGCCTAACGACAGAACAAAGGGAAGGTAACCAGATAACAGCTCCCTAACACAAGATAACAGCTGCCTGGTAGATCTCAGAACAGCACTCAATAGTAAAATCCAGGTCCCACTGAGACATTCCGTTACATTGAGTAGGAGAAACAACAGCCTGCCCGAAATCATTTCCCTCCTAAATTGCTGGCTCTTTCTGAAAGCACATGACCAGGCAAAATGACCTGAGATGGCTGCCTACATACCAGTTTTAAAACTAAAAAAAATACACTTGCTGGTTCAGGAATGAAATTTTATATTGCAGAATTAATTATTTGCAGTATAAACAATGTAATTTAGAAATAAAAACGACATCGTAAAGATCATGACTTTAAGATCACTTTAAGATAAATTTAGCAAAGAATTTGATCCACGGTTCACCAACAGGTGCATACACATTGCTGAAAATCATCACTATTTATTTACTTAGGGGCAAATTTATCATTATTCATGAATTCGAGGGCTAAAAGCCCTCGATCTCGGCAGAAATTCGATTATCGAATTAGAATTCTATAATATCGAATATTTTTTGACCAATTTTCGAGGGCTATTCGATTTCTCGATCAATTAGTACGATCAAACGGCATTTCCCGTTCAGTCGTACGGTTTGAACAATCGAGGTGTTCGATCGTACGAATACTATTCGACCAGGTAATAGAAAAAAAAAGCCTATGGGGTGATTCCCATAGGCTTCTATTTCAATTCTGTAGGTTCAATCTGTGAAGTAGGCAGTCGAATAAAATTTTAAAGGTGAAGTATTTTTCATATTCGAGGATCGAAGTGGCCAAATTTGCACATTTAAATATTCAATAAAATCGTACAAATGGAATTCGATCGAATTTCGAATCCTTCACACGAATTTGGTGTTGGCAAGTTACACGTCATAGACTTTCACATTGATTCCCAAAATTGTGGATCTTATATACATTATTTTGTTTACCCTGGTGCCATATTCTGGCTAGAGGGTTGTTGATCCAGCTGCAAAAATCTGCAAAATTTGACCAATATGCCAATATAACACTGTGTTCTGCCTTTATTCTCTTAAACTAAAAAAAATTATAGATCTAATTTTTCTTTTTTTTGTGGTTTCAGAGAAATTGGCAGATTTAGACTAGGCAGGGAAGCAGGCTTCAGCTCTCTTTTTAAGGCCAAAAGTGTCCGTGACCCTAACTTTATATGGACTTCCTGGATTTATGTAACCCTATGGTTGCTGACTCTAAGTCAACCCATTATTAGAAGTCCACTGCAAATATTTCCAAATTAAAAATACACCATATTTCACAGGAAATACAAAGGAATCCTTGGCTGTTTTATGAGGGATTGTTGTCAAACATTCCTCTAGCCCTATACCTAGAGGAACAGTAGCAACAATAAATATTCTGCTTTGTAATGGCTGCCCCCATGGTAACACAGCAGCTTGTTTACATAAACTATATTAGTGTTTCTGAAGCAAACGCACAACTTATATCAGGGCAGGGCAACAGTGCATTATATTTTAATTATTTTAAACATTATTTGTTTGTTACTGTTCCTTTAAAAGGGGCCTCCTTGTAAATGCAGTTGCCATATAAACCAGCATCTGTCTGGTCTGGCTGCCTACATTCTCTGAACTGCTGGCTCTGACTTCTGAAATGGCAAAAGCCAGCTGCGTCTGCTACATTGTTTCTAGAGTCAAAATCAGAGAAAATAGAAAGGGATAAACAAATACTGTTTCCATTTAAAATTGCATTTACAAATAACAATAAAACCATTGGAAACATGTAAGCAATGTGTATCTGACGTAATTGCTTTTTCTCTTATGCAAAAAACTATTTTTGTGTGTAATCTGACCAAATATTAAGTTGCCATTTCACTTTAAGTTTGTGGTTTCTTTAATGAGAGCCCCTCCCTTCAGTCAACCAAAGAACACACTGAGAACAGAACACAGGTTTTGTGTGGCTTTCAGGCCAAAAGAAATGTTCTCTAAAGGAGAGGGTGTAGTTTTGCATGGATAATTCATAGAAAAGAAATATTAAATGTTATGGGGTTGCTGCTGCCTGTACATTTATATATACAAACAACTGAGGACCATTATAGGCAATAGTACTTGATAATCAGATTCAAATATTTTACATATGGGAAATGCTGTTTTTGTCAATGAATATGTATTTTCAAATCAAATAAAACATCTTTGTCAGTATACTTGTTACAGTTTATTTAAATTTCCGTTTCACCCAGGCCCCCCTACATGGTGTCTACATTGTATATTTATTTTTAAAACTACATAAATAGATACAAGTAATAGAGGAGAGAGGGGGGCCAACAGGGGGGGTGTAGGGCGCCAGCGCCTGGGGGGGTTGAATTCCCCTTTAAATTATTTTTACTTAAAGACATACTGACACCTGAAATTAAACTTTTTTTTTACACTAATTATAATATTGGCTTTCAAAGCTACTTCTAACTTTGCCATAAAGTATTTGCATGATGCTTTTACATTACCTGTCTGATCCCCCATGTTCCTGTATGAGGGGGCTGCCATATTTGTGCAGCAGGAGTCTGTTAGCATTAGAAACTGTAACTAACAGGCTGAGATGGGACAGTCAGGTTGGCAAAGTCAGAGAGTCAGGCTTAGGAACTTTTATTATAACAATTATATACAAAAACAAACCTCTCAGCAAAAAATGATCAACATGACCTATAGGTAACATTTAGGGGCAAATTTACTATTCCCCAAAAAATATTTCGAATGCTAATCAAATAGTTTTAGGCTACCCTTTTATTCGATCTTCGATCATTCGACGATCGAATAACAATCATTCGAATTAATTATTCGATCATTCGAATGATTTGTACGATTCGAACGATCGAAGACTTCGATCGTACGAATCCTATTCGATCAGGACTTGGCCTCAGAAGCCTATGGGAGGGTTCCCATTGGCTTCTATTACAATTCGGTAGGTTCAAGCTGGCGGAGTAGGCACTCGAAAAATTTTAAGTTCTTCGATATTCGATCATTCGATCTTTCGCTATTCGATGAACGAATAAGCCTAATTTGCATATTCGACCAATCGAATTAATTTCATCTTTTCACGTGAATTTAGTAAATCGGCCCCTAAATGTACATTCATATGTTAAAAAGTCATTTTTTAGTGTCAGTATAACTTTGAGGTCTAGTGTTCCAGAAAAAATTCCAGGTCCCGAGCGTACTGGATAACAGGTCCCATACCTGTACCACTCTTTTACCGTAACAAGCACACTTTTTTGATATAATTGCTTTATAAAAGTCATGTTATTACATTTTTTTGTAGATTCAAGATAACTGGACTGGATATGAATTGGATGTATTCTCGCTGCCCAATCATTATTGTGAAGATTTAGAATGTGTATTCATACCTCACGGAGTAATAGTAGACAGGTACTTGCATAATATTCCATGTCTGTGTTATATATGGCTTCACCCTTTAGATGTGTAAGAGGTTACCTAATAAATCTCCTTAGATATACATGACTTTCCATATAGTATTTATACCTGTATACCTTAACTCAGGGGTCCCCAACCTTTTTTGCTTGTGAGCCACATTTAAATTTAAAAAAGAGTTGGAGAGCAACACAAGTATGAAAAAGTCCATGTGGATGTCAAGTAAGAGCTCAGATTGGCTTTTTGGTAGCCCCTATATGGACTGGCAGCCTACAGGAGAGAATGTTTGGCAGGACATCTGTTTTTTATGGAACCAAAACTTGCCTCTAAGCCAGTAATTCAAAAATAAGCACCTGCTTTGAGGCCACTGGGAGCAACATCCAAGGGGTTGGAGAGCAACATGTTGCTTGTGAGCTACTGGTTGGGGATCACTGCCTTAACTATATGTATATCTAAATTACATGGATCACCTTCATCTTCCTCCAGTTGAAAGGAAAGTGCCTCAAGTAGCCCTCCTCTTGTTATTGCACACCAGTTTTGGGAACTGATCTTCAACTTTTAATTGCCCCATAATTATAGTTACAGTCAGTCTTTGGTGTATATTGGAACACAACTGTAGCATGTTAAAACAGCTGCTGAATTGTAAACATATTACCAGCTTTCCTAAAAGATACTTGCAGACTGTAACTGCTCCTTGTATTTTTGGGGAGCTCCAATGTGATCTGAGCCTGCTCTGGTGAATTGCATGAAAGTGCACTTGTATTCATCCAGGGGAACCTAGTGCCATCTGGGATGTGGCGGCAACTCCAGGGTTGCACTACTGGGTTGGGTCAATAGCTGCTACTGACTTGCACCAATGCACTGAATGTGTATGTTAGCGCATCCTTGAACTGTGTTCACTAGTGATGTGCTGATTGGACCCAAGCCCGCCCACCCGCCGGCACCCACCTCCTCCCCTCTATGTATAGGGCCACACCACCCCGCAGATGACATCACAACAGTGACAAGGCAAACGCATGCCTATAAAAATAGAATCAGGAAGCCAGCAGTGTAAGATTGCAGACGCCGGGGAGCGTTTAACCCGCGACCCGCAAAGGAGGCCCGCAGGTCCCATGGGTGTCGGGCCAGCCCACACATCACTACAGTCCACGGATATGTGCAATTAACACATGCAAGTGCTCTGGCTACAAATTGTCATGTTACTGCAATAAAACTGGATTAGAGGGAAAAATGCTGCATTGTTTAAAAAAAAAAAAAAAACCATGGCGATTTCTTTCTGAAAAGCGCCATTGCTCTAAGACTATCCAGCTTGGACTGTTGTCAGTGTCAAAATGCTAAAAAAAAATATTACAAATCTTGGTAGAAGGGCTTGTTTTTGGGTAGGGTAACTCCTAGCATCCCACCAAAAGGAAAAGTTGCAATTTTATCCTATCTATTAGTAGAAACTGTCATATTCCTTTAATAGAAGCAGTCTCCTTAGACAACCACTGGACAGGCAACATTTCAGTGATTTTTTTTTTTTTTTTTTTTTACAATCTGTTATGACTTTTCCCAAGGCCTCTTTTTCTATGTAACTACTATATGCTCTGTAATCTACATTGTATTATTTTAATGTAAAGTGACAGTTGAATGATAAGAGTGTATGGCCACTTAGATTAGGACATGTCGTGCTATCAGGATAGTGATAATCTAAATAAATGGAAAGTAATCTCAAAAACTGAAAAGATTCTCCTTTTAAAGGGAACGTCTACTTTTATAGTCTGTGACTAAACTCTCTTAGATTTAAAGGGGTGGTTCACCTTTAAATGAACTTTTTGTATGTTATAGAATGGTCAATTATAAGCGACGTTTCAATTAGTCTTCATTATTTTTTTTTTATATTATTTTTTCATTATTTGACGTCTTCTGACTCTTTCCAGCTATCCAGTGGGGGCCACTGAGCCCATCTAAAAACAAATGCTCTCTAAAGCTACAGTTCTATTATTATAGCTATTTTTTTTATTCCTCTTTCTATTCAGGCCCTTTCCTGTTCTTATTCTAGTCTCTTATTCAAATCAATGCATGGTTACTGGGGTATTTTGGACCCTAGCAACCAGATTGCTGAAAGCAAAAACTGGAGGAGCTTAATAACTCAAGTCACAAATAAGTTGAGGGAAAACTACAACTTTAAAGCTTATTGTCATTTATATAGTGCCAACACATTTGGCAGCGCTTTACATTATACATCATTCACATCTATCCCTGCCCCAATGGTGCTGTCAGTTTGAGAACCCATGTGGGGTACCCAAATAAAAAGCTAGGTAGACACATGGAAAACATCCAAACCTGAGTGAAGCGAACCTAAACCCCCAGCTCTGCAAGGTAGCAATGCTAACTGTTGTGCCATGCAGTTTAAATTTCACTCTGATTGGGTCACTGACCCGGGAAACAAAATATATTGGCAAAATACTGTCTGTTTCTAGTTGCTAGGGTCACAGGGAAGCGACACAATGGAAGGGAGAGTAATTCAAATAATAGGCCAATTGCATAGGTTAGTACATCATTTTCCCCACCCTCCAGGTATAAATTTATAGCAGAATTTTTGACTTTTTAAAATTACTTTACTAAAAGTTTAATAGTCTATAGTTTCTATGTTCTCTGCCAATAAAAAGTGATCCACAAGGCATCTTGACTGCCTAAATTATTTTTTTCTGCCTTGTTGAATTAGATAAATAAAATAGGAGTGGAGACTCCTTCCTTTCAATGCTACAAAGCCTTTCAGGCAAGGAGTCAAGATGAAGTAAAAATGGCTCTTTAAGTAGTGCTGCATTTACTCTTAAGTAGGCTGTGTGCTTTTATCTTATACTTATAATAGGTCATTATCTGTACTTCCAGTACACCATGTACAGTTTCCAGTAATATTCTCTTAATGTAACATCTGATAACGATTGCATCCCCTCTGAGTTCCCATCTGGATGGGAGTCTTATAAATACTTTTGTCTGTTTTGCAGGACGGAGCGTATTGCTCATGACATCATGAGAGACATCGGAGATAACTACATTACGGTGTTGTGTGTGCTCAAGGGGGGATACCGGTTCTGCACAGACCTTGTGGAGCACATTAAGAACTTGAGCCGTAACTCGGAAAGATTTATTTCCATGAGAGTGGACTTCATCAGGCTGAAATGCTACTGTGTAAGTGTGTCCTCTTTTTAGAATAGGTGTCAGTGGGGGCCGCCGTAGACTTGCTCTTCCCTGCTGTTGGACAGTCGATCCAGTATGTATCTAGCCAAGACTTTCTCTGTAAAGGGGTTCTGTGTTGTATGGAGTCCAGTTAAAGGAAAACTATACCCTCTCTATTAAAATATATTGCATAAAACAGCTCATGCTTAAAACCCTGCTTTATGTAAGTAAACCATTTTCATGATAATATACATTTTTGTAGTATGAGTAATCCTAAATAGAAAACTGCCATTTTAAACAATAAGTTCCACCCCCTGGGATCATATGATTCACGGTGCACACAAACAGACCAAACAAACTATACATGTTAGGTCACATGAGCCAATTAATAGAGTTATCTCTTTTTCTTCCCCACTTCTTCCTGTTACAGTTAGAGTTGAAATATTTCTGGTCAGGTGATCTCTGAGGCAGCACACAGACCATCACGAAATGGTGGTTCAAGACAAGAGATGTAAAAGGGCAATATTTACTTAAATATATATTCCAGTTTGAAAAGATTCTTTAATATGCCACTTTTTTTATATAAACGCAAGTATTTATTTTGGGGGTATTGTTTTCGTTTAACATGAGTTTGCTCTGAAGTTTCTAGACACAATAAATGCAGGAGCTAGTAGTAGTACCCAGCTTAAAACTCAACATATATTGCTATATATTTGATTAGTTTGACAGTAGAGCAGATATTTACCACTAGGGAGACCTTATGGAAAAGGACCGCATCAACTCACCACTATCTCGATGGGATTCTGTAATCTGCCCAATATTGGTTGACCAGGCTGATAGGAGGGTCCCATACATTGGCCAATTACTTGTCTGGAGGGTTCGGGCAGGTTCAGACCTGCTCCTGCACAAAATCTTTGAGTCCCGGGCGGGTGCAGGTTGAGCTGTTGAATGTTGGGAACTCTACTTCAGTCTGTATTTAGGCTCTGGACCTTATCCTGCATCCTACCCTCAACTTGCACATGTGCAGATGGTCTTTTGGCATATTTGGCAATCACGGAAGGGCTATGTACTCCCTGCTCCCCTCTGCCACTGGATTTAGCCGCAAGTACACAATGCTGGGCTGGGGAGATTGATTTTTATCACATAGAAGATCACTTCTGTAGGGAATCATTTTGGGGAAAGAGAAAATAAAAACACATTTGAATGTATATTTAATGTCGTTCTTAATGAACACTGTATGTCAAGAGAAGGCATTGACAGCCACTAGGCAGTGGCTGTTAATTTAACACTAGCTGTTATTCATGCGCTACCTTCATGTAAATTAACAGCAACCACTCTGAGGGTCTGTCAATACCCCCGCTTCATAATATTGTCCTGTATCAATACAGAAATCAATATGAGTTGAATTGGTTTTCCTTTTGAGTATAACATGGGCACTTGTATTTCTGAAAACCACTTGCCTGCCACAGATAGTAAAATTCACATTGCTTGTAGTCAAGTGCATCATCATTTACTAGGCAACACTCTGTTTACATAGAGGCTGTGGGAGCAGGTGGATGCATGCTGTTGCTTATTAAAGAGATACAGACCTCTTATTAAAAGCACCCCAGTGTCACCCCAGGGTCCAATTGCATGGCAAAGCTAATTAGTAGATGTAGGCACCATAGTTCCCAGCTTTTCAGCCATTTATTTTCATCACCTTACAATTGAGGAGCATGCTTTAATTTTGGTCTCAATTAGCCTGCATTATCCCTACTCATTTCCTTTAATTTAACATAAAATATGCTCAGACAAGTGGGCTTTATATACACTTTAATATCACTTCTGAACCAACACCGGGGCAATGTTTCCTCTGCTATCAACTTACAGTACAGTACAGTACTTGTCTTATACTTATGCATTAGTATAATGGCATCTAATGTAGGCTGCTTATTTATTTCATTTTTATTCAGAATGACCAGTGCATGGACGAGATGCAAATACTTGGAGGGGAGGACCTTGCAAAGCTGAGTGGAAAGGTATTCTAATGCAGTCTACTGCCGTCATTAATAAATAAGCTTGGCTAGGTCGTTCTGCACAGTCTCTGCTTACTCAACATTGTCTCTGTGCTATAAGTATTCAATGTGTTTATATAAATATATATATAGATAGATGCATAGATATAATACACATGAACCATGAATATCCTGTAAATTATATCCTTATAAAAGGTGCTTAGTGATGTCATTGGTTATGTTTCGTTTTCGTCATGTAATTTCTGTCACATGACTCACTGAAACTTGTATATATGAGAAATAATTAATTAACAACTGCCAGCTCAAGCCCAATTTAATTTGCATATATATATATAGGTAACAGCTCACCCTGTAATATAAATGACCCGGGTGTAGATACCCCGAGTCCAGCACTTTAATGGATGCAATGCCAAAAAGGATTAATCATGGTGATAATTCAAAGGATAGTATAACTCACCAAATCTGTTCAGTGGCTCGGGTGCAGTGCCCCAAGCCCGTAACCTAAGCATTTATTCCATAAAGTTAAAAGTTAGCGTCCTAACGCGTTTCGTATCTTTCGATACGTAACGCGTTAGGACGCTAATTTTTTACTTTATGGAATAAAGCTGACTTTTTACGTCACCGCTTGGCTGCAGGAGTGTGTGCATTTTTTAGAATATATGAGAAATATAATTAAAGTACCTGCTGGTGCAAAATATGAGGATATTGGAAGTTACCTTGGAGTTCCATGCCCTGTATAAAAACACGTAACCTTCGGCTTCATTCTTTTGATATAGTCATGGAACACCACAGTAAGTTAACGTATTGGACAATAGAGAGTAGTTTATTCAATATATATATATATATATATATATATATCGTAGCCAGATAGGTGCACTCTCGACCAAAGGAGCATCTGCCTGGGTGCTGGAAAAAAGGAATTCATAGAACATAAAAAACATCCGCACTCCAGGAACTTCTTCAAAGAAAAAAGGTGAGTTTATTCAACGTTTCGGCACTCTGCTGGTGCCGTCCTCCTGAGGACGGCACCAGCAGAGTGCCGAAACGTTGAATAAACTCACCTTTTTTCTTTGAAGAAGTTCCTGGAGTGCGGATGTTTTTTATGTTCTATATATATATATATATATATATATATATATATTTATTATTTATTTATATATATAATATAATATACAGTGAGAGAGAAGGGGGAAATATAAGCACACGTAACTTTTTCAGTAGGAATCCTAACTTTTCCCAAGACCAGGTTGGTACCATCCGCTTTGTTGAAATCTAAAATATACAATTTAAAAAAGAGGGTTCTTGCTACTTTCTCACTAATGGGAAGCTATAGTTTAATGGTCACACTTACAATAGTGTTTACTACTCATAATCCCCTATTTGCTAATCAATTTTATTTGATTTTATTTGCTATTATGTAGCCTTCTTGCTTCTAATCTATCATCCAAAGCACTGTGTAAAGATTGGGTTATGTAGAAACATGGTTTTAATCTAGTAGCCCAGAGCACCTAATCAACAGTTCATCCTTACTTGCAGAGGTGTAACTATAATGGATGCATACCCTGCAGATATAGAGGGCCCAGTAAGGCCCTTATTAATAAGCAATTGTAATATATCTTGGTAGGATAGGTCAAGTTACCAATGTTTTAGGCCCCAAAGTGTTCGTTGCTGTGGGGTCAAGTAACATCTGTTTACGTTACTGTTCACCTGCCTGCTGCAGTTACAAAAGGAAAGCAAACACCTGGGGCTGAGATACACAAGCTTGTTTGTTTTCCTGTCACATGTATGTTCATAACATATCACTAAACCAGGGATCTGCAACCTTGGCTCTCCAGCTGTTAAGGAACTACAAGTCCCACAATGCATTTGCCTTTATGAATCATGACAGACTCCTTCATTGCATTGTGGGACTTGTAGTTCCTTAACAGCTGGAGAGCCAAGGTTGCAGATCCCTGCACTAAACCTTAAATTAAATAGTGTAGTCTGAGGAGAAGGGTATTTGCATAGACCCCAGGTTGCACTGCATCGTGGCATTTCATTTATATTTACACTGTGTAGGCAAAAAGTATTCAGGCACATTTGTAGCCAAAAGTATCCGGCCAATGAAATGACGAGTTCCCAAACTCTGGAGGCAACACAAGAATACAAACTATTACCCAATGCCAACAAAGGCTTTATTATAGTGTGTGACTTGTGTTGAATATGCTCACTGTGCCAGTTAATATAAGTTGTACTGAATCTGTTTATAATGTGTAAGCAACCACAGCTTGCACTGAATCTCTAATCAGTACTTAATGCTGAAAGAATTTGAAGTAGCAGCGGAAAGTGAGTTGGGGCTCATCCTTCCATCCTTTTAGTAAAATGAGGCTTTAGTTGAGATGTAACTGCAACTGTCCTTTATGACTGGAGTTGACTCCTGTGTGGGAATTCATCTCTTGCACGTGATCCTCTGAGACATATGCCAATTAATGACCTCATGGCTCAAGATTCCTGCATTAATTAGATTAGTGAATAGAGATACAGTGAAATAGAGACAGCAATGTGTTGCACACAGACACACAGTTACATATACACATTCTAAATGCTATTCTGAGTGTTTATTGTGCTCTTCCTGAGATATGGTGCCTTTTAGATAAAATGCATTATGCTATCAAATGGTGTCTTTCCATTACCAATAGAAGAGGGTTTCATGACCTTTATATAGCCGAACTTCTGAGTGCAGTGAGTGTTGGGGGCTTAAGAACTGTGTGTCTTTTGTGGGGTTCCCAACCTTATTTTTTTACCCGTGAGCCATATTCAGCTGTAAAAAGAGTTTGGAGCAACACAAACAATAAAAATGTTCCAGGGTGGTGCAAATTAAGAGCTGTGATTGGCTATATAGTAGCCCCTATGTGGAGGAGATGGTGAAACAGGAGGAAGAAGACCTCCGGAGGTTGGAGGGAGAGGAAAGCAGAGAGAATAAGGTAGGGGCTTCTGAGGGTAAAAGAAAGGGAGGAAGAAGAACTCGGCAGGTTGGAGAGAGGAAAGCAGAGAGAATAAGGTGGGGGCTTCTGAGGAGAAAAGAAAGAAAGGGAGATGGGCAGTTGGGGGGTGCTCTAGACTCCCCTATGCAACAACAGATCTCAGTGGCTGTAAGAGCTTATAAGATGATTCTGGGCAGAAAATGAAGGGAAAGTTGGAGGTTTAAACCCAGGGGCAAAGTGTCTTCCTAGAGGATAAGGGATACCCAGGTATAAGTGGGATTCAGGGGGAAAGATCAAAAGAAGAGGAAAATAGCATCTAAAGCACTGAAACCCAGAAAGTAAATGAAATGAGGAAGGCAACGTTAAACTTTATGATAGTATTGATGCTTACGGATGAATAATTTCATCAGTTTTGTTGTTATTTCTAACTTTTGATTATTCTGTGTTCCGTGCAATGTTTATTACGTATTGATTTGTTACTTTGTTTTAGTATTTTATCAATGAACAAAATTGGACTGGAGGTTCTGTCTGGCAGTACACCTGGTTTTCTCAGTGGTGCCCCCTGCAGCAGGATAATTTGCTAAAATGCAGTGGAATTTCTCTAAATCTGTTCCATGATCTCTTATGTGATTTTTCAGGTTTTTCCGCTTTAGGAAGGAACCCAAACACCATGATTTCCTTACTTGACTGCAGTAATAAAATGACCGCTATGTTCCTAAGGGAAAATATAGAAGTCACAAACCTTGGGGCCCAGGAGTTTATTTCTTTTCATAGGCACATTTTTAAACAGGAAACAGTTTACAGTTACAAGAGTATGGATTAAAATTAGGTGGGAAAGCGTACGTCATGTCATTTAATCAACCCTGAGCTGCTCATGAGTTACCCAACATTTCCCCCCTGCACTTAAAGGGCATGGAAAGGCAAAGAAATAAATCCCATTTTTACTTTCTTTAATGAAAAAGAAATTATCAACAGTATACTTTAATAAAAAATGCGTACTGTTTTTATAAGAAACCTGACTGTATGCAGTGAAATTCTTCCTTCATTTACTTCTGTGGATAGGAATTGTCAGATGGTCCCTAACTTCTGGCAGGGAAACAATCATACTTATGAACAGCAGAGTGAGCCCCTGCCTTACTTACCAGCCATGCAGAACTCAAGCAGCTTTGTTTTATGATCATTTATGACGATCCCTAAGAAGCCCAGACCACACTGAGCATGTGTATGTAGTCTAGTCTTGCAAAGATGTATAACAAAGTTACAAGATGACAGCCCCCTGTGGCCAACTTTGAAAGCATAAATCATTTGTTTGATTAGGCTTGTGGTGCAGTAAGTTCATGTTTATGTTTAGTATACAAAATACAGCATTTCTAGCCTTATTCTATTTTACACTTTCCTTGCCCTTTAAGTGACATATACAACACATATATTTATACTTATAAAATTGTCAGAAGGATGTGTTAAATGACATATACAGCACATAGGATAATTATAAAATAGTTTTAGGCCTGTTTTACAGATATAACATATATCACTTACACACATAAACAGGGGACTTAGGGTAGAACTACATGGACGTTTTCAGCTGTGACAAAACACATGCGACGGAAATAAGGTAAGAAATACAAATCGCAGCGTTCATCTAGCATGCTGCGTCTGCATCCAATAGTTGTGTCGCATAAGCACTGCAACTGCATTCGACATTTGTATTTCTTACCTTATTTCCGTCGCATGCGTTTTGTCACAGCTGAAAACGTCCATGTAGTTCTACCCTAAGTCCCCTGTTTATGTGTGTAAGTGATATATGTTATATCTGTAAAACAGGCCTAAAACTATTTTATAATTATCCTATGTGCTGTATATGTCATTTAACACATCCTTCTGACCGTTGGCTCACTTCCACCCCAGCTACACTGTATATAGTGATATTATATAGCACAATCATGGGGCATGTAACGTAGAAAATGTAATCACAAACAGCATATTAAAACAATATATTTATAAAACTTTTAAATGCAATATTAATTGTTTCTACATTTTTATTTTAGAATGTTCTCATTGTCGAGGTAAGCAACCTTTCCTGTTCATTTGTTAAGTTTGTGCAAGGATAGTTTTATAAGTTTTTTTGGGATAATTATTGTAATAATTATATATTTTTGCTAAAGCAGGATCCGTTCTGCCAGTATATCTCTAGACTGTGCCAGTTGAGGCATGGTAGACCTGATTGGGGGCCTGGTGGAATTAGGGTTGTGTGTCAGGTGGATCTAAAGAATGTTGGAAGGTATGCGCTAAATGTGGTTAAACTACAACACCCACATGAAAGTGCTGCTGAAGGTGCAGGAAATCTAATTAAGTAAGGGCTTGGGTAACTATGGACTGTATTCATGAAACATTTCTGCTGTTTCTGAAAGTAAACTAGGCTATCCGATTAACTGCAAATTAGCAAGATCTAGTCTTCTCCAAAAATTAAGTACAGGCATGGGATCCGTTATTTGGAAACCTGCTATCCGAATTAAGGAAAGGCCGTCTCACATAGAATCGATTTTATCTAAATAATCCTAGATTTTTCTGTGTAATAATAAAACAGTAGCTTGTACTTGATCCAAACTAAGATATTAATCCTTATTGGAAGCAAAAAGTCCTGTGATGTTGTTCTGTGTAGAACTGACTAGAGACTCACAAACGTAATTTTCAGAGCAGAGCAACATCACAAGATTTTCCTTTTTTTTTTTTTTTTTACTAACATAAATTTCTGCCAACTATCACATCCAGGCATTATCCAGAAACCCATTATCCAAAAAGCTCTGAATTCTAGGACGGCCGTCTCTCATGGACTCCATTTTAATCAAATAATTAAAAATGTTTAATTGTATTTCCTTCTGTTTCTAATAATAAAACAGTACCTTGCACTTGATGGCAGTTGGCTAAGATATAATTATTTCTTATAGGAGGCAAACAATTGTATTGGATTTCATTAATGTTTACATGATTTTTTTTAGTAGACCTAATATTATTGAAAGGCCCCTTATCTGGAAAACCCCAGGTCCCAAGCATTCTGGATAAAAGGCTCTCATACATGTAATATGCTGCCCCATTTAAGCATGCAAGTTAATGAATTTTGGCCATCACTGCTAAAGTTAAGTCATCTTTATACATTGTTTCCAGTAAAAGAAAAAATTAGAACAGAAAAATAAATCCCTAATAGATCTTTGCTTTTTACCCTTACTACCTCCACTCCCCAACACCTAGGGGCAGATTTATCATTGGTCGAATTGAAAATAATTTGAAATGTGAACAGTATGTGAGGGATTTGACCGCAATTCGATCGATCGGACAGGAACAATTCGATCGATCGATTAATCATTCTAATCGATGGATTCTAACAATTTTTTCAATCGATCGAATCAAAAATAATGATACCCAATTTGGTAGCTTTGCTCTAGCGAACTAGGTGGTCGAATAAAAATTTAAAGGGAAAGTACTTCGACCATCGAATAGTCGAATATTCGAATAAAATAAAATTTTAATATTTGAATTCGAATATTTGATGGTCGAATTTGATGGTCGAATCTTTTTGGAATTCAATCGAACTTCGAATTCTTCATGTGAATTTAGTAAATCTGCCCCCTAGAATCAGTCAATTTTAATCTGGGGGTCTCAAGTTTTCAGATAAGGAGTTCATTATATTGTTTAACTGGGAAGGAAAATTGAACTAACTACCACCTCCTCAAAAAAGTGGGATGAAATGTAGAATGGAATTTTAGATCGTCAAGCTGCAAGGTTTAGTGCCACAAACCTTAAGGGCTGGGGCAGACGGGGAGATTCTGTCGCCTGGCCATTTCCGGAATCGCCCGAAGTTTCCTCATGAAGTAACTTCGGGCGATTCCGGAAATCGCCGCTCTGCGTGTGGTTTAGCGCTGGCACTTTTTAATTTTAACAGGCGGCGGACAGGGAGAAGGCAGTTCGTGGAGATTGTCGCCAGCGATTAATTGCCAGGCGACAGAATCTCCCCGAATCTTCCTGTCTGTACCAGCGCTAACTGTAGAATTTGAATTTGAACAGGACCCTTATTTAATGGTCTTATGTTGAACACAAGGGTACATTGCCTCTTGTAGACATTCTATCCCCACAGCGTATGACCCATAGTCTCTGGTTTCCTAATAGCAGATAAGACAGATGTTCTCATGTTACCTAGACCTGCAGTTAGACAAGGTGTTGTACAGTTAATATCCATTTAAATCAGGGGCATGATATGCTTTAATTGTTTTCTGTATTTCCAGGACATTATTAACACTGGGAGGACAATGACGGCACTTCTTAATCAGCTAGAAAAATACAAGCCAAAGATGGTGAAAGTTGCAAGGTTGGTAGACGCTATAGACGTGTCCTTCCACTGCATGAGCTTGAAGGGGTTCTCCACCTTTGAGTATGGTGTAGAGCAGGGGTCCCCAACCTTTTTGCTCGTGAGCCACATTTAAATGTAAAAAAGAGTTGGAGAGCAACACAAGCATGAAAAAGTCCATGTGGATGTCAAATAAGAGCTCTGATTGGCTTTTTGGTAACCCCTATATGGACTGGCAGCCTACAGGAGAGAATGTTTGGCAGGACATCTGTTTTTTATACAACCGAAACTTGCCTCTAAGCCAGTAATTCAAAAATAAGCACCTGCTTTGAGGCCACTGGGAGCAACATCCAAGGGGTTGGAGAGCAACATGTTGCTCGCAAGCTACTGGTTGGGGATCACTGGTGTAGAGTGTGATATTCTGAGACAATTTGCAATTGGTTCTCATTTTTTATTATTTGTGTTTTTTGAGTTATTTAGCTTTTTATTCAGCAGCTCTCCAGTCTGCAATTTCAGCAATGTGGTTGCTAGGGTCCAAATGACCCTAGCAGCCATGCACTGATTTGAATGAGAGACTGGAATATGAATAGGAGAGGCCTGAATATAAAGAGGAGTACAGGTATCCGTTATCCGGAAACCCATTATCCAAAAAGCTCTGAATTACGGACAGGCCATCTCCCATGGACTCCATTTTATTCAAATAATCCAGATTTTTTATATGATTTCCTTTTTCTCTGTAATAATAAAACAGTAGCTTGTACTTGATCCAAACTAAGATATAATTAATCCATACTGAAAGCGGAACCAGCCTATTGGGTTTATCTTTTATATGATTTTCTAGTACAGGGGCCCCAATCCCCAGTCCACGGCCCACAACCGGGCCATGGACAGTCCTTAACTTGGCAACCAAAATGAATCCAGCACTCCTGAATTGGATGGTGGTGATCAGAATTGGACACCAACCCTCCTACTGACCCCATCCTGATCCTCCTGACTCCCCCCAGTCCTTACAAAAAATTTTGCTGCTGTACTGGTCCTCTGTTCTAGTAGACTTAAGGTATGACGATCCCGATTACAGAAAGACCCTTTATCCGGAAAGCCCCAGGTCCTGTGCCTTCTGGATAATAGGTCCCATATCTCTAATAAAAACTAGCAATAACTATACATTTGTAACATTACAGAACAGTTGTTCTTTAGATGGGGTCAGTGACCCCCATTTTAAAGCTGGAAAGAATCCAAAGAAGAAGGCAAACGATACAAAAACTATAGAAGATATAGAATGGCTAATTCTACACAACTTTTTCATAGGTCTTCACTATTTAAAGGGATACTGTCATGGGAAAAAATGTTTTTTTTTTTTCAAATTGCATCAGTTAACACTGCTACTCCAGCAGAATTCTGCACTGAAATCCATTTCTCAAAAGCGCAAACATTTTTTTTATATTTAATTTTGAAATCTGACATGGGGCTAGATATTTTGTCAATTTCCCAGCTGCCCCAAGTCATGTGACTTGGAATATATAGAGTTTCTCAGACTATTCTTCTATTGAGTTTTGGTGTTTACATCTCTTAAACTCAGCACTTACCTGCAGGTGCAACAGACAAGATTGGGATATTCATTCCATGAGGCAGGTAGCTGTGTGTGTATGATTAGAAATATAGCTACAACTTGTTGTTTCTTCTATATACACCAAAAAAAAGCAAATAAAAATAATTGAAAAGAAAAATATAACCCATTTAGAGTGGTGATGCAGGGGGTGATTAGAAGTTGGTAGGGATGCACCAAATCCAGGATTCGGTTTGAAATTCAGCCTTTTTAAGCAGGGATTCAGATTCGGCCGAATCCTTGTGCCAGGCCAAACCAAATCGGAGTCCTAATTTGCATATATAAATTACGGTTGGGAAGGGAAACTACTGTACATAACTTTTTGTCACAAAATACAGGAGTAACAAATGTTTTTTCCCTTCGTGCATATGCAAATTAGGATTCGGATTGGTATTCGGCTAAATCTTTCATGAAGGATTCGGGGATTTGGTGCATCCCTAGAAATTAGCCTAGGAATCGGCCCTCTGTGTTATGCTGCTTTGATGCATCTTATATTAAAATAATATAGTACAGGTATGGGACATATTATCCAGAATGCTGGGGACCTGGGGCTTTCCAGATAATGGGTCTTTGTGTAATTTGGATCTTCATACCTTAAGTCTACTACAAAACCATGTAAACATTAAATAAACCCAATAGGCTGATTTTGCTTCCAATAAGGATTAATTATATCTTAGTTGGGATAAAGTACAAGCTACTGTTTTTATTATTAAATTGCAAAAAGAAAGCATTTGGATTATTTGATTATAATGGAATCTATGGGAGACAGTCTTTCCATAATTCAGAACTTTCTGGATAAGGGGTTTCCTGATAACAGATCCTGTACAAGGGCAGCTTGTTATTTACATTTGATGCTAATGAAAGTTAAAATACCTTTTTGTTGTGCTTGTTTTTATTTAGCTTGCTGGTAAAAAGATCTGCTTCCAGCAATCAATACAGACCTGACTGTAAGTATTTTATTTTTCATATATGACACTATTGTAGGGAAGATACTGCCTCATGCTAATAAATTCCAGAGATAAATGTGACAAACCCCCACTACTCCCAGACCTGCAGATTTCAAGTACAGCTATGGGATCTGTTATCCAGAATGCTTGGGACCTGGGGTTTTCCGAATAACGAATCTTTCCATTTTATTATTACAGAGAAAAAAAAAATTAAAATGTGAATTAACTGATTTAAACTGAGTCTATGGAAAATGGCCTTCCCATAATGCCGTGCTTTCTGTATAGCAGGTTTCTTTATAACTGAACCTAAACCTCCTATCCGGAAAACCCCAGGTCCCAATTTCATCCCACCCATGTCAACTTTAGTTGCGCTAAAAATATGTTTTGTTTAACCTTTGTGTGTTGTTATTTATAGACACTGGATTTGAAATTCCCAACAAGTTTGTGGTTGGATATGCCTTGGATTACAATGAGTATTTCCGAGACCTTCATGTAAGTCTGTTAATTGTTTGTGTGCACTGACCCATTATTTACGTGGCACAGACATGGAAAGATTGAACTTTCTGTACTGTGCCGGCTCCATCAGTGATTAACTCCAGCGATAGCATCGCACACACAATGGAAACACTGTAGCCCAGCATTTCTCAGCAACCGCTGGTTAATCACAGTAGAGGTTAAGGATAAATATAGGCATTTTGTCAGAATAGCGGATTCCTGGAAGGGCAAAATATCCACTGACTCTTAGTGTAAGGGCACACATGGCGATTCTGTGAGATTTAGTCGCCTGGCGACTAATCGCCTCTTCTTTGGGATGACTAA
>CM044441.1:21686135-21708580 GCA_024363595.1 Xenopus borealis
CCCACAGTCACACTCCCTTCCCAGAGACTATTATACCCACTGTTACTATAGGCACCATCTATCCTTACTATACTTGCTATCCCACAATCAAAATCGCTTTCTAGAAGCCCACCCTTTTGCTCTGTTTAGCCTGTGCTTTTAAGCATAGTAAGAGGAGTCACTTTGTGATAGAGTAGCAGTAAAACAATTTCCTCTGATAGGATAAAAGACAGCGACAAATATGTACAGCTCCATCATGAAACAGAGCTTAGAACACATCTGCAAACGATACAACATAAGAGGATCTTGTTTTAACCTACAGTTTTTATGACCATGTCGTGGCATATCCACATATAAATCCAAGAGAGCAATTATGTCTGTGACAGCTGGGTATTAAACTATAGCACTGAAATAGTAACAGGGCCAGTGCATAAATAAAGAACACAAAAACTGGACAGTTACTCTCTTGACGTGGGATCACTGCTGTCTATTCATGTTTGTCAAGGATGAAATGTGAGAGTACTGGAAGGTCAATGTCACAGAGAGGAAAAATGAATTTCCCACTATTGCTCATTGAACAACTGTCTTTTGTCAGCTGAGGCCATCTGGCTGTAAAATTAATACAAAAACAGAGCAAAAGAATGCCCAGTTTTGCATGCATTCTGAAGAGCTGGCTTTAAAACCTGATCTCAGAACTGATTTTTTTTCTGGATCCTCCTAGAAGAGAACCAAAACTACCTGTCAACCAAATACAACTGTCTTACTCTGGGTCTGCTCTGCAACTTGCACGGTATGTGGGCTCAGAGCTCATGCTTTAGAATAGAGTTGTTTGCTTTCATACCCCTCATACAGTCTAATGTTTCAAAAGAGATAGGAGGCTCACAGAGATATAAGGAATCAGTTGCTGCAAGATCTTGTCTTTTGGGGCTCATTCAAAACTATTGCCCAGGCTCATTCTGTGCTCTGCACCTTGTGCTGGATTAAAATTGCATCTAAGCACAGGGACCTTCAGTCAGAGGAAATAACAGCGGGTTGCAATGTGAGAAAAACATGGCGGCTTGGGCATGTCTTTTGCACTCAATAAATGAGCGCAAAATATATATTGCTCTCAACTTCGCTTCTCTCAACTTGTAATAAAAATACAGAGAGTAGTGAAGCCAATGCTATGTGTGTGGCCTCGGCCTAAATCACCAACCTTGGTGGACTTTGAACCAACGCCACCACTTGTGCTCTGAGACAGCAGGATACAGTTCTGATTTAGTGCACGCATGGCATACATAGGAGAATGTGTCACCAAGCCACCAAATTCACAAATAAAAGCCCCATTTATACATTTTATCGCTGCCCGAATGGGCTCTGTTTCCTGTAGGTTGGCTCAAGCCTTGCACCTTGTTGTGTCTCTGTTTTTTACTTTGTACCTGTTCCTGACTTCTGATTGTTCACTGCCTTTCATGACTCCTCGCCTGTTTACTGACCACGATTCTTTCACTGTGCCACAACAGCAAAAGTTACGGGCCCCAAAATGGCATTAATTAAGAGGGGTTTTCTGCTCACTAAAGAGAGTGGTTCCACTAGCAGTGCCAGGGTTCCAGCTACAGCTAATCACAATCGGTTGAGAATCCATATTGCAAACTTAATAAGCACTTAATAAGCACCTTTAATAGGGAGTCCTCCAGGCCACAATGTCTAAACACTGTTAAAAAGAACAAGAAACTTCACTGTTCTCCTGGCTTAACTACAGCTTTCCGAATTTACTAGTATCCATTGGACGCATTGGCTTTCAAGTAACATCATGGCTATGCCTAAACTAAATGAAACATATAGTGAAAAAACCCTTGAGTTCAAATGACCAAAGGAAATGTAACAAGGAAAAATAAGAACTAGAGGATAACTCGCTTGATTGTGCTATCTGCTCTGTTGTTAGACAAATTATGTGACATTATGGGAAAGATATGGAAATAAATGCAATAAGAATAACCATCTGGTTTGTATCATTATATCATTCCATAAAAATAGTGCAATACTAAATACAAACAGGAAATGTTGGGAAAATGTGCCATTTGAAATGAGCTTTTCTAGTTTTATTGTTCTTCTGTTCTATAGTCAATGGCTGCCTGGGGATGTTGGGGTGTTTAACTGGGCAAGATCCAGGAAGCCCCAGGCTGCAGATCACTGCTATAACCCAAATAAATAAATAACACAGGGGCCTGTTTCTTACAAACCTAGTTTATGGCACCTAAATATGATGTGAGCAATAAGTGTGAATCCAAAGAGACCAGATATTGACTCAATATTTTCATTTTGTGATGGGAAATGAGATAACGTCTCTGGATTCAGAGAGACCAGAGGTGTACTTTACTACTAAGTGCTATAGGGCAGCAAAAGAGCAGCTTTTAGTGAAATTCTAAACGCACTTGTGTCTGAGGCCTGGCACTATGTAGGTCCAGGGCAGCCCTGTCCTTACTACATGCTATAGGGCAGTTGGTAAGTACAGGACCCAAATGAGCCCTGGTCTGGATGACGTGCAAGTTAGAGGAGAGGACGGGGGGACATCTACATTCCTCCCAATGTCTATCTGTCATGGGGCAGTGTAGTATGCACTCCAGATCACTGGACCTTAAATTAAGAGGAGTGCAGGGTAGGGTGCAAAGTGCACAACAATGGCAGATTGTGTCTATGTTTTGCATCCTGGCCTGTACTTAGTAAATTACTTCTAAGCTATGTAAGTATTAGAAACTTCCAGAAAGGGTCAGGAAGGAGTAGCCTGGCAGATGTACTGCCTGCTTGTCTTGTAAAGCTGAGGGAGTATAATCCAGGGATGCACCGAATCCAGTATTTTTGATTCAGCCGAACCCCAAACCGAATCCGAACCCTAATTTGCCAATTAGCGAGCAATTTAGGGTAAAAGAGAGTTGCACGGCTAAAATATTTTTTACTTCCTTGTTTTGTGATGAAAAGTCACATGATTTTAAAGATTCTGATTCGGTTCAGCCAGGCAAAAGGATTCGGCCGAATCCTGCTGAAAATGGCTGAATCCTGGCAGAATACCAAACCGTATCCTGGATTTGGTGCATCCCTAGTATAATCAACCAATGTTTTTGTGCTACTTTATAAAGCTCCAGTAGGGTTATGTTGCACATCACCATGGTCTGACAAAAACATTCCTATTCCATTTACTCCTATTTATTCTCACATATTATTAACATTTATTTATAGCGTCAACATTTTTCACAGCCTTCATGTTCTCGTGTTCACTGAATTGTCAACAAGAAAAATTTTCTATCTCGGAAATGACTGAAAACTATTTTATGCATGCATTTTGTTGGTAGACTTCTACTTATGGTAAGTCTGAGAATATTCTCCAACACTATTGTCACCCAGCAGACTTTTGCCATAGAATTATTTGGTGACACCCTTATTACAGCCATTACATTCCAAGGCATTTTCATTACTTGATGGACCTGAAAATCAGGAAAATGTATGGCAATGTGTTGTTTGTGTCTAAGATAACATTGCTTTCTTATGTTTCTGCCATGTACAATTTGTAGGAATTTCCTGGACAAGGGCAACTCAAGCCTGACTTCCTAGGCTGCCCCAGACCATTTCTGACCCTTTCATCCAGGCTCCTGTGCCTGCCACACTACAATTGGACTGGCAATCTGTGTCTTCTGGCAAATGCCAGAGGGGCTGCTATTAGGTGCCATAGAAAGTCACTATTTAGTGGGCTGGTGGGGGCCTCTGTGTACCTGAAATGCCAGGGCCTATTTTGATTCTCAGTCAGACCTGCCTTGAAGCTGTCTTTTAAGATGGGATTGCACTTAAAATGTTAACATTTTGGTGTTTAGGCAAACTGGGAAACATAATAAGACTATGGTGAGTACCACTAGGAAATATAATAACCTATATGGAAATAAAGGGGACACGTCCTCCCTAGCAAAACTATATAGCACAAGATGTCTACTTATATTAAGTACTTATATAAAGTTCAGGTTGCCTTCAAAACATCTATCATTGAACAAGTCATACAGTAAACTAGCCCTATCTTTTTTACTGCTCTTGATGGGTTAATAAGTTCTATGTGGTGGCATAATTACAGGAGTGCTTTTAGTGGTCCTTAGGTTGCGAAATTGTGCCTATTGACTGGCAGTGATTACCTACTGGGCTTCAATGGAGAATGTCCCAGTAGGTCTTCAAACTACTCCTCTGGGTCAAGCTCAGCAGGCAGTCTTTGTTCTTGCTTCCATTTCTTAGCTTCAATGGCACCTCTTATGACTTGGCAGCCAATTTATTAGTCCCCTGAGCCCCCCCCCCTCTTATGCCAACAGTACTCTGGCCTCCCGCTCACATCATGTAATGTAGAAATACAGTCAGTAAAGGACTTTATCAAAGGGGGTAATATAATACGTGACATATATATAAGTGTCACCATATCTAGTACCAAGTGTGGATGAGATGCTCAACTTAGAATTTATAATTTATTAGAACTGGATTAAATATTTTACTGCAAAACCATGAAGAATACATGGCACTCACTATATATGGATATGTAATTCTGTTTGCAGACCAGACCATATTAAGTGCTGAGGGTCCTGGGTAAATTAATGCTATGAATAAGAGTCAGACCATCTCTCAGTTGCTTGTTAGGTGAGTAGTTAATCTGTTTTTAACAAGATTGCTTTCCACTGAAATCCCTATAGAGCACTATAAACAAGATAAAACCCTGAATCTCTGTCTTATTTTATTTTATTTTTTTGCATTCCTCTATTACTTGATTTATTCCCACACCCACTCTGTTTCACCTCATAAAAAATCATAATAAGGGCAAATTCATTATATTGTCTTTTTATTTCTTTAAGCTGTTTTGCCTCTGTGGGCTGGTAATGAGGAGACAGAGGCCAAATCTCCGGGAGCCCAGATGAAGATATAACGTTATGGAAATGAGGCAGCTGAGCCCGTATAACATTAGGCTGCCAAATGGGAACTGTATCGTCCATTAAAGAGGAGTGTTCATTAACGATTGATGACTGCTTTTTAATAATAGAAGCCTTCTCCCATCCATGGATTTGTTTTTATTCTTTCTATATCGTTTTTCCTTTGTGATATATTCATTCTTTGCATTTCTAGTCAATTTCATCTCTATTCCTTGTGGGGGGCTTCCAATATCTGTAAAGCCTAGCTATACCAGGGAAGCCCCTACCACTCAGTTGCTTTAGACTTCCCCGTACTAAATAATTTATGTCATGAACTAGAAGATGAACGAAAACCTTTATGGACGTAAGGCCTGACTCAGCAATACTGAGCACTCAGCCCCCTGCCAGTGCTCTGGGATCCCGTATTTTGAGCATTTATGAACAGATAACATGTAAGATTCCCTTTAATTCTGACCATGATCCAATTTATATAAAGATCTCAGATAATGTCATCACTGATATAGAATTATTTTTATATTCCAGCTGTTTTTCAGCTAATTCTTTGCCTTCTTTCCTTATAGCAAGAAAATGGGAAAAAAAACTAACCTGATTTATTTTTTATCCAGGAACATGGTTGGCAACCTACAGGTAATAATAACTTTTACGGCTTTTAAAAAAAAAAAAAAAAAAAAAAAAAAAAAAAAAAAAAAAAAAGCCAAGCTATATAATAATTTAAAAAAAAAAGGGCTCCAGTCTTTACCTTTCCGCTTCCCCAAAATAAAAGTATAGGACCTGTTTCAGGATAAGGGATCTTAATTTGGATCCGTAATTTGCATCTCCACACCTTAAGCCAATAAAAAAAAAATCTTAAACATTAATAGGCTGGTTTTGCTAGCTACTGTTTTATTATTACAGAGAAAAAGGCAATCATTTGTAAAAAATTATTTGGTTAAAACGGGGTCTATGGGAGATGGCGTTCCAGTAATTCGGAGCTTTATGGATAATGGGTTTCTGAATGCCAGATCCCATGCTTGTAATTTATTCCTTTTAAATATCACTCAATCTCTACTTTCACCTGGCATCACTTGTTTTTCACATCATGTGTTGCTGCAGAGTCATCAGTAGGACAAATATTCAATTAATCACAGTAATTCAAAAGTAGAGGGACCACATGAGCACCTCCTCTTAGGAAAGAACAAGGTCCAGAGTACAATCACATCACACAGCCGGGCCAGAACTAGGGGTACGCAGAAGAGGCACATGCCTAGGGCGCAACGAAATAGGGCGTCAAGCCCGTACCTCTTCTTTCAGCCTACCCCTGGTCTAGACCCTTTCTCTCCCACCAGTACGCTTATGTGGGTGCTCGCTTCCCCCTCCACAAATTGATATATCCTTTACCCGTGCACTGTTCCAGATGCACACACATGAACACTCAAGCCAGCTGGCAGGGTTGCCTTGGTCGCCTGGTTGGCTTGGCCTGGGCCTGATATATAGGTTCTGACTGGGCTGGCGGGACACTGGGGAAACCCGGTGGGCCCTGCCAGCCCAGTCCCACTATTGGTGCTGCCCCTCCAACCTCCCTCCTGGTCCCCTGCTGCAGCTGCCAATGGGAAAAATGTAAGCGTGGGTGTTGGAGGGAGGTTGCAGCTGTGGGCTTGTACAACATTTGCCACTGAGGCAGGGGCCTGGGTGGGCCCAAGTCTGACCCAGAACATAGTCAGTTTAACAATAACTATTTCATATTCTACAAGGAAGCTTAGGACCTTTAGGTTCCTTTATCAGATACAAAGAGCAAACCATCAATTGCACATCGACTAATATTTTTTTGGTCCACGCTTCAGTAATGCTTGCCTTATGACCTGCAACAGAATAATAATATTTATCAACTTGGAGTTTTCAGTGTAGCAAATAAGGACGAGGCCCAAGTCTCCGTCTGGGGCCCCCTGCTTTGATGTATATAGTAAGTGCCTCAGCTGAGCTCTCTATGGGGCTGATTCACTAAAGGGCGAAGTTGCTAGCGAGAATTCACCAATGTGACTTCATTTCGTTACTTCGCCAATTTATAACAAGCGCAGGCGTCCCTTGACTAGTGAAGGAGATGTAAGCTAGTGATGCTTTGTACTCTAATGCCAGGTGAATTTTTTCTCTGGCGAATGGACGTAACTCCACAAATTCACTAAGATGTGGATTTTACTGAACGTTACCTCTTTCGCCAGATTTGCCTTCCCCAGCTCTGACCTGGCGAAGTGCATTGGAGTGCATAGAACATCCTCAATCTTCAGTTACTTACATTATAATTTTTGACTGTAATGTCTTCTAAGTACAAAAAAACGCTAGCGTCTTTTCAATAAAAATTGTTTTCAGCACCCGGTTTTCCCCCATACATTGTCTACCATATGGAACATTATTTAACAGTGGGCTTATGTGTAGGACAACAACTCTATTGACTTTATTATGGTTTCCTTGGCATGTCTAGTTATCAGTGTAATGTATTAGATGCACCATGTAACATAAATGGCTCCATTCCACTTAAAATTGCCCGCCATGTGCAAATTAACCTGAGCACAAGATCTCTAGTGAAGTTGCGCTTGGCAGAATTGAACACTAGCACAGCTTCGCTTTGATTTTCTCGTACTGCCGAAATAAAATAGAGAAAATTCGCCAGCGTTCGTCGCCCTGGACACAACTTCACACTTTAGTGAATTAGCGTTGTCTGAGCGAATTTTCACTTGGCAAAGTGTTGTGATGGCTACGAAGCTGTCGCTGGTGAAATTGCACTCTTTAGTGAATTTGCCCCTATGCGTCTTCATTTCCAGTGATTTTAAATGTTTAACAATAGATCAATAGTCTGTGTAATGGATTCAAAAATGGTCAATGTAGGCTCATTTTATTATATTCAGTATGTTATTATCACTTCCAGAAAGTGAAAAACCAATGTTTTCCTTACACACACACAATCAGAGGGAATAATTAGAGGGAATAAGGAAGAATTATATAGAGAAAAGCCTTAGCTCCAGAAAATGATTAGTCAGAATTTAATTAACGGAAAACAATATGATCCAGGAGAAGAGTCAATAAATATGTAGAGAATATCTGTCTATTAAGGGATTTCATGATAAACAGTGTCTTAGATTTATGGAAGTTACTGGGAGAAAATTAGAAGATGTCAGGGTATCCATTAGTCACAAACATATTTCTGCCCACACAGCACTGATGAAAATGAAAAGGATAAGTAAAGAAAATACACTGGTGCAATCGCTGTCAGGAATATCAACCCAGCTACACACAGTGTGACTAATATATGACATTTACTGGGAGATTTAACAAGCCTTGAATCCTTCCAAAAAAGATTCCAAAAAAATCTACCTGTATCTGATGATTTGGCACTAACAATGGGTCTCCCACCATTTGTTTCGTACGATATTATCGGTATGTCTATGGTCACTTTAAGGTGCAGATTTTCTGGAGCAAAGCACTTGAGAAGTGACCAATTACAAATCCTAGATTTGGTGTGTCCTCATAATTTAAGGTCTATTTATCAACAGATGATTTTTTGAGGTTTTTAAAACTACAAATAAACTCACTTTATCTAATACCAAGAATGCCATAAAATTTATTAAAAGATCTATAATTGAGCTTTTCCTGGAGAGATGTAGCTTAGACCAGGTCCATAACTACAGATGAGAAAGACCCTGCAATTGCAGGATGCCTATGAGTGTAGAGGACGCTCATTAATTACCAATGACAATATAAATTTGTAATATAGGTCAATATACCAATTTCACTAAATAAATTTTGCTGTGGCATCCAGTAACTGAGTACACCATTCGTTTGGATATCCCTTAAGACATTGGATCCTACATGAAAATGACACTTAACCAAGTCTATACTGAAACTATCAGTATGGGGTTCATACAGATAGTTGCTACATTTCCAAAATCATCCTACAGCATGGACAGAAAAATATATGCACAGTGGTGAACACAACATTATCTCATTAGCAAAAAGGATAAGAAAGAAGTGATTCTGAATATTGTGTTGTTACATGTTCGGGCCTCAACGGAAAAATAACAAGGATTTCAGAGATATTTTTTCTTTTGTTTGTGTTATGCTTTGCTCTTGAAAACAGAACCATTGTAATGAGAGAAAAATAGAGTATTTGACCTAGAGAAGGGCCCCCAACCTTTGTTACCCATGAGCCACATTCAATTGTAAAAAAGAGTTGGGGAGCAACACAAGGGTGGAAACAGTTCCTGGGGTGCTCAGTAGGGGCTCAGATTGGCTATTTGGTGGCCTCTATGTGCACTGGTCTAAAGGAGGCTCTGTTTAGCAGTACATCTGGTTTTATGCAACCAAAACTTTCCTCTAGCCTGAAATTAAAAAATGAGCACCTGCTTTGAGACCACTGGTAGCAACATCCAACAAGTTGGTGAGAAACATACTGCTCATGAGCCACTAGTTGGGGATCACTAATCTAGAGACAGGGTCCCCACCCTTCATATACTGTACATTGATGCCTGTAGCAGGATGACAATGCTTTTCCATGAGTTTTTCCACCATCTAATGCTTTTTTTACCAGTAGGTTACCAGCTGACCCATTCCAATTAGAAGGAAGGAGGTTCCGCCTAAATATTCGGAAGGGTTTTTTTTTTTTTACAGTGAGAGCTGTGAAGATGTGGAAGTCTCTCCCTGAATCAGTGGTACAGGCTGATACATTAGATAGCTTTAAGAAGGGGTTGGATGGCTTTTTAGCAAGTGAGGGAATACAGGGTTATGGAAGATAGCTCATTATACAAGTTGATCCAGGGACTAGTCCCATTGCCATTTTGGAGTCATCAAGGCATTGTTTTCCCTGTCTGAGGGAAATTTGAGAAGCTTCAAATGGGGTTGTTTTGCCTTCCTCTGAATCAACTAGCAGTTAGGCAGTTTAAAATAGTTGAAGGGTTGAACTTGATGGTGTATCATGTGCATTTTTTCAACCTAACTTACTATGTTAGACAGTTTGTCAGTATTATGCCAGTATTATGGAAAGTAAGGTACTTTATTAATCAATATTTGCCATGTTTGTGTGTGTTTTCTCTAGGTGCCTTGGTATTGACCAGAGCTGAAGTAGCTAAAACGTTCATGAATTCTCATATCACTCCATGATACATACTCCCACAGAGAGTAAAGGTGCTCACAGGGACATATAGTGACTGCTCATTTGACCTTTCTGGACAGTGAATCCTGTATTGGTAAAAATCATCAATGTCATGATCAAGCATGCAGGAGGTATACTTTGCACCTGGTGGAAAATGTAGTCAGCTGAGGAGCATATTGGGCTTTATATGTGGTCTGTAATAAACTGCACTTTATGATCACTTGAATGACACAATGATTGGCTCAAGGGATCTTTTGGATCAGAGCGATTTGACCCTGCCATGTGAAATGTGAAGCATTGGAAGTGCCTGTGTTTGTTTATCCGCAAATACCCCACCTATGGTTCATCCACAAATTATTTTTGCACATATTTTAGAGGTTATGGTTGTTGCATAAAATGTCCCAGTTTAATGTTCGAAGGAATCCAAATTACACAATTATGCATCCCAATTACACAATTGATACATTTCTGGCTATGCGCAGTATATTGAGCAGAGCTTGAATAAGTTTGGGACCAGCTGTGGAATTAATGAATGTACTGATAACCTGGAAGTAATGCTTTAATAATTAATCCAAAACTTTTGAACTCATGAAGGGCCAAATACATGTCCACAGTCCATAATAACAGCTGATTACTTGGCTGGGGAACAAGCCTCTCTGAGAAGACTGTTAACAGATAGCTCATTAGAACTGTTCCTATTCATAAAGATTCCTACTGTTTGCCTTCAAATACTCCATTGACTGCCCTGGAATGCAGGATCCAGTGGGGCCCAGATCTTTTGGCACCTGCACAGAGATAAATTGTTTTATGGAAAAAAAAAGGGTGAATATTTTATCCACCATACGGCTGTGACTGCTATTTTCTTTGAAACAGCATCTGTAACACAACAGCACAAATACAAGTGGTACGTCCGTTGGCTAAAGATAAGGCATTTGGATCTGAAAGAAAAGTTAATTCATAAGCAGGTCCTCCAGTGAGCACTGACTCTGTTTTCCCTGGTTGGAAAGCGGTCACAATACAATGCTATAAAAATATCTAAAGACTCTTTTTAACTCACTTGAACACATGCATCAAACAGATGGACAATGAATGCGCTTTCATGTCTTCAAAGACATTTTGCGGTCGCTGTTTTCTGCATTGCTTCTATTTTTTTGCACATTTAATTGAAGTTGCAGTTAATTTTTTTATTTTATAATATTTATTTCTTGAGGGGAAATCAGTGGAAAAGTATTGTAATTGTATCTTGTGATGTACCGGAGCCAGGTTTTGCTGAGCATACTCCTGAGTATCGCTTTAAGGGGGGTGTAGAATCGAAACAAAATGGAATTCTTAGCATCATTTCAAATATAAGATATGAAATCATTTCAGTGGTTTCAAAGTTATTTGTAAAAGTAATTTCAATTGAAAACAGCATTTTTCCTTTTTTTCTGCTCTGTTGATCCTGACTCTCAGAATAGTAGACTGAAAAAGTAGCTCAAAATATGGTATTTCCAGGGTGACTTCCAGGTACAAATGGATTTAAACCACATACATGGATTATATGGATGCCCTCTAGCAGTACTGGGAATATACCATATTAACCCTGCCACTGATATCACATTTGCTGAGAGCAATGTCCAGGAAAATGTCCGCTCTATATTGGGGATGCACCGAATCCAGGATTCACAAAGGATTCAGAATCTTTCACAAAGGATTCAGGATTTGGCTAAAATCCCCACTCTATATAGAGGGTTCTATAATTGAGTTCAGTTGTGCCTTGCTACATTCCCCCTTTCTGGAAATTGTATAAACGTACAAACAACATAAGTGATGAAAAACAAAGTAAGTGCACATTTTCATAATCATACCCCCATTAGCCAACCAATTTCATCATCCTGCATGTGAGATTCTGTAATGTTGCCTCAATGTAGCATCTGATCTTTGAGCCTCTACACTAGAAGTCCCCTTGACTTTTTCAGTTCAAGTACCCACCTACAAGTTTAACTTTTGGTCGGGTCCACAGGGCCAGTCGTACCAAGTGTGGGGCCCAATTGGAACCATTTTGGCGGGGCCCCCTAGAAGGAACTTTGCTGTCTGTCGTAGGGTCACAGAGCTGGATGGCCAAATAGTGCCTGCTTTCCCCTCTGTCCAAGAGACGACTGCCAGTTGGGGATGGGGCAGGCTGGGTAACTGGGAGAAAATGTTCCCTCACTTTTTTAAATCTCTGTGCGCTTAGGGCAAATTTTGTTTACCACTGTTTGTGCAGTACCATGGATTATGCAAACAACATTAATGCATTTCACTTGTTATTTGTGCCAATTGGGTTAGGGGCAGGCTGATTGAATTGGGTTTGGGGGTGGGCTGGGCCAATCAGCTTCAGCTGTCGCTTGGCCAATCAGGTCTGAGCGGGCTGGGCCAATCTGGATTAGTGGTAGTCTGGGCAATTGAGAGATTAAGGGAATAGCAATCAGAGCTCGCACTGGAGCAGGGCCCCCATAAGAGCAGGGCTCATTTGGGCTAAATTGGTCCAATGTGCTTAAGACCGGTTTACAATATGCATATGGAAAGTTTACACTGATTAGCGTTGATTTAATTCCTAGTTCTTGTGGTAGTTCCCTGGAGGATCCCACGTAGATTCAATATAAAGTGAAATGTGGGAATCACTCTAAACATCAGATTGTACCACAATTGTGGTAACACAATTAGAAGCTGAATTGCAGTTAATCTGAGGTTCATAATATGGTTACAGTCCTAGGAAAATATTAGTGTATTGGCTATTCAGTTCTTAGTTCAAAAGGATCTAGTGCAGAAATGTGCATTCTATTCCACTCAACTGGACTTCAAGCTGGGCTATCAGGTGTAAGAGCAAGTAGACATTCTCCCCAAATCTCACGTCTGCATTGCTTCAGTTCCCCCCACCACCAGGGAACCCTGTCCCACATTTTGGTTACCACAACTTTACTCAGATTAGGTATCAGAGTCAAGTTACAGTCATAGACTCTCTATCTCCTCTTTTTATTCCTCTAGATCAGTGTTGTCCAACCAATGGCTCAAGAGCAACATGTTGCTCACCAACCCCTTGGATATTGCTCCCAGTGGCCTCAAAGCAGGTGCTTATTTTTTAATTCCAGACTTGGAGGCAAGTTGTTGTTGCATAAGAACCATGTGTATTGCCAAACAGAGCCTCCTGTAGGCTGCCAGTTCACACAGAGGCCCCTCATATGTCCACATATGGACTACCAAATAGCCAATCACAGCCCTTACTTGGCATCCCCAGGGACTTTTTATGCTTGTGTTACTCCCCAACTCTGTTTACATATGAATGTGGTTCATGATGTAAGAAATGTTGGGGATCCCTACTCTAGAGCCACTTCTTCACCCTACTTTTAATTTGGTGTCCACCAATGTTCATCACAAAAGTCATTGTGAAAAGCATCATGGAAGATGCCATAATACGATAATATTCTCATGGAGTCTTATTATTTGACTTCTCACTTTGCTCAACCTTAAGAAGACCCTTTGCAGCTTTGGATCTTGATGACTGAACACCGAGTCATTTTCATCCTCCT
This sequence comes from Xenopus borealis, assembly GCA_024363595.1. Classification (NCBI taxonomy): domain Eukaryota; kingdom Metazoa; phylum Chordata; class Amphibia; order Anura; family Pipidae; genus Xenopus; species Xenopus borealis. The sequence continues at coordinate 21,699,713 of CM044441.1, forward strand.
GTCTTCCTTTCTTCTGGGTCCTTTCCCAAACACAATCATATCCTGTCAAAAGCATAAATAGCTCCAGGTGGGTCAGAAGAGTCAGTGCTGTGATTCCCTATGCATTAGGATAGCTGTGGGAGGAAAAGACTGAAGGGAGAAGTAGATACTTGTCTGATTCTGTTTTGTCTCGTAGCTGGGAAGATATAATCCCTCTATGCAGCAGTTTTGCCCAGGTGTTAAGACATGGCGGGGATTCAAGCAATGAACTTCTCTTGCACCAACTGAGTGCAGGTTGTTGATTCCCCTCAAAACATACCCTTCTGCTACAAATTTGCATACAGATATTATCTATAGAGGCAATAGCACATGATATTCATTAATTGGGGGGACATGGAATAAAACACAATATCGAAAGGACATAAGAAATACAAAATATATCACAGAAGGAGCATGTATCACATGGGATTGCTATTGCAGCTCATCATTGCATGTTAAACATTATTAATAAAACCCAAAAACAAGTACACTATAAACCAAGACTTAAATATACACTATCACATCAAGATTTAAGAGAATAAAGGTCAACTGATGCTTTAAGAAACAATTGAATAAATAGAAGGCTCTGGTGCACAAAATATATACAAATATCTAATAGCTGGGGCACACTATCATTGTCTCCCATGCTCAGAGACCACGGTGAATGTTGTTAATCTGGGTGGACTCGTCTATCCGACTGGGGCACATATGGGCACTGGCCTGGTTTTATTAGGGATTACCATTCATGAAGACAGGTGAAACATAAATCCAAACTTAACTTGCTGCTAAGGTACAGGCACAAAATATTATCTACTCCTTAACAAACCCATAGACAGGAAGGTGGGAAAAGATTTCGTTTAGGCTATAAATAGGTGCACAAAGGCTGTATGGCACATATTTTGCATTAATTCAGTTATTACAATTACTCAAGGCAGTTATGTAACCTCTTGATCCGAAGAAAAAACTTATGCCCTAAGAAGAACAATGTCCTGAACCACATTTTTAGTATAAGGCATTTCTTTTTGGCCATGAATAATATAAACATAAATGGTGTTACAGTAACAAGAAGACCATATTTCAAGCGTTTATAAAGGCAACAGGAGCCAAATTATAGGCCTGTAAACTATTTTGGGCAGGGATCGTATAGCAAACCTAAACATGCCAAGACATGACTTTGCTATACTGATGAAATGGCTAGCATTTCAGTGTGGTGTCAAGCTGGGCACATGAGGATATCTAAGAAGTGGCTATGGTGGAGACTGCTGCTGAGCAGAGGAATCAAATGCCCAAGCCCAAACTAGAGTATGAATATCACTGCAAGGAATGCGTCATTTACTGCACCACAATATGTTGTAGTAAAGGCTCTATTTACCAGGATACCATAATATATGATAGTTGTTTTTTTTTAATGAGCAACATTGCCCTAGTGTCTTGTTTAATCTCTCTCAACAAATTGGGGGGCATTACTTATGACTAAGTGCCCATACAGCACGTAACACCTAAGGCTACAAGTTAAGATGTTTTCTCTTAAATAAATTACTGAATCAGTTACAGGGGCAAATTCTCTAAAGGGCAAATTTTCACCATCAACCGATTCGCCATCCTACGCGCCACTTTGCTAATTCACTAAAATCTCAGCAAATAATTTTTGCTAGCTATACATCGGCTGGGCGAGCATTTCATAGGAAATTTTCATTTGCGTTAATTTCTGCCTAGCAAAACTTTGCTAGCACTGTTACGATTAGGTTCATTTGAATAGGGCTGGTACCTAAAAGTCGTTTGGATCTTTATTAGAGATGTTGGTGCAAATGCTTGGACACTTTTTCAAACACATGTCCATAATAAAGACAGAGGAGATCCTCTAATGCCCTAGACATGAGCCCGCCCTTAAACAAATGTGGCATGCCCCTCAAACTAGTTTTAAACAATTGTTCACACATACATCTTTATTAGTTGTGACTTCTGAAGGCAATCCCGCTTTAAAAAAAGAAAAGTCGCCAGTGTTTTTTACAACTTTAATGCATTTCCGGCATACAGGATATGATGTCACTGACATAAACTTGAGGAAGATGTAGCTTAGTTTTCTCAGCTGCCTGGTCTGAGCTGGCGAAGTAAACTCTGGCAAAAGAGGTAACGTCCAGCAAAAAGTCGCCTGGCGATTGAGTGTGAACGAACGCTAATGATGGTCTGAATTACCAATGTCCCTGCGGATGATATTTCTGGTGAAATGTCGCTAGCATCAGCCATTTCGCACTTTAGTGAATCTGCCCCCTGAAGTTGGGTTTGTGTCAGCCTGCAATCAAAGAATTATATAAGAACATCAGCATTGATGTTCCCCAAGCCTCATGAGATTTTACAGCATAAGTTCCCAGACTACAAAGCTGTCTCCATTAGGGAAGCCTAAAGCAGTCCTAGATATTCCTTGAAGGCCAAATTGAAGGATACACATAGAGGAAAAAGAGGAGAGATTGATCAATGCACATTCCCTGGTCCCCTGTCATATAAGTAATCTATGCAGTTGCTTGTGTACAAAGACAGGGGTTTTTTAGTTACAAAATTATGATCATAAGATTGATAAGCCACCACACCACGTCAAGGAAAAACCCATATGGCGGTCCCTAACTATTTACCTCTGGTCATAATATCAAATGCTATAGCCTCCCGGCATGAGAGCATTACCTTAATAAAGGTCTCCCGACCTGGGCATTGGTTTCATCCACCGGGCTTAGTCCTCCCCCGCCATTAGATTTCAAAGAGGAGAGACAACCTAGACCCCAGATTTGGTTCCAGGAGATTAATACTCTCCTGCTTGTGGCTTTTAAGAGAGAGAAACTTCCCAGACCAACACCCATTTCCAAAGGCATTGTTACACCATTTAAAGGGACGGGTGTGGGGGTGCTACAACCACATGGAAGCCTGGCCTGCAGCATAGTTGCTAAACTTCCGAACAGAATAAATCTGCTACAATACAAAATGCAAAAAAGAAAGGTTGTGGGAGCACTCCATAGCTAAATAAAAATGTACTAAAATACAATGGAAGTGCTACTGATCTGGCCAAATTAACTATACACATAGGGAATGTGCATTGATCAATCTCTCCTCTTTTTCCTCTATGTGTATAGTCAATTTTGCCAGATCAGTAGCACTTCCATTGTATTTTAGTACATTTTTATTAAGCTATGGAGTGCTCCCACAACCTTTTTTGCTACTTGAAGGATAATCAGGGTGAGCTTTGGTGGTGACTAGCTATGAATAATGCTAGGTAATCTTGAACCAATAACAGGATGACTACTATGACAATGATTTCCTATATCTGTATCGTCTATCGGACTGGGGCACATATGGACACTGGCCTGGGTTTATTAGGGATTGGAATCAGGAATGAAGGCAGGTGCAACATACATCCAAACACAACTTGCTGCTAAGGCACAGGCACGAAATATAATCTGTTCCTTAAAGGAGAAGGAAAGTGATTTTACACTTGGGGGAGCCAAAGTTATGCACCCCAAAGTGACCCCAAAGGGCCGGTGCTCCTATCAGCCGAAAACCACACTGTCTGGGGTTTTTCTAGCCAGCAACACATAGAGATCAACTTCCTCCTGCTTTGATTTCAAATTTCCCAGGGAAATCGCATGCACAGTAGAGCGAAATAGATGATTTTTTAGTCAAAGTTCAGCTATCCGCTGTACGGCACATGCACCACACTGAAAAGAAAAGGAAGCAGGATCTCTAAATCTCTCGCTAAAAGAACCCCAGACCGGTGCGGTTTTCGGGGCTGATAATTCGCTATGAAATGCCCAGGATATCAGGTAGGTAACAGTAGTCACTTGGGGGTGCCTAACATTTAGCACCCCAAGTTAAAAATCCCTTTCCTTCTCCTTTAACAAATCCATAGACAGGACGTTTGGAAAAGAAAGTTTTTATATACGATATAATGGCTGTACAGCAAATACTTTGCATTCATTCTGGCATTACAATTACTCAAGGCAGTTATGTAACCTCTTGACCCGAGGCATATGCCCTATGAAGAACGATGTATTGATCCACATTTTTTAGTATAGGGCATTTCTTTTTGTCCAGGAATAATATAAAAATCTTGTTACAGCAACAAGCGTCGGCCACTTTGCACTAGTGAATCTGCCGTGTAAAGTTGGGATTGTGTCAGCCTGCAATCAAAGAAGTAAGGGCATCAGCATTGATGTTCCCCAAACCTCATGAGATTTTACAGCATAAGTTCCCAGACTACAAAACTGTCTCCCTTAGGGAAGCCTAAAGCAGTCCTAGATATTCCTTGAAGGCCAACTTGAGGGATAATCAGGGTAAGCTTTGGTGGTGACTACCTATGAATAATGCTATGTTGAACCAATAACAGGATGACTGCCACAGATGGGCGAATTTATTCGCCAGGGGCGAATTCGCGGCGAATTCCCGCGATTCGCTGCTGGCGAATAAATTCGCGAAACTGCCAAAAAAATTCGCGCAAAAAAAATCGCCGCGCAAAAACGAGTCGCACGTCGTTTTTGAAGCGACGCGCCGAAAACGACGCGACGCGCGCCGAAAATGACGCGCCCGTTTCGCCCATCACTAATGACTGCTATGGCAATGATTTCCTATATCTCTATCGTCAATGTGTGGTAAGTGACCTATGACAAAGTGATGGACCACAAAATGGTGCTTCAATCAAATAAAGTCTGAAAACCACAAATTAGATGGGATTATTCGACCCATTACTGTTTTCCCCTGTGATTTTCTCCACCAATCTACTCATGTCTGCCCTACCTTTCACCCCAAATACAACCATCTCCATCCATAGTTGTCTGTCCATCGATGTCAAAGGTCTTATTAGGCTTTAACTGTAAGGCTAAACATATTAAGCGTTTCTATTTAATAAATGTTTCTTTTTCATCAAGTATATTGACATTGTTTAGGGCGCTTGTTTATCAGTAAATAGTGTATGTCTTATGTAATGTGATTTTTTTTATCGTTATAGTGTTTTGTTTTTTTTTAAAATAAAATATAATTTCATTATATTAAAAAAAAATACTATAAAGCTCAGTAGGTTTTAGGTGGTTTTCATAAAATCATCCATAAACTGGATCATGCAAAGGCGAAAGGGGAAAATAAATAAATCTGTCTTAATAAATCTTAAGTCAAAACAGAATTTCATTAAAATCTAATTGGAAAAAACATCTGTAAAAAGGCCAAACGCTTGCTAATCGGATGATCACAGATTCATGGTAACATTCTTAGCTTTAACAAATAACACAACACAAATTCTCACAAATCTGCACTTACATTTAGGCATGAACTTTGTTTTGCGGCGGTAATTTTTTGTTTTTTTTTTAATGAAGGAAAAAAAGTGACACCAATGCATTTTGCAAAAGGAAAAATCCACTGTTGACTGTTTCATAAAATTTTCAGCAAAGTTTAGCTTAAAGGGATACTGTCATAAGAAAAAAATTTTCTTCAAATTGCATCAATTAGTGTTGTTCCAGAAGAATTCTGCATTGAAATTAATTTCTCAAAAGAGCAAACAGATTTTTTTATATTTCATTTTGAAATCTGACATGGGGCTAGACATATTGTCAATTTCCCAGCTGCCCCAAGTCATATGACTTGTGCTCTGATGAACTTCAATCACTCTTTACTGCTGTACTGAAAGTTGGAGTGATATCACCCCCTCCCTTTCCTCCACCCCCAGCAGCCTAACAACAGAACAATGGGAAGGTAACCAGATAACAGCTCCCTAACACAAGATAACAGCTGCCTGGTAGATCTAAGGACAACACTCAATAGTAAAACCCATGTCCCACTGCGTGCTATTCAGTTACATTGAGAAGGAAAAACAACAGCCTGCCAGAAAGCAGTTCCCTCCTAAAGTGCTGGCACAAGTCACATGACTGGGGCAGCTGGGAAATTGATAAAATGGCTAGCCCCATGTCAGATTTCAAAACTGAATATAAAAAAATCTGTTTGCTCTTTTGAGAAATGGATTTCAGTGCAGAATTCTGCTGGAGCAGCACTATTAACTGATGCGTTTGGAAAAAAACACGTTTTCCCATGACAGTATTATTGCGAGAGATTGAAACATGTACATTGTACAGCATTGTACTTTTTTACTGTGAAAAATATAAAGACAATTTAGATTTTGAATTTTAAGAACATATTTTAAGACATATTGTTGAAACATTATTTTCATCATGCTTAACAGATTAGCTTCTATGTTTTAATGCTGCAAACAAACTGCCTGTTAGATTTTACTCTTGTAGGCCCATTCCATTTATCAACATTCTCATTTTAGTGGTTTTAGAGGTTTCTGAAACTACGAATAACCTAACGAATGGCGAGATCCGAATGTACAAAGAATGAAAAAAACACAGAATAATTTAAGTTTTTTGGACAATTACTGCCAAAACCCCCCAAAAAAACCTCTAAAAGTCCAAATGGCTTATGGATAAGCAAAGCACCCATTGAATTGAAAGGACCTTGACTGCTTTTACTTGCCATAGCTTTGTATTAGAGTTTTATGTGCTTTTTACACTGCATAAATCTTGAAATTTTCAGCATTTAGAGAAATAAAAAATATGAATTTGATTTTATGAAAAAAAAAATACAATTCCCAACTTAGTAAAGAGGTCCCATAGGGGAATGCAATATACTTTGTTATCACAAAAAATGTTCTCAAAAGCTTGTGCCTGTTAGCGACTATGTTTGCTCCATTTTTAATTGTTTAAGACATCAATGACTTCCTTACAAATTAAACTGCTCCAAGTTGATAGATTCAGGGATTTCAAGTGTATATAAGCTTACCGATTTCTCAGTGGGTCCGGGTGCTCATGTCCCAAACCTGCAGCATAGGGACCACCAAGGAGTAGAGTTCAGGAGCCCAAAAAGTATAAATAGTAAAAAAGTTTTTATTTTACATTATGTTTAAAAAATAGAAAGCCTTACGTGTTTGGTGTCACCAAGGGACACTTAATCATAGGCTCTATGTATGTAATCAAATTTCACAATTGCAAATTGTTTTCTGCAACAAAATATTTCACAAATATGGTGTTAAAGGTACACAATGCGCAATTAAGATTTGCAATGCAATAAAAGACTAACGAAGAATAATACATTGCGGCAGGCAAATTTTTATTCAAAGAGTTTTGCTCTTTGCAAATTTTATTACATTTCCCCCATATTATATAACAGCGATGTAACTAGATATTATTGGGCCCCACAGCAAATTATTTTTCAGGCCCACAAAATGTTTAGGGGTTGACCTGTTTTACCAATATTTATTGAAACTGTATATGAATTAGGGCCTCATGGGGCCCCAATATAAAACTTCATTGCTGCACCAGCAAGTGTATTTTTTTAGGTTGTAATATTAGTGTGTAGGCTCCACCTCAGGTCATTTGCTTTCAGAAAGAGCCAGCACTTTAGGAGGGAACTGCTTTCTGACAGGCTGTTGTTTCTCCTACTCAATGTAACTGAATAGTACGCAGTGGGACATGGGTATTTACTATTGAGTGCTGTTCTTAGATCTACCAGGCAGCTGTTATCTTGTGTTAGGGAGCTGTTATCTGGTTACCTTCCCATTGTTCTGTTGTTAGGCTGCTGTCGGGGAAAGGGAGGGGGTGATATCACTCCAACTTGCAGTACAGCAGTAAAGAGTGAATTAAGTTTATCAGAGCACAAGTTACATGAATGGGGGCAGCTGGGAAACTGACAATATGTCTAGCCCCCATGTTAGATTTCAAAATTAAATATAAAAAAAAATCTGTTTGATCTTTTGAGAAATGGATGTCAGTGCAGAATTCTGCTGGAGCAGCACTATTAACTGATGTGTTTTGAAAAGAAAACATTTTTTCCCATGACAGTATCCCTTTTAGCCTGACTAAGCCTCATAGGTGCTAATTTTATACATGCCTCTCCCTTCTCCCCTCCCTTGGGATCCCAGGCAGGTAATCTGTCAGAAGATGCTGCTTAGGCCCAACATCGCAGAGCCCTTACCAAGCAGGGATGAACTACCTAAATATGAGCTCAACTTCCACTGAGTAACCATCACTTCTGCTCATAGCTGTAACTCACCTGGCACCAATAAGGGAGCCACGTTAACTTCTAGATGTTTAACTGAGACATATTAGTTACAAAACCAGAAATCAGGGAACTGCAGTGATTCATTAAAAAGGAAAAAAGAAAATTCCTCCTCTCCTTCAAAGTATCTGAGGAAACTTGGCAGTGGCACCACTTTGCACAGTGGATTATGGGACTACGCCCAAATGTTTATCAAGTGCTCGGAGCTGTGACTCACAGCCTAGTAAATTCAAGGCGTTGGAGTGAAGTGTTTTCTTTCTCTCTGGCAGTTTGTTTTTCCCAATGACAACTTTGGGAGCTATTACTTTTTCCGCATCTATTTTGAGAAGATTCCAGCATCTATAGAGGCGACTGTTTCGGAGATTTCCTTAGTGTAAACCAGTGGAAATGGACAGAAGGGGTGTATTTTTGGCAGAGAACGGCTTCAATGGAAGTAACGACTGTTCCTTCCTAATATTAGCTCTTTATTTGCTAGAAATAGAGGTGTGAACAGAGGGATGTTAACTGCTTTAGGTTTGAATTTACAGCTTTCTCAGTGGGGCAGAAATAGATGTGATCAAACAATAACATTATGCAAAGTCAATAGTATGGTTATGAAAGGGCAAAACAGCTTTGGCAGGGCCCAATTATTGCAGCTCTTCAGGACCTACCAAAGGATGTCTACTGCTTGATTGGTTAACACTCTACTCCCAGAGACTAATATCCCACTGTTACTATAGGCACCATCTCTCCCTACTATAATTGCTATCCCACAGTCACACTCCC
>CM044441.1:21711406-21722445 GCA_024363595.1 Xenopus borealis
TTGGGCTGGTACACAAGCACAAAACATCATGTACAACATTTATAGCTACTTCTTTAGTTAGGCTTTAGTTCTTCTTTAACAGCAAATTGTACTTTCTGGTTAATTACCAGTTATTACATTGTTGTGTCCAGCTTGCAGGTAGAACCACAAAAACAGCAGACTGATTGGTTGCCACGAGTTGCCCAGGTGAAATTTTGTCCAGTGTTGATAAATTACCCCAGTGGGTTTGTATTTGTGGTGCAGGCCGTACAATTATATATTATTATATACAAGGATCCGTAGACTGTAATGTCTCCTGTAGAACGTTAAGCAGGCCGTACAATTATATATTATTATATACAAGGATCCGTAGACTGTAATGTCTCCTGTAGAAAGTTAGTGCTTCCTAGCTTGCTCATCTGAAAGGTGTGCAATCTAGGAATCATCCACCTCCATATGGTTCAAGGATACGGTGCACCCAGCTATGATTCTTTCTGCATTTTGTGCCAGATTTGCAATCCAGATGTAGAGATTGCAGATTAAATTACCCATGGTGCAGCAAGTAAGTGCTTAAACTGTAAAGGCCAATAAAAGCTGCCAACAGCCCCTCCAATGGGCTTCCCTGATCGATATCTGGCCAAAAGTCACGGGCCTGTGATCCACACACCGGTATTCTTTACATTATGAGCCGATTGCTGGGCCCTAGGGCCCACGATTGGATCAGCCCGATATCACACACCTCACGCCATAGCCAAACAAACAGATATCTCTGTGTACAGCCACCTCAACTCAAGTTGTACATCCAGCCCCATTGTGATAGAAAATCCTTTCAGCTGAAGATTTCCATTTCATTATTATGATAGCAAGGAATAGGTGCAATGTTGGGACATCAGTGAAAATATTCTCTGAGCCATGTGTCAATGAGTAGTTGCACTCAGAACTAACCAGAATGGAAAAAAATGCAAAAAGGAAAATCAGTGGGCACGTTGTATAAATGGTTGCAACACAGATTAAAAGGAGAAAAGAGTACCTTCTACTTTCTCTGATACATGAGCTTGTTTATATTCCCCCAATGACATCATTCATTCTGTCCATGGAAATATCTACACAACCACACATGATTAACCCTGACCTGAAATACAATCCACTATACTCACTGATCAAACATCCCCACTAATTAATGAAACAGAAGTGGGAACAATGACTCAAGGAAAAAGTCATGTAATTAGCAAGTAAAATATACTTTAGTATGGGCCTGGCAGGATACCTTACTGAAATGAACCGGAGGTGTTGTTATATTCCCATAATATTACAACTGTCCCTACATGGGGCTAAAAACATTGGAGGCCAATTATTAAAGTTTGAATTTTAGTGGTACAGGTACAGGACCTATTATACAAAATACTTGGGACCTGGGGGTTTTTCCGGATAGTGGATCTTTCTGTTATTTAGATCTTCATCCCTGAATTCTACTAGAAAGTCATGTAAATATTAAATAACCCCAATAGGCTGGTTTTGCTTCCAATAAGGATTAATTATATCTTAGTTTAGATCAAGTACAAGCTACTGTTTTATTATTACAGAGAAAAAGGAAATCTTTTTTTTTTTTTTAAATTTGGATTATTTGGATAAAATGGAGTCTATGGGAGACGGCTTTTCCGTAATTCAGAACTTTCTGGATAATGGTTTTCCGAATAACGGATCCCATACCTGTAATTGAGCTTTTTGAAACCACAAATTAACTATAAACCATGAATGCCATGAAAGTTATTAAAGGATCCGAATCTAAAAAAAAATATAAGTATCTATAAAACCCTCTAAAAATTCCAGTTTTTCTAATAATTACTAGCGGAAAAAAAATCTAAAAATCTGTATGGTTAAAAAAAATGTCCAATGTCCAGATCAGAGAAGCTCCCATTGACTTTTATGGGACCTCGACTGCATTTACTTGGCGAAGTTTAGAGTTTTCCATGGTTTTTACACTTAATAAATCTTGAATTTTTAGAGAAAAGTATGATTAGTGCAAAAAAAAGAAGAGAAATAAGTAAACCCCCACACCCTCCTTGTTAGAAGCTATTTAAAGTGTATTGTTAAAACTGGAATCACTTAATTCACCAATCACTGGCTACAAAATTCATTAAAGATTAGATTATCCTAAAGTGCTTGTGCAAATATAAATTACTGATGAAATAAGTGAATCAATAAATGAATTGTATAGAAATGCCTGCGCATAAATTAGAAATCAAACATTGATAGATGTTTAGTTCATCATATGAAAATGAATTGCTGTATATAAATCAACCAGCTTGATTAGTATATCTATTACCCACCAAATTCATTAACATGAAAACAAACACAATTCCAGCTAAGATAATTTTAACTATTTATCTAGGGTGTGAATCATTAAATTCATAAAAAGTAAAAAAAAAAACAACATTTGAGAAAACAAAAAGGTAAGAAATAGGAGAATAGATTAGAGGTGGAGAAGTCCCATAGAAACTGCTGCCTTGGATTGTTCTAGGCCCTGGGACCCCACACGAGGGAGAAAGGCGGACACTCAGGAGATCTCCAAATTTAATTCTATTTATCTCATTGAAGTATAATTACCTCCAACTCTCTTCAAAGCAAGTAATTGTAACAATTAGGTTCTAGTAACTTTTTTCTCCTGTTGTATGAGAGGTGAAAGTACCTTCCTCTGGGTAGTATAAGTTGCCCATTTACTAAAACGGGCTACAGGATGATAATGACTAGTGAGGGGCAAATTTATTCGGCCATCGCAAATTTGCGGCGAATTCCCGCGATTCTTCGCCGGCGAATAAATTCGCAAAACGCCAGCGAAAAGTCGCCTGCCGAAAATTAGTTGGAGTAAAAAAAAAAAAACACGACGCATGCTGAAAACGACATGATGCTTGTCAAATATGTGACGCGACTCGTTTCGCGAATTTTCCGGCGATGCAAAACGGGATAGATTCGCCCATCACTAATAATGCCTTGCACCAGACATAGCACCATAAGAAAAACCACCAGAGCTTGGATGACTAAACTGTGACCACTTCTGTCATTGCAAGGGGAACTATCGCGAAAATGCAAATGCAATATAAGCTTCATCATACTCAAGTAAGAAACTTTCTAAATACAATCAGTGAAATATTCTGCATTGCTTTTTAACTAAACAAGTTTATCTTCACTATCCCTCTCTCAGCATCTGTTTCTCTTCATTCTCTCGTCATGCAGCAGTTGGGTGTCAGATATTCATTGACAGTAGATCCAATATATCTTACAGGGGAGACTCAGTTTTCTAGCAGATGTATCAGAGCTCACTCAAATAACTGATTCCAGTTAGAGTCCTGCAGCGGGTCGGGTACCTGCGGGTTACCCGCAAAATCCGGCGGTACCCTGCGGGTTGCTCATAGAATTTCTGGGTGCGGGTATAGAAGCAGGCCGGTGGTTCTGCAGGTTGGTGGGTTGAGGGTGGGGTTGCGGATCCTCGCTGTAGCGATTTCCTTTTTCTCAGCATTTCTACTTCTGATGATGTAACATCTGGTTTAAACTGACAGCTGATTCTTGATGGTCAGCCGGTCGCGGGTCCGGGTTGCGGATCTAGGGTTGCGGGTACAGGTCGGGTCGCGGGTCCAAGCGGGTAAGAATGCGGGTCGCGGGCCCGGGTTGCGGATTGCGGGTACGGGTCCCAAAAAATGGACCCGCACAGGACTCTAATTCCAGTACAAACAAAATAACTGACTTTCGCATGTAGAGAGACATGGTGTCTGGTGATTTTTTAGAGTGAGCTCTAATACACCTTCTAGGCAAAAGAAACCCTCCTATAAGATATATTGGATCATTCGTCTGACACCCAACTGCTGAATAAAGGCAGAATGAGGAGAAGCAGATGCTGAGAGAGGAATAGTGAAGATGAACTTGATTATTTCAGAAACTGTACAGAATTTTCAATTGATTGTATTTAGAAAGTTTCTTTGCAATAAGGGAAGGGCAAGGTGCAACAAATGGGAAAATGTAGTCAGTCTTTTTTGCAAGTTAGGGAATGCCAATCCAGTGTTGGGTACAAAAAACATTTAGACCCTGGATGCCAATGCTTTTAGAATGAGCACTGTTGGATACCCTCTTGCACTCCAAGGTCTCTGTAATGCATGTTAAAAGCTATTCTGCGCCTGGTAAATATTCCCTTAATAATGTGCCATTTTTTAAGGCTTTGTTATTGTTCCATCCATGAAAACCTTTCAAGAATTTTAGCGATTTCTACACCACCCCCATACTGTATTTGTGACCTTATAAAGGTCCTGGAATTCCAAGTTCCACCCTAACGATGATGCAAGGGATGCTAAACACTTTATAAAGGTACAGGATCCCTTTTCTAGAAACTCCTTATCCAGAAAGTTCTGAATTACGGAAAGCCCATCTTCCATAGACTAGATTTTACCCAAATAATCCCCTTTTTTTAAAATTATTTCCTTTTTCTCTGTTATAATAAAACAGTAGATTGTACTTGATCCCGACTAAGGTATAATTAATCCTTATTAGAAGCAAAACCAGCCTCTTGGGGTTATTTAATGTTTACATGATTTTCTAGTAGACTAGGTATAGAGATCCAAATTACAGAAAGATCTTTTATCTGGAAAACCCCTGTTCCTGGGCATTCTGGATAACAGGTCCCATAACCAAATTCTATGATGTATATTATGGGGCTAGAGGGCTGCCCTATTTTGACATATATGGGGACCGAAAAAAATCTCCATAGTGAAGACAATGGAAACCTTTCAGATGTGTGTTTCATTGCAAATAGAGGTTTCAGTGGTTCAGATCCATCCCATTGAATATTCTTTTACCAACACGTGCTGCTAATTAATGGAAAATATGCCATCGCATTTTATACTCAGCTACTGTTCTACGTGTGAAATGGGGGGTTAGGTGTCAAAAGGGATGTTTTTGTGCAGTGAAATATTTATAAGGATATGCATTACTGTATATTGTAAGCTCTTAGATAATGTATTTCGACAGAAAGAAACTCTATGCCAACTATCAAGAAACATCACAAGGCTCATTTCCAAAGGGGGCAAGGTGCAATAATTGTTGTTTGCCCGTAGTGCACCTGTTTCCTCTTTTGAACACTTTTTTTTGTACTTCCTCTATGGTGCACATGCATACCCCATTCACAGCTGATACTTACGTGTTATCCTACTCAAGTAGGGGCAACCGAGGGTGCAAAGTGCATCCAGAGCCCTGAATTCAACACCTGCTAAGCCTGGCACAAAGTTCAGAGCTTGCACCCTGTTGTTATGGCAAAGTTGACCTATACTCTATATGAGGAACAAATGTTTGCCACCTAGAGCTCCAGCACTTGCACTACCCAAATAATCCAGCCCTCGTTTATCTATAAGAAAAGAAGACACCATTCAACCGGCCGATTAAAAATGAGTCAGCAGTCAAATGTTCTCAGCCAATCTATTAAAATGAGTTAGAGGCTAAATGTTCTGCTGTGAAAAGAATTTAATGTGGTGAGTTAGAGGTCATTAGAGAGGGTTTCCGGTCGAGATCATGGAACAGATCCAGGGCTGGCAGATGAAATCATGGCAAATGGACAGCAAAAGTAACCGCACACCATGTACTGTACACCATCTGTGACCCGTAGCCCCAAACAGCTTCACTGATATTCAGGTACATCCAGCTCTGTGTATTGAGGGTTCATCTGTAAATATTCATACAGTGATCAAAACATTACCTCTGTATGAATTCATATAATTATTTGCTTTGTAAACCCCAACAAACTAACCATTACCCAGTTTATTTGTCAATTCTGGTCGCCTCTGAATGAACTATAGCTTGGAACACCAGGCAAGTCAGGAGCAGAGATTATGGGATATTAGCTGATAAGAAATTGTCTAGAACCCAGCTTAACAGCAATGTAACTACACCCAGGGGGCTACGGTGCAGGCGGTACAGCCGGGCCCCCTAACCCCCCTCCAAAAAGGATTTTCACGGGAGATGAAGGGCGGACCTTGAAGGGGTGCGGACCCTGGTGTAGTCGCACCTCCTGCACCCCCGATAGTTACGTTACAGCTGCTTGTTGCTTTAATTTTTGGAGCCCTGGATGAGTTATAGGACTATCTGCTCTTCTTTCAGCTGGAAACCTGTTTTCCATAAAAGTCTCCCATTTTAATCAAATAATTCAGATTTTTAAAAATGTTTCCTTTTTCTTTGCAATAATAAAACAGTAGCTTGTAATTGATGCCAACTAAGATATAATTAATCCTTACTGGAAGTAAAACCATCGCATTGTGTTTATTTAATGTCTACATGTTATGCATTAAAAACTGCAGGTCCTAAATTAATCTAAGAAAAGACAAAGGTCCATTTCAGCTAAATACACTCCCCTGCACATATTTACACTCATACACACACCTATTAATCCGCTCACATATATAAACTATATATACAGGTATGAGATCTATTTTCATGAAACCTGTTATGCAGAAAGTTCTGAATTACGGAAAGGCCGTCGTCAATTACTCCTGCAGCCTGTAGTGCATTGGAACGTTTCTGCCCATATTATGAAACATCTGCCTTAAAGGGCAAGGAAAGTCTAAAATAGAATAAGTCTAGAAATGCTGTATTTTGTATACTAAACATAAACATGAACTTACTGCACCACAAGCCTAATCAAACAAATGATTTATGCTTTCAAAGTTGGCCACAGGGGGCTGTCATCTTGTAACTTTGTTATACATCTTTGCAAGACTAGACTACATACACATGCTCAGTGTGGTCTGGGCTTCTTAGGGATCGTCATAAATGATCAAAAGCTGCTGGAGTTCTGAAAGGCTGGGAAGTAAGACAGCCCCCCCGCTGTTCATAAGTATGATTGTTTCCCTGCCAGAAGTTAGTGACTGTCTGACAATTCCTATCCACAGCACTAAATGAAGGGAGAATTTCACTGCATACAGTCAGGTTTCTTATAAAAACGGTAGACATTTTTTAATTAAAGTATATTGTAGATAGATTTCTTTTTCATTAAAGAAAGTATGGGTTTTATTTCTTTGCCGTTCCTTGCCCTTTAAATGTAATAAATATCCATAAAATAAAGGCGCACAATCTTTACTTTATATTTTTTTAAATAGATTTAATTGAATATAAACACTACTATCGTCATCACACAATAGCTCACTTAAAAGACTCAACAGAAACCCCGGTACATGTTAAAATTCACCCCAACATCCTGTGTATATAAAAACAGGGACTCTAGACTATATTTTCCTATAATAGTCACAGGACTATTCAACCCCTTTTCCTTTTAGAAGTCATGGAGAACTGGAAATGATGCTTGGCTCAGAGCTGAGTTCTTGGCAGTAGAATGACTGTTGTTTAAAGCCCCCACCCTGCAGCTGCATCTTATTATTCAGATATTTTTCCCCTTTTTTTCTTTTATTAAGATTATATAACATGTTGCTGGACTGGTCTGCAACACAATAAAAAAAAACTGTTCTCCTTCTAGCTGACTTTTGCTTAAAGAGGAACTCGTAGTTTATAATGAGCTTGATGAGAAAATAGGAACTTCTAAATATGGGACCTGTTATCCAGAATGCTCAGGACCTGGGGTTTTTCTGGATGATGGGTCTTTCGATAATTTGGATCTTCATACCTTAAGTCTACTAGAAACTAAACAAATATAAACATTAAATAAACCCAATAGGCTGGTTTTGCTTCTATTAAGGATTAATTATATATCAGCTGGAATCAAGTACAACTACTGTTTTATTATTGCAGAGAAAGGCAAAAGCTTTAAATCTGGATTATTTGGATAAAATGGAGTCTAAGGGAGGCGACCTTTCTATAGCTTTCTAGATAACAGAGCTCATACCTCTATATTCAATTAAAAATTCTGTACCAAAATAATCAAGTTACTCTTCACTATGCCCTTCTCAGCAATCTGTCTCTCTACATGCAGCTTTGTATCAGAGTCAATTAGTTCATTGTCAAGACAAAGGGCGCACACACCAATGTATTCAACCCAACTGTCAATCAAAACTGTCTCCAACTCTTGCATGACGAGTGACAGATTTCCACAAGACAAAGGTCATACTACATTTTCATTTTCCCTTTAGTTAGCAATTTAAAGAGACTCTACAATCAAGTCAGTGTTTTAAACACTGAAGACAGCTCTCTCACCCAAGTGGAATAGGAGACTAGAGGACTTTAGAGAAGAAGAACGATGATGTCAGACTGGCAATTTGTTCTGGCAAATGCCAGGGGCTGCTCTAAGATGCCATAGACAGTCGCTATTTATTGGGCTGGTAGGGGATGTTTGGGCCTCTGTGGACCTGAAATGCCAAGGCCTATTTTGATTTTCAGTCCAGACCTGTCATGTCAGCCATGTAAAATTGCAGTTTTTTTAATAAACCAAAACAAAAGGATTATGGGTAGTGATGAGCACATTTTTTTGCCAAGTTTCTCACATCAAAAACAATTGGACTCTCATAGACTTTAATGCATTTCGGTGAATTTTCAGATTGGCCCATCACCAATTATGGGATATTACACAAAACATTTATGTACAAAGGCTTGTCTTGAAGCAATAACACCTGAGATCAGAGAGTTATGTATCGCAACTAATATTTTGTGGCAGCAGGGCAATGGCCCCACATCAAGAAGGAGAAGATAATGAAACTTCAGATAGAAAATCATTAATACCGCATGGATTCTTCCTGTTTACAGCATGCATCCTCCAGAAAAGCTGTCTCAGAAATCAACGAGCAGCCAGCTATTTATTCTCATAGAAAAGTATTAAAGTTCCTAGAAAAATAAGTCCCAAGCAGGAGGATATAGGAAGAGTGCCAAATAAACTGGAAATTGAAATGAAGAAATCCGCCCACATCATTAATTAATACTAATCACTGTTTTTGTTCGCCACTATAAACATTCATAAGATGATGTGCCTCATTTAATAAACTGTATTTACCATGCCCACAATGCAAGTTGTTTCTCCAGTAATGTAAGCCTTATACAGAAGTTAGAAAGATATTCCTCTGAGAGGGAACTGTGTGCAACCTGCCCATGATATGAGATGGGGACTAAGTAGCAAATCAAAGTCCATATTTAGTCCATTTACTAATAACCCATTTCTCAGCAAGTCCAGTTGTTTCTAATTACTTGTGTTAGATATACCATGACCTGGATGAATGAGAAGACTCTTCATAGTCAACCCATTTCTCAGTAACTAGAAAGGGCACTTGTAGGCAAAAAGTGTGGTTTCTCTGTATATACCTCCTGCTCAAGGAAAAATGGCCCTCTTGCACCCCAAGGTCAGGGCTGGAACAAGGGGTAAACAGAGTAGTCATGTGCCTAGGGGGCAAAGTTTGGGTGGTGCCAGGCACGTACGCTCTCTGCCTCATACCCTTAATCCGATCACTCGTCATTGCTCTTTCCAACGTCCTTTATGACGCACACCTATAGGGCGCTGCGATCGCCCAGGTTGCCTCGGGCACATGCCCAGTCTGACCTGGCACTGTCCAAGGTGATGCACTTTATACAGGTATGGGACCTGTTATGCAGAATGCTTGGGACCTGTGGTATTCTGGATAAGAGATATTTCTGTAATTTGAATCTCCATACCTTGAAGAGATTCTGACACCAGAAAATAACCTTTTTTATAATAATATATATATATATATATATATAATTTTGCCATAAAAGTATTTGCTTGATGCTTTTACATTGCCTTTCTTACCCCCATGTTCCTCTATGAGGGGGCTGCCATATTTGTGCAGCAGGTGTCCGTTGACATTACAAAATCTAACTGAAAGACTGAGATGGGACAGTCAGGTTGGTAAGACAGTCAGGTTTAGGAGCTTCAAGTAATAATTAAACAAAAGCAGACCTATCAGCAAAAAAAAAAAAAAAAAAAAAACATCAACATGGCCTATATGCAACGTTCAATGTACATTAATATTTTGAAGAGAACATTTTTAGTGTCAGTATCACTTTAAGTCTACTTAAAGGTGAATTCAACCCTAACGTTAAAAAAACCTTACCCCCCCCATCCCCACCAATACCCCCCTTCTTCCTCCCCCCAGCCTAAGTGTTACCCCGAGTAAATGTCCCTAACGTTTTACTTACCCCTCAGTGCAGATTCAGACATCGGAGTTCACAGGTGCCATCTTCAGCCACTTCTGTAATCTTCGGAATGAGACCGGCGCTTCAGCAATTTTCAAGACAGAAAAGTGCTCCAACTGCGCTGTTACGCCTCTCTCATTCTGAAGATTTCCGAAGATGACGTCCATGAACTTTGATGGCGGAATCTGCACAATCTGGGTAAGTAAAACGCTAGGGGCATTGGCCTAGGGTGACACTTAGGCTGGGGGGAGGAAGGAGGGGGTCTTGGTGGGGATGAGGGGGTGGGGTTTTTTAATGCCAGGGTTGAATTCTCCTTTAAAAACAACTTAGATATTAAATAAACCCAATAGGTTGGTTTTGCCTCCATAAAAGAATTCATGTATCTTATTTGAGATAAAATACAGGGTAATGTTTTATTATTACAGAGAAAAAGGAAATCATTTTAAAAAAATTAAGTCATTTGATTGTAATGGAGTCTATGGGAGATGGCATTCCCGTAACTTAAGCTTTCTGGAAAACGGGTTTCCGAATAACAGTTCCCAACCCTGTACCCTGTTCTGGATGTGTTAATGGAGGCATGAGTGGTGCCCTCACTGGGCGTCAAATATACTGGTGTGTATTTCTCCCTGTGCCTTGACAACGAACTAACTGGCTCTGACGCAAAGCTGCATGTAGAGAGGCAGATAACTAAGAGAGGGATAATGAATTTCCAAACCTCTGTACAAGGCTATTTAAAGGGTTTTTTTTTACCTGAGTTAATTTTTAGTATGTAGTGAGTAATAATAATGTAGTGAGTAATTTGCATTTTGTTTTCATTTTTTATTGTGTTTTTTTTAGTTATGTAGCAGCTCTGATTGCTAAGGTCCAAATTGTCGTATTGTCAGGCTCTGCTGGGATTTGAGCCAGGGACCTTTGGGTTTCTGGCTCGATGTTCT
>CM044441.1:21731595-21750229 GCA_024363595.1 Xenopus borealis
TAGGTAGGAGGGGGGCCTACTCAAGGGGGGGGAGGGAGTTTTGCGCCAAGGGAGTTTGGAAGGATTTGTTTTCTCTCTCTAAGGCAAATTAGAGAGACTTCAGATTTTATTTTTGCCTACCTCTGTATCAACTAGCAGTTAGGCAGGTTAAGGTTGAAATTGATGGATATGTGTATTTTTTCACCTTGACTTACAATGACTTACTATGGCTTAAAACAAAAAGTACAGGTTGAAAATATAATTGTTTTGGACACTAGCATTATCGTTTCCCAAAGTTGTCTTCCTTAAATATATTCAGCCATGCTTTATAGTGTTGGGCAGAGGATGGCACTTCCTCTTTTGCCTTCAGGAGGGAGTGGATGTTGCTGGGAGCCTGGGACTTGGGCCCCAGTAAAGCAGAGGCTCCAAGGGTAATGAGGCCCTTGGTGAAGTTGAGGATACAGTGACCCCATGAATGAGGTGTACTCAGGACAGGGTAGTTCTCTGTAACAAAGTGAGACAGACAGAATTAGCGAGCAAGAGCAGCCTGTGCGCCTACTAGGATTGATAGCCTGGGTTTAGCTCTACCCTCAGGCAAGACTGGCCTGCAGTTTAGTGTAGGTTATGTGATTTCCCTGATCCAAGGTGTGGGGATCCAGGTCACGGTACAGAGATCCTGAGGGTGCTTCTATCTATGCTCTCTCCACAGGGATGTCACAAGGTGTTCGCTCTGAACTGCTGTGTTGTTACCTGATGTGTATGTGAATACCTCAAAGGATTTGCAGAAAATAAAGCGTGTTGTTATTTGTTTTGTTAAAGAATCTTCAATTCTTTGATTTAGTCATCCAGCACAAGTGAGATATAGTTGCACAACACCATTCCTTCACACTTTCACATAGCAAAGGCCCATCTTGTGGTGAGAGGGTCAACTGTAACCGGTGCTCTGCCTGTTTCCTAGCCATACAATGTCTAACCTAGATGGAGATACACAAAGTTGCTTGAAGCCACATGTGAGAAATCTGTTAGAGAAAACAATTTATGTAGGTGCACCATAAGACCAGTAGATATGTTAGGAACTATTCTCCTTTATAACCTAAGGGGCAAATTCACTAAAGAGTGCAATTTAGCCATCGACATCTTCACAGCCATCGCAACACTAATTCACTAAAGTGCGAAGTTTTGTCCAGTGAGCCAAACATTGGTGAATTTTCCCTAGCGTTACTTCAGCAGAGCAAGCAAAGCAAAGCTAAGCTGCACTAGTGTTCAATACTGCCTAGCGCAACTTTGCTAGAGATCTTGTGCTCAGGCCACTGCGGGCAATTTAAAGTTGAACGCACCACTTTATGGTGCATCTAATACATTACATTACACTAATAACTAGACATACCAAAGGAACCTTAATAAAGTCAATAGAGTTGTTTTAATGCTCTACACATAAGTCCACAGTTAAATAATGTGCCATATGGCAGAAAATGTATGGGGGAAACCGGGTGCCCGAAAATGTTTTTTATGCCTTTTGCAGCCTGAAAAATTAAAAAAAGACACCACCGTTTTTTGTATTTAGAACATATTACTGTCAAAAATGATGATGTAAGTAAGTGAAGAGTGAGGATGTTCTATGCACTCCAATGCACTTCGCCAGGTCTGGTGAAAGAGGTAACGTTCAGTAAAATCCGCATCTTAGTGAATTTGTGGCGTTACGTTCCTTCGCTAGAGAAAAATTCATCTGGCGTCCATTTTTTCAACGCCGGCAATGTGTGCCGGTGTCCAATAACAGACGCCCGCATCCAAAAATGGACACCCGCGTCCAAAACGAGAAGCTGGTGGCGTTTCATGAATTTTTCGAAAAATTCCGCAAAGCAAAAATTCCCAGATTTGCCCATCACCACTCATTAGTAAATCACCAAAGTAACAAAATGATGTCACACTGGCGAATTTTCACTAGCGTTAGTCACACTGTCCCTTTAGTGAATCTGCCCCTAAAATGGCACAACTATTGGAGCCATACAATCAGTTGAGGGAGATTCCTTACTCTCCAACCTACCTGTCCATCCATATGATACTCAAGGATTCCATTGAAACACAGATACATGTGGTCAATCTCTATCAATATCTTCATATGTCACTATTTAGTCTAGTATTTGTTTATGGAGTGGCACAAATGGTCTGGGGAATATGCTGCACTGTTCAGCCATCATTTCAAACCTTTGTAGAATAAATTGACTGCAGCTAATGGCTGGTCTGGATATTGTATATTCTTTTGTCAGATTGATTGCTTTTCATTACAGATTAATATTGTCATATGTATTTATTGTAATTTAGGTATTTAGTTCTACTTCGTTTCCTCTGGTTTTAGGGGTCAGATATGATTTAGGAAGCACTAATTCTTTTAAAGGAAGCTTTGAAATGTTGTAATGAGTTTTAAATGTCATGTAGATTTTTTTTTTTATAATAAAATATTATAATGAATTGTATGTGCAGACACAGCACAACCCTACCAGGATCTCTAGTAATCTGCCATACAGCTGCTCCGCACTACACTGGGGAAGGCCATTTGTGTTACCTAGTAACGTCATGCTTCCTAAAAGACCATCCGAAAGATTGAAATAAATTAATGTGTGAAGGTGGAAAAAGAAATCAGATCCAACCAACATGAGTAAATAGGGGATTTCCCAGAATACCCAAGACACAAAGGACATCAGGGACACTGATGCCAGGATAGATGTAAAAAAAACCAACATGTTTAGACCTTCAAACACGTGTGGAAATGTAAAAAAAAAATAGTATTGTGTCTGCTTTGCTTCTTAGCTTCCTGGGAAGCGGCTGTTTCCTTTGCACAATGCATTTGCCTTGTAGATGGGACTAATAGTCTATGGCATTGAGGAACCACAAGTGATTCCTGAAGAACAATAAACAGCCTGGAGACACAATAGCTGTATGTTCAATATACAGTAGTGCTACAATAAATATAAATATGACCACAATATAGGGAATAACATAAGCCTTTTTACACTTTATACAGATATTAGACATTGCAGAAGAGTTCTCTGAACAGAGTCTCAAGACAGAGGGGTCCGTTTACTAAAGTGCGGTAAAAATTTGCACAGAAAATATAGACAAATTTAATGCAGAATATGTTTTCGCAAGTTTATTAACCTGCTGTAAATATAAATTTGCGAATATACTCGCGCAAGAATATGTTTTCGCCAGTTATATCATTCGCTGAAAATAACGCTACGTACACATTAACGCCTGGTTTACTAAACAGCGAAATGTGTGAAAGACAAAATTAACACCAGAATATTCGCAAAACTTTACCTCCATCTATATAATGGCGTTAACTTATTTTTTGGCCAGAAAATTGTCAATGGGAGTTTAATTCTCATTTAAACTGTGAATGTAAATGATACAAAGAGATAACTGGTCTGATTTCTTGTTCATATGATTCTATTGGCAGAAGGGTGTGTGACTGGATGGATGAAGTATCAGTTTATATGATACATATGTGTTTGATTGGTGTCACTCTGGTAATGCTGTTGGATGGTATAATCATCAGTCAATAAAGTTTATGAGTTTTGAAGATGCATTTCTGGCCATAAATGTCACAGTAAAAATTGCCATAATTAATATCATTATTAACGCCATAAAACAAGACTATTTTCTAGAATAAATATTTGCAAACGTAATTTGTCACCAGAAAATTCGCAACTCGCTAAAATTACCGCTAACGCAAGCTGGTTCACTAACGTAGTTACCGCAAGTGATCGCAATGACTTCTGAGCGTATCGCTGTTTAGTAAACTTAGTCGCTGCGAATATTCTGGCGGAAAAATATTCTCAGCGATAACATGCGGAAACTTATAGTCAAATTTACCACACTTTAGTAAACAGACCCCTGAATGCCAAATACAGGCGACACAACCCAGTCCAATCCAATCCTGTCCTAATGATTTATTTTAATACAGTTAATTCAGAATTTGGTTCAGGATTCCGCTACTACTCTGGACAAAACCATTTTTTTCTTACGAATGCAATATTTTTTTCTGAAATCTAAATACAAAAATTAGGATTGAGATTTAGTTTGGGATTCTGGATGTTTTGTCTAAATTCAAAAACTAAGGCTTTGGTGTATCCATAATCATTTTATTCCTTTTAGGGGCCCCTCCATGAAAAACATTTGGGAAGAAGCTCTATTTTGCAAATATGTGCATGTGTGGTGTAGGTTATAATACAGTACAACCCCCCATTGCATAAGGATATTATAAGCTGCATAAGAGTTCTTTGAGCAGAAGTTCATGGCTGAATGCTAGATAGAGGCATAGAGGCACAAGGGCAGCTTCAGGAAGATTAGTCACCCTGGTGATAATTCTCCTCTTCTTCTGGGCCTGCTAGAATGTAAAATCGCTGGTGGGTTGGCACTCGTGGTGCTTCGTTTTCCAAAGTCGCCCCAAAGTTTCCGCTTGAGGCAACTGAAGTGCTGCGAGTGCCATTCTGCTGGCGCTTTTTCATTCTAGCAGGCGGGAAGACAGGGGAAGGCAGTTCGGGGGGGTTGTTGACCTGAAGAAGAGGAGATTTGTCACTGGGGCGACATATCTCCCCGAATCTGTCCATGTGCCTAAAGCCTAACTTTGTCACCTGTGATCGATCCTAAAGGTGGCCATAGACATAGAGATCCGCTCATTTGGCTATCTCTCCCCGATATGCCTACATTGAGGTGGGCAATATGGGGCTGATCCAATCGTGGGCCCTAGGGCCCAACGATCGGATCATAATGGAGGCTATACGGGCGGTTGGATCACGGGACCATAGACACGCAGATCCAACTTGGTTTTTTAACCTGCCCGATCGAGATATCGATTGGGGAAGCCCATCAGATGAGCCAATAAGCTGCCGACTTGGTCTGTCCGCAGCTTTTATAGGCCCATGTATGGGGGCCTTCAGTTAGAAAGAAAAAAAAACAGTTCCATGGAAAATGTACTTGGCTGGCCAGCCGTTAATCTGGAACGTTTATCACGATAATGTACTGAGAGAGAATTCTGTAGATACCAGAAATGCATGATGGGAAGGGGGCACCTGTTCCTCAGACAGGCAGGGGCATTATTGTGCTTGCCTAAACGGCTGGCAACTCAGATCAAGAAACAATGACAAGATTAAGCCGTCGACTGGAATACAGAACGAACAGCTGCACCCATCTCCCAGCATCCCTGCTCAGCATAAATACAGTATAAAACCTTAGCTCCGGGGGCAAACAAAACACCCCTGTTTATCATCGCTGCTGAAAATGACAAAAAAAAATCCCCAAATCAGAGAGGTGCCAAAAAAGCATAAACTTGGACTCCAACATTATACAGCTCAGCCTTGACAAATTATAAATCAACTATTTCAGAGCCTCTGATACCAGTTCAGCCTTAAGTAACAATAGTCTAGACGGGGAGAATTAGCAGGGGACACAAAGATTTATTTGCAGTGCATTTGCCTTAGGGGGAATATAATATATTTTTGCTGGAGGGCAGGGGAGCAGCTGTACCATTTATTAGACTGATGGAAGACAGAGGTTTTTTCAAAGAATGACACAGGGACCAATCTGGTCCTGGCAGCCTTTAAATTAACCCTCTGGGTATCTAAGTAAAAGAGAGGAGCTAATGTCATGCAAAGTAATACACTGCCCGGGAAGCTTTGTGTGCAATAATCAGATGGGGATTTACACCCTAACCGGCTTCTAGTAAAGGAGAACTTCTGCTGTTGTAGAAATCCAGTTCTCAGAATGCCCCAAATGCTGGAGGATGTGGGCAGTTATAGTTTCACAGAATAAAACTAATGGTTCAGAGTGTACAAAAGTTATTTTAGCTCAATTTCATCAATTATTAGTGGACAACACAACCCGATCTCAATCCACCACGACCAATTAAATGCTGGCCAAATGCCGTGCCGTGATTGGGATTGATTGCATTGTAGTTCATCTTTAAATGACCTTTTAGTGTGATGTAGATCAGGGATCCCCATCCTTTTTTACCTGTGAGCCACATTCAAATGTAAAAAGGATTGGGGAGCAACACAAGCAGGAAAAAGTACCAAATAAGGGCTGTGATTGGCTATTTGGTAGCCCCTATGTGGACGGTCAGCCTATGGGAGGCTCTATTTGACACTATACTTAGTTTTTATGCAATTAAAACTTGCTTACAAACCTGGAATTCAAAATTAAGCACCTGCTTTGAGAACACCAAGAGCAACATCCAAGGGGTTGGAAAGCAACACGTTGCTCGTGAACTACTGGTTGGGGGTCACTGATGTAGACAACGGTAGCCTGAAACAATCTGCAATTGGGGTTCATTTTGTATTTTTTGGGTTTTTTGAATTATGTCAGCTTTTTGTTCAGCATTTCTCCAGCTTGGACTTTCAGCAGCTACCTGGTTGCTGGGATGCGATTTACCTTAGCAACCAAGCAGTTATTTAAACAAGAGACAGGAATGTGAATAGAAGAAGGCTTTAACAAAGAGATAAGTAATTAAAAGTAACTATAACAATAGTGTTGTAGCCTAACAGAGCAATAGTCTTTTAGAAGCTGGAGGCAGAAGAGGAAAGCAAATCAATCGAAAACCATTAGAAATAAAAAATGTAAAACAGCTGAAAAATTGCTAAGAATGGGTAATTCAATAACATTCTAAAGGTTAGCTTAAAGGTGAATTAAATCAGTCACCCTTATATATTGCACAAGACTGAGCACTTGTTTGCTTTTCCCAAAAAGTCATACTTTGTGTAGGTAGCTTTATGCTAGGATCATACTACACAAATCTTGGCCTGCATTTCTCTAATCTGCTGCTCCTCTTCTGCTGCACTACCTGAACCCAGAATCCAGGCCCGGACTGGCAATCTGTGGGTTCTGGCACTGGAAGGAAAGTGTCCACTCATATATAGAAGAAACTATACAAAACTGTGTGGTAAGGAAAAGCTGTAGGCTGCTAGTATACAAAACTTACCATGTTAGTAGGCACAATCCAGGATAGACATAAAAGATGCTAACCAGAAAACTGAGAGCACAAGAGTTAACGGCAGACTATCCATAAAGGCAACCAGTATGGATTGTTTTTGGGTTTTCCTGGAATCAAATAACAATGAGTACATTACTTAGAATCGAGGCCCATATTCCTACCCAGAATACATGTCTTTGGGACCACACTGCTTAGTAGTCCTAAAAAGAAAGGTAACCAGAAGCCAATTGTATTTTACCCTACCAAATTAACTATGACATTATGTAAGACTTCTCTGACTATGAAGATTGTCATTCATCCAGGTCATGGTATATCTGATATAAGTAATTTTAAAACAACTGGGCTTGCTGAGTAATTATTGAAGACGTTTCACTACTCATCCGAGCAGCTTCTTCAGTTCAACTGACTGGTATGGGAAGTTCTCGGTATATAAACTCTTCCACTAATCCAATCACAATGACACATTGTAACTCTTCAAAGAGGTGACATCTGAATTTGATTATGTGTAGTTACTGTGAAGGGATTACCAATGTGAGGGCTTTCTACCCCTAAAAGACAAGGGACACTCTTTGAAGATAGCAAGGCCCAAATCTTGGATAAAGAAGACCACTGGTTTGAAAGAGGCATGAAAGAAGCGATTCATATCAAGGTAGAGAAACCATCCCTGAATAGAGGTGGGGGCCTTCGACACCACCTGTCTGCTACATACAATGCTGTTCTCACATCGGTACCAAAGAGGTTTCAGAACACTTCACACATCCATTCATGCAACTCTCACAAGTAATACCTGTGTCTAGGAGTTGCATGACACATTGGTAATCCCATCACAGTTACTACACAGAATCAAATTCAGATGTCACCTCTTTAAAGAGTTACAATGTGCCATTGTGAAGTTTTAGCTACACGCAGTTCTCTTTTTCCCTCTCTGTTCCTGATTTGCATATGCAAATTAGGATTCGATTCAGTATTCTTCCGAATCTTCCACAAAGGATTAGGTGCATCCCTAATACTAACCCCAGATCACATGGATAAATATAGCGCCATCTACATTAAATAAATATGACATTCTGTCCATTTTTGGACAATCATTGGAGAGAGGTGGGTCTGTTAGGGAATATTACATAAATTAATATACCACCACCACTTTGCTAGCCTTTTCCACTAGAGAAAGTGATGCCTGGCAAAGTAAAGGAAGAAAAGAAAGGCCCACTCACAAAGCGGCAAGATATAAATATCCAGGGTAGCAGAATTCAGCACGGAACATTCCCATGGAAGTCTCGGCATGCTCGCTGTGTGGTAACCAGATGCCTAGATGATCAGTTTCAAATCTGTTTTTAATGGAATCATTGTCATAATATTGTTATGACAGCATTGCCATAGCTGGGATCATAAATCTTTCATGAGAGGTTTGCACAACCCTAGTTACAGACAGGAATGATCAAACACAGCTCAGTATCTGTTCCCTCTTCACAATGGGGAATGGAAGATCCTATCTCCAATATCTCCAATATATAAATAGGACTTTGCATAAGCTGTTATTTTTATAGTCATTTCTCTTTGTAAGGTTTCTGCAGAAAGTTTTTATAGAGAGAGTATTCAGCCTTTAATGTACATAAAGTGAAGTATTAATGTACATAAAGTATTGAGTTATTGAAGTTGGAATGTCAGTCATGCGGAATACAGAATATTATTGGTCTGTAGAAGTTGTAATCGAATGCATATGTTTTTTTAAAGACTACTTTAGTATTTGTATTGAGCACTATAGCAGTTCCCATTTTGTGCATTGCCCGGAGTAGATATATTGATGATGTTTATATTTATTAGGGGAAGCAGTGGACTGAAACCAGTTACATCATGCACCATTTTAAAATATCTGTATGATAGTATAGTATTATAATTTCACCAAACGCTACACCTGAAAGAATGGCTGACTGCAACATTCTTTAGTCCTCAATAAATCAGAAAGCTAAACGTTTATATCTTTAATGCTGTATGTTATATTGCGAGAGGCTCAGCAACCATATAATAGTAATGACCAAGGTCTTCAAGTTTGTCCAGATCTCTGCACATGCTCGGTGTGCTC
Organism: Xenopus borealis; assembly: GCA_024363595.1. Taxonomy (NCBI): domain Eukaryota; kingdom Metazoa; phylum Chordata; class Amphibia; order Anura; family Pipidae; genus Xenopus; species Xenopus borealis. The sequence goes on from CM044441.1 coordinate 21,740,646, forward strand.
TGGGAAGCTAAGCTGAGTTTAGGGACAAATGGATAGAAATCATTTTTTTCTGTCATAGAAGCTGATGATACATAGATGATTATTACATCCAAATGCATAATATACTACATCTGAATTAAATTGTAATTAGCCTTATATCACAACATATATTGTGAGTGGGGTTGTAAGCTCAGGTAAGTGACTGGGGCATTTTTAGAGGCACTTAAGGGCAGTGGTCATCTTGGTCTGGTACAGAAACCAAAAATGTATTTGGAAGGATTTTCAAGCAACTTCTTCTTCTCTCTCCTACAAAGTGTTGATGCAACGATACCTGGTGGTAGAGTCCTGCAGCGGGTCGGGTACCCGCGGGTTACCCGCAAAATCCCGCGGTACCCTGCGGACTGTTCGTAGAATTTCTGGGTGCGGGTATAGAAGCGGGCCGGTGATTCTGCAGGTTGGCGGGTTGAGGGTCGGGTCGCGGATCCTCGCTATAGCGATTTTTACTCCTTTTTCTGAGCATTTCTAATAATGATGATGTCACTTCCGGTTTACAATGACAGCACTTCCTGTTTTACTCCTTTTTCCCCTGATCGTGGCTATTTCCGATGATGTCACTTCCGGTTTACAATGACAGCACTTCCTGATTCTTGATGGTCAGCGGGTCGCGGGTCCGGGTTGCGGGTAGCTAGTCGCGGGTACGGTTCGGGTCGCGGTCCAAGCGGGTAAGATTGCGGGTCGCGGGTCCGGGTTGCGGTTTGCGGGTACGGGTCGGGTGCGGGTCGCAAAAAATGGACCCGCGCAGGACTCTACCTGGTGGTCTAGTTGGGCGGCAGCGACACCAGCCACTTTCCTTGAGGGGATACCATGTTCTTCAGTTTAGTCGTGCTCATGATTTTTATTCAGTGCGCCATGTCTGAGCATGATCACGCTTGGCAGGAAATTCAAATATTTAAAGGCACCTTGTCCGTTTTTTCATTGCCCAACATAGGTCTATTGTTAGACAGTTCCTGGGTGCAATTCTGGTTTGATTTTCTGGCCCTAGACCCTTGCCTGTGTGAGGAACGCTCAACATGGCGCCCAGGGGGACCACGTGGGCTGTCAGGCGCCAGCACGCCATTCTGGCACGGCAAAAACTGGACATTCTGGTTCAGTGAATACACTCCATTCCGGCGCTGCGAATACATGCCTGCGGCAAAAAACGTGTGCAACGTCAACATGTGACGCATGGTGCCAATGTGCACGGTTTTGTGTGAAAATTAGGTTTAAAAGGACTCCACTTCTTAGTGTTCCTGGGTGTGATTTTGGACTGTATTTCTAATTTTGCTCACTATTCTTCCGGATCCTGATTCTGTACTGTGCTGCCTGGATATTGACCCCGGCCTGCTTCCTCAATTATGCTTTTCTCTAACCCCCGTTACTCCTGTCACACATTCCGGTTCCCTTGCCGGCCAGAAATCTCAACTTGGTTCTCTCACTTTAAGGATGTGAAAGGCAACTGTTATAGGCAGAAGCATGGGTCTTGACCCAAACCTTGGCATCTGATCTTGGTTCTGGGATACTGAATGTGACAGTTAATTTATTATCATTGAGATTTATTCTACTAACATTTTTCATCAATATTTTGCTGAATTTTTTAAAAATCTTTCACCCGTCATTCCTAATTTATCTATTTATCCATATTCCAATTACAAACCTGAACTCCACTTGATAATGCAGTAGTGCAGATTGTTCTAATCCCAGTAACCAGCATTGATTCTTGCTGACAGCTGTTGCAGTTATGCCAGTATTAAGTATGCACGTATGCCTTTATTTATAAAGTGCTACAAGTATAAACAGCACTGTACAATTTTATAATATGGAAAAGTACACACACAGGAAAGGCAACATTATAACAAATAATAGTACATCAATATAAGTGCCATTTGGTAAAAGGCACATTAGAAAGGAACCCCTGCCCCATAGAACTTACAGTCTAAGTGGGTGGATAATATACAGGCACAAATAGGAGGGCAAAGTACACAAAGGCATTGGACCTTAAAGGGATACTGTCATGGGAAAACAAGTTTTTTTCAAAACACATCAGTTAACAGTGCTGCTCCAGCAGAATTCTGCACTGATATCCACTTCTCAAAATGTTCGCAAACATATTTTTTCATATTCCTTTTTGAAATCTGACATGGGGCTAGACATATTATCAATTTCCCAGCTGCCCCATGTCATGCACTTTAGGAGGGAACTGCTTTCTGGCAGGCTGTTGATTTTCCTTCTCAATGTAACTGAATAGTACGCAGTGGGACATGGGTATTGAGTGCTGTTTTTAGATCTGCCAGGCAGCTTTTATCTTGTGTTAGGGAGCTGTTATCTGGTTACCTTCCCATTGTTCTGTTGTTAGGCTGCTGGGGGGGGGGAAGGGAGGGGGTGATATCACTCCAACTTGAATTCGAATTACGAATTTGAGGGGTTATAACGCAATTCAATAAATCGAACGATCGAAGTAGATTGAATTTTTCTTAAAGGGACAGTACTTCGAAAACCAAATTTGAATCGAATTTTGGGTTATTTGATAGTTGAATAAGCCCAAAATTAATTCAAAATTAAATTTTTTTTTCATTCGAATTTTCACTTTGAATCAGTTCGACCCTTGATAAATCTGCTCCCTTAATGTTTGCACCAGGTCTAGTAACCCATAAAAACCAGAACACAGGTAACATATCCTGGTCTTCTGGTTGAAAGCAAAGAGGTGATTGGTTGTTATGGGTTACACTATGTGGCTCTCGATATTTAACCCCTCAATTCAGTACAGGTATGGGATCTGTTATCCAGAATGCTTGGGATTTTCCGGACTATGGATATTTTCGTAACCTCGATCTTCATACTTTACGTTTTCTAAAAAATAACTTAAGCATTAAATAAACCCAATAGACTGATTTGGCTTACAATAATGATTAATTCTAGCTTAGTTTGAATTAAGTACAATGTACAGTTGTACAAAAAATTTTTTTGCCGTAATTGGATACAATGTAGTTCATGGGAGACGGCTTTTCTATATATCAGAGCTTTCTGTATAATGGCTCCCATAACTGTATATTAAGTACCCTCATCTACTCCCTAGTTACTACACACCTTGTGCTTTTAATATGACCATAAAAGAACCTTATTCCAGATCATTTACATACAGCAGGGGTCCCCAACCTTTTTTGCTCATGAGCCACATTTAAATTTAAAAAAGAGAGCAACACAAGCATGAAAAAGTCCATGTGGATGTCAAATAAGAGCTCTGATTGGCTTTTTGGTAACCCCTATATGGACTGGCAGCCTACAGGAGAGAATGTTTGGCAGGACATCTGTTTTTTATGGAACCAAAACTTGCCTCTAAGCCAGTAATTCAAAAATAAGCTCCTGCTTTGAGGCCACTGGGAGCAACATCCAAGGGGTTGGAGAGCAACATGTTGCTCGCGAGCTACTGGTTGGCGATCACTGACATACAGTAAAATGGAAACGCAAAGCCTATAATAATTAGGAATTCTAGTTGAAATGAATGACCGGTGCTGAAACATGTAATAATTCCATCTGTTTTCTCCTACAATTTTTGGATCGCGATTGCAAACAATTATCTGTGATTTTTCTTTCCCCTTCCTGCAAGTTTAAAATTAATTAGTGCCACTTACTTGGTTACATAAGGTTTTATGTAATTATATGTTGCCAACACCAAAACATTTCTCTGAACACGTCTTACAGTGAAATATCAAATAACTGTCAGGCATGGTGGATAATATTGCTATATTGAAGCACTGGGGTCCTAGGTTATATTTCAGCCAGGGCACTATCTGTTCTCCCTGTGGGTACTCTGGTTTCTTCCCGCACTCCAAGAACATACAGGCAGGTTAATTGGCTGCTGATGTGTGTGAATGTGATAGAGACTCTAGATTGTAAGCTCCACTGCAGAAGCGACTTATGTCAGTAGGCTTGCTGCCTTTTCTGGTGGGGAACTCAGGGAGGGGGCCGGGGCATGGCATCAGGGGCAGGGCACATGACAATTTGGATCATCTATTGCTTCTGGGAGTGGTGTTATGAAGTGGCAATCAGTTATTACCTTATTGTTATGTTATTAGTTTTCATGTTTCATGTTATTAGTTTTCCTAATTTGGAAATCCAGAGAGGCAGTTTTCATCTTCTGAAAACCGAGTTGTCTGGATGAAAACCAGAAAGGTGGCAACCATAACTGTCAGTGATGTATAATCTCTGTAAACCCCCTTCTGAATATATTGGTGCTATATAGGATATATAGGAAGATAACATATATTAAGATATATTGATCCCACTGCACTGGATTCAATATTGGTGTTGTGTGTAGATACTGTATCTGTTGGCACTGTGTGCGTGTATGCAGGGCCGCTCCTGCCATGAGGGAAGGTGAGAACCTTGCCTCAGGAGGTACGGAGCGGCCAGTTACCAGGGGCAGCAAAAAGCCGCCTCTTGTAACTTTAAAGGCCAAGTTTTTCACCTCGAAATTTGGCTCCATTAGTGCAGAGAGCACAATTGCACTCAATGTACTAGTGGTACTGCCCCCCCTTTGACCCGCCCCAATGCTGATTTTTAAGCACGGACCGGGAAGTGGGGGGCGGCATTGGGGCTTCCGCCTCAGGCAGCAGCAGCCCCAGAAATACCACTGCATGTATGCAGGTGTAGACTTGTGCTATATGAATAGTATGTCTGCCATGGCATCTTGTAAAGGACTGTGGTAGTCCACATTTCCTTGTATACGTGCGACTGCATCTCCGGTGTTGCCTAAGGGAGACCATGGAGCAGGTTGGGACTGTGATTCAGAATAGGCCCTGGCATTTCAAGTACTGTACACAGAGGCCAATAAATAGTGACTGTCTGTGTGGCATCTTACAGCAGGCCCTCTGGGAGTGTAGAAGAGGTTTTATTTATGAAACCTGGGCCGACTAATATATAATAAACCCTTATTGGAAGCAGAACCAGCCTATCGGGTTTAAGTAATGTTTAAATGATTTTCTAGTAGACTTAAAATATGGAGATACAAATTACAGAAATATCTATTATCCAGAAAACCCCAGGTCCCAAGCATTCTGGATAACAGGTCCCATACCTGTATATGAGTGAAATTATCATATACTGATGCCCGTGACCTGATTTGCACCCATACCTTAATTTTCAAGCCCTACCCTTAAAATACACTTTTTTTGCAGGTAATCCATGGGTCGATAACCTGATACAAGACTCTACAAAGAGTATTTCCAAGGGATTTATTTCTTGGAGAGTGGGGATAGAAGACATGCATAATCTCAATCTCTGGGGTCATTGAAGACCTTCTTCTTCATTGGATTCAATGTATGCAATTTAAGGTGGCCATAGAAAGCGAGATCGGCAAATGAGCGGATGCAACTGGGTTTTTTAACCTGCCTGATCGAAATCAAGTCTTGAGCCATTTTATTAATAAAAATATTTTCCACAATTATAAGACCTGAGGGTGTTGATCCTTTTTGCATTTGTCGGACATTTAACGTTGATCATGTACGCAGGCAAATTAACACTCTATATTGAGAGTGCTGGCTTCTCCTGGATTTGATATATATAATAGTAACTTGCAGTACAGCAGTAAAGAGTGATTGAAGTTTATCAGAGCACAAGTCACATGACTTGGGGGAGCTGGGAAATTGACAGTATGTCTATCCCCATGTCAGATTTCAAAATAAAATATAGAAACATATGTTTGCTCTTTTGAGAAATGGATTTCAATGCAGAATTCTGCTGGTGCAGCACTATTAACTGATGCATTTTGAAGAAAAAAAAACATTTTTCCCATGACAGTATCCCTTTAAGTTCTAAGACTGGGCAGGTACTGAGTAACAGGCAAAAAGTGGTAACACCAAACTGATAATATGTGATAAATAAAAACAAGTTCCAGCTTTGTTATTTCAAATTCAGGTGGTAGAAGAGGATATCTGCATCACAGTAGGTGCTTTGGGGGCAGAGCCCTCACGACACATAGAAGAAGATCTTTAGTTACTTAACATTAAAGGGAGTCTATTCTTGACCACTCCTGCAGCCGCAGGGTCTGCTTCATGTTTGTTTCATATAGTTGGGCAGGCTGTATAGCTGTGACTGATAGTAGCATGCTCTCAGCAGAACAATAAGCTTAACCCAGTAAGTGCTGAGTATATTACTGTCACTGACTCATCTGTTGACAGTTCATTCTGGCATTGTCCGTTGCTGCCATGTACTTCTGTAATGGTCCATATTCTTATGCAGGAAAGCTGCCCATTCTGTAAAATGCCTTTATTGAAGGCACCCGTGTGTAATTCACATACACACAAGATATGCCCGTACACCTGCTGTTTTCAGTGGTAATAAGATCTATTGACAGCACTACGACAACTGAGGCAAATGTTGCCATTATATATTCATGTCTCAAAGGATATTTCACATTTAGCAGAATGATGCACACCCCATCTCATATGTAATAAAAAGCACAATGTTTGCCCAAGTGCAGTAACCTATGACAACCAATGAGATATGAAGAGATGCCCAGTAAACGCTGCCTGCTGATTGGTTGTTATTGATCTCCAGCCAGTGGCTCATGTGCATGTTGCTCTCCAACCCCTTGGATGTTGCTCTCAGTGGCCTCAAAGCAGGTGCTTATTTTTGAATTCCTGGCTTGGAGGCAAGTTTTGGTTGCAAATAAACCAGATGTACTGCCTCCTCCAGGTAGGGTTGCCACCTGGCTGGTATTTTACCGACCTAGCCTAGTAAAACACCTGCCAGGGCTGGGGCTGTTATCAGAAACCTACTTGTTTTATGAGAATTTATTAAAAATGCATTTAATGAAAAGTCCCCCCCCCCCCAAAAAAAAAATCCCTTACTTCATGGAAATTTTTAAATGACATGTGAATCATCCCTCCCCTGCAGCAATCCCAGAAATGCACTTGACTATTTGCATAAACCGCCTCTGTATTATTTACACTTTATACAGTGTAACTGCCATACATTCAGCAAGGTTGCTTAGTCATGACATTGGCTGTTGGAAATACTTCAGGCTCTTACGTCTATTAAGGATGAAAAGCAGCATGCCAAAGAGTCGTATTTATTTAATCTCAGATTGATCTCTTTATTCTACTTTCTTTTTCAGCCTATCGTTTCACTTTTCGCCCCTCTAAACCTTGGCTGAACTCTCTTTGGCCTCTTTTCAGTATGCGACGGAGCTGTCTAGTATTGGAAATGCACACAACTTGCAGACTCAGAACATAAAAACACCCATTTAACTGTGTTTGAAAATAGTTTCTGCCTTTTAGGTAAAGGGGTCAGACCCAGGACCATGTGATCAGCATTTGTTGTGTATGTACATAGTGCAGAGAATAATTCTGCAACTAATGCTGGCTTCAACTTTTCAGACCCTAAAGGTCATTAATTACCCAGTCCTTAAAAGTAGGGTAACTCTAGTATGAATATATACAGGCCACTTTTGGGGGGTACATGGGGCTACTTCCACAAGTGGCCTGATGGCAGAAGGAGCCCCAGGTAGGGTTGCCACCTGGCCGGTATTTTACTGGCCTGGCCGGTATTTTTGACGGTTGATCCCAATGTTATTAATAGGAAAAAAAGATAAATATATAGAAAGGCTGGGGGGGTTTTGTCGTAATGGAAAATGACTGGGGTGGCCAGGGGTCATGTGTAATATAAGTTATCCCAAACCCAGAACTAACTCCAAGGTCATGGTTCACTCTTATTACTATAGCGGCTACCTTTGACTTCAGGAGGAGCATCTGCTACTCAGATGCCACCAGGACTTAATGTGAGAGGACCAAGGAGAGGGTTCTGAGCAGGCTAGGGAATCGAACCTGTGCAGATGGGACGGAGCAGATAACGTAGATGTGGAACAGGCAAGGCCAATGCCAGACGGGCTAAGCAGTACCAAATCAAGGAGGAGTAGTCAAAGTCACAGGTTGAGATCAAAACCAAATAGGAACGCGGTACAGAACAGGATCCGAACAATAGTCAAAATATAGGCAACAGAATGGCAGAGTTTGGAACAGGCAAGGGTCATGAATGAGATCAGGCTTAGAGAAGCGTACCCAGGAATTATAAGAATAGACCTTTGCGTTGGACAATAGGACATTTGCGCCTTTCAATATTTGAATTTCGCACCAACAACGACATCACTTGCGCAGTGAATAAAGCCGAAGGTACCCGAGTCGTGTGAACCAGGAATCAGAAAGGATCAGGAGCAGGAGAAGATGAAGCAGTTGACAGGTGTCCCCGCTGCCTCACTAGAACACCAGGTTCTCTTACATCATGTGTACATGGGGGCAGGTGACCAATGGGTTCATAATTGTGGGCCCTGCTTATATAGTAGTATGGACCACCATTACTCCTGAAAATATCTGTGCAGGTTTTCACTTCAAATCTCCTTTTCTCAAAACAGGTCAGCCCCACACTTTTGCTGTCCCACTGGTACATACAGGCATAGGACTTGTTATTCAGAAATCTATGGTTTTCCAGATAAGGGATTTTTCCCTAATTTGATCTTTTGGGACAGTAAACATGAGTCCAATGAATAGCACTTTTTTTTTTTGCTTTAATTGTGAAATATTTTTGTCATCATGGCCTCATAATGTATATATTTTTTATAAATGAAAAGAATAAGCAGAATACATTTTATTGTGTGTATTTTGAATAAAGGTGTATATAGGTGTGTAATGCCTTTTTGAATAACAAACTGTGTGTGCACTTTTTGCTTCTTGACTACAGTATTTATTTAGATGGGTCTCTGACTACAAGCTTTCAGTTCCTTTACTTTTTATGTTACCACATCTGTAAGGGAACAATAATGTCAGGTGGTTTGTTTGGGAAACGATACTAATCCTAGTTTCACCGTGTGATGTGGAGCTCACCACAGATTCAATAGCGAAACATACAAGTGACTAATAACATTAATAATGGTGGATGATGCCTGCAATTCATAAATGCAATAAATACACAAAAGCATTTCTGGAATGTTGCTGCTACAAATATACCAAAACCAAAATAAAGGGATTCAGTGCACGGCTGCAGGTTGCATTATTTCCAATGAGAGGAGCACTGAATAAACTCATATACTTTTGTATATTTTTGGTATGCACCAATGATGTTATGTTCACTTCTGCTTCCTTCTGGCCAAATGATTTAATCTCACCTAAAATAGAATCAGTGGTCAGAAAGTCCTTACTATTACTCACGGCAGCCTGTAAATTTGTTTGCACAAGAAAATTTGAGTATACAGGTATGAGATCCGTTATCCGGAAACCTGCTATCCAAAAAAACTGAATTACGGCAAAGCCATCTCCCGCGACAACATTTTAATCATATAATTCAGTTTTATTTACTGTAACAATAAAACAGGATGTTGTACTTGATCCAAACTAAGATATAATGAATCCTTATTAAAGGCAAAACAATCCTGTTGGGTTTAATTCATGTTCCAATAATTTTTTTATTAGACAAAGGGAATCTGTCATGGGGAAAAAACATTTTTTTTCAAAATTTATCAGTTAATAGAAGAATTCTGCATTGAAATCCATTTCTCAAAAGAGCAAACAGATTTT
>CM044441.1:21752621-21821015 GCA_024363595.1 Xenopus borealis
CTAAAAACGCCAGGCGACAGAATCTCCCCGAATCTCCCTGTCTGTCCCTACCCTTAGTGCGTTAGATGAGGCCCTGCTATTGTGCCCATTTTAAAAACAGAAGAATTTGTTGAACTGGGTGCAAAATCAGTCACATGCTTGCACATAAAGTATACTTTTGTGACCAAATCCATCTCTCTGTTCATGACTCACATCACCCAGCCAGGCACCTACATTTATCAGAAGAGAACTTTATATAATGTGTCTCATTGGGGCGGAACAAATGGGGGATTTGTCTGAACCTGAAGTAGGATTATTAGGAATTAAAGTTTCTACTGAGGCAGAATATTTTTTGGCACAGCCATTTGCAAACCTCACTTTTTGTTTTTCTGAGGATATAATGGCAGTATTTCTGGAAAAGACAAGACTCCTTCCCCATAAATGCAAGATCCCCAGATAATCCTGTCTGTTGAACTAAGCATATTCTTACGGAATTGCATGCGATTATTGCCGATGACATCACTAAGCACCGTTTATAAGGATATCATTTACAGGATATTCATGGCTTTTGTGTATTATATAGTGAATAAAGTACCCCCTCTTGTAAAATATAAGGATATTATAAGTTACCGAGGAGTTTCATGACCATATAAAAACACGAGGCCGAAGGCTCCGAGGTAACTTCTAATATCCTCATATTTTGCAACTGGGGTTACTTTATTTATTATAATACACAAGTTTCAGTGAGTCATGTGACAGAAACTACATCAGAACTCACCGTTTATAACTGATGACATCAGAACTCACCGTTTATAAGGATATCATTTACAAGATATTTACGGCTTTTGTGTATTATAAGGAAATAAGGAAAAAAATTAAATGATTTCCTTTTTCTCTGTAATAATAAATGGCTTCATTTCAGTTTTTAAATCTCTTTGTTTCTTATTTTAAGTTCTTCGTTCAATATGGACATTGGATTGAAGGCTGCCTTTATTATATGTATGTATTGTATGTATTATAAAATTTGGTTTTGACACAGATCAAATGGGAAGCAGGAGAAGGGGAGATCTGGAGTAAAGATATTAAGTGAAGCTTTCAAACTCTGTATACATACAATATTTTATATTACGATTATAATATAATTTTCTCACAAGGAAACAAGAGACACTTATGCCATCCCTCTGGCTATTCACATTCTTGCTGGTGGGAAGGCATTTTGGGGAGATTAGTCACCCACAGCCAGGGCCGGACTGGGAGGAAAAAACAGCCCTGGAAAAAGAATCAAAGCAGCCCATGTATTCCCACTGATGCAAAGCATGATATAATTTCCAACTCCAAGTTTAACTAGAACTAGTGTTTGTTAATAGATATTTTAAGAGTCCATTACCATATAATCCCCAGCAATATTATACACCCTGGAACTGGTCCTTGCAACAAATATCTCCCCCTCGTTTCTATCACAACTATTCTATCAGTTGGATTATTGGCCCTATACTTACAGTATATTCTAAATTTTCCTTTGTGTGCCCCCAGCTAGACCATGTACCCTGGCAGATAAGAGGACTTTAATTACCTTGTGTATCACAGGGCCATGTCATACTTGAAGAGGATAGGCTGCCTCATGCAATCGCTCATTTACATTTCTAAAGTGATTGGCTCATTTACATATTAAAGACAGACGTCATTAGCATTTTTTGGTGAGCAGCCCATTTACATTTTAAAGCAAGCAGCCCATCAAGTATTTGCCTGAACCCACAGATCGCCAGTCCAGACCTGCCCGCAGCAGTGAAGATTTATCGCAGGCAACTAAATCTCCCCATGTGCAACCATCTTAAAGAAAAAGGGAGAAAAATAGATTGGGGTAGAAAAATGAGCATAAAAGGCAAGGACAGCATAAGATTAGGGTCTTACTGAACCAAAATCAGCCTGCTACAATATGCAGGCTGATTTCAGCCCCTACAGCGAGCAGTAGCCTCCTTCTCCTTCTGCACCAGGAACCATTGAGTTGGCTCCACTGCAAAAACACTGGGAGGACTTTGGTGCGAAATGCAAAGCCTTGCGTAGCTTTCCAAAATCCGTCAAGTGTGTTCATTTAGAACGGACATAATGACTCCGGATGTGAGCAAAAGTGGGAGGCTACTGCCCACGGTAGGGGCTGAAATCAGTCTGCGTATTGGCCTCTTTTGGCTCTAATCTTAAAGAAAGAGGGAGGTGAAGAATAGAATTTGATCAGGAAAGAAAAAAGAGGTAAGCATATTTATATATATATTAATTACCCAAGGGCCTGTACCTAGAGCAGCAGCTTTTAGGGATGGCACTCGGGTGCCTATATATTTGAAAGATTTTTAAAAATAAAATGTAAAAAATGCCCCCTAGCCACTGCGGGGGTAAGGGGAACAGGGCCCACTATGGGAACACCATGATGTTTTTTAGGAAGTGGCGTCACGTGCACCATGCATGTGACCTTTTTCTGCATGTTTTGGGGATCGTTGTAAGAGACAGTGCTTAGGGTGGCAACGGGCCTAAATACAGCTTTGGAGATAAGGAGCAGAAGCAAATGAAAAGAAGGTTAGTGAGAAGCTGAGATCTGGAATGAAGAAACAGTGAAGAAAAGAAATGATTTAATATGAGAAAATCTAAATTAGAGAAACATATTGTAATGAAAGGTAGATACAAGTGTGAGGACGTGTGGGTCATGTATATGATGAACTATAAATGTATTGGGCCACTCTCTCAGGTTTCTTGGGTACCTAGCAGCACCCCATATTGTCTGAAGCAATATTATCTAGATCCAAAGGCATCAAAGTGAAACTGGCAATCATGAACATTCCTGTACCAGTCACAGAGTACCTGTGTGCCATAAATTTGTCTGTCTCTGTCCAGAAATTAGCACATCATGTATTTCATTCTTTGGCCAGAGGTGCGTAATCCTTATGAGCTACAAAATCCTCGTGTCAGCAGACTTGCCGGTGCGTGCTCACCACTGGTTCAGCAGGAAACATCACTCCAATAATTAAACAGTGGGAGACGCCATTCTAAAACAGAGTATTGTATGTGTTCTGTCCACACATGGTATTTAGGCATATGATTAAATACATTTAAAAAACCACCCTTACGTTGAAATATGCCAGTACAGTATTTTTAGAACTGAATACAATGGTACACTGGGTGAAACGGGAGGTGCTGCTGAGAATGGAACATGGCAGAGTTTCAGTTTCAGATATACTTCTGACACTGAAGAAAAAAGAAGAATGAAAAATAAAATCTTGAAAGATATATATCTTAAATGAATTAGTAAGAGATTCTACGCCAGTGGTTTTTACCTGCAGAAGTTATGTTAAAGGGGCTGTTTACCTTTCATTTACCTTTTAGGGTTGGGGCAGACGGGGAGATTCAGTCGCCTGGCGATTAATCGCCTCTTCTGCGAGGCAAGAATCTCCCCGAACTGCCTGTTCCCTGCCTGCCCCCTGCTTGAATGAAGAAACGCCTGTGCCAATGCCCTTGCGGCGTTTCGATTTCCAGAATCGCCCAAGTTTCCTCACAAGGCAACTTCAGGCAATTCCGGAAATTGAAGCACAGCGAGTGTCTTGGCGCTGGCGTTTTTTCATTCAAGCAAGTGCTGGGCAGGGAGCAGGCAGTTCACTAGGCAACTAAATCTCCCCGAATCTGCCCCAACCCTTAGTACAGGGGTGTCCAAACTGCGGCCCAAAGGCCCCATGTGGCCCAGGACGGATATGAATGTGGCCCAGCTTGAAACGCTCGGTTCCCGAGGAAACATCATTATAATAAGTCTTTTTTTTTAATTTCCGGAATCACCCGAAGATACCTCGTGAGGAAACTTCGGGCGATTCCGGAAATCACCGCGCCGCGTCTGCACAGGCGCTGGCGCTTTGTCCCTTTACGATTGGCAGACAGGGAGAAGGAAATTCGGGGAGATTGTCGCCTGCTAAAAACGCCAGGCGACAAAATCTCCCCGAATCTCCCTGTCTGTCCCTACCCTAAAGGGATACTGTCATGGAGAAAAATGTTTTTTTCAATCCATTTCTCATAAGAGCAAACAGATTTTTTTTATATTTCATTTGGAATTTCATTACTGGGAGTTGTAGAAGGGATACTGCCATGGGAAATTTTTTTTTTTTTAAATGCATCAGTTAATAGTGCTGCTCCAGCAGAATTCTGCACTGAAATCCATTTCTCAAAAGAGCAAACAGATTTTTATTTATATTTAATTTTTAAATCTGACAAGGGGCTAGACATATGGTCAATGTCAGATTTCAATCTAAACAGATCAGATTCGCTCATCACTATTGAGGATTCCATGTCTAGGTACACCTGAAAGCCCAGTCTGAAGGCCACTTGAGTGAGATTTTGAGTGGACTGATATCTGTACTCATTCCATGAGTTGGGAGGGGACATCACCAAAGTTTTGACCTTCATTGGGGCCCAGGTTAAAAAGTTGGACCTCAAAGCGAGGCTTTAAATGGAAAAATATGCAACCACTGCTTTGAACTGAGCCCCATTGCCACCAGATGATATAAGGTATGAAGACATTATTACTTGCCCTTAGTCTACATCGCTGGCACGGCAGAGTCATCTCAGGTGGATTTTTATATACACAAGGCTGAGGTTGGTGGTTGTTACAGAAAGTCCCGATGCACAGGGCACAGACACACCATTTCTAAAGGAATTTATTGTCAGCCTTTAGTTCAGCTTTTAAACAAAGCAACGGCATTCTGATCACCTGGACCCAAACATATGATTTTATGTGTTCAGATGTGTGTTCTGTTTGCCATGCCTCAGTAAATTTGCATAGAAATTAAATGAGCCAGTGATGTAAATAAATACTAAGTATCTGCCAATAAAAACAAATCCACTCAAATAAATCACAGTCTTGTCATTTTCTGGATGGGCAACATGTAAAGACAAACAGTGTATCAGTCATGTGTGCAATGCCCCTGTGTGTATTATACAACAATCAGTCACATGGGAGGGTCACACAATGTTTCTGTATTTCATTACCTAGGCTTGCAGGTGTCTGATCATTTATACAGGTATGGGACCTGTTATCCAGAATGCTCAGGACCTGGATTTTCCTGATAATGGATTTTTCTGTAATTTGGATCTTCATACCTTAAATCTACTAGTAAATCATGAAAACATTAAATAAACCCAATAGGCTGGTTTTGCTTCCAATAAGGATTAATTATATCTTAGTTTGGATCAAGTACATGGTACTGTCTTATTATTACAGAGAAAAGGAAAATCATTTTTAAAATTTTGGATTATTTAATAAAAACTGAGTCTATGGGATACAGCCATTCCATAATTCGGAGCTTTCCGGGTAACAGGCTTTACAGATAATGGATGCTATATCTGTACCTGCTAGTTGCGCTGCTTATTCTTCTCATCTCCTTTCTTTTTTTGTACAGCTGTAAAGCATTGACTCTTGGAGGACCACTATACTTGAAAAACGATTGAACCACAGTAGTAGCAACACTTATACATGATAATATACAATAATACAGGTATGGGAACTGTTATCAAGAATGTTCAGGACCTGGGGTTTCCCAGATAACAGATCTTTCCGTAATTGGGATCTTCATACCTTAAGTCTACTAGAAAATCATATAAACATGAAATAAACCCAATAGACGGGTTTTGCTTCCAATAAGGATTAATTATGTCTTAGTTTGGATCAAGTACAAGTTACTATTTTATTATTTCAGAGAAAAGGGAAATCCTTTAAAAAAAAAAATTCTGAATATTTGGATAAAAATGGAGCCTACGGGAGGCAGCCTTTCAATAATTCGGAGCTTTCTGGATAACGGGATTCCGGTTAACAGATCCCATACCTGTATAGAAACTGCAGCCATAAAGCATTCCAGGGAGTCTATGGTACATTGCACCATAGCAAGGGATTAATTTTAACAACTATTAAGGGGCGGGGCAACTTTAAGTAGTAGTTCCATCCTAAAGTACAGGCACAAGTCACATGACTGGGGGCAGCTGCGAAACTGACAATATGTCTAGCCCCATGTCAGATTTCAAAATTGAATATAAATAAAAAATCTGTTTGCACTGTTGAGAAATGGATTCCACAACCAGTAATATGGTTATAGTAAAGCTTTGGCTGGATGCTTCAAATGAACTGACAGGGCAGCAAAATGCTGGAGGCGGCATGCTGCCCGCTGGCCGCAACTGTACCTGTCCACAGGGTCAGACTGGTGGGCCAGGCCCACCACAATTGCTGTCTGGGGCCCCCACCCCTTACTTTGACACACCGGTGCTGCTCCACACTGGGCCAGTCCAACCCTGCCTGTCCTCACCTGGTACTCTGAATTGAACCCTCCCACCACCTAATCTCAACCCTCCCTCCCTCCCTTGTGAAAGAGAAGAGCAGGTCGGCGGTGGGTGAAGTTGGGGAAATTCAGGTTGGCTGTGGGGGGATAAGCAAGAGGTAGGGTTGCCACCTAGCCGGTATTTTACTGGCCTGGCCAGTAAAAATGATGGCTGATCCCAATGCTAGTAATAGGGAAAAAATAAAAATATATAGGAAGGCCGGTATGTTTTTCTAGAAAAGGTGGTAACCCTAGCAGGTGGGGGAGTCAGCGCAGTCTGGGCGGGGAGTTGTGCAGCCCAGGGGTGCACATTTTAGAAATCCAGCCCTGTGAACAGCGTACCAAATAAACCATGGGGCCCTTTTATTAAACCTCAAATTCTTCTGTCGAGTTTTTAAATTGGAAAACTAGAGGTTTTCACATGGGGAAAAACCCTTTATTTTATAGTGATTTATTCTACCCAAAGCTGCTAAAAATCTCAAAAAACTGCATCTTGTTGAGGTCATGTACAAGTCAAAGGCAGATGTTTCTCGACGTTTTGATACATGCTGGTTTTTGTCTGATAAAACTGAGTTTTCACAGCAACAAATTGAAAGCAGAGTTTTCAGAGCGTTAATTTGAAAAAAGTTGCATGATTTGAATTCACTCTCGATTTTGTTGTGGGTTAAATTTGTGGATGGGAGTTAGATCGACTTTGTTTTAATAAAAAAATTAGATTAATTTTTATTTAGTCCTAAGTGTACTAGTTTAGCCCACACCCTTCGTTGCTGCTGCCATAACAAAACTACGTAAGAACAGTAAAAATAAATACATAATAACCCATTGTAGTATATCATTCAAAAACAATAAGCTTTTATTAAGGTGAACTACCTTTTTTAATTGTACATAACACCGGTGCTAGATGAGGGTAGTTAAGTACAGACAGGCTGTAATTAAAGACCATGGGTCATAATTAGAATCTTTTTTAATTTCTGGTTATCATGTCTGATACTTTTCTACTAAAAGAAAACAGAATCAACAAATATGTTTATTTAAGTTTATTTTACTGGTAAATCGGTAACAAAGAAGAAATACATTTCACAGATGTATATATACAAAATGCTACATAAACAGGGGCATATAAGGAAATATACATGCATATAAACATATCTATAATAAATAGTTTGTTAGAGTGAACCCAGTATTTTGCTCCTACTGCGCATGCAACAAGAATCCAGGAAGAAGACGGCTGGGGAGAAGATGGCGCCTCCATGGGTTGAATTCTCCTTTAAGGGTTCTCTTCTTCTTGCTGATAGGCCAGGTCAATAATGTCGGCATTGCACAGTAAATCTGTAGGTAAGAATAAGATTATGTCAGTATATTTATCAGCTGTAACACAGTTGAATAAAACAGATTCTAAATATAAACCTACATGGAACAATCTACACAGATATAAATCCCACCATTAGTGCAACAAGGTAGAAAAGGTTCTGCAACTCAATGTCTCTGGCACTTCCATAGTATTAAACAAGTCAGGCATCACATTCCTTCTATACAAAATATTTCAGGCCAGCGTTTTGGAAGAAGTTTTAAAAAAATTGCCAAGATACAATGAATAGGCAGTGGCCCTCAATGAAATTCATAATGAAATTACGTGGGCAGGTCAAAACGTCGTATCTCACAAAATTGCAATTCCTATTGTTTAGAACAGGCTCAAGGATGTTTCGGAGCACCTCACTATTAACAGTTCCTGAAAAGGAAACGGCGCTACAATGTTAGTAAATACGCGGTAACCTTTCCATTCCACCTACAAACAATGACCTTGGATTTATCCAGCAAAGACTCGAGCACCTTCTTAATGTGTTGGAAACATTTTTAATAAAATGTACAGCTGGAACTATTTAGCAGGGGTCAACTCTCCAGCCAAGACGCCTACTTTCCTTAATCTGTTGCATGTTCTGTGACAAACAAACCTGTAAATGATCACATTAGTGTGCAAGGCATTGTGGGAACTGTAGTCTTAGCTGGTGGAGAACTGGCTACTGCTTCAGTGGTGCATGCACTCTGTTCAGTAGACATATGTTTAAAAGTGAGACCCTTACCTAACTTATCTCCCTTCAGAGCATCTTTGCACATTTCAATACGAGCTGAGTGATAGGGAATAGTGATGGGCGAATTTATTCGCCAGGGGCGAATTCGCGGCGAATTCCCGCGATTCGCCGCTGGCGAATAAATTGGGTTCATGCCAGGTCCACAGAGGCTGCACTTTAAAGGGGAATCCAACCCCCCGGTGCCACCCCCTCACCCCCCAGTAGGCCCCCCTCCCTGCCTCTCCCCCGGGCTATTGCCCCTGAGTTGCTACTTACCCCTCTGTGTAAGTCCACTCCAGCGACGTTCACAAGGGCCATCTTCTATTCAAACCGCTTCCTGGATCCATTGGCACTCTGCAGCACATGCGCTGATTGAACTTCGTGAACTTTGTGTGCATGCGCCGCCGATGGAGCAGCATCCAGGAAGAAGTGGTTGGAAGAGAAGATGGCCCCTGTGAACTTCGCTAGAGGAGACTTACACAGAGCGGTAAGTAGCAACTTAGGGGCAATAGCCCGGGGTGGGAGAGGTAGGCCGGGAGGAGGAGGGAGGGGGGCCTACGGGGGGGTGGGGTGGGGGGAGGTGTTAGCACCTGGGGGTTGGATTACCCTTTAAGACCTGCAAATATCTTAAAATACTAGCTCGCTTGTTATGGTTAAAGGAAAACTATATTATTTATACAGATGAAATCCTAACAAAATGGGCCATATGTCTTACCTGGTTTCTGTGTAGAGGAACATTTGTCTTGGGTATTTGTGATGTGAGACTGCCATCTGAGACACAGAGACACCTAAATGGAACCACTTCTCCAACCACAGGGCTATAAAAAACATATGCACGTATTTATTCATTGTATTATATAAAAGCATGTTAAACTTCCTACCAATTTTAGAAAGAAATGTGGTGTGGTACAGCAGGCCCATATGTGGTCACTAGTGATAGGCGAATCTACCCCGTTTCGTTTCGCCGAAAAATTCTCGAATTTCGAGAGAAATTCGCGAATTGGCAAAAAAATTCGAGAAACGAGTCGCGCGTCGTTTTCGTCGCGCCGTTTTCATTGCATAATTTTCGTTGCGTTGCATCAAAAACGACGCGTGACTCTTTTTTTTTACGCCAGCGAATTTTCGGGGAAGTATAATCCTTCGAATTTGAATATCAAATTCGAAGGATTTTACCTCAATTCGATCGATTGAACGAACAAATAGAAATAATTGTTTTATTCGATCAAAAATAGGTAAACCCATTTCGGTAGGTTGATTCTGGTGAACTAGGCAGTCGAATAAAAATTTAAAGGGCAAGTTAATCGACTTGAATATTCGGACAGATTTTTATTCAAATTATTCTAATCATTCGATTCGATCGAATTTTCAAAATTGGATGGTCGAAGTGGTCTTCGAAAACATTCGAAAATTGGAATCTTTTTGAAAATTCCATCAAATTTCGAATCCTTCATGTGAATTTGATAAATTTGCCCCTAAGTATAGAGATTTTTGCTAATTGCTGTACCTGATCCTGGAAATAATGAGCTTCTTGCTGGTTATGTGCTCTAATATTTCATTTAAGAGAACGGCTGGCTAATTAATTAATATCAGCACTGGTGTTGCCCTGTATAAACAAATACAAGAAGGGATAAATAATTATTGTATCTGAATTAAAGCAAGACATGCACAGAGACCGACACTAATATAAATGGTTGCCGCAGTTATTTAATAGAAATATTAAAGGGCCTGTCTGCTAACAATCAGCAACAATAATCTTCTAAGACCTATCCATGTCCAGTCTTGTTGCTGAAACTTTTTTTATGCAAATTTAATATTTTTATATATAATTTCAGATATCAAACGCCATAGAAGATGTTTCTGTTCAAGGGGATTTCCCCTGATCGATAATAGCGTAAATTTGTTATAGATCAGTTGTTACAGTTATATATCAAAATGATCTTTATGGGCCCCACTGCAACTGATTAGTGATGGCTGATGGGCGAATCTATCCCGTTTCGCTTCGGTGAAAAATTTGCAAATTTCCAGCGAAATTCACAAATTGCCATTTTTGACAGGCGTCGCATCGTTTTTTTTTGCCACCAGCGAATTTCTGGCAGGCGAATTTTCACTGGCGTTTCGTTAATTTATTCTCCTGCGGCAATTCGTGGGAATTCGCCGCTAATTCGCGCCTGGCAAATAAATTCGCCCATCACTACAACTGATCATATTAATCATCAGTAAACTAATAAAATACTAGTAATAAAAGGATAGATTTCTCAGGATATTAACATTTTATCATCATTGTCTATTAGTTCCCATTGAGCTGAGATGGATAGAATGTTTGAACAATTTCACATAGGAATGGAGACGACCCCTTAAAACTATAGGTACACAGAAATACTGTAAATACCTAGTTGCAACTAGACATTAGGAATTGCATTTTCCCATGTGTCACTCCAGACTTGATGTAACATTCTGTAGGTCGAAGATCCCATGAGGTACCTAGAGTAGAAATAAAGTCATTTATTTTAACAGGACAGAGCAATTATATATCATATCACAAAACACAAACAAGTGTTTGTGTCAGAATCAAATCTTTAAAATATTACTTACCACCCAAGCCGTGCACACAGACAATTAGAAGTGTTCCGTGTTCACTACTGGCGTTGTCTTTTGAACCTACAATAAAATAAGTCAGTATAATCAAAGTAATGCCCTCGTTCCTTCATGATCTAATGGAAAAATCAATGTTTAACTTGCCAGTAGAGCTGCTCTGATTTTTCGTAGGTATAAGTTGCTCCCAAATGAGTTTCTTTTCGCTGGTTTCTTGGAATAATCTACACAATAAAAACACACAATGTTGGGTCAAGTAAAACTGTCCATTGAAACACAAAATAGCAGCAATATTAGCATTTATTTTCGCTCACTGGGGTTGTTCTTGTTTTTCTACTCTATGAGCTAATAGTCTAAGAACATGATATGATGCATTTCTATGTATAAAATATACATCTACAATAGACACAGTGGGTAACTTAGGCCTGTTGGGTCTCACATTTCTTGATGTACATTTCTTAACTGTAACTCACTTTTAACCCATTACAGAAGAAATGTTCATATCTGTACGTTCCATTGAATGATAGAATTAGGAATATTTAGAGTAAAAAAAACAAGTGATGCCTAAATTTACATTAGAATAATGATCTGTACAAAGCACCAATGGAGTAAATATTACTGTACCAGCTCCAGTAATCAATAGCAACCAATCAGATTCTCCCTTTCCAACAGGCGACCAGAACATCACATGCTGATTGGTTACTCAAAGTTACTCTGACCTGGTGGAAAATGTACAACTTCTATTTCTTATATCTAATATTGTGCATAGTAAGTGCCCTTACTGCTGTCACCCTCTTCTTGTAGATAGATAGATGATAGCTAGAGATAGATTATAGATAGAATTTGGGGCTGAAAATTACGAAATTCACGTGAAATGATCGAAGTTCGATCGAATTCGATCGAATACTGATCGTACAAATTTTTCGTGAAATTGGATATGCAAATTTGGCCTCTTCGATCATTGAATATCGAATAGATCGAATAGATCGAATGATCGTATATTCAATAATTCGATCATTCAATGATCGAAGGAATCAAAATTTTAAAGTTATTCGTCTGACTACTTCGCCAGATTGAACCTACCGAATTGTAATAGAAGCCTATGGGAAGCTCCCCACAGGCTTCTGAGGATAAGTCCTGCTCGAATACCATTCGTACGATCGGATCGTTCAATCGTACAAATTTTTCGGACTCTTGAATGAAATTTCACGATTTTTTTGTGAAATCGAACGATCGGTATCTGATTGTACAAATTCATCGAGAAATCGTATTGTGAGCAAAATGATAGCCTAAAACAATTCAATAAGCATTTGATGGTCGAATATTGGTCGAGCTAATTTCCGGGAGTAATAGTAAATTTGCCCCTTTCTGTATGTACAATATCACATCCTTTACCTGATCCTGGATATGATCAGACTGTTAGGGGCAGATTTACAAAATTCATGTGATTAATTCAAAGTTCGATCGAATTCGAACATGCAAATTTGGCCACTTTGATCATCGAATACGCAAAATTCAAGCGTATCGAACAGATCGAACAGATCAAATAATTGGATATTCGATAATTCAACCATTCGATGATCAAAGTACTTTAACTTTTATTTGACTGCCTACTTTGCCAGGTTGAACCTACCGAATTGCAATAGAAGCCTCTGGAAATCCCACCATAGGCTTTTTTTGCTATCACCTGCTCGAATACCATTTGTACGATCAAACGCCTCGATCGTTCGAATCGTACAAAATTTTTGAACGATCAAAGGAAATTTCACGATTTTTTTCGTGATATTCGATGGTACGTTTTTTGAGAAATCGAATAGCGAAGAAAAAATAGCCTAAAACTATTCGATAAGCATTCGATAGTCGAATTATTATTGAATTTCGCCCGAATTCGAGGGCTAAAAGCCTTCGAATTTGTGAATAATTATAAATCTGCCCCTTAGAGTCTACGGGGTAGATTCATCAAAGAGTGAAGTTAAGAGTGAAGTTCCGCCACTAGAGGGAAATTCCACAGCTCTCAATTCATTTCTATGGGATTTTTAAAGGCGTATTCATCAAAAATTGAACTTTCACTTCACCCACGATTTTTTTGTGAAACTGGATGATCGCTATTTGATCGTTCGATACATCGAATAGCGGTAAAATCCTATGAATTTCGATATATACAAATTTTTCGGATTTTACTTCGGGAAAATTTTTTAGGGTCGAATTTGAGGGTTTTTAACCTTTGAAATTCGACCCTTGATAAATCTGCCCCTTAGTGTTAAAGCTCAATATGTTGGAGATGGTCATGAGAATCAGTACCTGGAAAGAGGAACATAAATCTTTCCGTATGAATCACCCCGAATCCATTGCACTGGACCTGAAAACTCCATATGCAGAACTAGGTACCTTCAGTTTGGACAATCCTTGTTTGGATTGTGTGAGGGATGCTCGTCAGAATCTGAAAGGATGTTTCTTCATTTGCCAACATCTACAAGGAAAAACAACGTTTTCAATATAAATGTTTAAAATGGAACTCTCTCATAAACGCTTTCTGTTAAAGGGGATGTTCATTTGCCTGAATACATCTATGTACTCCTTTCACTGGTAGACAAGCCGCCCTTTGCTGCTTCCCATATACAGTGTAAATGTCATTTCTGTGAAGGGGTTGCTCAATGTCTAAAGGCCCTAAAATGATTTTGCTGCAGGGCCAAGTAACTTCCACTTTTGCTATTGCCTCAACACTGATCATAGGACATTCTGAGTATGTTAGAGCAATGCCTTAGAAGCTGCCATATTGAAGTATGAGCCAAATCTAAGATTCCGCTCAGTCCTAGGATTATTTTTTGGAAAATTGGATTCAACTGAACTCAGACATTTAACCTTATTGGACCCCTTAAAGGGGAAGTCAGCCCCACTGGCTCTAAAACCCCTCCCCCTGTAGGCCCCCTCCCTCCTGCCTCCCAGCCTACCCCCCGGGCTATTGCCCCTAACTTGTTAATTACCCCTAAGTCCAGGTCCCCTCCAGGGAGGATCACTGGCGCCATCTTGTCCAGCACCATCTTCTTCCTTGATCCGGCAGTGCATGCGCAGTAGGACACATTTGCCAGTTGGTACTACTGCGCATGCGCCCAAACTTCACGAAGTTTTCCAATTTCCTTTTTCGGAAACTTCATGAAATTCAGGTGCATGCACAGTAGTACCAACCGGCGAATGCGTCCTACTGCACATGCGCCACCAAGGGACAAGATGGCACCAGTGAACTTGTCCTGCAGGGAACCTGGACTTTGGGGTAACAGGTTAGGGGCAATAGCCAGAGGGGGGCCTATGGGGTGGAGGGGTTTGCACCAGGAGGGTTGACTTCCCCTTTAAAGCCTTAAGAAACACTTACCCATTTAGTTGCAAAATGCAGATTCTGGAATTGCTTTATTTGTAATGAAAATTCGAGCGTAGCTTATATGTCTTCTATTGATGTTACAGGTTAATACACGCAGTGGTGTGTGGGACACTGAGGAATAGCCAGGAGGCTGAGAAATTCCTGCAAAGACTGTGAGTACAGGGGTGACCCAACCTGTGTTTTGTCTGGTAGTCCACAAGGGGCCCAGTATAGTACAGGAACACTTCAAAGTGAAGGCAGTGGCGTAACTAACGGGGGGAGCAGGGGGTGCGAGTGTACCAGGGCCCGCACCCCCGCAGGGCCCCCCCCCCGCAGATTTTGCACAGCAAATCAATTTTAGGGTCTGCTTCCTCTCTAGTTACGCCCCTGAATACACGGCACCTAAAATGCATCCGTTTATCTCCCTGTTCTGTGCAGTCTGTCCATCCATGCTGACTGCACATCATTTCCAGACTGGATGAATCTATTAAATACAGTAATTCACACAAAACTGTTATCCAGAATGCTCGGGACCTGGGGTTTTCCGGATAGGGGATCTTTCTGTAATTTGGATCTTCATACCTTAAGACTGCTAGAAAATCATGTAAACATTAAATAAACCCACTAGGCTGGTTTTTCTTCCAGTAAGGGTTAAAGGGGTTGTTCACCTTTGAGTTAACTTTTAGTATAATATAGAGAGGGATATTCTGAGACAATTTGCAATTGGTTTTCATTTTTTATTGTTTGTGGTTTTATAGTTATTTAGCTTTTTATTCAGCAACTCTCTAGTTTGCAGTGTCAGCAATTTGGTTTCTAGGGTACTAATTACCCTAGCAACCCTGCATTGATTTGAATAAGGGACTGGAATATAAATAGGACATGGACTGAATAGAATGATAAGTAATAAAAAGTGGCAATAACAATACATTTGTAGCCTTACAGAGCATTTGTTTTTAGATGGTGTCAGTGACCCCCATTTGAAAGCTGCAAAGAAACAGAAGAAAATTGCAAATCATTAAAAAACTATGAAAAATTAATAATGAAGACCAATTGAAAAGTTTATTAGAATTGGCCCTTCTACAATATACTAAAAGTTAACTTGAAGGTGAACCACCCCTTTAATTATATCTTAGTTGGGATCAAGTACAAGCTACTGATTTATTATTACAGAGAAAAAGGGATTATTTGATTATAATGGAGTCTATGGGAGGCAGCCTTTCCATAACCGTGGATAATGGGTTTCCGGATAACGGATCCCATACCTGTACTGACATTATTCCCTGTTAAAGGTAATATGCTCCAAGGCTGTGTTAAAATCACTCACAGATGCTATATGTTTCATTGCTAGCACTTGGCACTGAAGCGGACTCTATTCTTAGGTACTGCACTTTAACACCTGACTGCCCCACCCGAATACTGATTATTTATTTGTACATGATTTCATTTTCTCTGGCAAAATGTCACTGGTTTTATGAGTTTCTGACTCACTAGTCTTATTAAAGGGAAGTGAACCATGAATGTCAAATGCAACCTTCATGAATTAAAGGCTTTCTAGAGTTGTAACTGTAATAAGCACATACAATGGTTGGAACAGCAAGTATAAACAGTGGTGTAAATTAGGGGGGCAGACACAATGGCTGCAGGGGGCCATAGGTAAGGACCTGAGATACTGCCCCACATTCCACTAGATGCATATGGGAAGGGGGATGGAATATTAACAGGTCACACAAGCGGTCAAGGATGGAGGTAGCCTTTTCACTATGCAGTGATTTCACAAGGACTGGTTTAAAGGGGTTCCCCACCTTAGAGTTAGAGGGGCGATTTACGAAATTCACGTGAAATGATCGAAGTTTGATTGAATAACGATTGTACAAATTTTTCGTGAAATCGTAAAGTAAAATTTGGCCTTCATCGAATATCGAATAGATCAAATGATCGGATATTTGATAATTCGATCATTCGATGATCGAAAGAATCAAAATTTTAAAGTAATTCGACTGCCTACTTACCGAATTGTAATAGAAGCCTATGGGAAGCTCCCCATTGGCTTCTGAGGCTAAGTCCTGCTCGAATAGCATTCGTACAATCGGAGGGTTCGATCATTTGAACCGTACAAACTTTTCGGACGTTCAAATGAAATTTCATTTTTTCGTGAAATCGAACGATCGGTATCGTATGAATTCATCGAGAAATCGGATATCGAGCAAAATGATTCGATAAGCATTCAATGGTCGAATACCTATCGAATTGCGAATTTGGTCGAATTTATTTTGGGGAATAATAGTAAATTTGCCCCTTAGTGTGGTGTAGAGAGTGATATTCTGAGACAATTTGCAATTGGTTTTCATTTTTTATCATTTGTGGTTTTTGAGTTATTTAGAGACTGGACTATGAATAGGAAAGGCCTGAATAGAAAGACCAGTAACAAAAAGTAGCAATAACAATACATTTGTAGCCTTCAGAGCATTTGCTGTTTAGATGGGGCCAGTAATCCCCATTTGAAAGCTGGAAAGAGTCAAGAGAAGAAGGCTAATAATTCAAAAATTATAAAAAGAAAAAATAAATTGCTTTGAATTGGCAGTTCTATTACATAATAAAAATGAAGGCAAACCCTTTAAAGCAGTAGCGTAACTAGAGGGGGTGGGCCCTTGTGCGGGAAACGCAGTCCCCGCCCCCTCCGTACGCAACTGTTTGGCCGGGAATGGGGTGAATCACCAGTGCGCGTGCTGCCGGGCGGCCCTCGAGGGTGCAGGCCTGGCCCAATCGCACCTGGTAGTTCCACCACTGCTTTAAAGCAACACAATCACTTCATCTTTTAATTCCTAATTGAAATATGATTAGTTGAATGCATAATTATTTTCACTTTCCTTGTTTTTTTGTTTTCTCTATAAAGGTGTTGCTATGTCGTTGAGAAACACCTTGAATAATACTATTATTATTATCTTCATAATGGTTCATTGTTTGAAGGGCCACTGTGCATTTATTTTTAGCCTCTTTACGCCCTATTTGCCTAAGGGAAACATTAACCTTTCACATAGATTTTTGCAGGTTTTATAAAAATGTTACAAAGTTTCTGTAACCATGTATTTTGGACAGGGGTTTTTCACTAAAAAAAAGGGCAAGATTCAGTTTTACATGATATGCAGCAAACCAATTAAATTCAATTTTCCTAAAAAACTGGTCCACTGGCAGTCTGAAAAAAAAATATATAAATATAGATATATATATATGAAAATTGTTCTTAGATGTGTCTCAGCTACTATTACAGCAAAGCAATCCTGAAAAATATTTTACATATCTTTATCCTTGGCTTTCTCATCTACAGTCACTCATTTCATGGTTTGTACTTTCAGGATCACATTATAGCTCTTCCTCTTTTCCACAGATGAAAATTAGGAATCCCAACACCTGTATGGTGTTTCCAACCTCAATGAACACAGCCTCTATGATTTCCCATATTTGCTCATAAAACATTCTGGGATTTGATCTGTGTCTTTATGTCAGTTAGGAAAAGATTTGGGGAAAATGTCTATTTGTTCTTCTAGAAACACCTTAAAGGGGTGGTTCACTTTCAAGTTAACTTTTAGTATATTGTAGAAGGGCCAATTCTAAGAAAGTTTTCAATTGGTCTTCATGATTTATTTTTCATAGTTTTTTAAGGATTTGCAATTTTCTTCTGTTTCTTTGCAGCTTTCAAATGGGGGTCACTGACCCCATCTAAAAACAAATGCTCTGTAAGACTACAAATGTATTGTTATTGCCACTTTTTATTACTTATCATTCTATTCAGTTCCTCTCATATTCATATTCCAGGGTCTTATTCAAATCATTGCAGGGTTGCTAGGGTAATTTGTACCCTAGAAACAAAATTGCTGACACTGCAAATTATAGAGTTGCTGAATAATAATCTAAATAACTCAAAAACCACAAACAATAAAAAATGAAAACCAATTGCAAATTGTCTCAGAATATCACTCTCTACATTATACTAAAAGTTATCTCAAAGGTGAACAACCCCTTTAAAGTTCAGCTCAGTTAGGGTGTGATTATTGTTTTTTTTTTTGGTAATATTTGGGACCATACCTAATATTTTTCTTTGTTATTGGCTAATGAGGGCCCTGACAAAAAGACCCCCAGAGTGCTTTGTGTGAAAATACCTAACAACTACTGATATAGAGAATAGTACTGTACAATTTCCATTTAGTCTCCATTTTTTAATAGTTTTTGTGAAGTAGCTTTTGGCTTTCAGTTTAGTCTGGGGGTGGCATTCCAGGAACCTTTTAAATACTAAGAAGGGTATATTCCTGGTGCCAAAATCTTCTTGTATTTGGGCTAAAGTGGCTGCATGAAGTGCACAGAGTCATTTCACAAAAGGATCATACTAGGGTTGTGGCTGTTTTGGGCGCATGAGTAGTTGATTACTGGTTTCAGACCTAATTTCCCCAGAAACATTAATTTAGAAGGGACAGTAAAAGAACAGAATTACCAGTGTGAATGTTGGAGAAGAAGGTGAGAATGGACACCATGACATAGTACATTGGCGTTGTGGAGTTGTACAGAAACACAGAAAAGTCAAATAATGTCTGACTATGGATGGAGAATAACTGAAGGAGTCAATTAGGCCAACAATCCATGCTGGCAGAGAAGGTGCATAAGTAGGGTTGCCACCTGGCCGGTAAAAACTATGATTGATCCCAATGTTATTAACCGGGAAAAAATATAAATATAGAGGAAGGCCGGTATTTTTTTCCAGAAAAGGTGGCAACCCTATGCATAAGAGAGTCCATAATTTGGTATCACATGCTGGTGCAGAGTGGTGGTGACTCCAGGGTTCCTCGCTGTCAATGGACATAGTTGTGCAACATTCATTAGTAGAAACAGGATGGACTCATTGATGATCATTTGCAAGTGCAGGAGTGTATTTGGAAAATAAGTATCTTTATCATACAGGTGTTTTGCAGACAAGGGATCTTTCCGTAAATTTGTATCTCCATACCTTAAAGCTACTTAAAGTAATTTTAACATTAAATGAACCCAATGGGATTCTTTTGCCTCCACTAAAGATTAATTGTTTAATTGTTTAAAGATTAATTGTTTTGAGTTACTTGTGTTAGATATGCCATGACCTGGATGAATGAGAATCTTCATAGTCATACTAAAGATTAATGCTATCATAGATGGGATCCAGTAAAAGGTACTAAGATTCGGCCAAATACTGAACCAGATCCTAATTTGCATATGTAAATTAGGGGCGGGAAGAGATGAAGAGAATTTTTTTTTTTTATATATAATGTTTTGAGCTCAGTTTTCCTTTTTGCACATTTTCTGCAAGTAGATTGGTAATCCTAGCCTCTTCTTAGCAGATGTACCAATTCTGAATCATCTTTTCCTACAAGTGGGATAGTTGGTGAACAGCTCGTCCTTAGTTCACTCTCATCATGGAGACAAATGCGAATGCTGTTCTCTGCGGGTCACAGATTCTGCAGCCTAAACAGTATAAACTGCAGGGGAGGGTTGAGTTTCCATGTATGTGTTTGATGTCTGTCTACCAGCTCCAAGGATGTTTATGGAAAGATAGAGCTGATCCATTTCAGTCTTTCGTTGCCACACCTTGTGTGTCTGCATTCTTCTTCTCCTGGCTTCCTTGGGTGTGGAATGTGGCACAGCTGTTAGTAGTGGGTCACGTGGGCATCAAGCTGATGAAGGGTGTTTTCCAGAGGCTCTGTATTTATTTGTACATAAAGGTATGAGTTATAGCACAATCAATACACTATGCATTTAAATCAGGGAGTTCAATTAAGTCTATCAATATGAACATAAAACGGAGAACTGCCAAAGGATTAGCATCCAGCAAACTGTAAAACTGTAAAAGATATTTAGGAGCTATCATAAATATAAATATGCACCCAAACTGTAGTGAATGTTGAATCCTTTATATCAGAAGGTTCACCATACCTCCCAACATTTTGGAAATAAAAATAGAGACAAATGATTTGGCGCACGTAGGGTAGTGTCATTTTTTGACCACACCCATTTTTGTGGCCACACACACCCTAATTACCATGTCCATTTTACTAAATTTGGCAGGTTTTGAAAGTCTGAACACATTTCTGTGGTTTTTATGTGTTATTAATATTTTGCTAATGAAGGTGAATTGCCCTTTAAACTGTGAGTCTAAGTCTCCCAAGAGACCTGCTTATCTTAGATTGTTACAAAAGTATCTGTTGTGGGCTCTCTGCCAAAAGCCAATTTATAAATTATATGTATCTTTTTCTGTCTGTTCAGTGCAGGAGATCAAAGAGAAAGTTGGGACATTTCAGTAACAAACACGGGACTGCGGGTTGGCTGTCAAAATCGGGACTGTCCTGTGAAAACCGGTTGGGAGGTAGTCACTATACAGGCAGCAGACACTGTGACTGAGGAGGGCAATGGGGTGCATGGTAGCCACCGGCTTTCCTTCTACTTTCTGTGACCCATGAAAATATTTTTTTCCTGGGTGAACTAGGCAGTTATGGAACCCTGCTACTATATACACCAGGTAAGCAGGCCTGGACTGGGATTCAAAATAGGCCCTGGCATTTCATGTACAGTCTATGCAGGATCGGACCCGATCCCTGGATCGTTTAATTGTCGTATTACCCATTTTTGTCTTATAGGTCACTTACAGATCCCTGGGTGCTAGAGCTAGACACCAGAGTGTGCCCCTTAGTGCTTACTTAACAAACACTTGCGTCCCGTGGATGTTGCTTTTTACGCTGGAATGATAATCCAGCTCGAGGAGCAGAGCACAGTGTCAGGAGAATCACAGCCCTTATTTGGCAACCCCAGGAACTATTTTCATGCTTGTGTTTCTCCCCAATTCTTTTTACATTTGAATGTTGCTGATGGGTAAAAAAGGTTGAGGACCGCTGATCTGACATAAAGGGTCCTGTGTTAACTGTGCCAAGCAGTGGCTAAAATAGCAATGGGTGCTTCAGTCAAGCAATATGGCAGCTCTTCCTCAAATACAGTAAGTGAATGCATATGTACGGGGGGGGGCTTATTTATCAAAGTCAGAATTTTTCTTATTTTTTTTATCTAAAAGGCCAGACCAAACTAGAATCCACGATTGGACCTTATTTATTAATAAAAAAATTATATAAAATTATTATATTTTTTTCCCAAATCACTCGATTTGTCTAAATAGTCGAATTTTTGGGCTAATTCCAGCGCAGACCACAGAAACTTCCAGATAAGATAGGTACCTCTCCCATTGACCTTGGTAGGTCTTAGTAGTGCTGAGCCAAGCAGACCAGGCGCCCGAGGAAATCCGGCCAGCCACCACGCTCTGACAACGTGAGTGCGCAGGCCACCCCCGAAGGAAGGAAGGCAGGGGTAGAGCGTTGGAGGGGAGGGAGAGAGTCAGAGGGGAGGAGAGGGGCAGACAGGAGAGTGCCGGAGGGGAGAGCAGTGAATATGGATTAAGGGTTGACAGAAGTCAGGTATCTGCCCAGCGCCCCCTTTCCATTGCGCCCTAGGCAGGTACCTCTTCTGCCTACCCCTAGTTCCAGCCCTGGGTCTGAGATGCCGGATTTTCAGATTCTGACTTTTTGCAGCATGGGGCTTTAATAATACCCAAAACCATGTGTTTTTTTATAGTCAAAAAAACTACATTTTTGGGGTTTTTGGCATTTGGACTTTGATTAAAAAAAAACAAAAAACATAATGGCTGTTCCATGTACAATCAACTACACTGTCAGTTTATTAGTTTAAGTGAAAATAAATGGAAAATAAACCTTACTCCCTAACCTTACTTCCTTGCAACTATATTTCAACCTTTTTAACAATGATTCAAGGCACTGGCGGTGCAGATATCTTTGTACAAGTGCACAATTGTGCCTGTGCAAGAGGCTTCTGACAGATCCCCAGAAGAATGCAGTAGAGCATGCCATTGAGGGATTTTCTTTGCTGACATACCAACGTGTAGGTTTAAGCAGCTGAAAGTCTCCTAGACATGCTAGAAAGAATTAACAGAGGCAAGAATAACAGATTAAGCATGAAGCTTGATGGGAATGCAGATAACAATGACAGGGAGTTTTTACACTTAGCCCTGGGACATTTATTTTACTGAGATTATTGCAAGAGATGCAGCAACTACAGGTGGGAATTAAACTAGTTCAGTAGTGAGACACACAAAGCACAACTGGCTCCTGTTCAAAGGAGACACTATCGGCTCACCATTACCAGTTTTCACTAAATTAGTCACTAATTAGGACTTAATCAGGAGCATTTTGTTTAAATTCTAGTGTTAAAGCCTCCTTCAGGGAATTGGCACACAGGGTTGTTTGTCGAATGCGGAAAAACCTGTGCTCCCGTGGGCCAGAAATCTCCCAGAAATGTTTTTCCTTCTACAATAAAGTAAATTACTTGTGAGGAAACTCTGGGAGACTTTGGAAAACAAAACACTGTGCATTTCGGGGAAATTTGTAGCCAGCACTATGTGTGCCAGTACCCATAATAAGGGCTGAACATACTATATTAAATATACGCGCTGTTCTGTACCCACCACACTGACCATACATGGATGTATTGGCTCTCAGATAAACAACATTAGCACATACAGTGGCTCAGGGCAAATGTAGGATTTGCTGCTCCACGAGCAGGAGGTGCTAAGGGTGACAGCAAATTTTTTATACTGTGGGCGACTAATTTCCCAAATTGCCTTCCCACTGGCAAGAATGTGAATCACCAGTGGAGATTATTTGCCTGCAGTAGTGAAAATGTATCAGGCGACTAAATCTCCCTTTGGGCCACCACCCCAAGAGTAGAGGCACACAATTCTATTTTGGGGAGATTATTTGACCAGTGACAAATCGCCTCTTCTTCGGACGACTAATCTCCCCATAATGCCTTCCCGCTGGCTAGAATCTAAATCGGCGGCAGGATGGCACTCGGAAGTGTTTCAGCAATTTAGATTCTTGCCAGCAAGAAGGCATTGTGGGGAGATTAGTCAACCAAAGAAGAGGCGATTTTTTTACCGGGCAACTAAATCTCCCCAAAATAGCATTGTGTGCTTCTACCCTTAGGTTGGTGGCCCACAGGGAGATTTAGTTGTCTGTGATACATTTTTGCTACTGCAGGCAAATAATCTCTGCTGGTGAGTCACATTGTTGCTGGTGGGAAGGCACAGGGTTGGACTGGCCCAGCGGGACACTGGGAAAAAACCCGGTGGGCCCCAACCTCATGGGACCCTGCTGGGCCAGACCCCCAAATCTTGGTATTTAAAAAAAAAACAAAAAAAAAAAACACCTAATCGCCGCACTGCCTGTGCCTGCGCAGAAGCGCAGCACCACCTATGCATGTGCCCCAGCACCGCTCCGGCGTTGAATGCAAGTAAGGGAGAACATGGCGCTGCGCCAGCCCCCCAGTCCGACCCTGGTAAGGCAATTCGGGGAAATTGGTTGCCCACAATCTTCTGGTCTGTCTCTGCCCTAAGAGAATCAGAAGGCATGCTTTCCTCCACTTCTCCCCCTGCCACGGGTGGCTTTGTACAGCAGGAAATCTAGTTGTTTTACTAAAAGGCCACAACAAAACATATCCCAGATTCCCAACATGACAGTGGACAAATAGCAAACTATTATTAGCTTTAAGCACCATAAATACACCCCTAAATGAATAGATATTTATGGTTATGGACAGTCACCGGGTAAGCCTTGAGCCAGATATAACACTGAAATATTTCTAATTTGATTTGTAATTCCCATTATGAAAATGCCTGCGTAAATTGAATGTTGTACATCTGATGTAGAGAAGCTGTGCACGTCAGCCCCCTTTCAGCTCAGCCTTGGAACAGATTCTTCATCTGCTGGAAGTTAAACTAAGCTATGAACAGAGGAAATATTTCAAACCCGTAGTCCAGCAGGATTTGCTTTCCTACTGTCCTGATGTCCTATATGACAAATACATATATATATCAACAGGTTCCACTATGTCTCCTCTGCCATCAGATGCTACGAGGTGTAACAATGATATTGGGTGTAAGTTTCCTAAGAAATGTGTTAGGGTAGTGATGCTTCGAAGCCAGACGGCTGCATTGAGTGCAGATAAACACATGAATGCCTGAAATGCTGGCTTAAAGGGGTGGTTCACCTTTAAATTAACCTTTAGTATATTATATGCCGTACAGTTTTGGTCTCCATCACTCAAACAGGACATTATTGTATTAGAGAGGGCACAGAGAAGGGCAACTAAGCTGGTAAAAAGTATGGGAAATCTTAGCTATGAGGTAAGACAAATTGGGGATGTTCATGCTGGAGAAGAGGCGCTTAAGGGGTGATATGATAACTATGTATAAATATATAAGGGGATCATATAATAATCTCTCTAATGCTTTATTCACCAGTAGGTCTTTCCAGCTGACTCAAGGTCACCCATTCTGATTAGAAGAAAAGAGATTCCGCCTAAATATTCGGAATTGGCTTTTTTTTTTACAGTGAGAGTTGTGAAGATGTGGAATTCTCTCCCTGAATCAGTTGTACAGGCTGATACATTAGATAGCTTTAAGAAGGGGTTGGATGATGTTTAGCAAGTGAGGGAATACAGGGTTATGGGAGATAGCTCATAGTACAAGTTGATCCAGGGACTAGTCCGATTGCCATCTTTGAGTCAGGAAGGAATTTTTCCCCCTCTGAGGCAAAAAAAACAGACACACGTCCATCAAGTTCAACCTTTTTTTTTAACGTGCCTAACTGCTAGTTGTTCAAGAGGAAGGCAAAAAAAAAAAACCCCATATGAAGCCGGAGAGGCTTCAGATAGGGTTTTTTTTTTTGCCTTCCTCTGAATCAACTAGCAGTTAGGCAGGTAAAAAAACAATGTTGAACTTGATGGACACTTGTCTGTTTTCAACCAAACTTACTATGTTACTAAGTTAATATGTATTATAAATGTTACTTTTTAGTACTCATCTTTCTATTCAGGTCCTTTCCTATTCATATTCCATATTGCTAGTCTTTTATTTAAATCAATGGATGGCTGCTAGGGAAATCTGGACCCTAGCAACTAGATTGCTGAAATTGCAAACTGGAGAGCTGCTGAATAAAAAGCTAAACAACACAAAAACCACAAATAAAAACCAATTGCACAATGTCTCAGAATATCACTCTCTACATTGTACCCAAGGTTCATTTAAAGGTGAATAACTCCATCTTGATTTGTTGTTCACTGTTATGTTCACTGTATTTACATCCTGTGGCTTTGGAGAAAGGATTAGCACACTACATGGGTGTAAAATGCGTGGGCAGATTAGCACTTTGATTAAATAACACATTCAAGTGTACGTGTTCTGCTGTGATTTTTTATTTTTGTTGTTTTAGCAAAGGAAACGAGTTACTTATTGCAGTAAACAGAACTACAATGAATTTAATCATAAATCCAGTAATAAACTGCACAATATTTAGTGATCTGATGTTTGGAAGAAAAGCATATACTTGAAAGGTTTCAGCATATAATAGGTCCAATGGCCCTCCTACACCTGTCCTGGCTTCTCCAGTAGAAGTTCCTCCTCTGATTTTAAAATATATTAAATATACACACACACACTGCACTCTATGGAGTTCTATTCAACGGCATGTATCCTGGAAAATAGCCTTTGTTTTTCTTCTCTCTCCATACAGCTCTTCAGTATGTCAAAAGAACGCCCTGCAATGCACTGCTGCTATATTGTATTCTGCCCCATTCAGCCTGAGAGCAGCTTCTGTCCCTCTTTGTTCTCTGCCCCCCCTGGGTCAGTGCTGCTGGGTTTTGTATACTCAGCTCTGTGTTCCAGGAGCTTGCAATGCATTCATATGCTAACTCCCTGCTTAAATCTTTCAACGCCACAAGCTTTTGTATTGAATTCAGCTCTGTTTTAAGGGTAATCAGTGTCAGACTGGGAAAAAAACCCAGTGGGCCCTGCCGGCCCAGATTCGCGTTTGCAGGCCCACGGGGCTGCTGGCCAGCAGGGACCCCCTTCCGACCCCTGAACCCCACAGCCAAGGTGGCACACCACTGAGTGTGTGAGCAACGCCCCCGCTGTGCTGCTGCTCTGCCGAGAGCGTGCGCTTGTGCACAAATCAATGCATGGTTGCTAGGGCAATTTGGACTCTAGCAACCAGACTGAGGAAAATGCAAACAGGAGAGCTGCTAAATCAAAAAAACTAAATCGGTTGCTATTTGTCTCAGAATATCACTCTCTACATCAGTAATCACCAACCAGTGGCTCACTAGCAACATGTTGCTCATAGGATTACCACCCGGCCGGTAAAAATGATTGTTAATTCCAATGTTATGAATATTGAACATTAATTATATAAGAAGGCCTGTATTTATTTCCAGAAAAGGTGGCAACCCTAGTTGCTTAACAACCCACTCGATGTTGCTCCCAGTGGCCTCAAAGCAAGTTCTTATTTTTGAATTACTGCTTTGGAGGCAAGTTTTTGTTGCATAAAACCCAGGCTGCCAATCCACATAGGGGCTACCAATTAACCAATCACAGCACTTATTTTACACCACCAGAAATATTGTTTATGCTTGTGTTGCTCCCCAACACTTTCTGAATGTGGTTCACGGGTAAAAAAAAAGATTGTGGATCCCAGCTCTACATCATACTCAAAGTCAATTTAAAGTTGAACAACCCCTTTAAAAATCGTTAGATATTTTCAATATTATATTATATTCAATTATATATTATAGGCCCCCATTCTCTGCATGTTGGGTTAATGATGCCACTTTCTTGATAACAGCTTGAGGTATAAATAATTGAGCCAAACTGTACAAAGATTTGAGAACTTTGTGGATTTGAAAAGCATTTTATTATACTGGCATAAACTGCTCAGAGCAAAATAAGATTACTGAATGCGTCATAATCTAATAAATGAAATCATTTTAAATGTATTTCTCACTCTCTTTATTTCCCCCAGATTTCCGTATTAGTGCCAAGAGAAGGCTGTGTGCTGAAAAGATCTATTTTAGTGAAGTTCCCAGGCACTGCTGAGTGACTAATGGACGGCCCGGGGTGGAGAGAGAGAGTCTGGAGAGCTGACGTGCTGCAGGATCAATCTGTCAGACAGGGAAAGGAAAGTTGCTTGTCCTCATTGAGTCCCAGAGTTGGTTTTTGTAAGGGGAAAAGTGAAGAAGAAAAAAACACCTGGTTATGTTTCTGTGCCTTCAACACCCATTGAATGTGAAAAGATGTGGAAAGGAGATATTTGTGTTAAGATGAATAGATGCACCCTATGGTAATGGAGACTTTATGATCGCTGAGAAAAGAAAATATACTTTGACTCTAGGACAGTTTTGGGGTATTATTATTAATAATATGTATTTATAAAGTGTCAGCATATTCAACAGCGCTGCACAATAAATAGGACAGAGAAGGCATTTTATCC
The DNA here is from genome assembly GCA_024363595.1 of Xenopus borealis. Classification (NCBI taxonomy): domain Eukaryota; kingdom Metazoa; phylum Chordata; class Amphibia; order Anura; family Pipidae; genus Xenopus; species Xenopus borealis. The sequence goes on from CM044441.1 coordinate 21,780,358, forward strand.
TGCACTCCAGCCCCAATGGTTTATAAAAAAAAAAATATGCCTTGTCAAAATTATTTAAACTGTCTTTGGGCTAAAGGCTTGCTATGGGTTACTGAAAAAAGTGTTGCAACTTTCAAAACATTACCCATGTGAATATTTGAAGTATTTAAATAATAGGTATGAAACCAGTGACCTGGCAGAGAGACTACAGGTCCTAGAGATGCTAATGGGCTATACAGGGCCGCCATCAGGGGGGGACAAGTGCATTTTTCCAAGAGCCAGGCCCCCTTTACCAGCGCCGAGCCTATGCGGAAGCGCCGAACAGACGCGAAGGAGCCGACACTGAAGTCCTGAAGTCACGGAAAGACCCGAAGTCACGAAGGAGCCGACACTGAAGCCCTGAAGCGGCGAAAATACCCGAAGTCGCTAAAGGAGCGGATGCTGAAGTCCTGAAGCCACGAGTTCAATTCTACCGAAACCAATGTGGGTTTTTTTTTTTTTTAATCCCCTGGCCTCAAATGTTTTCTTTTAATACTCTATAGGCCCCTGTCACCAATTTTAAAAAAATATATTTTTGGGGCCCCAATTTTTTTTAACTTGTAAGGGGAGCCCTGTCGCTAAATGTTTTATTTAAAAAATTTTTTTTTTTTAACTTGTATGAGGGGCTCTGGCACCAATGCTTTAAAAAAAACTTTTATGGGGGGGGGGCCTGGCACCAATCTTTTTTTAACTTATAAGGGAGCCCTACTTTTTTAGCACTGATGTCTGTGTGGTCTTTTTAACTTTGATGTGGATTCGGCGGGGCTTGGGGCGGGGCTTGGGTGCCTGGGTGGGCGGAGCCCAGGGGGCCCCTACAATTTTGTTGTGCGGGGCCCCGTGATTTCTATTGGCGGCCCTGGGGCTATAGGTCAAGGACAGGAAGACTCGTGGTCAGTAGCATAACTATAGAGGAAGCAGAGTCTGCTTCCTTCAAAGTGGTTAAGCAATACCCCCTGAATTGTTTTGGAGGGGCCTGGTAGATCATGGGGATACTTGCTTTGCCGGCCAACACCTGATATTGCAGGATTCTGTGGTATATTATTAGCCTGGATTCAATGCCCATCTGACATTATGTCTGGACTGGGAGTCAAAATAGGCCCTGGCATTTCAAGTACACAGAGGCCCAACCAGTCTCCCAACAACCCACTCCACAGTGACTGTGTATGGCATCTTACAGCAGCCCCTGTGAGTTTACATTTGCCAGAACTCACAGATTGCCAGTCTGGGCTTGCCTGACATGGATAATGTCTCCCATAGGATGAGTGGCTAAAGTAAGCCATGCATGGTTATTTCCTAAAATGGTGCAAAATTGTCCCGTGTGGAGGCTATATATCTAATGTACAGAGGCCTCAAAGCAGTTTCTTATTTTTGAATTCCTTGGCTTGGAGGCCAGTTTTGGATGCATAAAAACCAGGTGTAGGCACATTTTTTTTTCCTTTCTCCAGGTTCTTATAACTGGGGTTCTTGTAAAGGTAAATATTTTAGCAACTTTAAATTGTTGTAATGTCTATGTTATGTACAAAACATCTTCAAAATGTATCTCTATATATCTACTGTACAGTAATCCATAACTCGTGAGCAACATGTTGCTCATAAAACCCTTGGATTTTGCTCCCAGTGGCCTCAAAGCAGGTGCTTATTTTTCAATTCCAGGCTTGGAGGAAAGTTTTGGTTGTATAAAACCAGGTGTAGTCCCAAACAGAGCTTCACAAAGGGGCCACCAAATAGCCCACCACAGCCCTTATTTTGCACCACCCAGGAACATTTTTAATTCTTGCATTGCACTCCACCACTTTTTACATCGGAATCTAGCACACGAGTTTAAAAAAAGGTTGAGGACCCCTGGTTTAGATCAGTCAAAACTGTGTGGTATGTAACTGCAAAAATCCAGTTATCTAAATGCCCTTTCCAGTGTATGTATTGGGTTCATAGGGAATAGAGACATAAATCCCATAACAAATACATATAAATTTAGTAATGTGCATGTGTGGTCCAATAGCATAAAATGTAATTTGATCAGGGGGATGAAGAATGAAATAGTTGCCTAATTCCGAGACAGACTCTAGCCCTGTTCCAAATAACGTATCTCTGTAGAGACACAATTGTTTGCATTTGTACTCTGAGATAAGGCTTTCAGTGCAGGAGATAAGGATGGCAATGAAGGAATTTCTATAGAAATGACAAAAATGAAATTTAAAACCGTAACTGATCTGGCAAAGTTGCAAAACAGACAACTACACAATTGTGTCTCCAGCTAAACCAAAAGCAGATGAGATTAGAGAACGTTCTGACAGCTCCTCTTCAGCTTTCAAAGAATCCCTTCAACTTCCAGTTGTTGTGGTTTTTCTTTATGCAGTGTCTAAATGGAATCTGATGAATCTGATATGTAATGTTTGCATACAAGGACCTGTATAGGAGCGGTTAGGAGTAGTTATTGTTAAAGCTGGGACACGCTGCTTACTGTCTTACCAGTAGTTATTCAGTAATTATGCGCTAAACACCTTCTTCAGATAATACTACATGCTACAGACAATTGTATCACTAAAAGTACTGACGGCACAATGGATGGATGTCAAGTTGCTTGAATTCCACTAGCTGCTGAGCGAAGTCTTGAAAAGCACTGACTTATCGAAACCTTTGCAATCTGGAGCCATCTTCACAGATGAAAAAAAAGGGTATTCATAAATTGGTCCTCTGTTTGCTGCTCTATCAGCCTCCACTTATCCTTGAAGGCTTTTTGCTGGATGTTGGAACATATTTGTTGGGAACTTAGATGGGGATATCAGGCTGAATTGCAGTTGGCATTCCAAGTTATCCCACAGGTATGATACACGACTCCTCCACCAAACTTTTTAGTTAGCATTATCCATTCAACATAGTGTTCTCCTTGCATCCACCAAAGACAGACTTCCAATCTAGGACTATGATTTACAACTTCAGAGAAGACACGCCCTGTTCTCCCAAGTCGCTGACCTTTACGTCACTCCAGATAACACTTGCGCATGGGGACATTAGCCATATGTGCAGGAGTTTGCCCATAAAAACCCCTCTTCATGAATAGTGCTTGAGCCAGAGACAGCAAGTGTTTGAGCCGTGTCATGAGATTTTCATATATATCTCTCAGGTCCTGGCAACACTAATAGGTTACTGGCGGCATAAGAGGTTGGACCAATGAAGAAGTTGTATGCAGAAAAGTCCAATTTGTGGTATCCAAAGGAGTTAAGAGAGTTTGCAGTCATATCCGGGAAAAAAGATCAGGGCAGCCAGCAAAAAGCATAGTCACGAACAAAGCTGGAGGTCAGGAACAGATGAATCAAGCAGGAAAGTAATTTAGCACCCAGAAATTCACAAAGAAAGACCTATATTTGAGCATTGAACTGAGGTCTCTGGCTTTTTAAAATACACATAATGACGTCATGCGCAGTGTTGGACTTGAACACCTTAGACCAGGGGGCAACTCTCTCAGTACTAACATTCATCTCCTCAATCAAGCTCTATTCTGCTAGTTTGTTTTCTTTACATACTATAATCAATTATTCCATCTATTTAGTCTCTTTGTCCTCATAGAAATAGGGAATGGCCATGAAATACGCCAAAAGTTTAGCAGCATGAGGGCCCACTGACACCTTGGCCCACCGGGAGTTTTCCTGGTGTCCTGGTGGGCCAGTCCGACATTCATGCGTCTCTGCATCAGAATTCTGCGTGGCCATGGGTGCTGCCACGTTGGAATCCGAACTGGGCGCAGATCACTCCTGATAATAATGTAGTTGCTCTGGTAATGTTTTCTGACACATCAATGTGCATATAAACCCTGCATTCATTCATAAAGGAATGAGAGAGGTCAGAATTCTGGGACATGACTAAAACTAATTTGCATTTAAAGTGTTGTGGTGCTTGCATATTGGAAACTAATTTGCCTAAAAACTAGGATTTCCTAAGGCAGCCTAATACTGTAGGAGCCTGCGTGTGAAATCGTCTGGGATTAAAAAGATGGAAATGTGTTGGTGCATGTTGTCATCAAATAGTGTTTTATGACAGTTCAGCTGGCTGCTTGAAACACTGCATTTCTGGTTTTATTGGACATTCCACTATAAAGGTGGCCAAAGATGCAGAGATCCGCTCATTTTGCAATGTCGCCAAACAAGCGGATGTCTCCCCAATAAGTGGGTGATATTGGGCTGATTCGATTGTGGGCCCTAGGGCCCAACGAATGGATCATGATGCATTTGAAACGGGTGGTTGGATTGTGAGACCGCATACACACACAGATGCGGCTGCTATCCGATGGGATTTTTTAACCTGCCCGATCGAGATCTGGCCAACTTTTCAGATATCGATTGGGGAAGCCAGACGGATTGCCCCACACATGGGCCAATAAGCTGTCGACTTGGTCTGTTGGCAGCTTTTATCGGCCCGTGTATGGGGGCCTTAAGGCTAAATTATTTGCCAATAACTACACCTGTCCACACCATTGTCTTATGCAGGTCCCTTGTATATCTGACCCATTCCTAAGACTAGGGCCATATGTAAAGGAGAAAGACAGACAGAGAATCCACTCCTCCTCTGCTACACAAATACATTACCTTGGCTTGGGTGCAGGAATACTGAGCAGATTTTGGTGCAAAATCTTGCATTTTGGCACCAAAATCCTCCATGCCTGTCTGCACCAGAACCAAGGCAATGTATTTGTATGTAGGTACATAAAAAAAGTTCCTAAAGGAGCTGTACAGGTAAGTTATTAGGCAGTTGGAGTGGGAATGAGCTGAAGAATGCAAGAGGGCAAACTATTTTCCCTATTGTCACCATGTTCCCCTATGCCCCCTACAGCTGCTGCTATTTGGGGCCCCAGTGTAATGGCCCTATTTGCACCTCACTCTGAGTGGTCTTCTTCCTTTATTCAGTGGCTTCTCCTGGCACATGCGCAGTAGGAGGCATTTGCTGGTTCGGAACTACTGCACATGCACCTAAAGTCGCAAAGTTTCTGAAAAAAGAAATAGGAAACTTTGTGACTTTCAGGCACATGTGTAGTTGGAGGCATTTGCCCGAAAGTCACGAAGTTTCCGATTTCTTTTTTCAGAAACTTTGTCACTTTCATTGCATGCGCAGTAGATCCGAACCGGCAAATGGCACCTACTGCACATGTGCCAGAAGACGCCAGTGAATACAGGAAGAAGAACGCTTGGGAGAAGATGGCGCATGTGAACTCTGCTGGACAGGACCTGAAAAGAGGGGTAAATAAGTTAGGGGCACTTGCCGGGGGTAGGTAGGACAGGGAGGAGGAGGGAGGGGTTGCGTACTCAGGGGAGGGATTTTTGCGCCTAGGGGGTTGAATTCCCCTTTAACATGTTTGCTGAAAGAGTCTGATTTGTCAGACCTTATCCTTCTGCAATGGGAGTGACTAAGTCTGCACGGGGAGTCAGCATAAGATCCACAGCTTTCAGGCTCCCTTCTGTTTCATACAAGTTTAACTAGAAGAGAACTGTGAGTCAGTGGTATGTAGGATGGGAATATGCCATAATTTTCTTGCCGATTTTTTTTTCACTGTGAATTTGAGCCCTAAATATGCACTGGGCCGACGTGTTAAATCCGATCTTGAACTTGTAAACAGAGACACCATGGAGAGGTGAACACATGGCCAGACTGCTGAATACTCCCTGCAGGGGCCAGGGCCGAGCAAAGCATCTGCCATGACATAAAATATTAATACATTTGGTGTCTTTATTACCCTTTTGCCCATTAATGCTGTACTTTGCTCGTCGGTGCAGACATCCATTGCAACAATGTGGAAAATTCAATGTGATGCCGATTTTCTTTTGAAGGAAATTTCCATTTCAAATTCTGCGTATTTATTTATCCATGTTTAACCAGTCATGCCTTTCTGCAAAGAGAATTAGAGGGAGAACAAATTAAGACACAGGGAAGAAGTGAATATTTTACTGAGTTCTAATCTAGCTTCTCTTTCTGTTGACACCTTCTCCTATTTATGCTCCACTCCATTCAAACTGCTGCGTTTGTCACTCAGTAGGGTTCCGAGAGGACTACAGAGACGTTGATTTTTAAAGCAGATTAAAATCCTTATCCCCTTTTGGTTTAAATGTTGAGTTCAATCTTACAGCAGTTTTATTAATCTTATCACCTGAATTGCAATTTGTTTCATTAAAGGGGTTGTTCACCTTTGAGTTAACTTTTAGTATAATGTAAAGAGTGATATTCTGAGACAATTTGCAATTGGTTTTAATTTTTTATTGTTTGTGGTTTTATAGTTATTTAGCTTTTTATTCAGCAGCTCTCTAGTTTGCAGTGTCAGCAATTTAGTTTCTAGGGTACAAATTACCCTAGCAACCCTGCATTGATTTGAATAAGAGACTGGAATATGAATAGGAGAGGGACTGAATAGAATGATAAGTAATAAAAAGTGGCAATAACAATACATTTGTAGCCTTACAGAGCATTTGTTTTTAGATGGTGTCAGTGACCCCCATTTGAAAACTGCAAAGAAACAGAAGAAAATAGCAAATCATTAAAAATCTATAAAAAATAAATATGAAGACCAATTGAAAAGTTTCTTAGAATTGGCCCTTCTACAATATACTAAAAGTTAACTTGAAGGTGAACCACCCCTTTAAGCAAATATAATTCGTAGACTTAAAGGGATACTGTCATGGGAAAACATGTTTTTTTCAAAACACATCAGTTAATAGTGCTGCTCCAGCAGCACCAGATCTGACATGAGGCTAGACATATTGTCAATTTCCCAGCTGCCTTGTACTCTGATAAACTTCAGTCACTCTTTATTGCTGTACTGCAAGTTGGAGTATTATCATTTCCCTCGTGGGTTGCCACCTTTTCTTGAAAAAAATAAAGGCCTTCCTATTAATAACATTGGGATCACCCATCAAAAATACCGGCCAGGTGGCAACCCTATCTCCCTCTCTTTCCCCCCCCCAACAGCCTAGCAACAGAACAATGGGAAGTTAACCAGATAGCAGCTCCCTAACACAAGATAACAGCTACCTGGCATATATAAGAACAACTCTCAATAGTAAAAGCCAAGTCCCACTGAGACACACTCAGTTACATTAAGTAGGAAAAACAACAGCCTGCCAAAAAGTAGTTCCATCCTAAAGTGCTGGCTCAAGTCACATGACCGGGGGCAGCTGTGAAATTGACGATATGTCTAGCACCATGTCAGATTTCAAAATTGAATATAAAAAATCTGTTTGCTCTTTTGAGAATTGGATTTCAGTGCAGAAGTCTACTGGAGCAGCACTATTAACTGATGCTTTTGTGGGACCATAAAGAGTGACTACCCGGAAGAAGCGTCATCGCTATTGGAGGAAGCCTATTGACAAAACACGTGAGCAATGACTACGGAGGTGCAGAAGCACGAGACTAAGGGGAAGATTTATCAAATTCGTGTGAAGGATTCGAAGTTCGATTGAATTGAAAAATTTTGATTGGTCAAATTTTCAAATATGCAAATTAGCTCAATTCGACCACTGAATTTGACAAATTCGATCGTATTGAATAGATCGAATAAAAATCTTTTCAACTATTCAATAATTCGATGGTTGAAGAGCTTGCCCTCTAAAATTTAATTCGACTGCCTACTTTGCCAGATTAAAGCTACCGAATTGTAATTAGGGTTGCCACCTGGCCGGTATTTTACCGGCCTGGCCGTTATTTTTGATGGTTGATCCCAATGTTATTAATAGGAAAAAAAGGTAAATATATAGGAAGGCCGGTATTTTTTTAAAAAAAAGGTGGTAACCCTAATTGTAATAGAAGCCTATGGGAATCCCCCATAGGCTCTTTTTTATGTTACCTGTTCCAATAGAAATCCTACGATCGAATGCTTCGATCACTCAAATCTTACGTTTTTTTCGTGGAATCGTTTGATTGTACGATTTTATTGAAAAATCGAATAGCTCTCAAAACTAGTGAATATTTCCTGTGATTTTTTTCGAATTTTTGGCGAATTGGCGAGGAATGATAAATCTGCCCCTAAGAGTTCTTGTAGCTTGATCAATGCCATTTGTGTTTGGTGAGTATAATCAATTACCAGAACCACCGTGATTACTAGTGTGGATGCTAACTTTACCCAAGGCTGTCATTTTACAAGTAATCACTGCATGTTTGATGTAATACTTTCACTTTTTTATAGTTACTATATAAGATGGTGTGTACACAGCACTTTTGAACACTATGGGTGTAAATATAATTTGAGATACTACACTATATTATTTTCTGTTCCCCCCCCCCCTCAACAATTATTTGTTTTTAAGGTGTACAGTGATTCTCATTGGAAATTGTTTGTTGGAGGTAGAAGATAGCCTTAAAGATTTCTGTACTGGGGGGTACACTGGGTTTGAGAACCTTGCCTCAGGCGGCACGGAGCGGCCGGTTACAAGGGGCGGCAAAAAGCCACCTCTTGTAACTTTAAGAGCCGAATTTCTGGGTTTTTACCCGGAAATTCGGCTCCGCTAGTGCAAAGAGTGCAATTGCACTCAATGCATTAGGGATAATGCCCACTTTTGACCCGCTCCGACGCTGTTTTTTAAGCACGGAGCGGAAGGGGGGGCGGCCCCAGAATCGCCCTGCACTGGCCCATACCCGCTATTGCCCCTGACCTCCCTCATGGCCCCCAAACACAAGCAGGAAAAAAGGTAGGAGCGGGGGGGGGGGGCCCGGGTGTCTAATGTATGTTCTTCACTGGAGTGGGGGGCCTGGGAACAACCTTGGGTGCATGCAGTCAGAACCAGCAGTGTGGGTAATAACAATAGGACATAAAATATTTTACATTGTATTTGCTGTTCCTCCTAGGTAAGGATATTCCTTCTCACCTCTTCTAGGCAGAACATAAAGCCTTTTGCTGTAGCACCAGCCTCAAAATCTGAAATCATGAAAATCTTTCCATGCAATCCAGCCATTGCCAGCTTATTACTCTATCATTCTCGGTTTGTATGGGAGCGTTTTCCTAAAGACCATCTCAGAGAAATTCTGGCAAGAAAGGTCACAATGCAACTGATTCACTAAAACAAAAAAGGATGTTGGAGAAGATAAATATATAGACTGATAAAATAAAATGTGTGCTGAAACTGGGCGTCAGGACTGCCATACAGTATAAAACAAGGATCTTAGGCAGCTGAAGAGTCTCCTGCTATTATAAAGTAGCTAATGACTTGAATTAAAGGAACAGTAACACCAGAAAATCAAAGTGTTTTAAACTAATGACAATATGATGTAGTGTTGCCCTGCACTTTAAAACTGGTGTATTTGTTTCAGAAACACAACCATAGTTAATATAAACAAACTGCTGTGGAGCCATAGAGGCAGCCATTCAAGCACAGGATACACAGTAGATAAAAGATAAGTTCTGAAGAATCCCATTGTATACTATGGAGCTTTTCTGTAATCAGATGCAAATCCTGCTCCCTTTTCAGCTTTGAATGGCTGCCCCCATGGCTACACCTTTCAGTTAAATGTTTGTATGTTGCAGAATGGCTACCTTTTCAATTGGCTTTCATTATTTCCTTTTTTTTGAATAAATTGCGTTCTTCTTATTCTTCGCAGTTTTCAAATTGGATGGTCACTGACCCCATCTAAAGAACACATACTCCATAAAGCTACACATTTATTGTTACTGATACTTTGTATTAGTCACCATTTCATTCATATCACAGTCTTATTCAAATCAATGTATGGTTGCTAGGGTAATTTGCATCCTAGCAACCAGATTGCTGAAATTGCAAACTGGAGAGCTGCTGAATAAAAAAAAAGCTAAATAATACAAAAACCAAAAACAATAAAAAATGAAAAACAATTGCAAAATGTCTCAGAATATCACTCTCTACACCATTTTAAAAGTTAATGTAAAGGCGAGCAACCCCTTTAAAGAGCAATTTCAATATAAATGTCATTCAGGGCAACATCTGGAAGTTTTAGGCAGCCTATATCAGCCCCTGGGTCCCCCTCCAGCCCCCTGGTGTGCAGCGCGGATGCGTGTGGCACCACATCGATGCGCATGTGCCTGCGTGCAGAATTGCATTATTGCACAGCACTGCGTCAATGCACGCGGCGACGTGTTTCTGCCAAGTACACACAAAATGTTTTTGCTGCAGCCTCTTGGCAAAGGGGGGTCGCGGCATTAAAGGGCACCTATTGGGACAAAATTATACCCCCAACCAAAAGTGCGGGCTGATAGATCCCTCATTCCGGTTGGGGGTTTCACTATTTTTTTTTAAAAATATGCCCCTCGCAAGCGCTAGCGGCCTCGCTCCGGGAGGGTTGCCGCCTTTTCTTGAAAAAAATACCTGCCTTCCTATATAATTATCTTTTTTCCCTATTAATAACATTGGGATCAACCATCAAATATACCAGCCAGGCCGGTAAAATACCAGCCAGGTGGCAACCCTAGCTGGCGGACCCTTAAGGGAGTGGTTCACCTTTAAGTTAACTTTTAGCATGTTATAAAATGGCCAATTCTAAGCAACTTTTCAATTGGTATTCATTTTTCCTTTTTTTTTTTAATAGTATTTGCCTTTTATTTCTGACTATTTCTAGCATTAAGGCGGGGGTCACTGAGCAGATCTAGAAATCAAGTACTGTAAAAGGCTACACATTTATGGTTCTAGCTTCTTTTATATATGATGTCGCGTTCATGGGAGTATCCCAGACAGCAACACGACGCAGCATGGCAACAACCGCAGCGCCACTGGTTGGCAGTCACAGAATGAGGCGGTAAAACAGCTGTGAGACACCCAACTGATAAGCAGCGAATCCCCTCTCCCAATAAAGTAGGCGGGGTTACGTACGTCACGGCCCTGCTCGCCTGCTATAGGGTCTTTCCAAATGACCCCGGGCTGCCATTTCCCGGCACTTAGAGGGTTACAGAATGAGGCGGGTCGCGGTGACCAATCCCTAATCCCGATTGGCCGCAAGTGCCACGCCTACCCGAGTCCGCCGAGGGCAGAGCCCTCACACACACACACTCTGTGGGAATGAGGGACAAGATGTCTGCTCTCCGTGCTCTTCCTCACAGAATTTCCTTCTGCTTCTTCACCTTGTCGCACTGAGAGCGGCTGGAACCGCCGTGTCTCTCTGTCTCCTCATAGCTGTCACACGTGTCCCCAATGCTCCCGGTAAATCCTCCCCCCGAGTCCCTCTTTTCCCTCCCCAATGTGGACTCTCCAGGCGTCGGCTTCGCTCCTCCTTTGTAATCCGCGAGGGGAATCATGGCGACCCGCCGGGCAACTGTACCTGAGCAGCAGCAGCCCTCCAGCCCGGGCAGTGAGGTGAGACATTTCCCAGGAACGCTCGCTACACTTTCTCAAGCCGGCTTGGCAACCTTTAACCCATTTCAGCTGTTGCCGAGCCACATTTCCCAGCATCCCCTGTGAGGTGAATTCTGTTGGTGGGAACTGGGGTGAAACAGCTGGCAGCTCACAGGCGGCCTCTCTGACATCTAAAAACCAGGCGTTTTCCACCTGTGGCGCTCTTTCTGTTGTTAAACTAGTCTACAACTCTACTTGACCCTGCTCTATAGGCAGCCTGTTGTTATGCTGGGGGTATGGATCATATAGGCAGCCTGTTGTTATGCTGGGGGTATGGATCATATAGGCAGCCTGTTGTTATGCTGGGGGTATGGATCATATAGGCAGCCTGTTGTTATGCTGGGGGTATGGATCATATAGGCAGCCTGTTGTTATGCTGGGGGTATGGATTATAAATAACATTGGGATCAACGGTAAAATACCAGCCTGGTGGCAACTTTAGGTGGGGTCCTCTCCTGGCTCACTTCAATGGATATTATTCCATAGCCGGGACTCGCGTGTTTTTGGTGTTTCTATGTGTTCAACTATCGGACTTTGAACCCCCCCCCCCCATCTAATTGGAAAGTTCTGATTGGCTCCTCCTCCTTGAATTGGGGCATTATTCTTATGGAGACAGGGCAAGTCATTGGGGTCACTGTGCTCTCTCCAAACAAATGATTCATGTGAGGAGCAACTGGGGGGGGGGGGTGAGATGAAGTCACAGAGGGTGAGAGGAAAGTGTGTCAGATTATCAGACATTCCACACATATCTCAAATATTATAAACTCCATGTAATTTGCTTTATAGTCCCAAATCCCCCCCCCATATGTTTAATTCCCCCAGTGTTATCTTCCATCAACACTGAGTATTGCATTGACAAATCACTGGGCTTAAAGGGTAGATACTGACACCAGAAATCATACCTGTTTTACATGTATCATGATATTGGCTCTGCATGCCACTTAATTAATTTTGCCATTAAGTATTTGCCCAATGCTTTTACATTACCTATCTGACTCCCTGTGTTCGTCTACCAGGGGGCTACCATATTTGTGCAGCAGGAGTCCATTAGCATTCAAAACTTTAGCAGACAGGCTGAGATGGGACAAACTTTAACTGACAATTACTTACAAATGCAAAGTTCTCAGCAAAAAAAAAAACAATCAGCATAACTTTCATGTACATTCATATTTTAAAAAGTATTTTTTTTTGGTGTCCGTATCACTTTAAGTTGATTTTTAGTATGTCATAAAATGCCTAATTCTAAGAAACTTGCAATTTGTCTTCATGATTTATCTTTTATATATTTGCCATCTTCTTCTGACTCTTTCAGCTTTCAAATGGGGGTCACCGACCCCATCTAAAAAAACAAATGCTTCTTAAGGCTACACATATATTGTTACTGCCACTCGTTATCATCTTTCTTTTTATGCCTACTCCTATTCATATTCCAGTCTCTTGTTCAAATCAATACAAAGGGGGCTTATTGACCCCATCAAAAAACAAATAAGCATTTATTGTTATTGCTACTTTTTATTTCTCATCTTCTTATTCTTTCTAAAAAAAAATGCAAATAGTAAAAAAATGAAAACCAATTGCAAATTGTCTCAGAATATCACTCTCGACATCATACTAAAAGTTAACTAAAAGGCGCACAGCCCCTTTAATGGCTGTACAGCGCTGTTGAACTCCAACACCCATACTGACAGAAGTCAGAGGTGGGTCTTGGCGGTTTGTCAGTAGGTTGTACTTCTCTGATTTAAAATGTTGTACTGTTGTAGATGCCACACCGAGGCACAGGGAGAGCACTTCTGGCATACAGCAGGGTGTAGGACTGATGCAATGTATAGATAGCAAACAAACAGCAGGAGGGAAGCTGCTGAGGGAGATAATGAGTGGCTGACAGCTTCTGACTCAGTCAGGCTGGTAAGGTTATTTTTCTGGGTACAATTAATAAAGGCTTGCCTAAATGTTAGCTCCCCTGTCCTATAAGGACAGACACACCTAAAGATTCGGGGGGATTTAGTCGCCTGACAACAAATCGGCTACTACCGGGCAACTAATCTCCCCGGGATGGCATTTGGAGCACTATGTTTTCTGAAGTTGCCCGAAGTTTCCTCTTAAGGCATCTTAGGAAAACTTAAGAAACTTTTTATTTGGTCTTCATGATTTATGTTTTATATTTTTCTTCTTGTGACTCTTTCCAGCTTTCAAATGGGGGTCACCGACCCCATCTAAAAAAACATTCTCTGTAAGGATACACATTTATTGTTAATGCCACTTTTTATTACTTATCTTTCCATTTAGGCCTTCTCCTATTCATGTTCCAGTCTCTTGTTCAAATCAATACATGGTTGCTAGGGTAACTTGGACCCACGTAACCAGCTAGACTGTAAATCACTGGTGGGATGGCACTCCGAGTGCTTTGTTTTCCGAAGTTGCCCAAAGTTTCCTTGTGAGGCATCTTTGGAAAACGAATGTTTCAGAGTGCCATCCTGCTGGCAATTTAGATTCTACCTGGCGGGAAGGCTTTTCGGGGAGATTAGTCGCCCGCAGAAGAAGCGATTTGTCGCCGGGCGACTAAATCTCCCCAAATCTTAGCGTGTGTCTCTGCCCTTAATGACAATGAGGGAGTCTGCTTCCTCTGTAACAACATACAATGTAATTCAAATTTCCAGCATTCATTTATTACCAATGGCTTCACCGTTGTTTATCGTGGTTACTGAAAGCCATAAACTGTATCCCTTTCCTGTTGGCTCAGTCTTTTTGAAACATTGTAGCAGAAGCCAGCCAATTAACAGAAGATGCATGGCTGACATCTGCTACAATGTTTCAAGATACAGAGGGAGCGGAAGAAGAAACTGTTCAATTGCAGTTAGATGTTGAAATGACAAAAAAAACACAATTTATAAAGAATACGATTGGGTCTGCCCAGTAAGTGGGTGGCGTATCGGGCAAAGTTTTGCTTGTTTTGTGACTTTCCCAAATGACCAGATCTTTACTTTATATCTAATTGTGTCCTCGGTGATGTTAAACACCTTCCCAAGCACTTACTTACTACTGGCAAGCACATCTCTGCACAAAAGTTTGCTAAATACTTTGTATCCTCTGTGTTCCAAAAATCGTGTCATTTGCTTCTAATTCCGCAGGCAGTGAAAGGCTTCACAAGAAAGAGCTGCTGAGTACTGGGAGTAGAGCAGTACTATGAGAAGCTTGTGTACTAGTTAGGGTTTGGGCAGACGGGGAGATTGTCGCTTGGCGATTTATCGCCTCTTCTGTGAGGCGATAATCTCCCCGAACTGCCTGCTTCTTGCCTGCCACCTGTTTGAATGAAGAAACGCCAGCGCCAATGCACTTGCAGCGTTTCGATTTCTGGAATCGCCCAAATTTTCCTCGACAGGCAACTTCGTGCGATTCCGGAAATTGATGCCTCACCAGTGCATTGGCGCTGGCGTTTCTTCATTCATTTAGGCGGCGGACAGGGAGCAGGCAGTTCGGAGAGATTGTCGCCTCACGCCAAGCGACTACCTCCCCCCGAATCTGCCTGTCTGTCACAACCCTTAGGCTTCGGACAGACAGGGAGATTCGGGGAGATTCTGTCGCCTGGCGTTTAATCGCAGGCAACAATCTCCCCGAACTTCCTTCTCCCTGTCCGTCGCTAGTTTAAATGAAAAAGCGCCAGCGCTGTGCACACGCGGCGCGGCGATTTCCGGAATCACCCGAAGTTACTTCGTGAGGAAACTTCGGGCGATTCCGGAAATCGCCGCGCCGCGTGTGCACAGCGCTGGCGCTTTTTCATCTAAACTAGCGACAGACAGGGAGAAGGAAGTTCGGGGAGATTGTCGCCTGCGATTAAACGCCAGGCGACAGAATCTCCCCAAATCTCCCTGTCTGTCCCCAGACTTACAGTCTGAAAAGTGGTTACTTTGTTATCTTTACTGATTATTTACATCCATGTGTTTGTGGAACCTGCAGCTGATGCCCTCTTTTATCTGTGCCTGATTCACCTTTATCTGTTGAGACTTAAAGGGCTGGTTCACCTTTAAGTTAACTTTTAGTATGTTTTATAATGGTCAATTCAAAGCAACATTTCAATTGGTCTTCATTAGTTTATATTGTGTGATTGTGTGTGTGTACTCGTCTTTCTATTCAGGCTCTCTCCTATTCAAATTTCAGTTGCTTCTTCAAATCCGTGCATGGTTGCTATGGTAATTTGGACATTGCTGAAATTTCAAACTTACACACTAAAAAATATACAAACTGGTTAATTGGCTCCTAATAAAACTGACCGCAGTGAGAGTGAATACTATGGGAAACCTAGATTGTAAGCTCCTCTAGGGCTGGAACCAGGGTTGGACTGGTGCCCTGTCTAGGGCCCCTCTCCACATACCTTGAAGCGGTGAACGACACGTACATGTTAACGGAGATGAGGCCCGGCAGGACTCATGAGGGTCAGGGCCCACCGGGTTTTTTCCCCGGTGTCCGTCAATCTGACCCTGGCTGGAACTAATGTGAATGATGTATAATCTGTGAATATATAGTGAATAAAGTTGCATTTTTTCAGAGGACCACAAAAAAAAGCTGTTGAACAAACAGGGTATTGCAAAAAAAGTCTTATTTTATTTCCAGATTCGGATTACTTAAGACTTTTATGCTTAACCTGTTTGTGCAACAGCCTTTTATGCTTGTATTAATAATTCGGGGCTGTAATTATCCAGACTTTGCGTCACTGGTTGCCATTGTTGTCAGGATATTGTGTGGCATAAGCCAGATATTTATGTTGACTGTGCCTAGGTGTCTTCACTGCAGTATCTTTTTATTGCCGTTAAAGAGCAAAAGGAACGTTGATTGGAATTGGAGTGAACCCCCCCCCCCCAGTAATGAGTTAGGGAAGGGTGTAAAATCATTTAATTCCGCCGCTGCACATGTGAATCCCATATGTCCTTGTGTCTATTTGTGTGCACTTCTGTGACATTCTTGCAGCCAGTACAACAATTAGAGGAAATACGTGTCGGGGTTAGGTTAATTGGGGACGGAGGTTATTGAAACAAGTCCGCATTAGTTCTATTTGATGAATGTTCTTCTGAGTGAAATGTTATTCCCATAGGATGGCCAGCTACTGTAAACTGTCAAAATGGAAAAGTGGAAGGATGCTTTTAAAAGGATAGGAAATAAATGGGGTTGTTACACTAAATGATGCAAAAGTTCATGATCAGCAGTCAGGAACACGGGATGAATGTAAAGACATTATGGATTCAATTATTCACATGTAGCAGCAATGTTTTACAGTTGTGCCATTAGTCATGTATCGTCAGGCAAAGTTGTTCATCAGGAATTCCAATGGGCAGGAGTGAGAAGTAAACCCTAAAAATTAATATGGCTAAAAATGCCATATTGTATAAACTGAAGTTATTGCACCATCCTAAAGTTTCAGCTTGTCAATAGCAGCAATGATCCAGGACTTCAAACTTGTCACAGGGGGTCACCATCTTGGAAAGTGTCTGTGACACTCACATGCTCAGTGGGCTCTGAGCAGCTGTTGAGAAGCTAAGCTTAGGGGTCGTCACTAATTATCCAGCAGAAACTGAGGTTGGTCTGTAATATAAGCTGATGCTACAGGGCTGATTATTAAATGCTGATGCTAGTTGTCACTGGTTTCTGTGCTGCCATGTAGTAATTATCTGTATTAATGACTAATCGGCCTTATAGTGTGACTATATTTCTATTCTATGTGTAGTGTATATTGTGAGTGGGTCCCTAAGCTCAGTAAGTGACAGCAGCACAGAGCATGTGAATCAGTGAATCAGAATCAGAAAAGAAGATGGGGAGCTACTGGGGCATCTACTGGGGAGACACAGATCTTTACTGCTAAAGCGCTCCTGAAACATGCATACAGATTAATTGACTCGTGATAAAATTGACCACAATGTTCATAAATAAAATAGGGACCTTAGATTATATTATGTATAGGTTTGGAGACTGATGTGAATGGTTTGTAATCTATTAAAGGGGCAGGTTAACTTTTGGTATGATGTAAAGGGCAATATTCTGAGACCATTTCCAATGAATCTTTTTTTGTGGTTATTTATCTTTTTGTAACCTTACCCTAGCAACCAGGCAATTTTTTGAAGAAGAGACTGTAAGATGAACAAGGGAGTGCCTGGATAGAAAGTAATAAGTAATAAAAACTGACAATAACATAGAAGCATTATAGGGCAATAGTTATTTTCCTGCTGGGGCCAGTGACCCCCATTCCAATGCTGGAAAGAGGCAGAAGAAGAAAGCACTTCATTAAAAAAATAATAATAATAATAATAATGTTGCTAAAATCAGGAAAAGGTTTCAGGCGCCCTTTAAAAAAGCAAAAAAATTAATAGTGCTACACTAAGCACTAGGCCACTGTACAAAGTGTGGTTAGTATACACACAGAGTGGCAACACCTGCAAATTAGACTTATATGTGCAAACCAGCAAGGCAGCTCTTGGCTAAAAGGATAGGAATGCAAATAAATAAAGAACATAGTAAATAAGAAAATCTCCCACAGCAGCACCCTGCTGCATGGATATAATTGCAAATGACACAGTATGAATCCATAGCTGGGTATATTACTCCAGATAATATAGATATTCTAGCAGCGCAGTCCTAGATCTTCATTTATAGAAGTCATTATACAGTCTCTTACTTTGTAGCAGTTGACTCTTGCATGCCTTAGGTGCAATTCATGAACCATTTGGCTTATGGGGATACATTAAGGTGGCCATAGACATAATTACGACCTTTCTTGGAATAGATCTTTCCAGGAAAGATTGTTCGATACAAAACATGTGTAGAGCTGAATCGTCAGATATACAGGTAGAAACCATAGAGTTTTCCATCCAGCCGATATCCAAGTCTTCTGCCGATATCTGTCAGCTAGTTTCCCACCATAAATGCAGCTAATCTATTGGCAATAAAATGCCTCCATAGCTTTCCTTCTCCTTTAAGAATCCCATAGAAATGAATGGAGAGAGGCGGTATTTTGACTGTGGTTATTTCTAACTCCACTCTTCGCTAAATATACCCAAACGTGTAGTTGCTAGTGTAATTTGAACCCTGCAAACCAGATTGCTGCAATTGGAGAGCCGCCTGAATATAAGGCAAAGTTACCCAAAATCCTCAAATAAAAAATGAAAGCCAATTGCAAATTGTCTCATACTATCACTCGCTACATCATATCAAAAGTTAACTTAAAGGTGAACAACCTCTTTAGGTATCGGCCGTAGTGAAAAGAATGTGAAAGAATACAACACATATTAAGGCTAATGCCAGACTGGGCTGAAAATCGGCCTACTGAAATAAGCTGGCAGTAAATCAGCTCCTTAGCGTTTGCTACAGGAAGAGCTTCTTGGCATTTTCTCACCTGCTCCATTATTAATCAGCCCTTGCAAAGCTCCTCTACCAGTATGTGGTAGGAATTTATTCTCTTTGTCATGAATATGTATAGTTGAGGATGTGCTAATGCAGTGTCAGTCTGTATCCCTGAGCTGATGGCATTCAAGTCTTTATATTTCGGTTTGTAGATGGTTTGCCTTAGAGTCCTGCAGCAGGTCGGGTAACTGTGGGTTGCATGTAGAAGTTCCGGCTGCGGGTATAGAAGCGGGTAGGTGGTTCTGCGGGTTGAGGGTCGTGGATCTTCGCCATGTCCCTTCCAGTTTACAATGACATAACTTCCTGTTTTACGCCTTTTTTTCTGATCACGACCACTTCCGATGATGTCCCTTCCGGTTTACAATGACAGCACTTCCTGATTCTTGATGGTCGCGGGTCCGAGTTGTGGATTGCTGTTTGTGGGTATGGGTCAGGTCCCTTGTCCAAGACGGTAAGAATGCGGGTCGCGGGTACGGGGATTCTACATTGCCTTCTCCGGAGTACAAGTTTCCTTGTATTGTATAGCACAGCCTCACCTGTTTCCTTTCCCTCTACTGTATAAGGAAACTGTACTGGAAGAAAGCTGCTTCTTACAAATTAATGGACCCTTGTTAGTGATATCTGCACTCCTTGGAGGTTTGAAGACCATATTATATTGTAAAATAAACACTATGTATGTATATATAAATGTAAAGTCAAAGTAAATGTACTGGACATCTTGCTGCTGTATCTAATTTAATTAATTTTGAATGGAATATCCCCATCTTGTTTTGTCCAGTTTCGCTCGGAGGAATCCACAACACATTGAAAGGTGAACAACCCCTTTAAACAGTCAACGTTTAGTATGATGTAGAAAGTGATATTCTGAGACAATTTGTAATTGGTTTTTATTCCTTCTTATGTGTGGTGTTTGAGATTTCAGCAATCTGGTTTCTAGGGTCTAAATTATCCTAGAAACCATGCATCAATTTGAATATAAATTAGATAGAGCCTGGATAGAAAAAGTGCGTAGTAAAAAGTAACAATACATTTGTAGCCTTCCAGTGCATTTCTGTTTTAGATGGAGTCAATGAACCTCAACTGGAAGCTGGGAAGAGTCAGAAGATAAAGACTAATAATTTAAAAAGCTATACAAATTAATGAAGACCAATTGAAAAGTTGCTTAGAATTGGCTATTCTATAACATACAAAGTTAACTTAAGGCAAACCACCCCTTTTGCGTTTGATTTTATACTGCTATTCCTTTTTCAATTACCCGTGGAAAGAAGATATGAAGGACTGATTCAGTTGGAATGCTGGTGTAGCATTTAGTTTTCCTGAGAACTGCATTTAGATGGAGCTGCCATGCTTTCTTCCCTTGGCTTGACTTCTTATAAAATGCAGTTCTTTGCAGAGTGCAATTCTGCATTGCGTTTCTCCTTGAACCATTATAAGATATTAACCATAATGTGAAAAGGTAGCGTAGCTATTTCATGATGCTCACTCATACCTGAAACTGACAGGATAGCTTGAGCATTGAATTTGTCCAATAGTGGGATAAGGGCAGGTACAGTGTTTCTCTAGGACAAGAAAGATGATGGACTTGGTAAAATATTTGTGGAAGCCACACAACGAGAATATCTTGCAAACACCGCTTTACACAAATATAAACTTAGCCCCAAAGTTGACCTTAGTTTGTGTTCAGGTACTCATTCTTGTAGCATCCCTTGATAAGGAGAATTATATTGCAGAAATAGAACAAATATGGAGTTTATTGAAAGCCTTGCAAATACTGCTTGGCCGAGACTTCAACCGGTTTTGAGTTGTGTTCTTGTTAAAGGAACAGTAAATTGTGAAAATAAAAACTGGCTAAATAGGTTGTGCAAAATAAAAAAAAAATGTTTCTAATAAAGTTAGTTGAAGTGACTGGATGTCTAACATAACAGAACACTACTTCTGTTTTCAGTTCTCTTACTCTAAGTAAAGCTGGCCATACATTATAAGTTCCGCTCGTTTGGAGACATCGGGCCTAGGGCCGAACAATTGGATTACAGCAAGGAGCAATGGACTCCAACGCGTTGATTGCCTGAAAAATTAAACCTCCCTGATTGATATTTTGGCTTTATAGCGATCGGGAAGACCCGTCGGAAGCCCCCATACACGGGCAGATTAGCTGCTGAATTGCCCCTCCAAATTAAAACCCAGCTTACACCCACACCCACACTCTTTCACACAAACCATATATGCCCATAGCTATACTAACGGTAGAGTTTAGTATCAAAATAGCCTTTGATATAATGTCTGTCCAAAAAATCATCCAAGCCCCTCTTAAAAGCATCAACAGAATGAGCATCACAACATCACCCGGCAGTGCATTCCACAACCTCACTGTCCTCATTGTGAAGAACCACCTACACTGCTTCAAATGAAAGTCCTTTTCTTCTAGTCTGAAGGGGTGGCCTCTGGTGATCCTCTTTATGGATAGAAAGGTCCCATTACAGCAGAGAAGTGGGGGGAGAGGAACACACTGAGCATGCTCACGCATGGGGCAAGGAGCAAGGAGGTTTAAGCTGAAAACAGGAAGTCTGATACATAAGCCCATGTGTACACAACAGAAGGAAAGAAATGCAGTGTTTATTTTGACAGAGTACTTTGAGGGTTTACTGGTCTATTTAGGTGGGCTTTTCATACTTGGTTTTAACCTTTCCTTCTCCTTTAAATTAATTGTTCATTTTGTCAGCAATTTAGAGGAACAGTAAGACCAAAACATGAAAGTGTTTAAAGTAGTGAAAATTTCATGTAATGAAAATATCATGGAAGCCCCCATACATGGGCAGATTAGCTGCTGAATTGGTCTAAAGGTCCGATATCCGCCGCTTTAATCTGCTCTTGTATGCCCACCTTTAGTCAATGACTATTAGGGGGCCGCATAGGACTGTTAACCAATCAGTGGAAAGCAAGAGAGCTGCAAAACAAGTAGTGTTCCTGCTGTTATATTAAACATCCAGTCACTCCAGCCTTTATACATTACATTTTTATCGATTTTACTAACTATATTAGAAACATTTTTTTATTTTGCACAGTCTAAGCTATTTCTGTTTTTATACTGAACAATTCCTTTAACAGAAAGTGCCGGCAATGGCAGGATATCATCGGCATGGCTGCGGAGTAATGTAATGTTTCACTCATGTCAAATGGATGGAAACGGACAATAGATTTTTCCACTTTGTAACTAGTGGAATTATTCAGAACTACTTAGTTATTCTTGGATAATATGCATCAACGCTGGTGATTGCTAATGCTGTGTTTTTTGGTTAATAGTTTCTGTTACACAAATGCTGGCAAGACTGAAAGTCAAGTGTTTCATAATGGCTTTGTTGGCTGATTTGAGGCTTCAAAGAAAACATGTTAAGAAATTGATCCCTCTGTGAACTCTGTGTATTTTAGTGACTTTTTTTTGTTGTCCTCTTAACTTGCAAAAAAAAAAGGCATTCCCCCAAATGAGCAAAAATTCTATACTTGTGTTGGCCAATAGATCTGTTTTTGCTATGATTTGGTTAGGCACTTGTTCAATGTACATATTGTTTGTGGGTTGCAATTTAAATATTTGCCACAACAAGGACAATAAAGATATTAATGGTGCTTCTTGTATGTATTCTAGTCACAAGCATTTTTGGATTATCAATCTAGTCTATTTATATTTTATTTATATTTAAGACTTCAGCAATGCATAAGTGTCTGTTAACAAGATACTATCCTTTTTTTTTAACATCTGCCCTTATAGGGAATTAAAGCAATTCGCGTCCTTATGCATATCTGCTAGGAGGAAATTCATTAGTAAAAAATCTGACTGCCTTGGTCATTGCTTGGATGTGCCATACTCTGCCCATCCCTTGTGTAGCTGTATTGGCCAACTGAAACATCCACTCTCCTAATTAGGCAACCTGGACAACCAACTTATAAGCTAAAGTACTTTAAGATAATGATTTCCAACAACCGCTTAAAGGATGCATTTTATTGCCAATAGATGAGCTGCAGTAGTGCAAGCTAATGAAATATTTATTCTGTAGAATGTTTTACCATACCTGAGTAAAACATCTCTAGAAGCTCTCTGTTTGTTTAGGATAGCAGCTGCAGTATTAGCTTGGTGTGACATCACTTCCTGCCTGAGTCTCTCCCTTCTCACTTATAGCTCTGGGCTCAGATTACATAGTTACACAGTTAAATTGGGTTGAAAAAAGAAAGTCCATCAAGTTCAACCCCTCCAAATTAAAACCCAGCATATATACACACACTCACCCCTCCACTCTTTCACACAAACCATATATGCCCATAGCTATACTAACTGTAGAGTTTAGTATCAAAATAGCCTTTGATATTATGTCTGTCCAAAAAATCATCCAGGCCCCTTTTAAAAGCATCAACAGAATGAGCATCACAACATCACCCGGCGGTGCATTCCACAACCTCACTGTCCTCACTGTGAAGAACCACCTACACTGCTTCAAATGAAAGTCCGGAAATTGAAAAAAGACTATATTGAACAGGTTAAATAGTGGGTAACGGACAACACCATGATGTTCTATAGAGCTTATCTATCTGCTGTGTAACCTAAACCTTTTCTACTTTGCATGGCTGCCCACATTTCTACACAGCAGCTTATTTATATAAATAACATTAGTGCTTCTGAAGCAAACGCAGCAGTTTTACTAGTGCAGGGCAACACTGCACTATAATTATTACTTTAAAAAACTTTAATTTTGGATGTTCTTGTTCCTGTATTTTTAAAAAGCATTTATTTTTTAAAGCATTTTTAATCGGACCTGTGATTATCCTGCCTCATCCCAGTCATGTAGACCAAGTGTGATTTAAGTGGATTTGCCAAAACTTCCCCACAGGACCAATACAATTTTTGCTGGGCAAGTCTAGTAAAACTGACTGAAGTATGATCTTTGATCATTGGGGCAGATAGTCTACTGGGACTTGCAAAATGTGGAAATGATTTTCCGCCAGTTAATTGGGTTATAATGCTGGTTCAGACATGCATTACTAGGATAGGGTAAACCATGTGATATATGTTTGGAAATGCAGGTAGCTGTGTGTTGTATATTTTGGAGTATTTGAAGCTTAATGATTCACTTTTTGCAGACCAATGAGGTTATGTAATAAAAGGCACTAAGTTTGCAGAGGGGCTGTAACCTATAGCAACCAATCAGCAGGTAGAATTTACTAGTTGTCTTTTTAAATTCAAGTACCTTATTGGTTGCCATGGGTTACCACTCCTGGGCAAATTTAGGGTCTTGTGTCACGTATGGGGATAAGTGAGGATCTGCAGCAGGAGACTCTGGAATGTGTACAAAGACAACTGTACTCTTATGCTTTCCTTACTTTTTCTGTCAGAGACCAAATAAGTAGAATATTACAGTCTTTCTTGACAGACTTCACATATTGTAGAAACTGTGTTTTATGGGTGTGGGTGTAGAATAAAAAGTTCTGTTCTGTTTCTCACAGTCAAAATGTTTCTGCTTAAGTTTAACAAGTTTAACCAGAATACCCAGCCTGTGGTTTGAATTGCAAGGAAACATCTCCGATGTAGAAAACCACAAAGTGCTCAGAATGGTTTTTTTTTTTTTGGTTTGCTAAGTTATTAGTCTCATTCTGTTGAACCACATTCTTGGAGGAATGATCTGTCCTGGAAAATTCATATTGTACAGACAAACATCCCAGGGATTTTTCTCTCCTAGGAGGTTGCTCAGCCTGTGTGCCAACATCTTCCCAAATCCTAAACGGGCACATACTGTAGTTATCACCCTCCTTAGGGTATAGGTCAGGGGTGCCCAGAAAATAGATCGGGATCTACCAGTAGACCTTTAGGTGTTCAGTAGATTTCAAGAAACTGTCAACAAACCGCTTGTCTATATCACTCTCCTGGTTCATGCTTTTCATTCAGATATTTATTATGTTAAGGTTACATAAGAAATAGTTATTTGTTAAATATTACAATATACATTTTCCCATAAATTAACATTAAAGTAATATTTTCCATGGGACAGAATGCTAACCATGCTTTTATGGCTGTAGGTCATAGATCATCATGGGACATTATGGGATCACTAAAAGTAGTAAAAAAAAGTAAAGTAAAGTATGGGCTCTCCTGGTGTAATTTCTATAGAACCGTGAGTATTGTGGGCATGGGAGCTGTGCAGCAGGTATCCTGTTGGTGTGGGAGGTAGTACTGAAGGAGTGAATAGCAGAATATGATGACAGCCAGAGAGAGAAAGGAAGAGATGAGCTGATGGAATGCTGTAGAATTTACCCCCATGACAATAGAATGTTTGCAGCTGAAATTAGTAATATGGGGGAATGGCAGAATAAAGCTGGCCATAGACGCAAAGATCCGATCGTAAGATGATTCCAACGATCGGATCTTTGCATCTCCCGACCTGTCACTAACCTTCAGATCAACTATAAGTAGTAAAAAGCACAGACAGCTGACGTTCTGCCCCTGACAAGGATCGTACGAAAGTTGTACGATTAAAAACCTAGTGACGGTCTCCCACTGAAAATCGTACGATCTGCAATAGACGCAAAGATATTATCGCCAGCCGACAAAAATCGAGGATTCGTACGATCGGATCGTTGCGTCTATGGCCAGCTTAAGCTAGGAAAAGTGATGCAATAATCACTCCTCTACTACTCTTACACAAATAAATAAAAAAGGAAATTAAGGTTTATTGTATGTTTTAATCTCACTTTTAGTTCCATTCTGTTAAATTTAAAATAAATACACTTACGCTGAACTTAAAGGTCTTTCCCGAATATCCAGGGTCCATTTGGTTGGCTGTCCTATGTCCATAAGGTTTGAAGCCTATTTTCCCTCTTGATCTTTTGCAGTATGCGACAGCAATTAACAAATGCTTGTTCTTGGCATAAAAGGATGAAATCTGCCTTAAAATAGATATCTGTTCAGTGTTTTTTTTATTTTTCTTGCCATCTGCTCTTTTTTTCCTTTCATCGACAGCCTGCTGTGTCTTTATTTTGCTTCATACAAATAATACAAATTGTTAAAATGGATTGAGAGGTGAGAGAATAGAATGTTGCCCAGTCACAGGTGCTTTGGCAAATGAATCCATATCTGGCAGTACGGTGGGAGATTTGAGTTGTGTTCAGTGACCACTAACAGGTTGCAAAGGTGATCAGTATAGACATGTATTCAAATAAAAAATGTTGGCTTACCTTATAATCTTAGCTTAGAAAACTGCTGTATTTAAAGCATAAAGGTAATGTTTATTAAATTTAAATCCTTCTCTGCTAGTCTTCAGGCCTGTTGTAAGAATATCTAAAGCATAAAATAAAGGTTTCATTTGAATCCTTCTCTGCTGGTCTTCTGGCTGAGTTTCCTTTATCATCATCAGCCGTGACAGTCGAGCATTCTGGGCAGTTTTCAGACAGTCTCTTGCCTTTTTTGGGTCCCAATAAAGATCAATCTCACAATTTAGCAAACTGTACGATTTCCAAACTGACAGTCTGGGCTGGGCTTAAAGCAGCGATGGATGGAGAGGGGGTAAGGCTTAGCGTAAAGGCCAGTCAAGTTGAGAGTTACGGGGAAATGGACCATTTTTCTCCTATATAACACCTGAAGCCTTAGATTGAAGGCTAGACTGAAATTTGGGGTGAATAAATATAATACAATATAATATGTATAGTGAGACATAAGGTGCACACTATAGACAGTTGTTTCACCTGGGTGCCTGAGCTGAGAAACAACACAAGCAATGCAGGCGATCAATGAATCATTTCCATCCATTCCTAAAGGATCAGCAACCACATGGCTTAAAAATGTAAAGTAAGTTTATTTGTAGAACAGCATAGGACTAACTTTTTGGCTCCATTTGAAGCCTTTCTCAAAGTGCCAGTACTAATTCAGATCATATCTGTTAAAAGGTAATCTGAATTAGTATTGGCACTTTTGAGAAAGGCTTCTGCTGGAGCCAAAACGTTAGTCCTATGTGGTTCTACAATATAGGAAATAGCGGCGCTAAACGAAAAAATAAGGTAAACAAATGGGTGTGATCCTCAAATGTGTGTAGCAATATAGTCCTTAGAAGGAGCACTCATGAGTCTTAAGGAAAATCAAAAGGATATTAAATATGGGCACAAAAAAAAATTGTCAACCACTGCTCTTGAACATTAAGCCTGCTCCCTGACCATCTTTTGCTTTGCCCAATCTAGGGTAGTGCAGTCCCACTTTTTTGGGAACCTCTGGTCTAATGGCCTTATGTATATGTACCTCTCTGGCTACATCTGCTCTGAGTACAACTACAGGGGCTCATTTATCAACACTGGGCAAATTTTCCCATGGACAGTTACCTATAGCAACCAATCAGTGATTAGCTTTTTGAAGCCAACTGCAAGTAGAACAATGAATGCAGAAATCTGATTGGTTGCTATAGGTTACTGCCCATGGGCAGATTTGCCCAGTGTTGATAAATGACCCCCTACCTCCCAACTGTCCTGTTTTCAGCGGGACAGTCCCTCTTTTGACAACTCAACCAGCAGTACTGGATTGTTACTGAAATGTCCAAACTTTCTCTTTGATCTCCTACACTGAACAGCCAGAAACAGATACAATGTTTCCAACTTAATTGGCTTTTGGCAGAGAGCCCAGAATAGATACTAAGAAACTTTTGTAACGATTTAAGATAAGAAGGTCTCTTGAGGAACCTGTGATTTGCAGTTTAAAGGACAACTCGGCTTCATTAGCAAAACTGTAATAACACATACAAACTAGGGATGCACTGAATCCAGGATTCGTTTCGGTATTCGGCCAGGATTCGGCCATTTTCAGCTGGATTCGGATTAGGCTGAATCCTTGTGCCTGGCCAATCCGAATCCTTAGTCATTTGACTTTTCGTCACAAAACAAGGAAGTAAAATTTCTTTTAACCAAGCACAACGTGCGCAGCTGGCTTTTGCCCTTCCTCTCGTTCATTTGCATATGCAAATTAGGGCTTGGTTGGGTATTCAGCCAAATCTTTTGTGATGGATTCGGGGGTTCGGCTGAATACAAAATTGTGGATTTGGTGCATCCCTAATACAAACCACAGAAATGTGTTCAAACTTTAATGACCTGCCAAATTTTGTAAAATGGCCTTGTTAATTGGGGATGTGGCCACAAAAATGGGCGTGGTCAAAAAAATTTCCCATGCTCCGTTCGGCAAATCTTTTTGTACCTCTTGCTATTTCTAAAATGTTTGGAAGGTATGCAACTGTGGCATTAGTTTATACGTTTTATATTGCTAAATCCGCTGTATGTGATTAACTACACGAAGACTGTTGACAGTACTACAATTATTAGCTCATGTCCAATACAGAACAATGAAACCTCCTTTTTAGTCTGCTTCAAATTTTCAGCGGCTTTCAATTGTCATTCTGCTATAGCTGTTCTGTAAACTATACCATAGTTTTTATTGGCATCCTCTCATAATGCCAGCTTTGGCCTCTCCTTTAGATAGTGGATGATCAGTGTGTTTTTATTTATTTTTTAACAACCCACAGTGCATTAATTGCTATGAGATCATTCCAGGGCTGCACGCAAGTCTCTACAAGTCCTTGCTAACAGAACCCTTTGGTACTTTGATGGTCATTTGGTATAAAGCCAAAAGTAATTCAGAAGGGCGAGGGCAGAATAACGCAATTCCAAGAAAGTGTGCATGTATTCACAAATACCGTTTTGTACTGTCCGGTTTTCTTTGCACAAAGGCAGTACAGAGGTGATGAGTTCTGACACGGCTGCACCCACTGTCACTATGTAATCATTACTATCTGTTGTAAGCATTCGTAACATGTGAAACTGCATTCCACGCCTGGTTATTAGTGTTACACAGATCAGCATTCTCTGAAGCACATGTTGCACTGAAGTGTGAATCTTTACACACGTAACGCTGTGAAATGCTTTCATCCCAAGAATTTCGCTATAAATGAGTGAAAGTAAAATGCTAGCAATTGTGTGCCCATTTATCTATAGACCGTCCTATTGTTTTTTTTCAATAATGACGACAACTTTGGAGAAAAAAAAAGGTTTTACTTTTTCTTAACTAAAGGCAAATTACATCAGTGAAATTTATAAACCATAAAATTGTATAAAATGTGAATGTTCAATGTCACAGCCCAGCGGGGCCTGCTGTGCTTTTATGCTTCACACACGAAACTAAAAACTACTTGGTAAATTACTAAACAACTTTGAGGAACTTTCCAAGTGAATGTTTTCCAGCCCATAAATGTACTATTAGGGGCAAAATTATTAATTTGTTACCCATAATATAAAAACTTATCAAACCTGACACCCACAACCTAGCCAATTGCTAAACTGATTGACGCTAGATATCAACTAATCTCTCATGTAAAAAAAGGCTGAAAAATATACCAAATGGATTAAACATGCAATTTTCTCACCTTTAAATCAGAAAAGCGGGAGGGAATGCGGACCAAGACTACACTTCTGCTGCTTTCAATGTACCCACACCCGAATACGTTGCCTCTGGTCAGGTGCAGGCAGATATGGTAGATTTTGTACAAAAATGCTAAATCTCCTTCTTCAGCATCAAACTCTGTTGCGTCTATCTGCACCCGAGCCGAGGCAGTATATTTGGGTGCAGGCACAGAGCAGGAGCACATCTTCTGGCCTTAGCCAAAAGGTTCCAAACTTAAACATTCATTAAAAGTAGACACTGGATCTAAACCCTAGGCATGCTTGAAGTATTCCAGAAGTTGAATGCACGTTTGTATGACCTCATATGGGATACATCTTCCCAAATTAACTTTCAGAACAGAAAAGGCCACACCTGAGTTTCACCAATCACAATAGAAGTAATCAATAAAGTAAACGGCTGACAAAAACCTCCATTTACCACTTCTGCTTCCACGCATTCCTCCTGAGATGCCAATTTATCCCTGCTCCCTAACTTTGATAAAGATCACAGTGATGTCCAAAACTTAGCCCAATTGCAGTACTTTATGTAGATTTGAAATTGTTCTCCAGAGGACTAGCTTTGTGACTTCATCCTCCTCTCCTCACCTAATTCATCCTGATCAGACACGAATTATTCAGACACTGCAAACAATGCATAGTATTCACAAACTAGTTATTCTGATTTCAGACGCCAACACCTCCATAGCTGTTAGTCTTAAGTTTGATAAGATGGGAGGTCAGCAATTTCCGTGTAATTTCGCGCATGCGCAGTTGCGCAAACTGCTCCAACTACCCCGGCAGAAATGCTGATCTCCCAGTCATCTTACAGAGATTACGGAAGATGGCTGCATGTAACTCCGCTGGAAGAATCTGCTGCGAGGGGTAAGTATGGAGTATACGGTGGCCCCACGGGCAGGTGGGTAGTTAGTCTGGGGGAGTGGGGTCTAGTGGGGGGTACGGGTTTTTTTTTCCTCCGAGGTTGAATACTCCTTTAAGTCTACTACAAAATCACTTAAACATTAACCCCATTAGGCTGGTTTTGCACCCAATAAGGATCAATTATATCTTAGTTGGGATCAAGTACTATGTACAGGTATGGGATCCGTTATCCAGAAAGCTCTTAATTACGGAATGGCCATCTCCATAGACTTCATTATAATGAAATAATCCAAATTTTTAAAGGGGGACTATTGCGAAAATGAAAATTGAATGTTGCCTCATACAGAATGAAGAGAAACAGATGCTCAGAGAGGGATAGTGAAGATAAACTTGATTATTTCAGAAACAGTACAGAATTTTTAATTGATTGTATTTAGAAAGTTTCTTATTTCAGTACGATGAAGCTAATGTTAAATTTTGATTTTCGCGATCGTTCCCGTTTAAAAATGATTTCCCTGTAATAATAAAACAGTACCTTGTAGTTGATGCCAACTAAGGTAGCATGCATCCTTATTGGAAGAAAAATCAGCTTTTTAGGGTTATTTAATGTTTATATGATTTTCTAGATCTGTTATCCGTAAAAATCCCGATAACAGGTCCCATACCTGTACTGTTTCATTACTACAGAGAAAAAGGAAATCATCAAAAAAAAAAAAAGTGAATTATTTGATTATAATGTAGTTTACAGGAGACATTTCTGTAATTCGGGGCTTTCTGGATAACTGATCCTATACCTGTATTAATAAGTGGTCCTTTTTCAGTTAAGGGAATATTGTGGGTAAGGCCTACCCTTGGCAGATCTCAGGATTGAGCAGTGATGGGAAAAGGTGAAATAGTTGATTGAAGATGATTCTCCCTGCTGTTATGGAGCAGTGCAATGCAAGTCACAAAGCAGCAGTGATTGGTAAAGCGTTCTGTTCTAGCTGCTGCAAGCTATTTGCTGAGTGGACGGAGTGAGAGGGAGGATGGGACTGTTTTGCTGGTTCTGATCACTGCATAGCTGTGGTGTTTCCCAAATACGTCTGAGAGAAGGGATGCATTGTGCGCTATAGGCATGGCACAGTTCAGGTTACTAGACTGCATGCTGAATCCCAACTGGAGTTTAATCTGCAATCTGTACTGTGCCTGGAACAATCAGGTTGGTAGTGGGAATGTGTTATTGTAGGATGACCTTTCATGTCCTATTATCATGCTGTGCTGAAAGGGATTTATTGAAGCCAATGGTTCTACTGTAGGGCTGGTTTGAATGACGTCAGATTGTTTTTGTGGGATACCTCTGCTCCGTGAGTGAATCTCTTGACTTTTCCATGGTATCCGGCTGCTGCATTTGTGTGTTTATTTCTTGTGCGTGCCTGCATAGGATTGTAGTGGAATTCTGTTCAATAGTTTAACCCCATCCCTCCTTAGGAGAAGCCGTTATAGACCGCTCATCTCTCCTCCAAATACCAACGGCTAATTTTTACACGCTTATAACTCCTAGAAAGTTTATGTGTATTATAGAGGTTGGTTAAATGTAAATCATAGCTCTTAAAAGAGGTTTCATGTTATGGTTTAATATAAAAACATCTGCGCAGCTTATTTTATACCCATCTCCAGTCAAGGCCATCAAGCAAGTAGAAATATTGCAGTCTCATATGCGGCATCTCATGAAAGGGAAAGTACTCTGCAAAAGAACATTTTTCTTTTTTCCTCATCTGAAATATATAGTCTGTTACTGCAGTTTTCCATAATTGTTGTTAATCATTATAGCAGTGCTACTGCCCACTTTATCTCCATATACAACCATAATAATGCTTCCATACACATCCAAGTCTGAAGTTTCAATTGTAGAAGAACCAACAACAATCCAAGAGGGTGACATTGCTTCTGTCATACCCAAACTTTAATTCCAAGTATTTTATTAGACTTCCTAAATCCCATCTCTCTTTCATTCAAACTTAGATGTAAACTCAGTTTTTCCTTATGTTCAGGACTGTGAGTGTGTGGGCAGTGCCTCCTTTCCCCATGTTTTCCGAAACTTCGTTATCATTGCATTTAATAAAGCTCTGCATCAATATTGCAATGTATTAGGTTATTGTAGTAGTTTACTCACGCTGGTGAAGGTGTAAATTAATAATGCAATGAATCCAAAGGGGAGGGATAACCTTAGTTCTCACAATTTTAATGGTGAGGCAGGTTTCCACAGTCCAAATTTTATTCCGTCTGGGTAAAAATGTCAGGCAGAGCAGTGGTCCCCAACCAGTAGCCTCGGAGCAACATGTTGCTCACCAACCCCCTGGATGTTGCTCCCAGGGGCCTCAAAGCAGGTGATTATTTTTGAATTCCTGCCTTTTAGACAATATTTGCTTGCATAAAAAACCAAGTGAATTGCCAAACAGAGCCTCACTTAGGCTGCCTGTTCACATAGGGGCTACCAAATAACCAATCACAGCCTTTATTTGGCACCCTTGTGTTGCTCCCCAACTCTTTTTACATCTGAATTTTGAAGGTTGGGGACACCTGATATAGAGGCACGTTTATCATTTAGGCTGAATTTCGAATTCTTGCGAGTTTTTAAAAATTCCCATAAATTCGACCAATCGAAATGTATTAAAAAAATCGAATTTTTAAAACTCTGATGGAATCAACATGAAAACTTATGGAATTCAATTTGAATGTTAAAAACTCGTTTTCAGTTTTTTTCTCCGAAAAAAAAATAAATAGAATGTCAGGAAGGCTGTAAACAACTCAAAATTGATCTCTGGCCCTCTTCCATTGACTTAAACAGCAATTTGGCAGGTTTCCTCACGAAGTATCTTCGGGCGATTCCGGAAATCGCCGCGCAGCGTGTGCACAGGCGCTGGCGCTTTATCCCTTTTACTAGCGGGCAGACAGGGAGAAGGAAATTCGGGGAGATTGTCACCTGCAAAAAAAGCCAGGCGACAGAATCTCCCCGAATCTCCCTGTCTGTCCCTACCCTAAAGGGGCAAGTGTATGATCCATCTCAAAAATCGAATTAGAATTAAAAAAAAAAAAAAAAACTCGAATTGAATCAAATTTGGGCATGCTTGCTTGTCCAAGGTCCACTACAGACTATTTATTCAGTAATCTGTGTTTTGGCAGTGTTTAAGCATTCTTCATTGGTAGCCAGTGCATGAACACCATTAGGCTCCAATTCAAGTTAGTTGATTTTTTTTTTTTTTATCCATCAGCACCAAATATGAGTTCACTTGGAACTAGATAAGTCTGCCGCATTGCTTCGTTTAATGTGTTAAAATGCTGGAGTTGCTGAATGAATCATCGGTACTTCTATCGAGAGCCGTCACTAGTAGTGGTGAGAATTTGGCATCCTTTCATAAGGAGTATAGATTTAGCATTAAACAAAGATCTGGGTAATCCCAAACATGTCTCCTGCTTTTACCTCCTTATAGTGATCAATATAACCGTGCAGTGATTATTGGCTGCTATCTTATAGGGTAGCTAAGCATATTTTCTCAATCACACCCATTTCTTCTTCTACGGAGGTTGTCTGACAGACCAAAGTAATTATCTGTGTGTGCTGCCTCAGAATCTATATTTTCTTATACAGCTCACTCCAAATAAATGTGTAGTTGTGACTGTAACACACCACAATTAACTGGTCAGATATCCAACAAGGATTATCTACATTTGTAGACATGTGCCAAGGCTCACTGAATGTCCGCTGGGGGCTTGTGATCAGTGGTGTAACTAGATGTTACTGGGCCCCACAGCAGATTTATTTTAGGGCCCCCAAAATATCCAGAGGTTGTCCTGTTTTACCACTATATATTGAAATTGCTCATTAAGTAGGGCCTAATGGGGCCCCTATTCCTCCTGGGCCCCCCTGCAGCTGCAGGGTCTGCTTCCTCTGTAGTTACGCCCCTGCTTGTGATCATTGCCTAGCATTTTCCATCTCGGTTTGCCCAACTCTTGACATAGCAAGCTTAAAAGTGTTTTTTTTCCCCCTCAAGTGTAAATGGTGTTATGCCCTATAGCAGGGGTCCCCAACCTTTTTTACCCGTGAGCCACATTCAAATGTAAAAAGATTTTGGGAGCAACACAAACATGAAAAAATCCCTTGGGGTTCCAAATAAGGGCTGTAATTTGCTCCTATGTGGACTGGCAGCTTACAGGAGGCTCTATTTGGCACTATACTTAATTTTTATGCACTTAAGGGTAAGGCCAGACGGGGAGTTTTCGGCCAGGCGACAGATCTCCCTGATAACTCCCCGTCTGCCCTTACCCTTAAAATTGCCCCTAAGCCTGGAATGAAAAAATAAGCACCTGCTTTGAGGCCACTGAGAGCAACAGCCATGGGGTTGGAAAGCAACATGTTGCTCACGAGCTACTGGTTGGGGATCACTGTCCTATAGTGACCAAAAAAAACCAGCCAACATCTACCACACTGTTTCTTTAACTTTGTGCTCTAAATGTTAAACCTTTAAACTTAATGGTAGCCTGTACCTGATGTACAGCCAGTAATGACAGATTAGGCAGAGCTCGTCTACTCGGGATAGAGACCTGCAAATGTGTAACCATGTAACCCTCGTGTTCTTAAATTCAACCTGTAATAGAAGAAAACCCTCTCCTAGGTAGACCTCACCTATCTGCCCCCCTGGGCAAACGCTCCTGCTCCTGCAGAATCTGGCCACAGGACTTCACAGGCACCATCTTCTTTCTTCTGAAGTTTGGGCTCATGCGCAGTTGGCATACATTTTTGGTCCTGAACCACTGCGCATACGCTGAAAGTCATGAAAATTTAGTGACTCATTATTCAGTTCTAGTTATTCAGGACTGGAAATATACTACAGCTGCGCATGCGCCAAAAACGCTGTTCTACTTCCAAACAAGACCAAAGAAAGAAGATGGCGCCCGTGAACTCATGTGGCCAGAATCTGCAGGATAGGTAAGTAAAAAAAATTAGACATTTGCCGGGGGGGTGGGGGCAGGTAGGGTGGGGGGGGAGGAGGAGGGTAGACCCAGGGGAGAAGGGGAGGGTTTTTTCTATTAATGGTTGAATTCTCCTTTAAAGGGTAACTAATGCAAAATGTAATATAAGATTCAGCATACTGAAATAGGAAACTTTCTAAATATAATCAATTAAAAATTCTGTACTGTCTCTGAAATAATCAAGTTTATCTTCACTATTCCTCTATCGACATCTTTTTTTTCATTCTGTCTTCATGCAGCAGTTGGGTGTCAGATATTCCCTTACGGTTAGGACCAATATACCTAATTGGGGGGGGGGGGGCTCCTTTCTTAGCAGCTGCATTAGAGCTCACTCAAATAACTGATTCCATAACAAACAAAATCTAACAAAATAACTGACTCTGGCACAAATCCTGCATGTAGAGAGACATGGCATCTAGTGTTAATAGAGTGAGCTCTAATATATATTCTAGGCAAAATCTAAGATACCTAAATAAATACAAACGTGTTTGTATTTGTGTCTACATACTTGTAGTATTTTTGTAGACTCTTCACAGAAATCTTCCCATTTTCATAGCATTTGCCATCAGTTTATCTTGTAAGCATTTAACAAACGTTTGATGTCTAGTGGTTTATAGAAAAGTACTTGGACTCGCCTGCTGAAAAAAATTAAAGTGCAAAAACTGGGCCTTTTTGAAGGAGTAAAAATAGGAGTATGGCCACCTTTACCTGTATTCTACCACCAGAGCTGGTGACCAGTACATCAGAGGAGGCCATCCCATCCACAGACTACTACATTATTTGGGTAGTTAAAGGAATGTCTTGAGAAATAGAATGTGGGCTATTAAATGCAACCCTGTCTTTTCTCTGTGTAATGCACTGATGTTACCTTTCCATTGCGTTGTTTCCGGAATCGCCCGAAGATACTTCGTGAGGAAACTTCGGGCGATTCCGGAAATCGCCGCGCAGCGTGTGCACAGGCGCTGGCGCTTTATCACTTATACTAGCGGCAGACAGGGAGAAGGAAATTCGGGGAGATTGTCGCCTGCTAAAAACGCCAGGCGACAGAATCTCCCCGAATCTCCCTGTCTGTCCCTACCCTTAAAGGGCTGGAGTTCATGGTTATGTTGCTTTACTTGTTTTTTTTTTTTTTTTTCGAACATCAAAGTTTTCAGTGATGGCAATGGGGTTCATATCAGTAGACTAGCAGTAAGGAATTTACATGTGACTTTTTTTTCTAAATACACACCTTTCATTCTTGTTCAACCTAAACAGCAACTTGCATTTGATTTTGCCTGTCCTTAAACTAATTTTTGCAATAAGTAATCTTTATGTATAGGACTACATTAGGTGCAATATTCTTACCAGTCCTGTTTGGCTGAGATGTCTAATTACTTGTTGTTAATGTACCTGATGTATATGGTATGCTTTGTTTATAGTGTTTTAATTGGTGGGTGTGTCTTCACTTAATAGGTTTAGTCTGTGCTTTGCAAAAAAACATGTGCATCTCCTTTGCTTTGACTTCTCTTACAACAGATCTAAAATAAAGCTCATTTAAATGAGAAGGAAAGGCTGATTGTAGTGACTTACCAAAAACCTGGGGCCGGTGGTCTTATCAGGAAAAATCTGGACCGGTCCCAGGTTATAGGAGTGATCACCAAGGAGACCACTACTTCCATCTTCGCGCATGCGCATTAAAACGAAAGGCCGAACTTTAACTTTAAAGGAGGAATTTTAGCACCGATTGGGTGGACTTATCCTTTAAAGAAGGCTTTTTTTTGTTCAAATGCGCATGCTTCAGTACGGGGAAATGTGTAGCTGCGCTAAGATGGAAGTAGCTGTCTCTGTGGTGCTCACTCCTATAACGCCTACACCTGAAAGGCACCGGCCCTGGGTTTTTGGTAAGTTTCTACAATCACTTGGGGGTGCCTAATGTTTGGCACCCCTAAGTGTCTCCAGCCTTTCCTTCTCCTTTGGTAAAACTGCTGTATTTGCTTCAGAAACACTACTATAGTTTATATAAACAAGCTGCTGTGTAGAAATGGCGGAAATTGAACAAAAAAACTATATCGCACAGGTTAAATAGTAGAGAACAGATAATACCATTATTTTCTACAGAGCTTATCTGCTCTCTGCTGTGTAACCTGAGCCTTTTCTCCTTTGAATGGCTGCCCTCATTGCTACACAGCAGCTTATTTATATAAACAATACAAGAGTTTCTGAAGCAAACGCATCCGTTTTACCAGTGCAGGGCACTGCATTATATTGGTATTACTTTAACACACTTTCATTTTTTGACGTTACTGTTCCTTTAACTTGCCTTTGCATTAGGTCCACCACCATTTTTTTTATCTTAATCTGGAAAAACTGCTTATTCATGCTATATTTTCCAATAAGTGTACTTCCCTTTGCACTATATTGCCTCTGTGTTTAGGAAGTAATTAGGCAGCATTAAGCCGGCCAAAGCTTTTAAAATGCTAGCCGCTTTTAACGTGAATGCATGCAGAACTATATTATAGCTACAACCTTAATACCTGTGGTTTTCAAAGCTCTTTGTTCCTCTTAATATGCTTGTGCACATACACATATATATTTCCAAAGTAATTTGCTTAATGTATACAAAGCAATTTGCTTAAAAAGGCCCTCAACATCGATGCAGTTGTTTAGAATGTTGGGCTGTGGAATCTTAAAGGAACAGTAAAGCTGGCCATAGACGTAAAGATTTTTAATTGAACTGTCCATCAACTAAAAAGACCATTTCAAAACTGAGGGGTCGTAGCCTGCTTGGCCCTGCAAACATAGGTAGATTGTATTGGGACCGATAAACCTGGCCGATCAATTTTCAAACTGACGTTGGACGAAAAATCGTAAGATGTACTATCGTTCGAATCCCACTAACTGCACGATAATTTGACAGATTGGTCTGACTTCGCTAAGATCGGTCGTTCGGCGGAGAAAGATCTTTGCGTCTATGGGGACCTTAACACCACAAAATCAGTGTTTTAAAGTAGTTCCAGTATAATGTACTGCTCTGCACTGGTAAATCTGGAGTGTTTGGCTCAGAAACACGAGTATACTTAATATAAACAAGCTGCTGTGTAGCCATGGGGGCAGCCATTCTAGCTGCAAAAAGGAGAAAAGGCACAGGTTAAATAGCGGATAACCCCTGTAGTATACACTGAGATTCTTCACCGCTTATCTGTTATCTACTGTGTGTCCTGTGCTTGAGTGGCAGCCCTCGTGAATACACAGCAGCTTGTTTATATAATGTTGTGTTTCTGAAGCAAACACACCAGTTTTACCAGTGCATGGCAACATACATTATATTGTCATTCCTTTAAAACATTTTCACTTTTACATGTTCCTTTAGCAATTCTTGTTTTGTTCTTTTTTTTGCACAGTCTTGAGATATTGCTGATCAGTATTTGAATGCTGAGATTCTGACTATATTTTAGATCTTGGTTGTGGTTGTTGTACATTTGTGATTTTCTCATCCTAGCATTCCACACAGTCTCAAGCCATTTGAGCAGCCAGGTGACATCCTGAATACTAGAGTTGTCGAGAAACAATATTAATGGAAGGTCCAGTAACCAAAATTACAATTCTTAGTTCCACCAATTTTAATGGTGTTTCAGTAGCTCTGAGCTGGAGACCCATTTATGTTTGACATTCATCATAAACCTTGAATATTGGGATCTGTGATACTGGAACATCAATCAATGGGACTTCATTAAAATCATATTGGTCTTTTAAAACCAAGTCTGTCTGTAGCTTGGCACAATGGGTGAAGGGAGAAGTTTGTCTCCTGCACCAGAAGAAGGACCCCTGTGGTCCAAAACGTGTAGTTGCATGCATCTTTGAATTAATCCACAATGGAATTGCACTTTTTTGCTCTCCAAATACTAGGGATGCACCGAATCCACTATTTTGGATTCGGCCGAACCCCCGAATCCTTCCTGAAAGATTTGGCCGAATACCGAACCGAATCCGAACCCTAATTTGCATATGCAAATTATGGGTGGGAAGGGGAAAACATTTTTTACTTCCTTGTTTTTTGCCAAAAAGTCACGTGATTTAGCTCCCTGGCCCTAATTTGCATATGCAAATTAGGATTCGGATTCGGTTCGGCCAGGCAGAAGGATTCGGCCGAATCCGAATCCTGCTGATAAAGGCCGAATCCTGCCCGAATCCCGAACCGAATCCTGGATTCGGTGCATCCCTACCAAATACATTTACCCTGGACGTGGCAACTCCAGACCACTGTTCGATTGAGTACAGGCTCAACCAGAAAACTCCAAATAAACAACTGTTTATTGTTCACATTAGACATTTGTCCTCTGCTAAGAAATTCCTCTACTCTTACACACAGACGTATAGCTGACCGATCTAAAATAAATCAGACTGATCACCAAAAGGATATAATTTATTCTTCTAATTATGCAATTAATAGTAGAAGTACTTTCCTGTGGTACCAAATTCTCCTCAAAAAGTGACAAATTCAAAAGCATTGTGGGGTTTGTTGATGTTGAGCTAATAATTCATGTGGGGAAATTGGCAGTGGCGACTCTTCTTTGGATTTGTCCGTAATTAACTCTCACTTATAAAACAGCTTGTGGAAGAGCGAGTGTACCCCTCTGACAGATGATTCTTCATTCCCCCGCACTTTGTTTTTGGATTAGAAAATACCCTTCATCTGCTGTGCTGTTTCTGCCTATAGAACTAAGTCAAAAGTGATATGGAATGTGAGTTATGGAGACGTTAGAATAAATCAGCTGTTTATAGGGAAATAGACTTCTGCTAGGCTCAAGTAGTAGAAGGACATTTTCTAGATGGAACTGTTGCAGTGTTTTAGTGTTGGCTGCTGTTCCAGTAGTTTAGAGCAGTGATTTTCAACCTTGTGCCTGCAGCTGTTAAGGAACTACAAGTCCCACAATGCAATGAAGGAGTCTGATAGCCACAGTCAGGCAAATGCATTGTGGGACTTGTAGTTTCTTAACAGCTGGAGGCACAAGGTTGAAAATCACTGGTTTAGAGTGACTGCATGTGCCTTGAAGGGGTGGTTCACCTTCAAACACTTTTTTTCCAGTTCAGTTGGTTTAAAAAATAAAGGCTTTTCCTAATTGCTTTTATATTTTCTATTTGTGACCATTTTTCTAAAATTGAAGTGTAAGGGAAAGGCCAGACACGGCGTTTTTAAAAAAATCTCCATCGGTCGTAAATACGCATAAACTGAACTACCACTGAAACAAATGGAATACGCACTATGGCAATTCTCACAGGGGGCGTGCAAGCCGAAATCAGCCATGGGACTCCAGTATTGACGTCTTCCTGCAGAAACGGCAATACGTCAAGAAACTACCAAATTGATAGACTCTATGGGATCTGCACATTTGAATTCACATTTTGCGTAAATATGCAGCGTATTTTAAATATGGTGTCCAAATTCTCACACGATAAATGACGCGTATATGTTTTTACGGTGTATTAGGCCGGTGACGTAATTACTTTGCGTATTGACGGTCACTTTTGAGTGATGTTCTTAGATCTACCAGGGAGCTGTTCTCTTGTGTTGTTCTGCTGATGGACTGCTTGGGGGGGGGGGGG